>CM035111.1:42191959-42914459 GCA_020205505.1 Panax japonicus
TCTCTGCTCTCCCAAATCCCAATCTCTACACCCTCCCCTATCTCTCACTCATCTTCGTTCTCTCACCTTAAATCAGATCAAAAAACAACATGGTAGGCTTTGAAATCGGTGTCGTCCCGTTCAACCCCGACGGCTGGGGACCGGTTAAACCCTAGAAGCGCTCTAACCCTGCCGATTCCGACTTCGACTTCACTGGCGATGATTCCTTCACTGGTAATGGAGACGACGATGCCTCCTTCCGCCTCGTCGACGGAAAACTACCTCCCCGCCCCAAATTTGGACCCAAGTGGCGTCGGGAAGCCGTTGTCTTCAAATCATCCGTCGATATTCAATATTCTTCTCTTTCTTGAATTAATTTTTATTTTTTACAATTAGTTCTGATTTGGATGTTAGTGGTTTTAATTTATATGATTCCATTCATTTTTTTGGTTCTGATTGAGATTGCTATAAACTTCATATTTCTTAGGAGTGTGTATTGCTCCCTAAGATGTCATTATTGCTGGAATACGGTTGTAGGACTTTATTATAAAATTGGTGAAGTTCTGTCCATATTGATTTTAGAAACTGTTATATTTAGAAGTTAGAACTCAACCAGAGTCCAGTACCCAACTCTTTATTTATTAGTATAGTAAAGATTAGCTAGGTGTGGTCAAATTCAAGATGTGTAGAGTGAGAATATGGATATTGAAAAGTTTAGAACATCTTAGCTTGAGCCTCTCCAGTAGTGGCACCAGCTTCTCAAAACTACCTTGGGAGTAAGAATTCTATACGTTAGCTGAAGAAAGATTTAAAATTTTATAATGCCTATGTACAGAGAAACAAGATGTTTATTGCCCGGTGATTTAATTCAGGAGGTATATATAACTTTCTTACACATATTGCTGAATGTTTAAGCTAGTTCACACAATATGAATGCTTGTTTGGTGTTAATATGGCATAAAACAATTGCAGCCTATTCTGGTGGGTGTCCAAACAAGTAAAAAAAAGAGGCTGTTATGGTTATAAAAATAGTACAAATATATGTGACAGTAAGATCCTTTGATTTTTCTTAAGCAAATAATGATAAACTTGAGAGATCTCATTCTTTATGGTCTGTAGCAAGTGATATTCTTTGTCATTGTTCGTTGTGTTCTTTTATCACGTTCTCGATTCAGAATTTGAGATGTTATTTCATTTTAGAATTTGAGATGGGTTCTACAAATATGTAACATGGCACTGTTTCTTTTTGGAGTTTGTATGTGTTGAATTGCTGGTTAAGAGAATGTAGACATAGGTCATAAGTAGTAATATCTTTTTGGTTGATCTGATTTTTCATTTTTGAGAAAGTACTGCGTGGTCTGCCTTTCGTTTGAATACTTTCTATTGTTCATATATTTTTGCATTCCCATGTGTATTTATTCTAATAATATTATTGCTTTTACACGTTCCTGGAGGTACGATGCGGGACTCTTACTAAACATTGAACTGGAACTAAAATCAGAAAAAGAAAATACGGAGATAAGGTCAGATATATTGGTGGTCCTTCAAAATACATGCGTTAAACAATGCTTACCTTAGTGAATTATTGTTCCCATATATTACAGGCTTTCAGACCCATTGCAGTATCAGTCGATTGTTGACGCTGAATGGAATATTAGTTATGATAAGTTGGATAAATGTGTGAAGAGTGGAGCCAAAATTGTTCTCTCACGACTGGCTATTGACGATTTAGCAACACATGTGGTGACTTCTTTGCATTTAAACTTTGATTCTAGTTCGGTGTTGAAGTAATTTAATGCAAAATGTCAAATGCCTACATTTTATTATGTTAAGAATCCACTTCAGTTCGCATTAAAGTTTCCCATTTATAATTTTTTGCTATGCAATTGTTTAAATCAATGTCAGTTGCCTACTTGTTGCATTATGTTGTTGTTGTTTTTCTCTGGCTTTTTTTGATCCATAGTTTTCTTATTTCTGGCATTTTTAGATTTTGTGATATACTTCAACATGAATTACATTCGAGGACACATTTCTTTTATATCAAAATACAAGTATTGTCTGGTAATAAATAGTTTGTTTGTGATTCAGTATTTTACAGATTGGGATGCTGGTCGGGTTTCTGAAGAGGATTTGCATGAGTTGCAGCTGCAACTAGTGGAAATGTACAGACATCTATCAACAATGTTATCGATGAGGTTTCTCTTTTAATTTTGGCACACAATGTTATCATAAAGTGAATATACTTCAGTATCAAGCATCATTCAAGTTATGTCATACTCTAATTTGTTTATTCAAGTTAGGAATCAATCACTTAAATTAAAGCACGGGGAATAATCAATTTTCTTTTCCTTTTCATTGCTTCATTCTACACCAACAAGTAGAAATTGTTATCAAATTTCATATTTTTTGCAAACATTCAAACTACAGGGTTCTTTGTTTTGTCAATTTTGTTGAATTCACGCTGCATTTGGTAACTATTTTGACACTAGTTCATTATTCTAAATTTGACAAATGAGTTGCATTCATAGCAGACTTAGATTGCAACGCAGAAACAAGCTTAGGTAAAAACATGCAAGCTTTATGGTGCTTTTGATACTTGTGGTTGCAGCAATTGTCTCCTTCACTTCATTGACAGAGGCGGAAAAAGATGGGGCATCCTCCATAGGAATAAAATCATACTCGTAGAGTGGGAGCTGATTTTGGAAAAAGACCCTTATTTGCACGGCAATACTTGTCCCCCACATGGAAACAAGTTCTCCAACACGACACAACACACACACACACACTAGCAAAGCTGGAATCAGGTTTTTCTTCCTTTAAAATTCTAGACATGATTTCTTCTATTACTAATCTCCATTCTCTTGTTTGACAGGGAAGTGAGTACCCATCAGACCTTATGCCACCTCAACCATTCAACATCTGTACAATTATGTACACGAGTGGCACCAGTGGAGACAAACCCTTCCCGTTCTGAGCCAGACCCAGGAAATAAGTAAGTTTTTATTAGTCTTATGTTCTGACCGGATGATTTCTCTTATTTTATAAGGCACCACTGTACTGGGATCTATATGCACATATCAAGCGTGATACATCTAATCCTGAAGTGAACTTGCAAATTTGGAGATCTATATTAATATTCTTAAATAAACTAAATCATTGAACTTGCAAAAGAATTTTAGACAGGTAATGCTCATGCATTCCCCTTTCCTTATTTGTTTGATTTTTTGTATTAATTGATATGCTTATACTCTTCCTTCTTCACACTACACTGTAAACTTAACTATCTATTAGATATTGATTGGCCAATTTACACTGTTATGGTGTGAAGTCATCTTTACTTTCTGAAAATTGATATCTAAGGACTTGGCAGAATATAAAGAGGAGCATATTAGATGCTCTCTAATTTCCTTGTGGATTGGGTATTGAACTAGAGATTTTGCTACCTTTTTGGTTAGTTATATTGAACTTGTGTACTCTTATCTTTATAATGTAGGTCTGGGACATCTATTGTACTGTCAGATGATGTTGGACAAATTTATCTGTTAAACACTGGCCAAGGAGAGTGCCAGAAGGATGCCAAATATGACCAAGTATTTGATTTACTACTGTTCTGGTTTTACCCGAAGATTGTTTTTGTGCAACTGTTTTTTTGATGACTGCACATTAAATTTTTTGACAGTTCTTCCTAGGGGATTACCGCCCCCTTATTCAGGACACACAGGGGAATGTTGTCGATCAGGTTAGTTGTTCATTCTTTTTGAATGATTATAATTATCTTCATTTCTTAACAGTGTTACTTATTCTACTCATTTTGTTACTCAATATGTAAAGATTGTGAATGCTCATCGAGGTGTTGTTGAATCTCCAAAAGACAAGTTTGAAGTGTTTTACATCGATTATGGAAATCAAGAAGTTGTTGCTTACAGTCAGTTGCGTCCTCTTAATTCTTTTGTGTCCTCATCACCTGCCTTGCTCAGCTGTGCAGTCTTGCTTATGTTAAGGTTTCAGGCTTGGAGGAGGATTATGGGCAGGTTTCGTTTTACCTTTAGTTTTGCTCTTTTCTTTTGTTTATAGCAAGGTTTCACGGAATTGGTTTTTGTAATATGCAAAGGTTGTGAACAGTGAAGGAAAATGATTAAGAGCATTTGCTTGTCAGTCTATATTTTTAAACAAGTGGTTCATATGAAAAATAAATTATGAATAGGGATGTATTATTGAGATGTATTTTGAATGGTATTATTGGGATGTTTTTTGAATGGTTGATACATTTTGGCTATATATCATAGCATTAGCATATTGCAGGTGTATTGGTAATATAGGTGAATCACATCCTTTTTTTTTCTTTTTTTTCTGTCTACAACATTTAAAAAACGTTGTCTGATATACTAAATAACAACATTTTTATCCAAAAAATGTTGTGGAATCATACCTTCTATAACATTTTTAAGCATCTGATAATTTTTGAAAAACAAATCTACAACGTTTTTTTTCTCTAAAAAACGTTGTGTATTGTGCTTAACTATAACGTTTTGAAAACGTTGTGTAAGGGTGTCAAATAGACAAAATCCTTAACCACGACGTTTTTCTGATTGAAACAACATTTTTTTCGTGTTGTCTATTTACTGTTTTGTAGTAGTGAGTACAATCATGTGAAAAAAATAATTACAGTATAGTACCTTCATCTATACCTTCATTTTTAATTTAGTCATGCAAGTATTATCAATCTTGCACCACCTCCCCTAATAGTACTTGCATGTGAATCAATAGTGCACACATGTGAATAAATAGTTATAAGCATGTGAATTAATAGCAATTAATTGCTCATTTATCCGATTAATTACTCGATTGGTTAATATAACCTCCAGACATCCATTATTATCGAAATAGATGTTGATTTCTACTAACACTAATAATTCCAACACAATGAAAATATCAAATTCATCTTTAATCAATACGAACTTATTCATCATTAATATTATAACTCACAATATTTAACAACCAGATCGTTCCTAGGAAAGAGGGGGCTTTCCGATAAGGATTTCTCCCTATTGGCGCGCAATTAGGTGATCAAACCTCTTCTTGACAGAACTTTCTAGACATTGTCAATATTGTAAATAATAATATGAATAACTTTATCATCTCAATTATTGATTTAATAATATAAAATATTATGCAGATGATACTGTGACAATAATTGAATCAATAATATGAGAGATATGATGCAACAATTACTGTAGCAATAATTGAGTATAACTAAGTGATTTCTCACGTAAGTATCAATAATCAATACTGTGTGCTACTATGTACCATGCGTATTACTGTATCGTGAGTTATAATATTAATGATGAATAAGTTCGTGTTGATTAAAGATGAAACTAATAGTTCCATTGTGTTGGAATTATTAGTGTTAGTGGAAATCGACATTTATTTCGATATTAATTGATGTCTGGAAGTTATACTGATCAATCGGGTAATTAACCAGATAAATGAGTAATTAATTGCTATTGATTCACATGATTATAACTATTTGTTTACATGTGTGTACTATTGATTCACATTCTTGTACTATTAGGGGAGTTAGTGCAATATTGATAATACTTGCATAACTAAGTTAAAAATGGAGGTATAGATGAAGGTACTATACTATAATTATTTTTTTTACATGTTTAGAACTATTGAGTCACATGATTTACTATTAATTCACATGATTTACTATTAGGGGAGGTGGTGCAAGTTTGATAATACTTGCAGGACTAAATTAAAAATAAAAGAAAAGAGGAAGTTATTATACTGTAATATTTTGAATCCCAAAACGTGCAATTATCGAAACTATATTTTTCTATAAATAGAAGCTCATTCTTCCTTCATTTCTCACCAATTCACTAAAGCTATAGAGCAATTATTATAGAGAGAAATTATAGAAAGAAAGAAGAAGAGAAGTCTGCTACCTCACTATTCCAGTATCCAGTCTTCTTCTAAGGTAAGGGGTATTATTCTTTCATATTTATGAAGAGGGTTATTTTCTTTCAATACTCGTAAGGGTTGTTATTCCATTCTTTATTATTATGTTGGAATAATATGTCTATACGAAGTACCGCATACATGGTGAAATTCTTCTGTTATTCCATTCTTTATTATTTTGTTAGAATAACCTGTCTGTGTGGTCTATCGCATGCCTGGTGAATTCTGTTGTTATTCCATTCTTTATTATTCTGTTAGAATATCATGTTTGTGCGGAAAATGCATGACCTGGTTCCGTTCTTTATTATTATGTTAGAATATCATGTCTGTGCGGATTACGCATGACCTGGTTCCATTCTTTATTATTCTGTTGGAATATCCTGTCTGTGCGGATTACGCGTGACCTGATTCTATTTTTTATTATTTTGTTGAAATAACCTGTCTATGTGGATTACCGCATGCATGGAGAATGATCCTTTTTATTCATTCTTTATTAAATTGTGGAAATGATCTGTCTACGTGAATTACCGCATGGCGGGAGAAAATCCATTTGCAGTTTCGTATATTCTATTATACTTGTATGAGATATCATTTCTTTTGTACTCGTCATGGAATATCATTTTCTTTGTTATTTTTTTTACGAGTTACTATTTACGGGTTACTATTCACCCGATTAGTATTCACTCTAGTATTATTCACTCGGGTATTCGGGGTACTTTTTATGCCGGAATACTATTCACGAGTTACTATTCACGGGTTACTATTCACCCGATTACTATTCACTCTAGTATCATTCACTCAGGTATTCGGGACACTTTTCGTGTCGGGGTACTATTCACGTGGTACTATTCCCGAAGTACTATTCACAGGGTACTATTCACCTAAAAAATATTTTTTTTATGTCCAAATTATTTTTGTTACATGAATATTATTCTTGAATTTTATTCCACAAAGCAGTTTCATGTTGATAATTTGGATATTTTTAAACTCTGAATAAATTTAAAGTCTTTAATATTTATCCTTGATTTCGTTTGATTAATACTTATATTATTGTCATCATCCTCATGTTTATATTGTGATGAAAGTCATCTTTGGCTTACATGTAAAGATGGATGGTTGATTATTGGTTTTATACTTGTATATCTTTGGCTTAAGTACAAAGATGGACAGGTGTATGACATGATCATAACCACTGGTGATAATAATAAATATCCTTGGCCCGTAATGCATGGATAATTCGATGATGTGATTGGAAGGATTATGACCATTAGTTAACAGTTGAATGTCTTTGGCCGTAGTGCACTGACAGACAATTGATTGGTATGATCATGACCATTGGTTTTATAATTGAATATCTTTGGCCCGTAGTGCAAAGGTAGACAACTGATTGGTATGATCATTGTTATTATATTTGAATATCTTTAGCCTTTGGGGTAAGAATATTGAGTAAACGTTCTATTAAGCCTTTGTGACAAGGAGAAATTGGTGATTTACATGATTATAAATATGAACTGTGGATTTAACTATAAGCTTTGGTGGTTCAGGTGAAGACAGGTGATGAGAGTTTTTTTTATCTTGGGTATAACAAAGAACTGTTGATGAGTATTACATGAATGGAATATTAACGATGGACTTTTAAATTATAGAAGACAGTAGATATCATACTCTACTTAACTCTTTTAATGGATTGTTTGTTCCGCTGCAGTTAAACTTGTTGTCTATTATATTCTATCAGTTGTTATACTGTTGAAGGCTAAGGATAATTTATTCTGCATTATCTTAGTCATAATATTTTTTACTGGGCTAGTTTAGATCACCCTTTCTTTCATTATTCTCTTTAGAAAATGAGAATATAGCTGGGACGAGTCGGGGAATGGAGTGATGGTCCAGGATAAATGGCTTTAGTAGTCCTCACTATTCTACGGAATAATGTGATAATAATTATAATGAGGACTCCATTGAGTGTGGATATTGTTTGGATGACAATATTCTTGTTTAAACTCTCAGCTATGTTTTGTCGTATTTTGCACGGCGGTTGTATAATTAAGTTGTATTTGAATTTATGTACCATGTATCTAGCGACTCAAGATGGGTGATGTATACCTGTTTTGGGGGTGTCACAACTTTTGGAATAGGATAAGGAAGAATCCTAA
Source organism: Panax japonicus (assembly GCA_020205505.1). Classification (NCBI taxonomy): domain Eukaryota; kingdom Viridiplantae; phylum Streptophyta; class Magnoliopsida; order Apiales; family Araliaceae; genus Panax; species Panax japonicus. The sequence continues at coordinate 42,200,053 of CM035111.1, forward strand.
CTGAAAATTAAGGGAGATGCAAAAAGAGATAAAGTTGAAACTGGAGTTGGATGTTACAGAGGTTAAATGCATGAGGTTTAGACAATTAGCACTGCAGGGGATTCAATAGGTCATAAAGGATCATTATGCAAGGGTGTGGGACTTTGGGGCTGAGATAGGTAAGAGTAATAAGAATAACATAGTTGACATAAAAATAACAAGATTGAATCATGAAGATGTGCCAAGATTTAAGAGATTTTATATTTGTTATTATTCTTTGAAAAAGGCTTGGAAAGGTGGATGTAGGCCTGTTATTGGCTTGGATGGTTATTTTCTGAAAACAGTGTGTGGTGGACAACTTTTATCAGCAGTTGACACGGATGGAAACAATCATATGTTTTCTATAGCTATTGGGGTGGAGAGAATGAGAATTATAACAGTTGGACTTGGTTCATGCAGTTGTTGGTGTCTGATCTTACTTTGGGAGATGGTTATGGGCTGACTTTAATATCTAACCAACAAAAGGTTAGCATCTTTGTTAATATTTGATAATAACTACAATCCACATCATTATTTATTTTTTGAAACTATGGCTATGTACATTTATCTAATATTTGATATTTTCATGGATTGAAAGGAGCTATTCAGGATCTTCTTCCTCATACAGAGCATAGAAACTGTTCAAGACACATCTATGCAAATTGAAGGAAGAAGTATCCTTCCCAAGCTCTTAAAATAGCTTTTGAGGAGGCAACTCATATTGTGGCACACAAAAGGGCAATGAGAGAGGTTAAAAGGTTATCAATTCCTACACATGACAAACTGGCAGAGCAAGATCCTAAGGTTTGGCCCAAGGCATTCTTTGAGACTCACTCAAAGATTGACAATATTGCGAGACCCCGAATTTTATGAAATGAAAGTATTTAATTTTCTTATAATTATTATGTTATTTAGTAAATGGTTAAATTGATAAAAGGATTAAAGTTAAGGGTGATATTTATAAATTTTGCAAAGTATGCAAGTTGTTATAAAATATTCGTTTGGTCGGAAAATATTCTTTTTGTCGGGGAATATCCGTACGACGGCACAATCATTGGTGGAACCCACAACAGAAGTATTGTCGTAGTTAGAAAACGACAGAGTTATCTTTTTATAAAAATAACGGCGGAGATGTTACCGTTAAAACTTTTGAACTACCTAGTAGTAAAAGTACAGTAATATGCGTGGTTGTATAGTAGCACACGGTATTGATTATTGATGCTTACGTGAGAAGTCACTCAGTTATACTCAATTATTGCTACAGTAATTGCTGCATCATATCTCTCATATTATTGATTCAATTATTGTCACAGTATCATCTCAATAATATGATATATTATTAAATCAATAATTGAAACGACAAAGTTATTCATATTATTATTTGCAATATTGATAATGTCTAGAAGTTCTGTCAATGAGAGGTTTGGTCACCTAATTGCGTGCCAATAAGAAGAAATCCTTATCTGAAAGCCCCCTCTTTCCTGGGAACGACCTGGTTATTAAATATTATGAGTTATAATATTAATGATGAATAAGTTCGTGTTGATTAAAAATGAATTTGATATTTCCATTGTGTGAGAATTATTAGTGTTAGTAGAAATTGATATTTATTTCGATAATAATTAATGTCTGGAGGTTATATTGACCAATCAGGTATTCGGGGCACTTTTCGTGTCGGAGTACTATTCACTGGTTACTATTCACCTGGTTACTATTCACTTGGTTACTATTCACTCTAGTATTGTTCACTCAGGTATTTGGGACACTTTTTGTGTCGGGGTACTATTCACGGGATACTATTCCTGAAGTATTATTCACAGGATACTATTCACCCGAAAAATATATTTTTTTTTAGTCCAAATCATTTTTGGGTACAATATTATTCCATGAGGAGATGCGATAATTTTTTAGATCGTTAGTTGAAGATATAATAGTAAATCAATATGGACCGCTGATGGAAAGTTATAATAGTAAATTAATATGGATCGCTGTTTTAAAGTTTTAATAGTAAATCAGTATGGACCGTTGCTTTAAGTTTTAATAGTAAATCAATATGGACCGTCCGTTTAAAAGTAAATCAATCTGGACCATTCATGAATTAGTTACTATTCAATCCATTCTCCTATAAATAAAAGCCCATTCCTTCATTATTTCTTACGAATTCACTGAAACTCTAGAGAAAGAAACTATAGAGAGAAAGAAGAAAAGTATTCTGCTACTTCACTACTCCAGTACTCAGTTTTTCTAAGGTAAGGGATATTATTATTATATTAAGGGATATTATTTGTTGTACTCGTAAGGGGTATTATTCTTTCATATTCATGAAGAAAACTATTGTTATTTCATTCCTTATTATTCTGTTGGAATAACCTGTATACACAGACTACCGTATACATGGTGAAATTCTTCTGTTATTCCATTCTTTATTATTTTGTTGGAATAAACTGTCTATGCGAAGTACCGCATACATGGTAAAAATCTTCTGTTATTCCATTCTTTATTATTCTGTTGGAATAACATGTCTATGCGGTCTATCGCATGCCTGGTGAATTCTTTTGTTATTCCCTTCTTTATTATTCTATTGGAACATCATGTCTGTGCGAATTACGCATGACCTGGTTCCATTCTTTATTATTCTGTTGGAACATCCTGTCTGTGCGAATTACGCATGACCTGGTTCCATTCTTTATTATTCTGTTGGAATATCCTGTCTGTGCAGATTACGCATGACCTGGTTCCATTCTTTAATATTATGTTGGAATATCTTGTCTGTGCGTATTACGCATGACCTGGTTCCATTATTTATTATTCTGTTGGAATAACCTGTCTGTGCGGTCTATCGCATGCGTGGTGAATTCTTTTGTTATTCCATTCTTTATTATTCTGTTGGAATAACTTGTCTATGTAGATTACTGCATGCATGGTGAATGATCCTTTGTACTCATTCCTTATTAACTTGTGGAAATGATCTGTCTACGTGGATTACCGTATGGTGGGCGAAAATTCATTTGCAGTTTCATATATTCTATTATACTCAGTTGGTTAAAGTTTTGGCATCTATACTCCAGGAAATTAGTGGAATATCCTTGATATTTGCGCTTCATCCAGTATCTTTTCATGGAAATATTCTTCTGAGCATTCTTGAATTTTACTCCAAAAAGAAGTATCATGTTGACAATTTGGACGTTATTGAGTTCAGGATAAATTAACTTATAAATCTTTAAAATCTATTCTTGAACTTGTTTTATTGAATTGTCATCATCCTCATACTTATATTATATATGATGAAAGTCATCTGTGGACTGTGGTGCATAGATGGACTTGGTATGATTATGACCAGGGATTATTCGCTATAATCATGACCGTGATGTTACAAATGTGTGGAAAAAGTCCTCATGGGCCCATAGTGCATTGATGGACAGTTTTTGGTATGATTATGACTATGGATTCTCTTCGGCCAAGGGTGCAAAGATGAATTGTTTTATGACCTGATCAGAATCGTTGATGAAAACACGATTATCGTTGGCCCGTAGTGCATGGATAATTCGTGGTCGTGATACTAATGAATATCATTGGCCTGTAGTGTAGGGATGATTCGATGATGTGGATTAATTATTGAGCAGAGTCTTAGCGATGAAATTTTAATTCATGGATGTGATAATAATGAATATCATTGGCCGTAGTGTATGGATAATTCATGGATGTGATACTAACGAATATCCTTGGCTGTAGTGCATAGATAATTCGGTGATGTGGATTATTTATTGAGCTGAGTCTCAGAGATAAAATATTGATTATACACTTTTAATTCGTAAAAGATAGTAGATATCATGCTCTACTTAAATCTTTTAAAATACAATTGTATGTCTTTGGCCTGTAGTTCAAAGATGAAGTGTTAATGAATATCTTGGCCGTAATACAAAGATGAATTTATTAGTATGATTATGAGCAGGAATTGTGATTTGGTATAACCATGATTTTTGATGTTTCAGGTAAAGATAGGTGATGAAAATTATCTTCGTTCTGGGTGCGAATAGAAATTTAGAACCACAATTATGATTATGAGTTATTCATATGATTGTGGATAAGAACTGTTGATTGATGTTACAGGGATAAAACATTGTTGGTGTACTTTTAACATGGAGAAGATAATAGACTTTATGGTCTATTTGACTCTTTTAATGGATTTCTTGTTCCGCTGTAACTATGGTTAAAAATTTTTATCATCTACCATATATTCTAAATCTCTAATTTATTATTGATGAAAGCTATTGAAAATTTAATTATCTTTAGTCATGATATTCTTTATTGGGCTAGTTGTGCTCACCCTTTTACTTCACAATTCTTTTCAGGTAATAAAAGTGTAGCTGGGTCGAGCGGGATATTAAGAGGATTAGAACGGTGGTCTATAGCTGTTGAGGTTCTCCCTAAATAGCAAGACGTTCAAGGGAATAAGTCTCCCGTATAGGCAAGAAATGAGCAGACTTAGTTAATCTATCAACAATAACCCAAATCGCTTTTATGCCTTGAGAAACCTTGGGAAGACCCGTAACGAAATCCATAGTAATGTGTTCCCACTTCCATTTTGGAATCTCAAGTGGTTGTAATGGACCCTTTGACATTTGATGCTCCGTCTTTACACGTTGACAAGTTAAACACCTCGAGATAAACTTCGCGATCTCTCTTTTCATATTGCTCCACCAAAATATATGTCGAAGATCATGATACATTTTGGTACTCCCAGGATGGATTGCAAACGGTGTGTTGTGTGCCTCCATCATGATTCTATGCTTCAATTCATAATCGTTAGGAACACAAAGTCTAGAGTTGACTTGAAGTATTCCTTCTTCATTGATTCTTGCTTCTAGAATAGCACCTTCTTGCACATTCTTTTTCATACGCATCAGCTCCATGTCCGTAGCTTGAGCAGTTTTAACTCTATCGATTAAAGTCGGTTTTACTCGTATGTTTGATATCATCGCGTGGGTACTTGGAGCCTTCATCTCTATCTCCATCCTTTGCAATTCATACAAAATGGACTTTTGTGTTAACAACATTGCACTCATACATGCATATGATCTTCTACTCAATACGTCAGCTACTACGTTCGCTTTTTCAGGATGATATTGGATGGTATGATCGTAATCTTTCAGCAGCTCGAGCCAACGTCATTGCGGCATGTTGACTTCCTTTTGGGCGAAGAAATATTTGATGCTTTTATGATCTGTATAGATCTCCACTTTCTCCCCATACAGGTAGTGTCTCCATATCTTCAACGCGAAAACGACTCCTGCCAACTCTAAATCATGAGTAGGATAATTCCTCTCATATTCTTTGAGTTGTCGTGAGGCATAGGTTTGACTTTCCCATGTTGCATGAAAACACATCCTAACCCTTTGCCTGAAGCATCGTTGTAGATAACAAATCCATCCGAACCAGATGGTATTGTCAAAACAGGTTCCGAAATGAGTCTCATCTTGAGTTCTTGAAAACTCTTCTCACAATCCTCGTTCCAACCGAATTTTATATCTTTACGAGTCAGCTGAGTTAACGGAGTAGCAATTCGAGAAAATCCTTCCACGAATCTCCGATAGTAACCAGGTAAGCCCAGAAAGCTACGTACTTCGGTCACCAACTTTGGTTGCTCCCAACTTTGTATGGCTTCAATCTTCACCGGGTCGACAGATACTCCATGTTTTGACACCACATGCCCAAGGAATGCTACTTCCTCAAGCCAGAACTCGCATTTCTTCAGCTTGGCATATAGCTTGTTATCGCGAAGCCTTTGTAGTATCAGCTTCAAATGGCGCTCATGATCTTCATGGCTTTTGGAATAGATGAGGATGTCATCAATAAAGACAACAACGAACTGATCCAAATATTCCTTGAATACACGGTTCATCATATCCATGAAAGCAGCAGGAGCATTAGTCAATCCAAAAGACATAACTAAGAATTCGTAATGCCCATACCGAGTTTTGAAGGCGGTCTTTGGAATATCCTCAGTTTTAATCTTCAGATGATGATATCCAGAACGAAGATCGATCTTTGAAAAGAATTGTGCTCCTTGCAACTGGTCAAACAGGTCATCAATGCGAGGTAGCGGATACCTATTCTTGATGGTGACATGGTTAAATTCTCGGTAGTCAATACAAAGTTGCATACTCTCGTCTTTCTTCTTTATGAATAAAACAGGAGCACCCCAAGGAGATGTACTAGGACGAATGAAACCGATGTCTAATAACTCCTGTAGTTGGACTTTTAACTCTTGAAGTTCAATAGGAGCCATTCGATATGGGGTTTTAAAAATGGGCTTTGTACCCGGTTCAAGGTCAATAAAGAATTTAACATCACGTTCTGGGGGTAAACCGGGAAGTTCTTCAGGAAATACATCAGGAAATTCTCTAACAATAGAAATATTATTCAAATCTGTCTTGTCTTTGTTCAAATCCATAACATGGGCTAAGAAAGCTTGACATCCATTTTTCAATAAACGAATAGCTTTATGGCTTGATATGACAGTGACTGATTTTAGTGGTTTAGTTGTTCAAATTCGTATGACAGGTTGGTTAGGAATATGAAAACTAACGACCTTACGAAAACAATCAATTTTGGCATGATGAGTGGTTAATCAATAAATTCCTAAAATCACATCAAAAGCAAATATCTTTAAAGAGATAAGATCAACAGGTAATGTGATAGTGCCAACTTGGATTAAGAAAGATTTATAAACAGTGGATGTAACGAAAGTTTCTCCTAACGGAGTCTCCACTGATAAATCAAAGTCAAATTTCTCCGGAGTCAAGTTTAAACGTTGAGCACAGGCAGGAGAGATAAAATAATGGGTAGAATCGATATCTAGTAAGGTATAAACTTCGTAAGAATTCAATATTAGCTTACCCGTAATCACCTCGTTCGGGTTCCTCGCGTTTTGGCCAGTCAAGACAAACGCTCTTCCAAAAACCGCTAATTTCAACTTATCCGGGACAGCCCTTGGAGTCATCATCCCGTTGAACTTGGTTTCGCGGCTAGACAATCTATAGCTATATGACCTTCCTTTCCACAGTTATAACACACATTGGATTGTTGTGGGCAGTTTGGGCTGATGTGTCCCTCTTTCCCGCATTTGTAACAAACGATCGGTGTTCGTTCTCCTCCCCTAGAAACAGTTGGTGCTGACGTCTTCACGCTATCATTGTTGTACCTTCTCCTTTTGAAATCTCCTCCCGACTCACTCCTTCTATTATCACAACCACGATTACCACCAGAGTGGTTACCGCTTTTGTCCGAATGCTTTCCTTCCCTCTGATTGTCATTGCTCCGATGACTGCTGCCACCGGTATTACCCTGGTTGTGTTCCCTCGGTTGAACATACTCATTATCTCGCTCTAATAATTGAGCCCTATTTAAAACATCTGAATATAAAGCAAATTTATGATATATAAGATATTGTCGAATCTCGGGCCTTAGACCTCTCAGAAACATCCTCGTCATTCGTTCCTCATTTTCGACCAAATGAGGTACAAACCTGGATAACTCTGCAAACTTCGTCACGTATTGGGACACCGTCATGTTGTCTTGTTCCAGTCTGATAAACTCCACCTCCTTCATATGACGAATACTTTCAGGAAAGTACTTGTCATTGAATAGTTTCTGAAACGTTTCCTAAGTCATGATAAGTGCGGCTGGCTGGGTACGCTTCACAGACTCCCACCAGTAGTCTGCCTCACCGCGAAATATAAATATGGCGAATGGAACCTTCTGTTCCTCCGTGCATCCCAAGACATCGAATATATTGGTAATTTGTTTGACCCACGTTTCCGCCTTGATCGGATCCGACTTTCCCTGAAATTCTGGTGGTCCCAACTCTTTGAACTGCTTGGCTGTAACAAGCCGCGCATTGCTATCATTTCCACCCGTATTTTTTGCACGAGTCTCCCTCGCCTGGTTTTGCATAAACTGCAAAAAGTTTCTAAACATCCCATCATTCATCATTTGTTCGGTAGCGTTGTTTACAGGAGGAATATTGCCTTCCTGTTGCACGTTCCCCTGGGTGGTGATCAAAGGTGTCTCCACGGTCTGATTCACTCCATTATTAACGTTCTCAGCTGCCATTCTTAAATACTGCCATAAAATAAGGGTTAATTGTCATGCAACATATTATCCCTATATTCTGACCAACCAATTAAATACCAAATAAACTTAGGTAGTTCATACTAGCGAAGAAATTTCCCGTCTCTCCCCTCCTAGTTCTTATCTCACATCTCAGCCAGGGATCATATCCCTAAGCTTTGATACCAACCGTGACGCCCCCAAAATAGGTATACATCACCCATTCTGAGTCGACAAATACATGGTACAAAAACAAATACAACTTCAGTAATATAATTGTCGTGCAGAATACGACAACGCCTATACTGTAAGTTTTAATACAAATATTGTATACTAGAGAGTATACAAACTCAAAAGGAGTCCTCATTACAATTATTCAAACACTATTTTACAGAAATAGTGAGGACTGATAAAACATCTTTCTAGAACCATCACTCCGTACCCCGACTAGTTCCTGCTATGTTCTCACCTCCTGAGAAAAATGGAACAAAAAGGAAAAGGGTGGGCTCAACTAGCCCAGTAAAGAATATTATGACTAAGATAATATACAACAAATTATCGTTAGTCTTCAACAGGGAAAAATCTGATAAAATATAATAGACAACAAGTTTTAGATCAACAACTGTAGCGGAACAACAATCCATTAGAAGAGTCAAGTAGAGAAAGAATTCTACTATCTTCTAAGATTTAAAAGTCCATCATCAATATTTTATCCCTGTAACATCAATCAATATACATCTTGAATCAAATATCCATCTTTGTACTACAGGCCAAAGATATTCATTTGTATCACTAGTTGGTCATGTTCATCTCAACACCTGTTCATCTTTGCACTACGGGCCAAAGATATTCATTAGATAATGATTCATCTTTTCACTACAGGCCAAAGATATTTATTTGTATCATCATTTAGGACTGAGGATGTTGAAAAATATTTTAAAGAAAACGAATCTAGTGAGATAAAAGATCAAATACTAAGGATTCGTATTACAGTTTATCCAAGTTCAATAATATTTTGAAATAACCAATTTTGAAGCAGAATTCAAAAATAATGATCAAAACATGGATACAATCAAAGATAGTAACCATAATAGACAACTTGGACAAAAAGATTTTTTTTATTTTTTGGTGAATAGTGCCGTATTCGTGAATAGTGCTGTATACGTGAATAGTAACCCCAACACAAAAAATTCCAAATTTGATAAAAAGTTCATACCAACATTTATGTATAATGATATTGAAGAAAATATCATTTTAAGAAGAATATAACTCCCCTTACCTCAAAATATCAGTACTTCTGATCGGAATATCGGTATAAGGCTAAAGAAAACTTGTACTGATGAATAGGAACTCACAAAGTATCTAAATACTCATAAAATACACTCAATAATCTAGAGAGAGAAAGAGAGAAAACTTTTTTCTGGTGCGATTTTTAATTCTAACTTAGCCCTCTATTTATAGGAAAATGTTAGCATGTCAAATCAGACTTAACCTGCAACCTGATGGCTTTACCTGCTACTATTCCCACCCACCACATTTGAATAAAAATCTCAGCACATTTTCTCCAACCAAAAGTGGGGCCCACCAATTCTAAAATTTTCCACCAAAATCATTTATAACCTAATTTCTGAATCAGTCACCTCTTAAAAATCATAACAAATCATACGTTAATTTTTAACGGTTAAAAATTTGAGGACATATACTCAACTTATATATGTATAAAATATCCAAAAATCACAACGATCCAACGGTCGGATTAAAAATTATAACTCATGCAATATATCTCAAAAACCACTGGTTTGATTTTTAATACCTCCAATCCGACAAAATACTGATAAAACACCTCAACATTAATTCCTTCATTTATAACCACATAAATAAATCCATCATTTATATCCACATAAAATAAATATTTTTTTATCATATAAATCAATAATTAATTTTTCACAAATAATATTACAGAATCACAATAATGACAACCAGGCAGTTCCCAGGAAAGAGGGGACTTTCCGATAAGGATTTCTCCTTACTGGCGCACAATTAGGTGACCAAACCTCTCCTTGACAGAACTTTCTAGACATTGTCAATAATGCTATCTAATAATATTATTCCAAATAATATAAATTATTGATCTGATAATGGAGATGATGTGCAGTGACAATTATTGAAACAACAATAATATAAATATCAACGTGGCAATTATTGAATCAATAAAATAAAATATTGAATAATAACTACTGTGACAATTATTGAGTAGTGCCTTCTAACGTAAGGATCAATAATTCAACAATAGTGTGCAATACCGTGTGCTACTGTACAATAACGCGTATTACTGTATTTTAACCACCGGATATTTCAACAGTGTTAACGGTAACTACGCCGTTATTCAATTTTATCATTTTCTTCATCCGATAGTTATCCGTCATTGGGCCCACAAATAGTTGCGTCGTCGTACGAATATTCCCCGACAGAAAGAATATTCCACGACCAAACGAATATTCCCCGACAACAATGAATATTATATAACCACTTGCTTATTTTGAAAATTTGCACATTTCACCCATAACCAAAGTATTATATCAAATTAATACCATATTATTCACAATAATAAATATATTTTGGGTTATGTGGTTCGGTGGGAAGACATTATATATATATATATATGAGATTTAATAGTTGATTAAAGAAAGTAAAGAGAATTAGTTATGTAAAGTAATATGGTAAAAAAAAAATTAACTGAATAATATTGGTTAATTTAAATTAAGTTGAAAATTATATTATGAGATAATATAATTTGAATATTACAGCCTTGATTGTCTATGAAGTTACGATAAATTGAATAAAAGGGTTAATTCACTTAATTAAAATAGAGAATTAAAATATATTTGTTTTTGTAAAATGAGAAGGTATTATATTACATATAAATATAATATGTTAATGTAATACGATTGTGAATTTCGTAAATAGCTAAAAATATTTATCGAATAAAATAAATATTTTATTTAGAATATTTATGGAATAAAATAAATATTTGATGGAAATATTACAATTAGAAGATTAATGATTTGTTGAATAAAATTATAATTATAATGGCTTAGTAAATATTATGTTGACCAAATAAGAATTATGTTTTAATTAAGTTTGGTGTGACAAAGGTATCATATGATAAGTGGATTATTAAATAAATGAAAAGAAGCTTTAATTGGATAAGATAAACAAGGTCTTATGACCTTTGGTTTTTATAACTGCTGAGACCCATATTCATTTTAACGGAGAACTCATATTCCATCATTTATTTTGTTACATATATTTTTCCTAAGTCTAAGAAAATAAAGAAGAAGATAGATATGTTCTTTGAGAAATTGAAAATGAGGTGATTGTGAGAATCAAAGAAGGAATGAGGAACAATATTATCCAAGTTATCTAGCTAATCAAGAGGTAATAATCTAGCCGTAACTCTAGTTTATGTTCTCTTGAGTTTTTCATCAAAAATATGACTTTTGGTGATTAATTTGTTAAGAAATTGGTTATAGATGTTAATGGGTAGGTTTAATCCGTTTTATATCATCTAAAACTGGTTTTAGGGTGATCAAATTAATGAAAGTATGATTAAACAAAAAAAGAAATTGAGTTTTCTAGATATAAGTACATTATGGCTTGTTTTGGAATCAAAATTGATAATGAATTCATGATATAATCTGAAATTGATTATAGATGTTGTTAGTATGATGAAATACTAAAATAATGGAAGTTGAAGGAATCGAAATGGTTGAATAAAGATTTTGTTGTGAATAAATTTGTTAATATGTTAAATATGAAAAGAATAGTAAGAACTTTGATTATTGAGTCCCTAAAATTTGTTATAAAAGTTGTTTATGTTGTTAGAATCATGTTATATATGCTTGGTTTTGAGTTTATGAAGTTTATTGTATTTGGTTTTGGATAAATTGGAGTTTGAGTGAAGAAATTGGATGTTTTGGTTTTGTATTGTACTGAACTCGAATTGCAGATTCTGGTTCTGCTAACTGGCGCAAATGCGCTGGGCCCTAGACCATTTCGGGCACAGCTGCGCCGGCCAGCTTGGCCAATTGGGTTTTGGTATCAGCACAGCTGTGCCGGTAGCCTGGCTAAACCGAGCGTAGCTACGCCTTTCCCTGGCCAGGCGCAAAGGAAATTTTTTAAGTATGGTTAAGGGAAGTTGGTTATACTTTGTTTTAATTAACATTAAACACTTAATGTGGTAATGGGAAACGTTAAAGGCTTAACTCATTGTTAAGTAATGAATTAAAATAAGGATTCTGAAGCGTGAGATGAATGTTTACTCAATATTTCCAATTAAGTGTTATAATGTAAAGCTTTAGAGGACTTAACTAAATGTTAGGTGAAGATTAAAAGATGTAATTTAGAAACGTGATATGAAGGTTCCTAATTAAATTGAAGTGAACCTAATATACAACTTATGTGATGAAAAGAAAAACAAACTCTATCGATTTAACGAAAAGTTAAGCGCCAATTATAGAGGAACGAGAAGGAACCTAAGATGAGTGTTAACTTAATTAATGTTAACAAATGTAATACATCTAATATGATGTAAGATTAACTATATCGACTTAACCAAACGTTAAGTGTTGCTTAAAAGAGAAGTATAAGAGAAGTGAGACGAAGATTAATTTATTGACTTAACTAAATTTAAGTGTCAGTCGAAGAAAAGTTAAAACCTAAAGATAGATTATAAGTTTTTAAAGAAATGCAAGTTGTAAGAGAATAAGACTAAAAGTCAATGTAATCTAATTGATTTCATTGTATGTAACTGATATATGTGTATATGAATATTTGAACTGTTGTAGGATAAATGCAAAGCAACTAAGCTGTAATTGGTAATCTACGAGTCATGCAAGTCTTTCAGTTCCTATTTGCTATGTGAACTTGATGATGAATTGTTTTAATCTATATTGCGAAAATATTACATATGTTGTGAGCATGAAATCGTAAAGTCAATTTATGACTACATTGATTTAAGTAAAGAACGTTGATTGAGTAAGGAACGTGATGCATGAAAGATATTAGATTTGTTGGGTTGTCGAGCTAAATTTTGCAAATAATCATTTTTGCAGGTTAAAGATTTAAGGTAACGTTATGTGCTACTTGAATGACATGAATCACAAGTAATGCATGAAGGTTTAGATACTTTAGCTGAGTTGTTATTATTTTGAACCATGTTTAAGGTTTTAGAAATGTACTTAATGATTTATGATGTTTAATTTATGTTGAGTTGTAAAGTTTGAGTTTTTCGAAGAATATAAAGGATATCAAATTGAGATGTAACATTTTATATAATAATTCTGATGAAACGAATCATAAAATAAAATTTGATTCAAAGATATATAAATAATAAAGGTTATGATTCAGGGAATCGAAGAAAGAAGACAGAAAAGTTTTAATTATTCCGCATTGTATTAAGTTAAACATCGAATAATGATGCAAAGTTAGAAATTAGATGTATTGTTAATGACCGAAGTCATGAGTTGGATTGTATGAATTTTGGGGTCGTTACAGATAGTGTGGACAATAGCATGTTTGAGTGCTTCAATGCATGGATCATAAAGACAATATATATGCCAGTGATACACATGCTAGTTGAGATATATGATCAAATTATGGTGAGGTTGCACCAAAAAAGAGATGAAATATTGAAGACTGAAGACTTAATCTACTCAAGGATTAAGAAGAAATTGGATGCATCTATCTTAGACTCTGCACACTGCGAAGCTTTATGGGATGGACAATCAAAGTTCCAAGTGAAAGAGATAGGGAGAGGAGGATACAATGTTAACCTTGTAGAGAAAATTTGTGCATGTAGGGTGTGGGAATTGACAGGAATCCCTTATTTTCATGTTGTTAGGGCAATTCATTCTATATATGGAAACCCAATAGATTATGCAGCTCACTGGTACACTAAGGAGACTTACATTAAGACTTATTCACATACTTTAGAAGTATTGAATGGGAAAGATTTTTAGGACTTTACTGAATGTGATATCTTGTTACCTCTGCCTATGAAAAAGAAGTTTAAGGGAAGGGAACAAAGATTAAGAAGAAAATAGGAGTGGGAAGATGGAGCAAATAACAATGGGAAGGTGGGAAGGTGGGTAGGGTGTCAAGGAAAGGGAGAAATATGCATTGCACCATATGCAAGGGAGAGGGGTCACAATCGACTCATGTGTCCAAAGCACCCAACTCTACCTGGACATTACCTGCATAACCATAACCTGAAGTCCCCAAGGCGAAAAAGAAGAGCACACAAACTATCTAATCCACCTACTGAAGATGTTGTAAGATAAATTTTATATATATATATATATAGACAGCAGATTAGGTCCGGACTCCCGGACCTGATTAAAATCCGGATCCTATTTTTATTTTACTTTTTGTTAAAATAATTAAAAAAAGTTTAATATTTTATGGAACTGAAATTTTTCCATAATACAGTGTTTTGGGCGTGATTTGGATACATATAACAAAACAAGTCTGTACAGTTTGAATAGGGAAAATGTTGTTAACAATACCATACCAAATACATATAACAAAACAAGTTTGATCATTATATGTTGTTAACAATACCATACCAAATACACCATAAGAGCAAAATGCAAAATGCTCTATTTTCCCATTTCATTCATTAAAATCAAGCGTTCAAAATCCAGATGTCCCCATTTACAATCATAACCTTCAAACACCAAACTTCCACAATAACAATAAAAAAAACATAAACCATCCCAAAATATTACAATCATTTTGCCCAATGTTGGTTTAAACCACTATTACTACAAAAAATTAAAAACATCAACCATGAACAAATTAGAAAAAGCCACATCCTTTTGAGTTTTTTTTTGTTTTTTGGGCAATTTCCCTCTTTAATTCTTTGAGCACACTTGATTCACTTCCATTCTCAAATAATTTCAACCGTTGTATTTCTTCGTTCGCTGAGCATAGTTCATACCTCAATTTTTTTTATCATTTCCCTTGATCTTTCAGTGAATGGAGGGTCACGCCACTTGAAAAATCGACAATTCATCTTTAGCTCCTGCTAAAAAGATAAAATAGAGGAAGATTTGTGATTAAAAATCTCCTTTTCCTTTCATCCCAAAAAATTTAAAAAAGATTGCAAATTCACATACCTTATAACTGCTACAACCAACAAATTTTCAACCTAAATCTAGGGTTCTATATTTTCATGCTTCCCACATGGGTGCAACGATTCCACATCTGCAGACGATGGGATTGAATGAGGCAGAGTCGCGTTGCGAATCTGCAGATATGCTCACCATTTTCCTTCTATAAGAGCTTTATACCCCACTTGAGGTACTCGTCTTCTTTACATGCACCTTAGTTTAACTTTCTTACTCTCAATTACTTCAATGATTCGCTAATTTGACCATAACTCTTTACTCTTACGAAGAACCCTAAGTTAAGCCCCTTTTCATGTCTGATTTCTATTTAACGTTGATGAAATAAGTTGGGTCGGATCGTGTGGGCTGGTTGGGCATGGGTATAATTGTTTTTGACGTGAAATGACTAAGATTCAGTAAATATAATTTTTTCCACGTCATTTTTTCATTCAAAAACTTAACCCCGCTGACAGAAATTCAAAATTTTGTTAGTAAAATATAGTGAGTTGACTGTAAGAAAAAATGATTGAGTGATTCACTTGTAAGTTGACATAAAGTACAGTGACAAAAAAATCATTTATACTAAAAATAATATTTGGGCATTATTTTGTTTTGTAATTTATTTTACTATATTTTTTTACCAAAATTTATTTATTTCAAATTTAACCACACTGAACTAAGATGCTAGATCTGCCCCTCATAGAACACTTGCAAAAATGAGTTCCTTTACTGGCAAGGAAGCATAAATTTACGTAGGTTCACAAAAATAAAATAAAATAAAATAAAATTTGATTGTTTCATGTATATGAGTGCTCAATCTCTTGAAGGAAAAATACAACATTTTGATTCATACTTATGACATAGTTATTTGGTTCATACTTATATTTGTGTGATAATTGTAATGTTATTACATTATATTCAAATTTGTATTTGGTTCTTTAAATATGTGACTGTATGTAATGAATAATACAATTTTTAAATTAAAAGTCAAATAAATTGTAAATATTATTATTATTATTTTGTCCTCTATGAGTTAAAGCGGACGTAATGAGCTAAAACACTAACTTGTGGACGTAATGAAAAAATCGTATATCTGCATGTGCGGATCAAGAAATTTTTTCCAACAATGGAGAATTTTAACTAACTTTTTTGTTAAAATTAAATAAAAAAAACTTGAAGTAATCATAATATTAACTAATTATAATAATGTTTACAAATTGCAATAAATATTCATAATCTAAACTAAAAAAAAAATTTAAATAAAAAATATTTAGATACAATTTAGAAGACAAAAGTAGAATGAATCTACATTTGTCTGCACTTGTATTTAGAATATTAATGAATTTTTTTTTGCCTCCTCCAAGTTTAAATCTTCCATTAATTTTTCCCCTTAAATTTATTCACTTACATATTTGGCCCTGCTCCTATACCTATAAAAAAAATTCATAAAGGACAACATACATGTAATCAGTGAATCAAACAGAAAACATATCACATCAATGTAATATTCTACTGCATTACAGAACTGTTACTTTAACATATCACATCAATGTAATATTCTACCATATTACAACATTGTGTCCTGTGCCTCCGGCACTATATGGACGGTGGGATTTATCCCAAACTTTGGAAGGCCAAGATGATTTATTAGGGTGAGCGGAAAATTCAAAATCAGTTATATTTTGTTAGATAGATCGTTAAAACACTAGTACACTACCTTACTCATGAGCAACACGAACGACCTGCTTACCTACATTTTCTCCAAAAAATAGCCCTACAAATGCAGCCGGAGCACTTTCTAAGCCTTCATTCATGTCTTCAATGTAAACAATCTTTCCTTGCTTGTACAAACTGGCAATGTCTTCCAGAAAGCGTGGGAACAAATGCAAGTAATCGCTCTGCAAGAATCCCTGCATCCTTGCACGTTTTGGAATGAGTTGAATCAAATTGTGAATGCCCTGCCAATTGGACATGTTATGTTGAGACACCATTCCACAAACAGCGATTCGGCCATGAATCGCCATGTTGAGAAGTACAGCATCGAGCATTGCTCCGCCAACATTCTCAAAGTAAATGTCTATACCTTGTGGAAAGTACCTGCTCAAAAATGTCAGAAACAAGTTCGTGAAAGGACTAAAGAGTAAAGACCATATATGTATAAAGACATAAATCCAGAATGGTAAATGGGATTTTACTAATTAAAAACGAAAATGGCGGTTAAGCATCTAATGCAAGCAAATTGAAAGGCCGTATATTGAAATTAATCCTTCAAGAAATCCCACATATTAAAAGGTGCAAGTGATTGTCTTGAGCAACCTGGAACGCAGTTCGTTTCATTTCGTGGAACTGATTTGGGTACACGATACGCTACATAGACTGAAAAGCATTATGCTGGGGTAGTTTTATACGAGTGTTTATAGTTAGTAATTTTCTTAGAATCTAAATGCACCAAAACTAAGTTTTCTAAAAGATAATTAGTTGAATCAACAATTTGATTGGTTTTATAGATAATTTAGTGCAAATGTGATTTTTGAACATCCACCACTAAGTTAGAACATTGATATTTATACAACTATTGGCAAACCAACAAAGGAAATTTTTGACGGTACACTTGAGAGTATTGGTACGTAAGAGTACCGTGTTTGGATATGTAAGTACCAATATGCAATTCGCTAGATCAATTAGAGTATCTTGTAACTCTGGCCTTGAGGTCCTTGTCCCATTCATCTAAGCTCGAAAATGTTACAATAGTAGTTCAACAAAGTTCCTGATTAAATGTTACCATAGGGCCATAAATTAAGCACTTTCTTCTTGCCTTTTGATGATTAAGATCCATAAGAGCATTTTACTTTAATACTCTGATTGAATTTAATTAGTTAATTTAAGGTTTATCTACATTAATACAATATATATACATCATTTATCATTATCATCAAAAAAACACCAACCAACCTTTTCAAAGCTACATCAAGGTCTAGTTCTTTTTTGTAGTTGAATGCTTCATCAAATCCAAGCTTATTCTTCAGAAGATCAACCTAATACAGCAATTCAAGTAAATTCTTGTCTTACCAATACCAATAAAAATCAATGAATGAAGATATAAATAACTTATTATAGAAACAAAATCAGTTAAATCAACTACAATCCATACAACTACTTAGGAGACGGCGACTTAAAACTTACTTTCTGGCTTGTACCAGCACTACCAACCACATAGCATCCATGTAACTTAGCAAGCTGTCCGACAAGCTGACCAACAGCTCCAGAAGCAGCAGACACGAAAACAGAATCCCCTTTTTTAGGCGCACAAACCTCGTGAAAACCAGCATAAGCTGTAAAACCTGGCATGCCTGTAGAATATGGTATTATATTTTCATTCGAATACTGTAATTAATTGAAGATTTGGGATACTGGATCAATTTATTAATCAACAAAGATAGATATAACCTTCCAAAACTGGCTAGAATATAAAGTATGTGCATCAAAGTTGAAAAAAAAAATTTATTACATAGAGTTGACAAATTGCTGCAAAAATACAAAACAACTTTGCTGAATTGGTACAATTGAGAGGCAAGTGGGGAAAAGGAAAAAAGAACTAAGCTAAAATGGCTGACTTTAAAAAATACACTAAAGTTTTATTAGGACATTTAATAAACTGGAGCAAAGATGAAATACAAATATACAACACACACACATACATATACAGATACATACATTATATTGCATATATTGGCCATAATCTTGCAAGTGTTTGTGGCAGCTCCTGAGGTACAACTAAAGCATTCTTAATACCGACCACCTTGGATGCACCAATTCTTCTTGGCTTACAAATACAATTACAGTGTAAGAACTAAATACATTTTCCCAAAATATTAGAAATGAGTTCAACTGCAACAAATTCAAAATTTAATACTTATTAGAAAAGAAAAACTATAGATAGCCTCGGGGAAACTACCCCAACAGTGATAAAGTTTCAAAGAATTGTATGCTCCTCGAAACAGAAATTCTAGATAAAATTAACTTGCAAGCGATAATTCTAAAAGGGTTTTAAAAACCATTAATATTTCTTAGAAATTATTGAGCCTGAACAAACAAACTAATGACTGCACAGTTTGTACAAGACGGTTCCAAAGTAAAATACAATAGGAGATGAAAGAGAAAAAAAAAGGTTGGAAAACGAACCGGTGGTTAAGAATTATACACGAATTATTACGGGGAGTCCGGTTTGTTGCAATACTTTAATCTTGTTTTACGAAGTTCTTTTGACCATTAAATTAGATGAAATATGGTGGAACAAGTCGCTATACACCTAAGATCTTGCACTACACTTCTTTCAATGGATTATGGCAATGCCAAGGAGAAATAAAGAGAGACTTAGAAAGGAGAATAATAAATGAACATTAAACAAACTGTTAAAGCCTATACAAGGAGAAGAAATGAAATTTTAGAAGTTTTTTTTTATCAAACTAGAGAAATGGATCCCAGAGACGATCACTAAAACAGAAACTCGAGTAATATCTTCAAATTGCTATTCTCTGTCTCGTATACCAGGGAATGCAATTCCCTAGTTCGGAGTTGATATTTCTACAAGTGAATTTGATAGTTCCCCAAGACACTCCCACCCCCACAAACATGAATAGTAAATGGGACCCACATTCAAGTGAGTAAGGTCATGTGGAAATATCAAATTTTCCTTGTGGAAATTACAATTCCCTACTCTGATTTGTGCTTAATAATAGATACAACAAATGACTAAAAAGCACAAGAAAAATACACACCAACTTTACTCCATGTCCGTACTGCTAAGTATTGGAGAGAAAACAAGTAAATCAGATCACTGAACATACAAATCCCCAAATAAAACTCTTTTGCTCGCTCTCATAGATCTTCTACAAGATATATGAAAGCTCAAAAGTAAAATAGAATCAAGTTCTCCATTCACAAAAACTCTATACTGAAATTTAGTGAATTCCTAATGCAGCATCTGATGACCAAATACATAGAAATGTTTTTTTGTTGAAGAATACTGTGGGCTTGAAATGAGGAGAATGTTGTTGTGGTATAAGGCGAAACTTAGGATTTGAACCGGAAAGAAAACATACCAAGAAGACCCACATAATATGAGAGGGGAATACCATCCTGCTGAATTTTTCTCAATTGGTCAGTGTTCTGAATCAGGCTATATTCTTCCCAACCTGTTATCCCTGTGACTACATCACCAGGTTTGAAATTTGGGTTATCCGATTCCAAAACTCTAGACACACCGAATCCTTCAATGACCTTCAACAAAAATATCCAGCAATTAATGGAATAGGAAGGTGATGTTGAAAAGAATGATATCATAATTATGAAAGCAATATAGACCTACAAATGTAAATACTCATTTTGTACTTGTAGCTAGGTGAGTGTCAGCTAGAATCAGCGGCGATTGAGTTAATGGTCTGCTAAATTTAGTTGTAAAAAATTGACTGAAACCGACCTTCATTGAAACTATAACGATATCGATAATTAGAGCATGTTTCATTGTTGGTGGTGTGATACGATAGCATAATTGTCATATTCATCAGTTCCGTTGGAATGGATCCCATTCCACCACCTCTCCCGTGGAATGAAAATCAAGGAAATGAAATGAGTTTTTATTCCATCGGAATGGTTCACCAAATACAATTTTTTTCATTTAATTCATTTCATTTCATTTCTTCAATCCAAACATATTATTAGTACCAGAAAACTATTCACATGAAATCGTAAAGAACAATATGTAAGGCCTGATCATGTTATTAAATAAACTGAAGACACATTTTGGTGTCTGATTAAAAAGACTAATGCAATTATTGTTACAATTTAACCAACATAACTGGGATTTCACGAAATGCTATAGACTAGTAATCATTCACCAACATATTGGGGGTAGAGATTTATCTATTTTAATTCTTCTTCTAATGCAGGTGATAAAAAAAAATTGTAAGTAGAACTAATGTTACGTAGATCGAGGATCAATATGGTATGTGGAACGAAGTTTGGGAATGGAAAACGGCTTTTTTCGTGGTATTGGGTATGGTAAGGGTAGGTTTTCTCGAATCTTGGTTGGTACAAAATATGATTTATCTCGAACGTGGTATAACTTTCTAAAAAAAATTAGTTAAAACTGGTTAAGATATACTCCTTTCGTCCACAAAAGGATGTTCAAGTCTTCAAGATACATTTTTTGCACAAATTAAGAAAGCTAAAGTAGAGGAGATAGTATAAAATAAGTATCAATATTACCCATAGTGAACCCTATTTAACAACTAATTAATCTTTGTTTTTGTCTAAATCCAGTAAACCACACAAGTATATTTTCAGACATTTTTGTGGACAAAAAATATTATACTTGAAGATATACTTTTGACGAATGAGGGAATAGTTAAAACTGGTTGAGATATAGTTGAAATTGATTGAGTTGTTTCTAAGCGTAGTGTCACAACACCCACAAGTTGATCATTTGACTACATTAGTTAGTATTCCCTATAATCTTCATTTAAGGTTTCTAATGGAGTGTTTAAGATTTATCCGTGTTATTATTATACTTTAAAAATATCTTGGATGTTTTAGAGGATGATTTTGGATAATCACTCATAGGCTTCCATTAGATTTGATTTTAGTCATTGATCTTATGGTCTAAGCTATATAAGAGGATGCTCTCCTTATTTATAAATCATCAAACAAAGTTATAGATGCTCTCCTTATTTATAAATCATGAAACAAAGTTATAATCACACTCACCTATAGTCGAGGCGGAACCAGGGGGTCCGGGGATTATTTGTTTTTCTTTCCCTTCCTTTTTCTTTTATGTATTTTTTTTCTCCTTTGTTTTTCTCTTGCTTTTGCTTTATCATCAAAGTGGAGCAAAAAACTAGTGGTAGCAATTCTCTCTGTAAACTAACTAAAAATAAAAATCTAAAGAAATAAAACAATTTTTTTTGGATCCTACTATAGTGATCATAAGTGCACCGTAGTTATATCCTATTAAGATTATTAAATCTCTCTTCTATTTTTTTTGTTGCTAGAATTCCTTCTTTCAAGCTAATTAATCTCATGAACCACAATATAAAGTTTTGAATATATAATATTATACTTTGTAATTTATCTATAAAAGTAGCTAATCAGTTGACTAAAAACTTCGAAGTGTGATTAATAGTCACATAGTTCAGGGAAAATTAATATATATATATATATATATATATATATATATATGTATATGTATTTAAAACTATTAGACTCACAACTCAAAGGTTGGAATAAGATGTTGTGAAATACTATAATTGGGCAAAATGAATTTGAAAGAAGCACTCCAAGAGTCAATAAATAATTTTTTTTACTGGTGTATTTTGACCCTCTCTAAAAATGTTCTGGTTCCGCCACTTCCTATAACTTGTGTATACAAGTTTAAATAGAAAGAGAAAATAAATTGGATCATCACATTTGATAACATATTTTGAAACGTCTACACCAATACCAACATATATAGATATGTATGGGTTACTAGGCTAATTGATACATACAAAATTTCACCGTACAAAATATGTTGGTGATAATGCAAAAATATGTTATGACCCTAGGATTCTTGAATTTGACAAAGAAGAGATATGAATAAGTAAGGAACAGACTGCTGTTCCAGCTTAATTGAACAAAATCTGCAGCTAATTTAGTAATGGAAGAAGAGTTTCTTCCTGTGAAAGAAAAGAATTATCGAAGGAGGGAGGAGCTCAGAAAAAAGAGACAGGAAAGATTTTTCATTCAATCATCGCGTAATCCAATACAACTAATTCCCTCCATTTATAGCTCAGCATTCAGCAACAAAAATGTAACAAACTCCATAACAGAATAGGCAATAAAAGACTGATATGTCCTTGGACTAAAGTGAACAAGGACTACACTGCCCTTACATACTAAATCAGGAAATTAATAACTAATTATTAACCAACTGTTCTTATTAATAGGAAATGAAACTAAAGCAACTAATGCACTGAACTAAAGAAGAAGGATTGAGCTGTTGAGCATGATCTGGAACTAAGATAGGCCTTACAATTCCTCCCCCCTTAACATCAGCCTTGTCCTCAAGGATGAAATTGTGGAAACCTGCTATGAAGACTATCCCAATCTTCCCAAGTAGCCTCAGAGGGTAGTGTATTAGACCACTGTACGAGGATATCCACAGCTGCAACATTGTTCTTCTTCACCATCTTTCTATCCAATATAGCCACAGGTTCCACCAAGAATTGTCCCTGGTCATTGATTGGAGGTAAAGTACGAGAGTTGGGGAAATTTAAACCAATACACTTTTTAAGCAAGGAGACATGGAACACTGGATGTACTTTAGCATCAGCTGGTAATTGTATTTTATAGGCCACATTGCCAATTTTCTCAATCACAGGGAAAGGCCAAAAATACTTGGGATTTAATTTCCCAAACCTGGTTTGAGAAAGACTGGTTTGTTGATGGGGATTGATCCTCAAATAAACCAAGTCTCCTACCATAAAAGACCTCTCAGTTCTAGACTTGTCAGCATAATGCTTTATCCTGGCCTGAGCCTCAACCAAGTTCTGCTTCAATAGCTTAAGGAAATTGGTTCTGTCCTGACAGAAACTTCGAGTAGTGGAATCATGCACCCTCCCTTGTTGGTGAAAATTGAAGTACGATGGTTTGTAACCATAAAGAGCTTCAAAAGGAGTTGCTTTTAACCCACTGTGATGGTGAGTGTTATACCACCATTCTGCCAAGGGAATCCAGATAGTCCAACCAGTTGGTTTATGAGCCACCATGCACCTCAAATAACATTCTAGAACTTGATTCAACCTTTCGGTTTGGCCATCTGATTGGGGATGATAAGCTGAGCTTAAATGCAACTTGGTTCCCACTAATTTAAACAAGGACTGCCTAAACAAACTAACAAAGACCTTGTCTCTATCTGAAACAATTGTAGAGGGAAACCCATGCAACCTATATATCTGTGCAATATAAATTTGAGCCAAATCTGAAGCTGAGAAAGGGTGTTTTGAGTGTTATAAAGTGGGCATATTTGGTAAGTCTATCGACCACTACCCAGATAGTAGTATACCCATGTGAATTAGGCAAACCTTCAATAAAGTCCATGGAAATATCTGTCCAAGGAGTTTCAGGGACAACAAGTGGTTGAAGAAGGCCAGGAGGTGCTACTATCTCATGTTTCTGTCTTTGGCATATATCACACCCTCTGACCAGCTGAGTTACATCACCTCTTAGACTTGGCCAAAAAAAATACTTGCTAATTTTTTCATAAGTCCCTCTAATGCCAGAATGACCTCCTAAAGGAGAAGCATGGAATTTTGTCAACAATTTATTCCTTAGTGCTACATCAGGCCCCACCACCAGCTTGTTCAAGAACTTGAGCCTCCCATTAGTATAAGAATATCCTGGTAAAGATTGAGGATCCAGTACTAATTGAGCTATCATATCCTTTAGACCTTCATCAGCCTCCCAAGAAAGAGCTAATTCTGAAATCCACTAAGGAATTGCTGCAGATATAGCTAGGCAAGAAGAAGTGTTAGAATCCTCACCTATTGGTTTGGAAAGGCAGTCAGCTACTACATTTTCTTTTCCCTTTTTGTAAACAATCTCATAATCCAGTCCTAATAGCTTGGTAATCCATTTCTGCTGGTTGACAGTGGACACCCTTTGATCCAGTAAGTACTTTAAACTCGGGTGGTCAGTTTTGATCTGAACTTTATTCCCAAGTAGGTAGTGCCTCCACTTGCTTATAGCATGCACCAAGGACATAAGTTCCTTTTCATAGGTGGACCAACCCAAGTGCTTAGGAGCTATGATTTTGCTTAAGACTCACCACTGACTCCTGCAACTGTGTCTTAAGCTGCAACAAGGACTCAGTGTGCTCCCCTGTCTGCTCTTCCAAGTTGCTGAGACGTTGGTTGTTGCCATGAAGGGATCGATTGGCTTTGATACCAAATTGTAAGGAACAGACTACTGTTCCAGCTTAATTGAACAAAATCTGAAGCTTATTTAGTAATGGAAGAAGAGTTTCTTCCTGTGAAAGAAAAGAATTATCGAAGGAGGGAGGAGCTTAGAAGAAAGAGATAGGAAAGATTTTTCATTCAATCATCGCGTAATCCAATACAACTGATTCCCTTCACTTATAGCTCAGCATTCAGCAACAAAAATGTAACAAACTCCATAACAGAATAGGCAATAAAAGACTGATATGTTTTTGGACTAAAGTGAACAAGGACTACTCTGCCCTTACATACTAAATCAGGAAATTAATAACTAATTATTAACCAACTGTTCTTATTACCAGGAAATGAAACTAAAGCAACTAATGCACTGAACTAAAGAAGAAGGATTAAGCTGCTGAGCATAATCTGGAACTAAGATAGGCCTTACAGAATACTTTCCACTGTTTTCAACCCCAGTAGGTTTTGTTAATATTTTACAGTATAGTTTTTAGTAATTCTTCCTTTGTGTTTATTGATTGTAGATACTCCTTAGACATGGGTGATTCTCAATCTCAATTTTCTTCCCCTCTTGCACTCGAATTTTTATTAAAATTCTTATTTTAGCAATATAATTTTATATTTTTGTTTTGCTATCTAAGTTTAAGAATCTTCTTAGTTGATCCTTTGAACTTTAAAAAATCCCAATATTATCCATAAAGATAAAGTCAAAAAACTTTAAATTAATAAAGATAATACATATTACACACGTCGGGCCCCTAGTGATAATACCATATCACTCTTTTGGGTAGAATAATGCTACAGACAGAAATTATTTTACAAACATTTTAAAATTGTTGATGTGGCATACTCCACCTCAGCTTTTTATGTGGGGCCGAAGACTACATTGAAAGAATTTGTTGATCAATATGCTGAGGTAGAGTATACCACATCAGCAATTTGTAAATTTTTTGTAGAATAATTTATGTGTGTAGCATCATTCTTTTGGATAGAACCTTTTTATGTGGGGCCGAAGACTACATTGAAACAATATGCTGAGGTGGAATATGTCACATCAACAGTTTGTAAAATGTTTATAAAATAATTTGTGTATGCAGCATCACTCCTTTGGGTATTTGCATAGATTGTTTATATTTTATTTTTAATAGACAAATACTCAAATGAACTTGATCCATCCATTCCAAACTTATATTGTGAGATGACGACAATTGAAAAACAAAAACTTTATTTTTCAAAAGTATTCCTAATATTGTTATAGTAGTGACATGAAACTAATAAAAATAAAAATAATGACTGGTTAGAAACTCCAAGTAAGTTTATATATGTATTCGGAGCAAAGAATTGGAAATTATATCTTAATCCCAATTTGGATCAAAGTATTTTATTTTTTTCGCCCTTTTCTATAATTCATAAAATTAAACTAAAAATGAGGTCAATTATACTCTCCTAGTAACAAAATAATCTAATGAACAAAAATAATAAGGCCTGCTCTGTTCTGTCACAATTTATAAGTTCTTCAAACTAATTTATATGTTATTTATAAGTAGTTTTTGAGAAGTAACAATTTCTTACTTCTCAAAAAATGATTTCAAAATAAATAGATTTGACCAAATATAAAAACTCTTTTACCCTTATTTTAATAGTCTCTACATCTTATTATAATTATTATAAGTTATTTTAGCCAAATACTTTTATATTTTATTTTAACTTAAATTCATTTACAATTAAACATTTTATTTAATAAGTCATTCCGGAATAGGCGTTTATTGATAATCTAATAAACACAAACAGCAAGTAATTAGGAGAGAGTAATGAAATGGGTACCGAAGAGGGGCGAAAAGGAGGGAGATAAGAGCCATGGAAGTCGCGCATACGGCCGCGCATGTAAGGATCACAAGAGAGATAGAGGTTTTTCACCATCACTCCTCCAATTGATGAATTTGCTTTAATAATTATGTTGCTGATTTTCACTTCCATATCTGTTTCTTGCGGAGCTCTTTCTATGAATCCCTTGAATATGATTTGTTTGTTTTTCATTACTTTTCCTTCTTTCCCCTCTGCCATTCTTTCTCTCTCTATCCGATCTATGAATAAAATTTTGGCAAAAAAGAGGCGGTGGGGAAGTTTAGTTTGGTAGGCACATAATTTATGCAACATTTATAGCTTCACTTTCAGGTCTCTACTTACCTGTTTACCGGGATGGGTAGGATAAGTTAATTTTGATTAATTAATCAATATAATGTCGACACCTATGTCGGAAGGTGATCTTTTTGCGTGTCAGCATCAATCACTATACTATATTAATCAACTAGTTGTGTCCCGTGTCTCCGGCCGGCACTATATGGACGGTGTGATTTATTAAGTGAACGAAAAATTTAAAATTATTTGTATTTTATTAGATAGATAAATAGATAGATAGATAGATTGACCAATTTAAATTAAATTAACTTTATAATAATCAGATACCTCCTCCTTGCGTACCAAACTCTGCAGTCAGAAACTCTATTTTCCCCCTCTCTCTCTCCGTTGTAGGTTGAAGTAGAGTGTATTTTTGATAAAAAATAAAATAAAATTTATGTCATATTTAAGAGGCTAACGTACGTACACGTGAAATTAGTAATCCTCTAATTTTGTATTGAACTCATTTTTTTAGGTAACTAATATTTTTACATATTAAAATAATATTTTTACTTAATTTTTTCACGTACAGGCGTGACTCATTCACTATCCTTATGAGAGAAAGATCATGTAAAAATATCAATTTTTTATAGAAATATCAGTTCTTTTTGTGAAAGAGAACTAATATTTTTATTTTTTTTATATTTTCACATAAGTATAAAGTGGATTCTACCTTTATATGACGTATAAAATAGATTCCATTTTCATGTAAGAGAGATCACGTGAAGTTATTAAAAGAGTTCATCTATGTATTATGATCAATTTAAGTCGAATTACAATTGTAAAGTTTATCGATGAGTTTCGTAAGAATTACAAGTTCCTCCAAAAAAAAATATTACTACTATTTTTTCACATAACTGACAACCAAAAAATAAATATATATTATTTTTTATTTTAAAAAAACATGTGAAAACAGCATCCCTCTTTTTATATTATACTTTTCAATACCAAAATATAAAGACAAGTACCGAGTTATTTTAATTGATTCTGAGTCAACTCAGATTGGTGACTCGATAGTCTAAATTTTTTTTAATTGATTTTCCTATCTTCTTGATTATAAATTTTAATATTCCCAAGTTGGCTCAAAGCTCAATATATCCAGTCATTAAGAATTTTAGTATACCTTTATTATTAAAATATAATGTATATTGAAAAAGGAAATATCCATATGCACTTCAAAAACAAGAACATATACTCACAACTTCACGTAAACATCCATTTGTCAAACTTTAACAAGTAATCTTATTTTTTTTTATTTATTAAACTCTCTTATACCATTAACAGGTAATCTTATTTTATTTTACTTTAACAGGAAAATACAAACTCTCTTTCTACATATTTTAATTGATTTTCACTTCCATCTTTTCAAGATTCAAGCAAAATTGTCAACACCGATGTTATTGGTACATATTTTTTTTCAATCTATTAATCAGTGGATTAAAATACGGAGTAATATATTATATTGAATTTAATTTGAAATTACACAAATTATTATTATTATAATTATAAATACAATCGTTTAAATAAGTCATTTTAAAGTTTACTTGAGTATAAAACTTGTTCTTTGAGTAAATTAGAAATTAGAATTAATTTTTTGTTTAAATTTTTGGAGAAAGAAAAATGTTTTTCTTTTGTGAGGCAAAGGGGAGGGTAGGGTAGGGGAGGGGAGGGGAGGGGAGGGGAGGGGAGGGGGGGTTTTGGGGGGGGGGGGGAATTAAAGGTGAGAGTCCAATTGGGTAAAGTTTCATTTTCACAATTAAGAAGGTTGATCTCATGCCAACAACAGGAAAAATTAAAACCTTCACCAATAAAGAATTCTATGCAAATGTTTCAAATTTTATTCAACCCACTAATTCAAGTAATGTAAATTTGAAATATACACACGTGGCACATGATTTTCTTTGATGTACTTTTGGCCTAATCCTTTAGTATAACTCTTGCCGGACAGGGAAATGGGACAGGAAAATTGGACAGGTTTAATTTTTTTTTTTTTTTTTTTTTTTTTTCAAACTCTTAAAAAATGTATAGTATTTATTTCAACAGAAATTTTTACAAAATATAGTGTTTTAGGTGTAATTTGGATACATATACAAAAACAGGGTTGTACAGTTTGTACAATCCTGTTTTTGTATATGTATCCAAATTACACCTAAAACACTATATTTTGTAAAAATTTCTGTTGAAATAAATACTATACATTTTTTAAGAGTTTGCAAAAAAAAAAAAAAAAAAAAAAAAAAAATTAAAAAACCTGTCCAATTTTCCTGTCAAACGCCTGTCCGCGTAGCATTACTCAATTCTTTAACCATCCCATTTGAGTGCCAATAGTATTCTTCTTGTACTCTTCATTCCAAATAAGAGTCCCCCAAATTTACAAATTTAACCTTCATAAGTCACTTAAATTTACCTAGAAATTACAAATATGTGCTTTTAACTTTTTTTCTAACTTTTGGAGAGGAAACAAGAACTCTTTAAGTTGGGGCATATGTTCTCATAGAAAAAGTAAAGACAACTTAATATCTATAAGAAATGAAAAGAAAAGCTGATATGAAAATTGGAAAAGCCCTCACCACATCTAATAAGCTCAAAAGTCTAAACACATGTAAAATATACCAAACAAGCTGTTTGGCAACTATAGCTTCAATCCCCATCTGAAAATTGAGGTCCACTGAAAATTTGAAAGTAAACATTCCAGTACAAAGTTCTTGGCTCTCCCAGGCATTCAATATTTCTTATACACATTCAAACTGACACTAAACATTTGGAAAATAAAAGGCCGGAAATGAGGTTCAAAGAATTGCTATAGGTTGAAAATTACACATAAAATGGCATCTAGGTTCTGCTATCATGTGCTAAATGTATCTTTACTGCTTCAAGGAGTATGCAGACTTCGCAGGTGGTCAACAACATCAGAGGGACAGTCGAGTCCTAGAAATTCAGAACGCCTAAGAACATTTGGCTGGATAGGGGTGGAGTTTTTGGGTTTATGATCCGTCGGCATAGTTTTTCCTGAGATGCTGTAACGCACACGGATACGGTGAATTTTTGTCTCAGTTGTGCAGCTTCCCCGCACCTTAACCAGCAATAGAACTTCCTTATCTCGGGAATCTTCACACCACCAGTTTTTTGGGACGCCATCAACAAACTCCTCTAAAGTTTGGTGTTCCTCGTTCTGAAATGAAATCTCTGCAATGTGATCTGGTTGGATTATTCCAGTTGCCGGATTCACCTGAGGAAAATGCAAAACTTGAATATAAGCCGGTCTGGATTGCAGGTTTAGCACAAAATTTAATAATCTCACAATTGTTTCTCCTTAAAAATAAATAAACAATAACAAAAGACATTGAAAATTAACAAAAGCAGCAAAAGGTGCTATCCCAATTAACAATACAAGAACTCATGTCACTCAAAAGCAGCAAGACAACCAAAATACCAGGTATTATGGCTACTCTATGAAGCACCGACTCGAACACGATACACATGACATAGAATACGACATTTTTCAAAAGAACCAAGATACGATACGTCGGGGACATGTTCGATTTTATATATATTTTTAATAATATAAATGTATTTTTTACAATAAATAAATTTAATATTAATAGAGCATGATAAAAACTTGAACAAAATAATAAAAAACACAAACACATTGCATAATAAATATCTTAAAGTTACATAATAATGTCCAAACTTAAAAGACATACAATAACCCATAACTTTTATATTGCAAGTTAAGTACTGCAATTTTATTTTTTTAAAATTTTGACCCCAGGCGTGTTTTCTAGCGTGTCCCGATGTATCCGAGGCGTGTCCAAAGTTTAAAATAAAAAAGAAAAGAAAAGAGGAGCTCGTGGTGCGTGTCCAAGGCGTGTCAGAGCGAATTCATGTCAGACATGTGTCCAAAACGAATTTGTGGCCCTCCAGGAAGTGTCTGTGCTTCCTAGGGGCTACTCAAAATCTGAAACAGTGCAAACTCGGCCAGCCAAAACAAACTAAATGGCTTTTAGAAGGTTCTAATGAGGAGCTGCATGAGTTCAGTCAAAACAGTGGACAATGGACAACCCGACCACACTCTGTTCATCTCGGTTCCGCAATATCCATCGGTTCCGCAATATCCATCACCCATCCTAGTCGTCTAAATCATATCCCAATAAAAAAATAATCCCAACAACCCATATTCAATAAAACTGAGTTAAGATTAAAAAAATGTTGCCCGAAAGCCTCATTGAAGCTCTTGTCGACACCCTAACCTGGCATTGTCAACGGTCCAGCTACTGTTAACAGCTTTGATATGAATTTGATGCAAGAAAGAGTCTAGAATGGCTTTGAAAAGGGATAGAGGAGGAATTAAGAAGGGTAAAGGGAAAATCTATCCTCGCAAGGAATCAGTAGAGAACAAAATGGCACAAAGCCTTAAATCAATATAAAACAGTTTGAATCCCAGCGATGGATCAGTTTATATAAAAAATAAACTCCTAATTCTAAATGATTAAGGTAACCTAATATAATAAAGAAAGAAACTGTTAAATACTAATCTGAATAATTTAACCAATATAATACAAAGATATACAAGGATTACAATAAATTTATTCCTAATTATAATAAATAAAAAAAATCTCTAGAAATTTCCAGTACTCTTTATAGCTTGTTACGCATCAATGTTCAATCTGAGCAACCAAACACAAACCAACCCATTGATTATTTGGTTGTTTGGTTTAGTTCCACAAACCTCTGACCTGATAACATCAGTTCGGACATGAGAAACCCCCTAAAACTGCCCAACCTGCCCGAGGAACACCCTACCAGGTATCAACAAAGATTGCTAATATAAATACAACAATGTGACACATAATATAGCGACCAAAACTTCCCAGATCGATAAGATAACCCCAAAAAAGAAGCTTAGAAGTGGAATAAGAGATATTCAAGTAATGTGCGAAATTAGGGTGTGCGAAATTGTCCTCTTTGTATCTTCTATCACTAAAGCTTGCTCTTTTATCTAAAAATGGAAGAAAAATTAATGTTTCTCATGAATTTCAAAGGGGAATATGCTTTAAAAGCCTAAAGACAAACATATTCTATATGTTATTCTGTCCTTTTTTTTTCAAAAAATTGAGGAAGCCTAAAGGTTGAATCATGAATGTCATCAAAAAAAGATTTATATAAAACTTTTTTATGGATAATGTGAAATCAGTAAAACGAAAAGTTAAGTAGGTAATATAACAAAGCCAAGGTCAATATATTAAGAGACTCATGCAAATGAAACTAGCATAAACTTGCTTATTGAGTTGAGGTCAAAAACCAAATGAATGCTAGACTGAACAAGTCAATTTGAACGAAGTTGTTATTCATGGAAACCCAAAGTCAAACCTGTTGCTTACTCAAAAATAGATTCCCTGCAAGTACAAGTGTCTAAATATGTAAGGAGCTGAAAACTACCTCAAGCCATCGAGGAAAGCCAAAAGAACCTCTTGGATGATGATTGGATGCTTGTCCACCCTCCTTAATGGTGGCCTCACCTTCACAAATTATTTCAAACAGAGCTTTGTCTTTCCCACATTTATTGGTAATCCTTAATACGGATTTATGCTGGTTCTGAAGGATTATGTTGTTTGTACTAACAATAGTTTCTGGAACTTTACATAGTTCATGTAGCTGAAGCATATGCCTAATTGTCTCATTAGATCTCATAATTTCTCCAAACTCTGGTCTCCTTATTGACTCATCTACTCGAGCGATCTCCACATTAAATATGCAGCGCACTGGTTTGTGATCACTGTCCGTGACATCCATGCAAGCTTCATACCTAATCAGTGTGAACACTTTTGAAGATGAAAACTGAATAGGGAGAGAGAGATGGAGAGCAAAACACAGGTTCCTTAATATGTAGTTAGTATTTACTACAATTCATCAGGTGACTATAATTAAGAAACAAGTTCCACTAGGGCAGCACTAAATCACATAGCCAAACTCCCCTCTCTACTAGTTTGTTTAAAATATTTGCATATATTTACGCGTGTGTGTGTGTGTGTATATATATATATATATATATATACAAACCAGATCAGGTCCGGACTCCCGTACGGGAGTAAAATCCGGACCCTTTTTTTCTTTTTTCTTTTTTTTAAAACAACTAAAATTAAAAGTTTAATATTTTATGGAACTGAAATTTTTTCATAATACAGTGTTTTGGGTGTAATTTGGATACATATAACAAAATATGTATGTACAGTCTGTAAGACCTGTTTTGTTATATGTATCTAAATCACACACAAAACACTGCATTATGTAAAAATTCCAGTTCCATAAAATATTAAAAAAAAATTAGTTGTTTTAAAAAAAACAAAAAAAAAAGTCCGTAACTTAAGAAAATGCGGGAGTCCGGATAGGAACCGGACCCTATATATATATATATATATATATATATATATATATATATATGTATATGTATATGTATGTATATGTATATGTATATGTATATATATCCCCTCTGTCATGCACCTCGTCATACATGAAAATAAACTGATTATCATGCACCATGATGCACAAAAAAAAGACAACAGTCATGGATGTGTTATTGGAAGTCCAACAAGCAAGCCAAGTTTGGGTATACACAAAGATGGAATTATGTGAATTAATATGCACATGTACGTACAAATTCTATGGGGAAAACTTACTGTAAAATAGAAGAGACTACCGGACAGTCTAAACTGCATGTAGACACTGTACTTGAACAGCTATCACGGTATAATATTCTGTCACACCAGGCAGGAATGCGCTTCTTTTCACCAGAGTCGTACCCTACGCAAGAGTTACAAATTTATAATATGATCAGTCACCAGCGATGTTTCAAAGAGACTTCAACCAAATTAATAGTTATCTAAGCATACATCAGACTACTTAAAAGAGCTACTAATGAAATCTCTACATAGCCAAATCCCAATTAATACAGAGTAAAAATAATGCTGTTGAAGAATCTCATACAACTTGTAGTAAAGGTACCTGCTAAACCAGGTTGGTGCTTTTCAAATTTGTATGTCGGAGGAAATCTAATGACTGCTTCACGCATTCCTTGGAAGACATTCCCAGATTTCATTTCTGATTGCAACTGATCCCTCTCTCTAAGCCAATCAAAGCACCTTTGAGAGACAAAATCCCTTGCTTCATCATATGATATGCCATCAAGACGATAATTAAAATCTCCAAGAAACACAATCATGTCTGCTTCAGATAGTTCCGGCATCCCAGTCACAGGTTGAATACCCATAGCCTTTACAAGAATCATATATGTTTATGACTTTTTATCCACAACTAAAAGTTTTATCAAGATAGAACATTCTTCAACAATCAAGAGAAGAAAATTAATTTATAGCTATATAACTTGGATATAAGATAACCACAATACCAATCAAAGTTGTAAATAAATACATTTGCACCACGAAGCATTTGAATGGCCGATGAGACTCCAGCTGCAATAGAAAGGACCAATGGCAACCGAGAACAATAAACAAGCCAAATCAAATACATGGAGCAGGCAATGAAGCAAGATAATAATAGGTATTCCATACCAGACGAAGAATTCAAAAGATTAGATGTCCGAATAAAGATCATTGTCCGGTATACATGATCAAAATCAGCATTTCGACGATTGACAGCCTCCAAGTGTGCAGCAAAGTGGCAGTTCACAAAGCACATTATCCGACCATATACTCTCATCCTCAAACCAACAGCTCCCTGTTTAAAGGATCTTTAGCTAGATGTATAATATAAAACATACAAGAAAGTGTTGCAGTGGCAAAGAAGAACAACATATCGCATAGGAGTTGCTTCTGCAATAACCAAATTTTTTTAAATATAGGTGTCTACCATCTGCAATGTTTCATGTACACCAATTCAGATTCAATGAAAACTATGTAAAGAATAACTAGATGGTTGTGGATGTTGAAGATGGCAAGAAGTCTTGAAGTGATACTGAAACACTTATCATCAAAAGATACATAAGAAACAAGTTTACAAAAGCAATATCAATACTTTTCAAGAAATTTTACTAAAAAAGTCATCTCTTTAACTTTTTAACATAACATGATATTAAGGCAACTTCAATACCATACAGATGGTATCATGTGGAACCTAAAAATATTTCAAAAGAAAAATATCTAAAACAATAGTTTGGAATCATATCTCCTGTGCATATCAGATAGTGGTAGTAAAATGTATTGTCAATTTAAAAATTTTTACTGCTATTCAGTAGAACACAAACAATGTGTACATACTACATACCTTATTACCAATTGCACGGCCAAAACCACATGGAACTGCTGCAACATCAATATCCCCAACATGACCCCTAATATCGTTTCTGACCCTGTAACATAGTTATAACTAATTAGACACAAGGGGCTTATCAGAAATAGAGGCCCTGGTAAGATCATGGAGGGGGGAAATTAATATACCCTGTCAGAGCCAGAGAAAGAGAAAGGTTGCAACATATCATCACTGGGCATCTAGATAGACCATGTTACAGTATGTCAAGTTATATATTTCATATAGAAATTGGGGGAAAAAAACTTGGTGGTTGCAAAATAGAAAAGTACAAATGATAAACAAAAAACTGAAAGGACAATGAAATAATTGGTTTTAATTCTAAAATAACATTTTCTTAAAGGATGTTGCGGGGAAAACTCAAATTTATGATAAAGTTGAACGAGTAGAAGCTAAATACTCCACCCCCAAATATTGCAACACATTCCTTTCTCGGATGTCTCAAAAAAATTGCAACTCTTCTTTCACAAGGATTTTAATTAGGAAATCAAAATGAAAGTTTCTTAAACTTTGTACAAAAAGTTGTGTTTCAATATTTGTCAGACGCAGGGAGTATTATTTAACAGCAGCTATGACACCTTAAACTCATGTTTGGAAATAACCCCGGGAAGCTAAAAATTAAATAAAACCCAACAAGATCTTCCATGAAAATACTCACCATACCATAATAAGCAGGCCTGCCAGCTGCCTATAACCGACACGTTCAAAAGTTGATCCTTCATCCAAGGTTCTCCCAATCATATCAAGCCACCACTGCCCAACAGAACTACCTTCAAGACCTACCTGCATCTAATATATACAAACAAGAGGAAAGTTAGTATAAAGTAATCTACATGTGTAATAAAAGAACAAAGAAAAAATAGTACATAGAATCAAGAAAAGATAGTTCCTTCACAAAAACTAGGAAAAAGAGAAGAAAGAATTGCAACTTTGGAAGTTTCACATTAAAATGAAGAAGCAACCATTGCCTGTATTTCAGCAGATGCCTCTATACATATTAACCACCACCCAGACTGTTAATTTAGATATTATTATTGAATATAGCTGAGGGCCCCATAATATGAATTGGATAGATTATCAACTAGCGTACTGCTTTGCTAGGGTAATGGCTAGTTAATTCTATTTTTCAGAGAAACATGAATTAAAAGGTACTTCTGATATATATATATATATATATATATATATATATATATATATATAGGGCAATGAACCATAGCATGTATTTGCTATGGATCAAAAATTAACAAATACCATCTCTACCTTCCATTACAATTTTCAAAGGCCAGGATTAAAAAACTAAACAAGACATCCGCTAGCAAAACTAGCAGACTGGTAATTGACACTTCTGTCCATTATACCCCCCACATCATAAGTTATTGAAACAGTTCTAATTCCGTAGATGGGTCCACGTCCTTATTCTCATCCTTCCCCCCTTCACTTTATCAGTCAATTTACCCCCAACCGTGTTGAACGTACACTCCTCTCTCTCTCTCTTTCTCTTCACTTTCTATATTTTTTTAAAATTTAAAAAAAAAACTCATACATCCCCTCTTTCCAAGCAACCTATTTTCCCCATTTCTTCACCTCTCCATATAAAACTCCACCTCCCATCCCAACCTCACAAACAAACCACCACTTTTATCTCTCAAAACTGATCTACTTATAAACAGCTAGAGTGAATTTTGTTTATTTAATTAAGAAGCAAGAATTATGTCAATGGATGAATTTGAATTTGAATATGAATCTGAAGCCGAATCCGAATCCGAATCCAACCCCATCACAATCCGAGAGGTATACCGGTTGGCGGTGGACCATACTAAGTTATACCACCGCCAACGTCATCCATCCGATCACTACAAGCTTTTAAAGTCAAACGTTTAGCAATATATATAGGGTAATTGAACTTGCCAGGCAGTAGAACTGTTTCAATAACTTATGATGTGGGAGTATAATGGGCAGAAGTATTTCATTTACCAGTCCGCCAGTTTTTCTAGCGGATGTCGTGTTTTTTTTTAAACCTAGCCCTTGAAAATTGTAATTATGCTATGAATAATTATCCATATATATATAGAGTCCGGATCAGGTCCGGACTCCCGGATTTTAACAAAATGTTAAAATCCGGACCTTTTTTTTTTTTTTTTTTGCTTTTTTTTTTTGAAACAACTAAAAAAAAAAAATTTATGGAACTGAAATTTTTCCACAATACAGTGTTTTAGGCGTGATTTGGATGCCTATACCAAAACATTTCTGTACAGTCTGGGCAGACTGTACATACATTGGTTGGTATAGGTATTAAAAACACACCCAAAACACTGTATTATGAAAAAAATTCAGTTCCATAATTTTTTTATTTTTTTTTAGTTGTTTCAAAAAAAAAGCAAAAAAAAAAAAAAAAATTGGACCGCATTTTGGGACCTGTCCGGACTCCCGGACAGGATCCTTGTTCTATATATATATATGTTATAATTTTATGATTTCCTAAAGTCATAGGCTACAATCTAGACCATTGGTCTAATCCATATTTTATGGACAAGGCAATGAAAGATCAGTGACAAAGTGTAGAGAAATTCTCTAATACTTCTATCTTACAACTTTGTTATTTCTTTAGTTCTATAAAACGTTATCAGCACGAAGCACCAACCAACTGACACGGTAAACTTTAAATTCTTGCAATTAAGCATTATATTGTTGGCTTGGCTTTGCCGCTGATTATATTTTTTAACTGTCAAATTATATTTATGTTTTATTGTCCATTTTTAAATTTTGTTATTTACAGTGGTACCATCTATCCTTGTTGATCTTACAAGACTTGGTGGGAACCTTTTTTATCATTTATTAATTTGTAGGAATAACCTAACTACGCGGACAACCGCATGCTTGGTGAATACCCCTTCGTATTCATTCCTTATTAGCAATTTGTAAAAACAATCTGTCTACGTGGACTACCGCATGCCGGGTGAAGATCCATTTGCAGTTTTGTACATGTATTTTTTTATGTTGTGTACAATAATACTTGTATATACATTAGTGATTGCATACCTCCTGACCAAAAGGATATGCTAATAAAATAAACGTTCATATATTTATATTATTTATATATTTATCATCGCTTGAGGTGGTGGCTTAGTGGTAGGAAGCCGGACATAAATCCCCACAAATGGGGGCTCGAGTCCTAGTAAACCATACTAGGCTCAAGTGGTCTCACGCCCTAGATTTATTAGGAGGTAAGCTGAGTTGTGCCGATGAAGACACCACTGAAGCCTCCAAAAATTTTTTGGTTCACATGCATTTATCTTCTCCCTATCATGAATGCAATTATTGATTACATACGTTAAAAAATAATGGAAATTATTGTTATAGAACTAAAGAAATAATAAAGTTGCAAGATAAAAGTATTAGAGAATTTCTCTACACTGTCACTGATCTTTCATTGCCTTTTATTTACAAAATAATGGAACATAAATCCAACCAAGATCCACAAAATATGGATTAGACCAATGGTCTATATTGTAGCCTATGACTTTAGGAAATCATAATATTATAACACTCCCCCTTGATTTCCTAAGATAAAATATTATGTCTCATTAAAAACCTTGCTAAGAAAACCCAGTGGGAAAAAGCTTAGCTAAGGGAAAAAGAGTACATATCTCCCCCTCAAAAGGAATTCATTATTCTTTGATGAAATGTTGTAATAAGTCTTTCAGTCGATGCATTCCGATCTTATTCCTAAGTTTTGTAAACATTGCATTTGGTAGTGACTTTGTGAATAAGTAGGCTAGATTATAACATGATCGAATTTGATGCACATCTATATCACCCTTCTTTTACAGCTCATGTGTAGAAGAATTTAGGTGAAATGTATTTTGTTCTATCTCCCTTGATGTACCCTCCTCTAAGTTGAGCAATGCATGTAGTGATATCCTCATATATAATTGTAGGAATATCTTTGATTGATGGTAATTTGCACGACTCTTGGATATGCTGAATAATTGAACTCAACCAACCATTCTTTACTTGCTTCATGTATTGCGAGAATCTCTTAGTGATTTGTAGATGTAGCTGTTATGGTTTACTTTGTGGATTTTCAGGATATAGTTGTGTCCCATTTGCATCAGCATATCCAATCAATCGCGACGTTGAATCTCTTGGATAAAATAATCCAAGTATCTCAAAATGTGTTTGATCCCATCCCAATGCCTCTTAGTCGGAGAAGAACTGTATCTTGCCAATAAGTTGACAGCAAAAGTAATATAAGGTCGTGTACATTTTGCAAGATACATAAGAGCACCTATTGCACTTAGGTATGGAACTTCAGCTCCAAGAACTTCTTCCCCACTTTCTAGAGGTCGAAATGGATCTTTATCAACTTCTAGAGATCGAACAACCATTGGGGTAGTTAAAGGATGAGCTTTATACATATGAAAACGACTGAAAATCTTTTTAGTATATATGGATTGATGAACTAAAATTTCAGATGCTAAATGCTCCACTTGTATTCCCAAACAGAATTTTGTCTTTCCAAGATCTTTCATTTCAAATCCATCCTTTAAATAAGTAGCAGTTCTTGTGAGTTCTTCATGAGTACATACAAGATTCAAATCATCCACATATACAACAATAATGGTAAATCAACTTTATGTTTTTTAATAAAAACAAATGGGCATACTTGATTATTTGTATACCCGTCTTTTATTAAATAATCACTAAGTCGATTATACCACATACGACCAGACTGTTTCAACCCATATAATGAGCGTTGCAACTTGATTGAATATGTGGCGGACTTTTGTAATTCAACCATTTTTAATCCTTCAGGAATTCTCATATAGAACTCACTACCAAGTGAGCCATATAGGTAAATTGTTACAAGATCCATCAGACGTGTTTCCAAACCATCTATGGTTGTCGTACCTAGTAAAAAGCGAAAAGTGACTCCATCCATTACTGGAAAGTATGTATCATGATAATCAATACCAGGTCTGTGAAAAACTTTGAGCTACAAGTCGAACTTTGAATTTCATAGTTTTATTTTTCTCATTTCGCTTTCGTACAAATACCCATTTGTTTCCAACCGGAATTACTCCCAACGGTGTTTGGACTACTGGTCCAAATACTTCTCTTTTCAATAATGATTGTAACTCAGTTTGAATAGCATCTTTCCATTTTGGCCAATCTTTTCTTTTCCAACATTTTTTCACGTTTTGTGATTCAGGATCCATGTCAGAAATCATAGTAATATCTGATGCTATAGAGAAAGAAAATATATCAACAATCATGACTTTGCTTCGATCCCATATTTTCTCATCATGTTATCTCTTGGTATTCATCTCTCATCCCTTCAGTGAGATTTTGTACCTCTTCTGAGGGTATTCCCACTTTTGGAATAAGTGCTACTTCTGGAGCAGGTATTACTTTTGGAACTTCCTTATTTGCCTTTTTGTTTTCGTGGTGCAGTGTCTTTTGCACCAACTGATTTTCCATGCTTCTGGCGTGGTTTAGATTCTTTTGTTGCCTTATTTGTCAATTCTTTAGGAATTAATTTTTCGATAGGTATTTCTATCTTTACTGGAGTATTTACTGTATGTGTATGTAATTTTATCACTTCTAGCATCATTAAATGCATTTGGCATTTGATTTGCAATATTTTGTAAATAAATAATTTTTTGAACTTCAATTTCACATTGACAATGTGCGAGGATCAAGTGAATTTAAATCTAATACATTCCATAATATTTCAGAGGGTTTCTTATTTAAAAATTTTCCTCCTCCTAACGGTGGAAATACAAATTCAACAAAGTGACAATCTACATAACGTGCAGTAAAAACATCTCAGGTTAAAGGCTGAAGATATCTAATAATAGAAGAATCAAAACCAACATAAATTCCAATTCTTCGTTTGGCTCCCATTTTAGTTTGTTGTGGAGGTGCAATTGGAACATATACTGCACTTCCAAAAACTCGAAAGTGTGAGATGTTGGGTATCTGACCAAAAAATAACTGTAGATGAGAATATTTATGAAGAGTTGTTGGCCTCACTCAAATGATGGTTGTAGCGTGAAGAATTGCATGACCCCAAACTGAGAAATAAAGAAAATGACTGTATCCAAGAGTACATATATAAACTTTATCTTTCAAATATTTGTCTTGATCTTTTGATGGGTATGGCTCTGCTTGTGTACTTAATTAGTTTCAACTTCCTTATTTTGCACTTTAAAAAAAAACAAGTACTGAATTATTTTCACCACTGATTGAGATCTTTATCTATTCTCGGTTCTAATTATGGGATTACTTCTAAACAAATATAACAATAAAATAAACTGCAAAAGTTTGATATCATAATTTATAAGGTAAGAGAAGTGGCGAAGCCAAGTGTATGACTGTGGGGTCAATTGACCCCACTGAATTTTTATTTTTTTTTGTTATATATGATGTAATAGATTTTTGTGGGTGTGATTTTGTAATTTGATCCCACTGAATTATATATATATGATGTAATAGATTTTTTGTCGGTGTAATTTAGTAATTTGACCTCACTGATTTTTTTATATATATATATGATGTAATAGATTTTTTGGGAGTATAATTTAGTAATTTGACCCCACTGATTATTTTTTTCTGGCTTCGCCCCTGGGTAAGAGATAAAAAGAACTTAGATTCAACTCTTCTTTTAACTCTATGTTTACAGACTGCTAGAAAAAAAAGTGAAAATAAAAAAATGAAAATTTTGAGATATCTTAGATTATCACATGTGAGAGAGGCAAATACATCACGTTTGTATAAAAAATGTGTACAAAGTCTTCTAAAACTATGTCGTTTAGGTCAGATACACATAAAACATAAGCACATATTCTTCCCCTCACCCGCAAACGCACAGCGATGACAAATACAGCAAATCTCTTGCATCAACAATTGATCAACGACAGTAGCAGAAGATGACGGCGGCACTCATCTTTTATTCATCTACCTTTCTTATTTTTCCTTCCCTAATATATGGCTACTAGTCGAGATTTGGAGGGATAACTTATGGCTTTCATTGTGGGTTAATTGGTCTGCTGCTGCTGTTGATGCAAGTTGTTCTGGTGGAGGGTAAAGTTTAGGTTCAGGGTTCAATTTTCAGGGTTAAGGCTCAATTTTCAGAATTTTGGGTTCAAGTTTCAAGATTTAGGGTTTATTAGGGTAAAACTTTTAGGATTTAGGGTTTCATATTTATGGCTTATGGTTCAATTTTAGGGTTCAGGGTTTCAATTTTAATTGTTTAGAGTAATTTTTGGGGATAGGGAACAGAATGTGGTTGAAGAGCAAAACTTAAACATATGGCATCATTAATTCATGTTTCTAGTAAAATATGTGTAATTAGCTATAAATATCTCCCCCTGGAGTTTATCTTTTTATGCGTCTATCTATTTAATAGACACCATCATATGGAAAAGAAAATTAATTTTAGAGATTTATTTTATCAAAAATTAATTGCCTCTTACAGCTAGATTTCATTTATGATTTTTTTCTACAAGTGTCTTTGATCTTGAATCCCTTACTGCCTTTTCCAAATTTTCAAGTACTTTTTAAAACTTCAAACATAGGTCCTACTCACAGCTCTGATGTTGTATCCATGAATGCGGACTTCATGTATATCTTTCTGAATCTTAAGAAAAAGTATTATTGGCTAACCTTTTTCTTGGGACTTAAACTAAAAGATGTTAGCTCTATCTATTCAAATATTAATTGTAACGATCATGTGCACTGTACATATGCCATGGCTAGTAACTAGTAAGCAAAAGTATGAGATATCTTGCCTAGCAGCAAAATAGGAAGAAAAGCAAAGAAGTCTTACAGTTTCTTTAGCAGCAGACATTGCTAGAAATCCAGCACCCATTTCCACTTCTTGCAACCCAACTACAACAATGCTAGCATCTGCAGCTGCAGAACCAAGCCAGGATATAAGTGAATCATGTGTCGCTCTTCCTTGTCCAACATTCCATGTGCCAGCCAATATTTTAACATTCTCTAGCCTTGTATAAAGAAATTTCTTGCCACTTAACTCTGAACGTAATACATTATCAAGAGGTCCTGGAGATGTTATTCTCCATCCACGTATACCACCATGACTAGCCAAGGTAAAGATATAACCATCCCCAACAGCCATATGAATTACAGGACTATTATGAGCCACCCATCCTCCAAGCTTATTGCCATTGAGGTCCAACACGTGTATAGTGCCACTAGCATAACCTACCCATATCCTTGATCCGAACGTAAACAAGCACTGAACAGGAAAAGAAAGGTACTGGAATTCTTCCAAACGATTGCCATTCCCATCCCATTGTACAAGTGATCCATTCGTGCACCCAGTCCAAATGTTTCCATCTATTGTTGTAATCAATGCTTCTGTTCTCCTACTGTCATCTCCGAATG
The DNA here is from genome assembly GCA_020205505.1 of Panax japonicus. Classification (NCBI taxonomy): domain Eukaryota; kingdom Viridiplantae; phylum Streptophyta; class Magnoliopsida; order Apiales; family Araliaceae; genus Panax; species Panax japonicus. Next base: position 42,244,253 of record CM035111.1, read on the forward strand.
CTCCTCTTACTGCAACTCGACGAACAGCATCAGCTGCTCCCATTAAAGCATTACGTGACCGCTGAAAGAAGCTAAAGGAATTTTGTGGTTTATCCTTCTTTGAACCAGCTACAACCTTCATCCTCGACTCATCTTCCATTGTGGGATCCAGTGGTACTGACAAGTTTTCAATCTGACCATCAATATTGAAAGCTTTTAATAACTCCCTTGTACGAGAATCCCTGGAGAATATTAGCTCTTATAATGATTAAAAGCTCATTTACAAATAGAGGAACAGTACAGAAAGAGGATTAGAAAAAACAATTTCTTATCAAATAATGGCACAAACCTCTAACAAAATTTCAAATGAATTCTACTCTGGTGTGGTGTAGGACAGAGCAGGTTTTAGAAGCTTAATACTAGAATCGAGACAACATCATTGGCCTTACAAGTTATACAAAGCTTTATGGGTTTAGAAAAAATAGTATCCTCGGTAGTTTAGATTACAATAGGTGGAATTATTATGCAAATGAATTCTATTCTGGTGTGGTGTAGGACAGAGTAGGCTATGGAAGCCTAATACTAGGATCGAGACAACATCATTGGCTTTACAAGTTTTATAAAGCCTTCTGGGTTTACACATCTTTGTAGAATGTTACCGAAAACTAGTTGTAAAGGTCAAGCTAGAATGCATTTATATTAATTGTGAATCGTCATTATCATAATTATTATTTTTATTTTAGTTTAAAAAATACAAGTGAGTTCAGTTTTAAGTTTTCTCAAAACAAGTTCTACCTACTTTATCTTATAAGAAATTTATTTTTCTAGTTAGATAAATATATTGCCATTATATCATACTACCTTGCTTATACAGGAGGTATTGTCATACAATAGCAGAAATATGACCCTCATTGTCTAGAACCTCTTTGAATAGATCTAGACTTGACAATGTAAGTTATAACCCATAGGCTCAACCCATTTTAACAAAATTTATTTGGGTTGGTTAACGACTTTATATGATTTAGGTTGGATAAAGTTTGGACCTATATTTTGAGAATAAAAAATTGGAACAACCTAGTTAACCATTTTCGATCCAACTGTACTGATCATTCCAAATGAAGACCCGCATTAGAACTATTTCTTCATCAAAAAATTTTACCTTTGCTTTAACTTTAAACACGAAAAGAACTTAAAGGCTTTCAGAAGAACAAGGACCATTAAACACACTTACTGAAGCTTTTACATGTTCAATCTAGGAATCTATACAACTTAAACATAAGAAACTAACAATTGAGAGTGCCCAAATAATTTTTAAATGCAAATTAAAGCCTCCATAAATGCCTATTACCTCATTTTCAGCTGAAACTTTAGAGAAGATACTAATTTAAAGAGAGAAAGTGAAAAATAAAATTTAGAGAGAGAAAGTGAATAATGAAATAAAGAGAAAGAACGTGAAAAATGAAATTAGAAAGAGAAAGTAAATTAAAAATATGGAGAGAAAGCGAAAAACAAAATTAGTAAGAGAAAGTAAATAAAAAAAATTAAAGAGATAAAGTGAATAACAAAATTTAGAGAGAGAAAGTGAATAACAAGATTTATAGAGAAAAGTGTATAGAAATTTTAGGGAGAGAGTGTCTAAAAAAATTAGAGGGAGAAAGTGTGCCAAAATTTTGGAGAGAGAGTATATAAAAAAGTTTAGAGAGAAAAAATATAAAAATTTATTTCATTGGACCATATGCTAATATTATAAAGTTTAAAATTTTGCAATATGGGTCTACCTATATTGCACCTATAATGGGTCCAAACCAAATAAGTTATATTAAAAACAGATTATGTGGTTTTAGTTCTTAATGGACCCATAACTCTATTATGTAAACCAAACCCATTTTTTACCCAAATAGATCTTCTCATCTATAACGTGTCTCTCACTATTTATAGCTTTTTCTCCTCATTTTTCTCTATTTACATTTGCTATATGCATATATGATAAAATAAAAATAAAATAAAATACATTTTTGAAATAAGTCCAATTCAAAATGGGAGCCTAAGCATCCTTTTAATCAATCTTACTTTGAACATACAACAGTACGAATCATAAAATGAACAACTTATAAAAATAAGACTTACCACAAAGCAAATGATAGATACCCTGCACTCCACACTTTTCCGCCAGAATGATCAGATAACATATACTTTACATCTGCAGTAAATATGTTCCAGCAGACTCCATTGTCACTGACTTGGCTTCTAAGGTCAATATATTTCCTCTCTATTAATAAAGCTGCCATGTGCCTTTCTTCCGGAGTTAGAGAAAGAGAATTTTCAATGGTTTCCCAAGGCCAGATCATTATTGCGCCACCCTCAGACCCAGACCATATATCCCCTGAAGTACAAGTCAGAGACACAGCATAGAGATGATCAACAGATGTTGCAAGTCGGCTTATCAAAAAATAAAAGATGCCGCAAATCAATTTTACGCCTCCATAGGGCATAGTGTTTCATCGTCACAACACCAAAACAATTGACCATAATGAAACCCTTATTGGATGTTATACTTATTGCTGTTGGAAAAAGATAAAGCACATATGGTTTAATCAATTGCTCTTTCTCATGACATTTGTCTGCTGTTTTTTAAACGCAACAAGAAGCTACTCGTCATGACATAGACTTCTGAGGACAGCAATTTTAGAAGGTTTAGCAAGAAAATTTTAATTGAAAAGGAAAAAAAGTTACCCTTATGCCAGCAAGATTTTAGTTTGAAAATGAAAAAAGAAACTATCACCAGCTTTGAGCTCAGGTGGTATCTCCAACAACCAATCAACTATATAATTAAAAGCACAAACTTGGTTTCACAAATTTTTGGTTCAGTCTTTTTTTTTTCCTATTCAAATTAGTACAAGTACTATCTAAATCTATAACAAATTTAAGTATTAAGTTTAACTATTTTTTTTCCATCCAAATTTGTAAAGATTAAATACTTCCTAAATTTGTGATACTATCCAAATTTTATTAAGTTGCTACATAGTAGATTTAATAGAAGTTTTATTTGTAAAATTGACAACATGGGTCGATTTATACTAACATGGGGTTCATGCAACGTGATCTATTAAGTAATATTATATAGTAGATTAATAGTTTTATCAGTAAAATTAACAATACAGGGATGTAACTCAAATTTAAATCACAATCAATCAAAAAATTTCATATCTCCAATAGGAAAAGTAACTTCTGAAAAGAATTTTTAATTTTAATATTACCAATTTTATTAAAAGCTTATTCTTTTTTCTATTTTTCTTTTACACAACCATAAGAAAATCTCTAATAGGAATAAGAAAAAAGGAAGATCCTTTTTGTTTTTAAACCACATCAAATCATTCAATTTTTCTGCCATCGCTCTCACTTATTTATCACATAATATTTTTAGTATATTATTTATTTATTTATTAATAATTTAATAACTAAAATAATAACTATTACCCATGTAGCCATTCACCCGTTCTTTGCACGGGAGTGGTGAGCTTGTGAAGGCAAAAGGAAAACCCTTGATGTAGCTTCTCTTAATAATAATTAATAACTATACATAGATGTGTGATTGTTTCTGAAACAACCCAAATCAAATCCAAAGTCTGGAACAAATCTTGGGTCAAATCTCAAGTCCGAATCGAATCAAATTCATCCAAATAAAGCCTTAATCCACAAGCCCAATAGTCATCTTAGCCCACCACAGGCTCACCCAAAAGGTCATGACTTGAAGATACTATTAGTAGTAACTTAATTCCTTATATACAGCCAAAATTTTCAAATATCTTTCAATATGGGATTGGGGTATTACAAACTCTCTCACTTAAATTTCTGATGTTTTCGTCAGAAACGATCACACACACTCTATAGATTTTTGTCTCTCTAACTATTGTGGGATAATATTGGTTGGCTTCGTGTCCCCACCTCCGGATAATACCACCAGCCTTCGTGTCCCCACCTCCGGCGACCCAATCGGATGACCCGACCCAAGCTTTCGAAAGTCGGCCAAATCCCGAGTCCGGAACAAATTTTGGGTCAAATCTCAAGTCCGAATCGAATCAAATTCATCCAAATAAGGTCTTAAACCACTGACTCAATAGTATTTTCTTGGGTCATCTTAGCCCGCCACAAACTCACTCAAAAGGTTATGACTTAAAGGTACTATTGGTAGTAACTTAATTCCTTATAAACAAATAAATTTTTCATATATCTTTCAATGTGAGACTGGAGTGTTACAGTTTCCATAATGATTATTTGTCAAACTGAGTTACGTTTATCTAGCAGTCCGGGATTCACATGACTTGAACAGCCTCCTAGCTCACGTAAAAGGTTTCTAACTGAAGCTTGTATGGGAGTGCCAACTCCCAGGTGGTGCACTGGTGCTCCAGTTGTTATTAGATTTGACGGGAAAAATATATATTAGTTGTTGACTTAAATACCTATGATAACCAAATGACCATATACCATGAAAAATTTTATGTACTCCAGGTTTCTACTAAAATGTTACACCATTACTGCTAGGAAATTAAGTACATAAGAACAAAATTTGCGTCTAAGTTTCTCTAGGCCAACTACTTACCTATTTATAGTGTAACTCTATCAATGCAAACTACAAAATTGCCACTCAAAAATTTGGTCACTTGTGTTCCAGAATCCCAAGCATGGGGATCCTGCCCTGCAAACCCACAGGAGGCTCAACACCATGTGGGATGCAAATCTCAACTAGAAGCAAACCCCACTCCACCCTCCCACCCACACGCGCTCAAGCCTCCAAGCATTTCAACTTGCATCAACGTCAACGATGGTGCTGGGAGGACCTCTCTTAAGCAAAGAGTGATAAGACGCAACAAATTTCTAATCATGACAATACAGGCAAGGAGTAATGGACATTATATTTGGTGAATGTGCATTTGGAACAGAAAATAATATATACTCCAGAGAAATATTTTTAAAACGACGACATTTAGGGGAAAAAATTAATTAAAAAATGTCAGTTGATATTGTCAAAGCAAAATAACATTGTCAGAGCAAGTGTGTTAACAATTGCAAAAAAGTGCTACTACATGTATATTTGTTCTGCCAACATCATTTTTGCTCCATTAATATCAACCGCCTAAAAAATACCCCTAACATTTGCTAGGAACTTAGTACAGGTAGCATACTTGCTAATGTTTACGTCGATTTTTTTATTGCTAGTTACGTCAATAAGTATTTGTGATAACCTTTTAGCGAGATGTCTAACAAATTGGAGTCTCTTATAATTCTATTAGATCCCACATTAATATGTTTCACATTTGTAATTCGGTACAAATATGTCGCAATACATAGCAAGACTCGATAACTAATGACATGTACTTCATATCACTTTACAATCTAAAAATAAAAAAGAATCTCTAATTTTAGAGCAAACAAACAGGAAAATATATCTTTAATATTTTGACTACACTAAAATAAAAATGTAACAATAATGAAAATGACCAAAATAATAATAATTGGTATAGCAATGGTAAAAGTAATTAGCATTTTACCATAAGATGTCATGATCATGGATAAAACTGGACCCTTATGAGCCTGCCAGGACAAGCTCTCCTTGAAAGAACACTGATTATTATTATTACTATTCATTTCCATCATCTTCCAACATCTAATCCTCCCATCCTTATGCCCACTCCACACCACCCTATTCGCGGCATCCCCAATCAAGCACAGAGTCGCTGCCGTACTCACCGATTCACTAAATGGCGCTGCCTCCTCATCCCCGCTCACCGCCACATTTCCCGCCGCCGGCCTGTAAACATCCGGCAACCTCCAAACCCGAACTCCACGCTCCGACCCGGCCCACAATTGGGAACCATCCACACACACTAAATTCCTCAGAGAACACCCAATTTGGGTTTCCGTAAGCGGGTGTGGCCTCAATTCCAAACTCGGCGGCCGACCCGGATGCACCGCCGCTCGAACTGGCACCTTAAAAATACCGGCATCGCCGCCGGTAGCTACAAACTCCGGCAGAGATCGGTCATTCTTTTCTTTCCTTAGGTTTTCGTCTAAAGAGAGCTTCCGGTCGAGGAACTGGATCATGTAATCAAGCCGCTTTCCGGCACTGTCCAAAAGGCCGTTTTGTTCACTCCCGCTGCCGGCGGAGTAGAAATACTCATCTTCCTCCGACGAGGAATCGTAGAACCGGTCGAATATCTTAGGGATGCGATTACCGGTTCTACTACTATCTTCTCCTTCTCCTTTTTGTTCGACTTTTTCTGGGTAGCTTTGAAATTGGCGATATGGGTTAACTTCTTCATCATCTTCATCGATCCGAGCTTCCATGGTCAGAATTTATTGAGCACAAGTACTTGTTGTGTTGAATTGAATCACGGGAATCTAGAGAGAGCAAATTGAGGAGAGAGAAAATAGGGGAATTTGGGTTTAGGACACAGATGAATAATGTTGTTCAACAGTATTTCCCACCAGAATAAAAGAAGACTGTATGGCACGATTTCAACGATAATTGCATTTGCAACCCCTACTGGCCCGCCAACTGAATTGTAGCTATTCTTCTTCTACTGAATACCTGTCTCTTCTATCAACCAACGGTTCAGACAATATACCCTAGGTCGAAGGATAAAAATTCTAGTTAATTTTTTGCTTATATTAAAAAAAAATGACAAAATTATTTATATTTAAATTCTTAGTTTTTTAACATGACTAATGGTGTTCCATAAATATGTGTAAATAATAAAAATATAATAATTAATATTAATATTACGGAAATTATAGATAAATTATTATAAAAAATAAATTATTTAATATAAATAGACAAATTTAACTTGAGAGTACCTAAAATAGTAATAAATTTTTTTATTAACTTATAGAAAATAATAAATAAACAAATAAATACTCCCTCTATACTTCTTCTTTTTCTTAGATAAGTTTCATTTTATAATATTATTATTAGGCAAAAAGAGATTTGAGGGTTATATAATTGAATACACGCTCTCTTATGTTATGTACAAAAAGATATTTTTATAATTTTTTAAAATATTATTATAAAGAGATACATTATGTAAGAGCATAATGTAACATTCACCTCCCGTCTCCCGTGACATCTTTTTAATATACTATAAAACTCCTTTTTAAACGAATGTAATTTTTGGATGTGTTTTTACAAAAGAAAGATTATCATTCTTAATATTTGAATTTCATTAGTTGTAAATTGGTCAAAAAAATTTGTACTTGGAGGGTTATTTTAGTATAACACAAATGAATTTTAAAATTAACATCAAAAACTTAATTATTATATCAATAAATCTTATACTCTAAGAATTAGAATATAAACCTCACATGAAAGAACACTCCTACGAATTTAAATTCGTATCGATTCTAAATTTTAAAACTATGCAAATTAAATTTTTTTAAAAATAAAATATATTATTAATTTTAGAATAGAGGTGTTTATTTTAAAAGTATTATTGTATTGGCAATCAATGTTTTTTTCTTTTTTTAAAACTTTTACTCAATTCTTTGCATATAAGTTTATAAAAAGAAAAAAACAAGAAGGCTCTCATTCAATTAATTGAAAAAGAAAAATCTAGCACCAAACAAATTAGAGAAAATTAGCCTCCATAATTAAAAATTTATCAAGATATTTTGCTTTTAACACTTTTTGGCAACAAGAAATACCTGCAAAGAGATCAAGTTTTGAAGCTCATTTCCTTACTTATTTTCTCCGTAGTTAAAATGGACGGTTTGAAAGCTTGGTTCGACTCAACTAGATGTACGGTTAAACAAGTCGAGCTACGAACAGTGAGATGTTAGTTAGGATATCACAAGAGAGTTAGAATTCTGCATCAGAAAAATAATAAAAGAGTGAATGATTAATATATATGAATGAGCTAATTAAATACCTAATATGTGATGCCCCCAAAATAGGTATACAACACATATTATGAGTCGTCAAAATACATGGTACAGAAACAACTACAACTTTATTAATACAACAAAAAAAACTGTGAGTTTAAATACAAATATTGTCATCTAGACAATATTCACACTCAAATAAGTCCTCAGTACAATTATTGATACATTATTTTACAAAAATGGTGAAGACTACTAAAACGACTTTCTAAAACCTTCATTCCATACCCCGACTAGTACTCGCTACATTCTCGTCTCCTGAGAAGAAAAATGAAACAAAAAGAAAAAGGGTGAGCTCAACTAGCCCAGTAAAGAATATTATGACTAAGATAATATAAAACAAATTATCATTAGTCCTCAACAGGAAAAAATCTAATAGAATACAATAGACAATAAGTTTGAAATCAATATTCGCAGCGGAAATAATAATTCATTAGAAGAGTTAAGTAGATAATGAAATCTACTATCTTCTATATATGAATTTAAAAGTTCATCGTCTATCTTTTATCCCTGTAACATCAATCAATATATAACTGAAATCAAATATTCATCTTTGCACTACAGACCAATATATATTCATTAGTTGGTCATGTTTATCTAAACACCTGTTCATCTTTGCACTACGGGCCAAAGATATTCATTTGAAATCATTACTCTTTGCACTACAGGCCAAAGATATTCAATTATATCATCATTTAGGACGGAGGATTATGAAAAATATTTTAAAGAAAACGAATCCAGTGAAACAAAAGAATAAATATTAAGGATTAGTATTTCAGCTATTCCATGTCCAAAAATACCTCATAAATAATCATAGTGGAGTAAAATTCAAGATTGATCAAAACATGGATACAATCAAAGCTAGTATCCATAATAGATATTTTGGACGAAAAACAAAAATTTAATTTTTCTGTGAATAATGTCGTATTCAATAGTGCCATATACGTGAATAGTGTCGTATACGTGAATAGTAACTCTGACACTAAAAGATAGAAATTTCAAAAAAAAATCATCATGCTTCGTGAATAGTACTCGTGAATAGTAACTCATGAATAGTAACTCCGACATAAAAAGTTCCAAATTTGATAAAAATTCAGACCAATATCTCGGCATAATGATATTGAAGAAATAATATCACTTATGAAGAAAATAACATCCCTTACCTCAAAAGGATAGTACTTCTGACTGGATATAGTGCTGAAAGAACTTGCACCGGATAACAATACTCAAAGTACTAAAATACTCACAAAAATACGCTCAATATATCGAGAGAGAAAGAGAGAAAACTTCAGTTTCTGGTGTGATTTTCAATTCAAACCTAAGCACCCTATTTATAAGAAATTGCTTAGAACACCAAAGCATAAAATTTAATATAATATTAATATATATATATTATAATTTCCTACGCACACCTCCACTGATCCAAAACATCAGCCACACATGTGCCAACTCACCAAAAATGTTTTTGTTAATTAAAACAATTAAAACTTCCAAAAATCAATTATTCCAGAATTTTGAAACTTCAATAATTCATAATAAATAGCCCTTTTATCAGAAAAATTCAAAACTCGTGCCCTTTCTATAGGAAATTCCATTCTCTACAACTTTGCAGAAGAAAATTTTTCCAAATTCCAAACAGAAATTGACCGAAATCCACAAACGGGTGATTTTATAGGCTATAATCAAATTTCATTCAAGAAATGGGCCCACAGACATGTTTAACATGTTTTTAATAACTTTTGCAATAAAAATACTCTTTCTCCTCATATACTCATATATCTCACATTCATTATAAAAATATCATCATTATTATATTATAATAATATAATAAAATATTATTTTATCAGAAAAGATAAAATATCGATTTTCAACAATTGTTACTTTAAAAATTTTCTCCATCTATATCCACATAAAATGAATATTTTCCTCATCATATAAATCAATAATTAATTATTCACAAATAATATTACAGAATCACAATACTGACAACCGGGCAGTTCCCAGGAAAGAGGGGCTTTCCGATAAGAATTTCTCTTTACTAGCGCGCAATTAAGTGACCAAACCTCTCCTTAGACAGAACTTTCTAGACATTGCCAGTAATGTTATCTAATAATATTATTCAGATAATATGAATTATTGCTTCGATAATGGAAAATATTGTGTAGTGATAATTATTGAAACAACAGTAATATAGAATATCAATGCAACAATTATTGAATTAATAAAATAAAATACTGAACAATAATTACTGTAACAATTATTGAGTAATGCCTTCTTACGTAAGAATCAATAATTGGTGCAATACCGTGTGCTACTGTGGAACAACGCGTATTACTGTGTTTTAACCACCGGGTATTCCAACAGTATTAACGGTAACAACTGTGTGACAACCCCAAAATATGTCCATTCCATCTAACCTATTCTGAGTCGCCAAATATATGGTACAGAAAACAACTACAACTTTATTACAACAATTGTCGTGCAACATACAACAACACATATGCTGTGAGTTTGGATACAAATATATACCAAATGTGACTCATATTTCAACCGTGGATAGCACGTCACAATGACACCTTACATAAAGGTATAGTCAAAAACTGTTTTAGAAATTAGAATATTTGGGAAGTGCTCAAGGAAACCTTCGTACATGGGAGGCCATGTGTCTAAGTTATGATAGATATCATATGGCCACAGAATTATCCTTGGTTGACCCAATAGACCCCAAAGAAAAACGAGAAAATAACTATCATATTCTTCCCAATGGTGAGTTTTCTCTTGATATATAAATATCTCTACTGTCTCTAATTGAGAATTATACTTCAAATAAACTCCAAGATCATATAGGTAGTGCTCGTAGATATACTCAGTAAGTGGATGTGCACTGTAAGACCCCAACTTATTATTAATGAAATTTAATTTTCTCTATTTATGATTTTGAAATAGTAAGGGTTGATTTGATTAATGTGGATAGTTGTGGGTAAAATGCGCAAATATTTCAAAATAAGCAAGTGGTTATAAAATATTCATTGTTGTCGGGGAATATTCGTTTGGTCATGGAATATTCTTGCTGTCGGGGAATTTTCGTACGACGGCGCAGTCTTTTGTGGGCCCCATAACGGAAAGCGATTGGATGAAGAAAACGACAACTATAAGTTGTTTATAAATAACGGCATAGTTGTTACCGTTAACACTGTTGGAATACCCGATGGTTAAAACACAGTAATACGCGTTGTTGCATAGTAGCACACGGTATTGCATCAATTATTGATTCTTACATAAGAAGGCACTACTCAATAATGGTTACAGTAATTACTGTTCAGTATTTTATTTTATTTATTCAATAATTGCTGCGTTGATATTATATATTGTTGTTGTTTCAATAATTGTCATTACACAGTATTTTTCATTATCGAAGCAATAATTCATATTATCTGAATAATATTGTTAGATAACATTATTGGCAATGTCTAGAAAGTTCTGTCTAAGGAGAGGTTTGGTCACCTAATTGCGCGCCAGTAAGGAGAAATTCTTATTGGAAAGCCCCCTCTTTCCTGGGAACGGCCTGGTTGCCAATATTATGATTCTGTAATATTATTTATGGATAATTAATTATTGATTCATATGATGAGGAAAATATTTATTTTATGTGAATATAGATGGAGAAAATTTTTAATGTGACAATTGTTGAAAATTAATATTTTATCTTTTTCTGATAAAATAATTCATTTAAATATATTATTATATTTTTAATAATATATTAACGGTGATATTTTTATAATAAATGTGGGATATATGAGTATATGAGGAGGAAGAGTATTTTTGTGGCATTAAATGTTTAACACATATTTTGTGTGTTGGTGGACATAATTATTGACTGAAATTTGATTATAGCCTGTAAAATCGTCTGTTTGTGGATTTCGGTCAATTTTTATTTGGAATTTGGAAAAATTTTCTTCTGCAAAGTTGTAGAGAATTGAATTTCCTATAAAAATTCGCGAGATTCAAATTTTTTGATAAAAGGGCTATTTATTATGAATTATTGAAGTTCCGAATCTCCGAAATAATTGATTTTTGGAAGTTTATTTATTTATTTTATGAAAAATGTTTTTTACAATTTAGTGGGCTCAACATGTGATAAGAATGGGCTGATTTCAGTTGGTCTAAGGTGGGCTTGACAATTTTATAAATATATTATTATTATATTAAATTTTCTGCTTTGGTGTTCTAAGTAATTTCCTATAAGTAGGGTGCTTAGGTTAGAATATTTTATTATAATAATATAATAAAATATTATTTTATCAGAAAAAAATAAAATATCAATTTTTAACAATTGCCAATTTTTAAAAATTTTCTCCATCTATATCCACATAAAATTAATATTTTTCTCATCATATAAATCAATAATTAATTATTCACAAATAATATTACAGAATCACAGTACTGGCAACCATGCCGTTCCTAGGAAAGTGAGGGCTTTCCAATAAGAATTTCTCCTTACTGGCGCGCAATTAGGTGACCAAACCTCTCCTTAGACAGAACTTTCTAGACATTGTCAATAATGTTTTCTAATAATATTATTCAGATAATATGAATTATTGCTTCGATAATGAAAAATATTGTATTGTGACAATTATTGAAACAACAGTAATATAAAATATCAAGCAGTAATTATTGAATCAATAAAATAAAATACTGAACAGTAATTACTTTAATTATTATTGAGTAGTGCCTTCATACGTATGAATCAATAATTGGTGCAATACCGTGTGCTACTGTGCAACAACGCGTATTACTGTGTTTTAACCACCGGGTATTCCAACAGTATTATCGGTAACAACTGCGCCGTTATTTATAAACAACTTATACTTGTCGTTTTCTTGATCCAATCGCTTTCCGTTATGGGCCCACACAAAAGGCTGCGCCGTCGTACGAAAATTCCCCGACAGCAAGAATATTCTACGACCAAATGAATATTCCCCGACAACAATGAATATTTTATAACCACTTGCTTATTTAAAATATTTGTGAATTTTACCCATAACTAACCACATTAATCAAATCAACCCCTTACTATTTCAAAATAATAATTAGAGAAATTAAATCTTTATTTATAAAAAGTTGGGGTTTTACAGACATGTCACATATTATCCCTATACTCTGACCGACCAAATAAATACCAAATAATCTTAGGTAGGTCATACTAGCGAATGAAATTTCCCATCTCTCCCCTCCTAGTTCTAGTCTCACATCTTAGCCAGTGATCATATTCCTAATTTGACGCCTCCAAAATAGGTATACATCACCCATTCTGAGTTGTCAATACATGGTACAGAAACAACTACAACTTTATTATTACAACAGTAAAACTGTGAGTTTGAATACAAATATTATCTTCTAGACAATATATATACCCAAATAAATCCTCATTGAAGAAATATGTCGTATACGTGAATAGTGCCGTATACGTGAATAGTAACTCCGACACCAAAAGTTCCAAATTTGATAAAAAAAAAAACTTCAGATCAATATTTCAGCATAATGACATTGAAGAAATAATATCATTACGAAAAAAAAAATATCCCTTACCTCGGAAAGACAGTACTTCTAACTGGAATACTGAATATAGGCTATATCTTGAACTTGCACCGTATAACAATACTCAAAGTATACTCAAAATACTCACAAGAATACGCTCGATAATATATAGAGAGAAAACTTCAAATTCTGGTGTGATTTTCAATTTTAACATAAGCACCCTATTTATAGAAAAATGCTTAGAACACCAAAGCAGAAAATTTATTAAAATATTAATATATATATATATATATATATATATATATATATATAAAATCTTCACGCACACCTTTGAATCTGAAATTCAACAATTGAACACATGCCTCACACATGCAAAAAATGTTTTTTGTAAAAAAAATATTTAAAACTTCAAAAATTAATTATTTTGGAGCTTCAGAACTTCAATAATTCATAATAAATAGCCCTTTTGTCAGAAAATTCGAATCTCGAGACTTTTTATAGGAAATTCAATTCTCTAAAACTTTGCTGAAGAAAGTTTTTTCAAATTCTAAATAGAAATTGACCGAAATCCACAAACGAGCGATTTTACAGGTTATAATCAAATTTCAGTCAAGAAATGGGGTCCACCGACACAATAAACATGCTTTAAACATTTTTGGTAACAAAAATACTCCTCCTCCACATATACTCATATATCCCACATTCATCATAAAAATATCATTATTATTAAATTATTAAAATATAATAATATATTTAAATGAATTATTTTATCGGAAAAAGATAAAATTTTTATTTTCAATAATTGTCACATTAAAAATTTTCTACATCTATATCCACATAAAATCAATATTTTCCTCATCATATGAATCAATAATTAATTATTCACAAATAATATTACAGAATCACAATATTGACAATCAGGTAGTTCCTAGGAAAGAGGGGGGCTTTTCAATAAGAATTTCTCCTTACTGGCGCGCAATTAGGTGATCAAACCTCTCCTTAGACAGAACTTTCTAGACATTACTAATAATGTTATCTAATAATATTATTCAGATAATATGAATTATTACTTCAATAATGAAAAATACTGTGTAATGACAATTATTGAAACAACAGCAATATAAAATATCAACGCAGCAATTATTGAATCAATAAAATAAAATACTGAACAGTAACTACTGTAACAATTATTGAGTAGTGCCTTCTTACGTAAGAATCAATAATTGGTGCAATACCGTGTGCTACTGTGTTTTAACCACCGAGTATTTTAACAGTATTAACGGTAACAACTACGCCGTTATTTTTAAACAACTTATATTTGTCGTTTTCTTCATCCAATCGCTTTCCGTTATGGGGCCCACAAAAGACTGCGCCGTCGTACGAATATTTCCCGACAGCAAGAATATTCCACGACCAAACGAATATTACCCGACAACAATGAATATTTTATAACCACTTGCTTATTTTGAAATATTTGCGTATTTTACCCATAACTATCCACATTACTCAAATCAACCCTTACTATTTCAAAATAATAAATAGAGAAAATTAAATTTCATTAATAATAAGTTGGGGTCTTGCACCTAAGCTTTGATACCAACTGTAACTCTGGACACCAACTTGTGTCAACACCTCACAATGGTACCTATCAACTAGTCACCGCAGAACGGCGTCCCCTACGGGGAGTCTGGCTTCGGTGCATTCCTCATCAACAGGAAGTCACCAGCGAGAGGCTCGGGGCTCTTTACTTATAGCTCTGATACCAAATGTGACGCCCCCAAAATAGGTATACAACACCCATTCTGAGTCGCCAAATATATGGTACAGAAAGGAAACTACAACTTCAATAATACAATTGTCATGCAAAATACGACAACGTATACTGTGAGTTTAAATATAAATATTGTCTTCTAGACAATATCCACACTCAAATAAGTCCTCATTACAATTATTCAAACACTATTTTACAGAAATAGTGAGGACTGCTAAAATATCTTTCTAGAACCATCACTCCATACCCCGACTAGATCTTGCTATGTTCTCACCTCCTGAGAAGAAAAATGGAACAAAAAGAAAAATGGTGAGCTCAACTAGCCCAGTAAAGAATATTATGACTAAGATAATATACAACAAATTATCATTAGTCTTCAACAGGGAAAATCTGATAAAATATAATAGACAACAAGTTTTAGATCAACAAGTTTTAGATGAGTCAAATAGAGAAGGAATTCCACTATTTTCTAAGATTTAAAAGTCCATCATCAATATTTTATCCCTGTAACATCAATCAATATACATCTTGAATCAAATATTCATCTTTGCACTACAGGCCAAAGATATTCATTTGTATCACCAGTTGGTCATGTTCATCTCAACACCTGTTCATCTTTGCACTACGGGCCAAAGATATTCATTAGGTAATCATTCATCTTTGCACTACAGGCCAAAGATATTCAGTAATATCATCATTTAGGACTGAGGATGATGAAAAATATCTTAAAAAAAATGAATCCAGTGAGATAAAAGTTCAGATACTAGGGATTCGTATTACAGTTTATCCAAGTTCAAAAATACTTCATAATAACCAATTTGAAGCAGAATTCAAAATAAAGATCAAAACATGGATACAATCAAAGATAGTAACCATAATAGACACCTTGGATAAAAAGAAGAAAATTTCATTTTTTGGTGAATAGTGCCGTATACGTGAATAGTAACTCCGACACCAAAAGATAAAAATTTCACAAGAAAAATCATCATGCTTCGTGAATAGTAACTTGTGAATAATAACTCATGAATAGTAACTCGTGAATAGTAACTCATGAATAGTAACCCCGACATGAAAAGTTCCAAATTTGATAAAAAGTTCAGATCAATACTTCGGCATAATGATATTGAAGAAATAATATCATATATGAAGAAAATAACATCCCTTACCTCAAAAAGATAATACTTCTGGCTGGAATACTGGATATAGTGCTGAAGGAACTTGCACCATATAGCAACACTCAAAGTATCAAAATACTCACAAGAATACGCTCGATAATATAGAGAGAGAAAGAGAGAAAACTTATAAATTCTGGTGTGATTTTCAATTCTAATTAAGCACCCTATTTGTAAGACCCCAGTTTTTATAAATAAAGATGAATTTTCATAATTTTTATTTTTGAATATTATGGAATAAATTTGATAAAATATATAGTTGTGGGTAATATTTATAAATTTTGCAAAGTACGCAACTTGTTATAAAATATTCGTTTGGTCGGGGAATATTTTTTTTGTCGGGGAATATTCGTACGACGGCACAATCATTGGTGGACCCCACAACAGAAGTATTGTTGTAGTTAGAAAACGACAAAATTATCTTTCTATAAAATAACGGCGGAGGTGTTACCGTTAAAACTGTTGAACTACTCGGTAGTAAAAGTACAGTAATACGCGTTGTTGCATAGTTGCACACGGTATTGATTATTGATGCTTACGTAAGAAGTCACTCAGCTATACTCAATTATTGCTACAGTAATTGCTGCATCATATCTCTTATATTATTGATTCAATTATTATCACAGTATCATCTGTATAATATGTTATATTATCTAAACAATAATTGAGACGACAAGTTATAAATGATTAATAATTGTTGAAAGATTAAATATGTGTTGATTAAAAAAAATAATAAAATGATTTCTAGTAATTTTTATTCAATCCTTGATGTATATAAAGAGTCTATTATTAGACGGTTGTGGTAAGTTTAATTATTTATGGGGGGCCATATGTCATCATCTAAGAGTCTCTTTCATAAATAGTAATTACTTTTGTAAATAGTAATTATCTTCGTAAATAGTAATTATTTTCGTAAATTGTAATTACCTTCGTAAATAGTAATTACCTTCGTAAATAGTAAATACTTTCGTAAATAGTAATAAATCTTCTATAAATAGAGGCCTAGGGCTTCATTATTTTTCACGAATTCGTTCAAGCTATAGAGAGAGAAAGTATAGAGAGAGTAATAGAGAAAGAAGAAGAGTATTCGGTTACTATACTACTGCAGTATTCAATCTCCTAATACGGTAAGGGGTGTTACTCTTTCTTCTTGAAGAGAACTTATGTTATTCCATTCGTTGTTATTCTGTTGGAATAACCTGTAAAAGTGGCATACCCTATACATGACCTGTATACGCGGTGTACCCTATACTTGGTGAAATCCTTATGTTATTCCATTTCTTATTATTCTGTCGGAATAACATGTATACGCGGTTTACCCTATACTTGGTGACATTCTTCTATTATTCTGTTGGAACATCCTGTCTGTGTGTTTTACACCGGACCTGGTTCCGTCTTTATTATTCTGTTGGAACATCCTGTCTGTGTGTTTTACACCGGACCTGGTTCCGTCTTTATTATTATGTTGGAATATCCTATCTGTGTGTTTTACACCGGATCTGGTTCCGTCTTTATTTATTATTCTGTTGGAACATCCTGTCGGTGTGAATTTCACCTGACCTGGTTCCGTTATTTATTATTTTGTTGGAATAACCTGTCTGTGCGGTCTATCGCATGCATGGTGATTTCTTTTGTTATTTCATTCTTTATTATACTCAGTTGGTTAAAACTTTGACTTCTATACTCCATGAAATTAGTGGAATATCCTTGACATTTGCGCTTCATCCAGTATCCTTTCATGGAAATATTCTTCTGATCATTCTTGAATTTTACACCACAAAATAGTATCGTGTTGACAATTTGGACGTTAATAATTTCTGGATAAAATAATTCTTGAACTTGTTTTATTGAATGATTATATCATTGTCATCATCCTCATGTTTATATTTTGTTGAAAGTCATATGTGGCCTGTAGTGCATAGATGGACTTGGTATGATTATGACCAGGGATTATTCGGTGTAATCATGACCGTAATATTACAAATGATGTAAAAATTAAAAGTTCTCATTGGCCGTAGTGCATTGATGGACAGTTGTTGGCATGATCATGACCACTAATGAATACACAAATATTCTTGGCCGTAGTGCATGAATAATTGTGGTCGTGATACTAAAGAATATCCTTGGCCGTAGTGCGGGGGTGATTTGATGATGTGGAATATTTATTAAGCTGAGTCTCAGCCATAACGATGATGAAAAACCTTTTAAATCATAAAAGATAGTAGTTTTTATTTTCTACTTGACTCTTTTAATGGATTGCTGGTTCCGCTGCAGTTAAACTTGATGTTTATTATATTTTATCAGTTTAACACTGTTGAAGGCTAATGATAATTTATTCTGCATTATCTTAGTCATAATATTTTCTTACTGGGCTAGTTGAGCTCACCCTTTCTTTCACTGTTCTCTTCAGGAAATGAGAATATAGCTGGGACAAGTCGGGGAACGGAGTGATGGACCAGAGAATAGTATTAGTAGTCCTCACTATTCTGTTAAATAGTGTGACAATAATTGTGTTGAGGACTCCTTTTGAGTTTGTATGATCTCTAGTGGATAATTATTGTATTCAAACTCACAGTTGTATTTTGTCATATTATACACGACAGTGGTATTAGTAAGTTGTATTTGAATTCTGTACCATGTATCTGACGACTCAAGATGGGTGATGTATACCTGATTTTGGGGGCGTCACAGTTGGTATCAGAGCTTAGGGATATGATCCCTGGCTAAGATGTGAGAATAGTACTAGGAGGGGAGAGACGGGGAATTCCTTCGCTAGTTTGACCTACCTAAGTTTATGTGCTATTTTATTGGTCGGTCAGAATATAGGGATAATATGTTACATGTCAATTAAACTTTTGTTTTGTGGCAGTATCTGAAAATGACATCTGAGAATGTTGAGAATGACAATGGAGCACAGGCGATCGTGACTCACCACATATCAATAATCAAGATAATGTGCATCAGGAAGGCGAAAATCCTCATGCGAACAACAACACTGACCAAATGACGAATGATCAAATGTTCAGAGGTTTTATGCAATTCATGCAACAGCAGGCGAGAGCAACTCCTGTCCAAAACGTAGATGGAAACACGGGAAACTCTCGGGCGGTCACCGCTAAACAATTCAAGGAGCTGGGACCACCGGAGTTTAAGGGAGAGCCAAAACCACTTATGGCGGAAACATGGATAAAGCAGATGACCAAGATATTTGATGTCTTGGGATGCTCCGAGGAGCAAAAGGTTCCCTTTGCCGCCTTTATGTTGCGCGGAGAGGCAGATTATTGGTGGGAATCGGTAAAATGTACTCAACCTGCTGTACTAAAGATATCTTGGGAGAAGTTCCAGGAGCTGTTCAATGACAAATACTTTCCCGAAAGTATTCGCCACATGAAGGAGGTGGAGTTTATTAAGTTGAAACAAAATAATATGACCGTGTCGCAATACGAGGCAAAATTTGCAGAGTTATCACGGTTTGCGTCCCACTTAGTGGATAATGAAGAGAGAATGGCGCGAATGTTTTTAAGAGGTTTGAAGCCGGAGATACGTCAACATCTAATTTCTCATAAACTGTGTTTGTATTCAGATGTTGTAAATAGGGCTCAGTTAGTGGAGCGCGATAACGAGTCAACTCAACTAAAAGAGAGCAGCCGGCAAAATTATAATACCAGCGAGAGTGGTCATCGAAGCGGTGACAACAAGCGTGGAGGGAATCAGCAAGCCAGAAATGGTAACCACTTCGGTGGTAATCAGGGCCAAAACAATAAGAATGGACATTTCAAGAAGAGGAGATTCAACAATGATGGAAAGACGTCAGCACCAGCACCCGTTGTTAAGGAAGGAGAAAGGCCACCTATCATATGCTTCAAATGCGGAGGGGAGGGACACATCAGTCCAAATTGCGCGATGCCGTCCAAAGCATGTTATAATTGTGGAAGAGAAGGTCACTTAGCCCGATTTTGTCGTTTACCAAAGACAAATTTAGCTAGGATTGAGGCACCAAAGGCCGTCCCAGAAAGGTCAAAGCCGGTAGTGCAAGGGAGAGCGTTTGTTGTGACCTCCCAAAAAGCAAGGAACCCGAATGAGGTCATCACGGGTAAGCTTATCATAAACTCTAACGAAGTCTATACTTTATTTGATACCGGTTCTACCCATTCTTTTATTTCTCCTACTTGCGCTCATCGATTAAATTTGACTCCGGAGAAATTAGACTTTGACTTATCTGTGGAAACTCCGTTGGGAGAAACCTTCATTACATCCACTGTTTATAAGTCTTGTTTGGTTCAAATCGGTACCCTCACATTACCTGTAGATCTTATTTCATTGAAAATACTTGCATTTGACGTGATTCTAGGGATTGATTGGTTAACTACTCATCATGCAAAAATTGATTGTTTCCATAAGGTTGTTAGCTTTCATATTCCTAATCAACCTATTATGCGAATTCAAGCGATCAAACCATTAAAATCAATCACGGTCATCTCAAGCCATAAAGCTATTCGTTTATTGAAAAACGGATGTCAAGCTTTCTTAGCTCATGTCACAGATTTAAACAAAAATACGTCAGTTTTGAACGATATTTCTATTGTTAATGAATTTCCTGACGTATTCCCCGAAGAACTTCCTGGCCTACCCCCAGAGCGTGAGATTGAATTTTGTATCGACCTTGAACCCGGTACAAAACCCATTTCTAAAGCCCCATATTGAATGGCTCCTATTGAACTTCAGGAGTTAAAAACCCAACTGCAGGAATTGTTAGACATTGGCTTTATTCGTCCTAGTACTTCTCCTTGGGGTGCTCCTGTTCTATTCGTGAAGAAGAAAGATGGGAGTATGCGACTTTGTATTGATTATCGGGAGTTAAATCATGTCACCATCAAAAATAGGTATCCATTGCCACGTATTGATGACTTGTTTGACCAGTTGCAAGGAGCCAAATTCTTTTCAAAGATCGATCTTCGTTCCGGGTATCACCAATTGAAGATTAGAACCGATGACATTCCAAAGACGGCTTTCAGAACTCGGTACGGGCATTATGAATTCCTAGTCATGTCCTTTGGATTGACTAATGCTCCTGCTGCCTTCATGGATATGATGAACCGAGTATTCAAGGAATATTTGGATCACTTTGTGGTCGTCTTTATTGATGACATCCTTATTTATTCCAAAAGCCGTGAAGATCATGAGCAACACTTGAGGCTGACACTCCAAAAGCTTCGTGAATATAAGCTTTATGCCAAGTTAAAGAAATGCGAGTTCTGGCTTGAGGAAGTAGCATTCCTTGGGCACGTGGTATCAAGTCATGGAATATCTGTTGACCCAGCAAAGATTGAAGCTATTCAAAGCTGGGAGCAACCTAAATCAGTGACCGAAATACGTAGCTTTCTCGGTTTAGCTGGTTATTATCGGAGATTCGTGGAAGGATTTTCTCGAATCGCTACTCCATTGACTCAGCTGACTCAGAAAGATACAAAGTTCGGTTGGAGCGAAGAATGTGAGAAGAGTTTTCAAGAACTCAAGAGGAGACTCATTTCAGCACCTGTTCTAACAATACCATCTGGCTCGGAGGGATTTGTCATCTACAGTGATGCTTCGGGCAAAGGGCTGGGATGCGTTCTCATGCAACATGGAAAAGTCATAGCCTATGCCTCGCGACAACTCAAAGAATATGAGAAGAATTATCCTACTCATGATCTAGAGTTAGCAGCTGTTGTTTTTGCACTTAAAATTTGGAGGCATTACTTGTATGGGGAGAAAGTGGAGATCTTTACGGATCATAAAAGCCTCAAATATTTCTTCACTCAAAAGGAACTCAACATGCGACAACGACGTTGGCTTGAACTGTTGAAAGATTATGATCATACCATCCAATACCATCCTGGAAAAGCAAACGTGGTAGCTGACGCATTGAGTAGAAGATCACATGCAAGTACGAGTGCGATATTGTCAACGCAAGGGCCCATTTTGTGTGACTTGCAAAGGATGGAGATAGAGTTAAAGACTCCAGGGACGCATGTGACGATGGCGAATATACGAGTAGAACCAACTTTAATCGATAAAGTTAAAGTCGCTCAAGCTACAGACCTGGAGCTGATGCGTATGAGAAAGAAAGTGCAAGAGGGTGCTATGCCGGAAGCAAGAATCGATGAAGAAGGAATACTTCGAGTCAACTCCAGACTTTGTGTTCCTAACGACCCTGATTTAAAGTATAAAATCATGATGGAGGCGCACAATACACCGTTTGCAATCCATCCTGGGAGTACCAAAATGTATCATGATATTCGTCATACATTTTGGTGGAGCAATATGAAGAGAGAGATAGCGTTGTTTATCTCAAGGTGTCTAACTTGTCAACGAGTTAAAGCGGAGCATCAAGTACCAAAAGGTCCATTGCAACCACTTGAAATTCCAGAATGGAAGTGGGAGAACATTACCATGGATTTCGTTACCGGTCTTCCTAAGGTTTCTCAAGGCATAGATGCGATTTGGGTCATTGTTGATAGATTGACCAAGTCTGCTCATTTCTTACCGATACGAGAAACTTATACACTTGAACGTCTTGCTCGTATGTACATAAACGAGATTGTAAGACTGCATGGTATGCCGGTATCCATAGTTTCTGATCGAGACCCAAGATTTACTTCACGATTTTGGGTTAGTTTGCAAAAAGCTATGGGCACAGACTTACGATTTAGCTCGGCATATCATCCTCAGACGGACGGACAGTCGGAGAGAACTATTCAAACTCTTGAAGATCTATTAAGACTCTGTGTCCTTGATTTCAAGGGAAGTTGGGACAAGTTCTTACCATTGGTGGAGTTTTCCTACAATAACAGTTATCAAGCAAGTATTGGCATGGCTCCATTCGAAGCGTTGTATGGAAGAAAGTGTCGTTCTCCAGTATGCTGGGATGAGGTGGGTGAAGCAACGTTGTTGGGACCGGAGTTGGTACGTATGACTACGGAAAAGATTCAAACGATCCGACAACGTATAAAAACCTCACAAAGTCGACAAAAGAGTTATGTTGATCTTCATCGAAAGGACGTGGAATTCAATATAGGAGATCATGTGTTGTTACGTATTACTCCATGGAAAGGAGTTACAAGATTTGGAAAGAGAGGGAAACTCAATCCTCGATTTATCGGTCCATTTTTAATCCTCGATCGAATAGGAACGGTGGCTTATAGACTCGCTTTACCGCCAAGTATGTCTCGTGTTCATAACGTTTTTCACATATCCATGTTACGAAAATATGTGAAAGACCCGAACCACATTATTGAGTTAGAACCGGACGAAATAGCGGAAGATTTGACGTATGAAGAGATTCCTGTTCAAATCTTGGATAAGAAGGAACATATTCTACGCTCCAAGGTTATACCTCAAGTCAAAGTTTTGTGGAGAAACCACGATGTTGAGGAAATGACTTGGGAGTTAGAATCTGAAATGAAATCAAGGTATCCTTACCTCTTTGACATACCAGGTACGTACCCCAATTTCGAGGGCGAAATTTCATAAGAAGGGGAGGTTGTAAGACCCCAGTTTTTATAAATAAAGATGAATTTTCATAATTTTTATTTTTGAATATTATGGAATAAATTTGATAAAATATATAGTTGTGGGTAATATTTATAAATTTTGCAAAGTACGCAACTTGTTATAAAATATTCGTTTGGTCGGGGAATATTCTTTTTGTCGGGGAATATTCGTACGACGGCACAATCATTGGTGGACCCCACAACGGAAGTATTGTTGTAGTTAGAAAACGACAAAATTATCTTTCTATAAAATAACGGCGGAGGTGTTACCGTTAAAACTGTTGAACTACTCGGTAGTAAAAGTACAGTAATACGCGTTGTTGCATAGTAGCACACGGTATTGATTATTGATGCTTACGTAAGAAGTCACTCAGCTATACTCAATTATTGCTACAGTAATTGCTGCATCATATCTCTTATATTATTGATTCAATTATTGTCACAGTATCATCTGTATAATATGTTATATTATCTAAACAATAATTGAGACGACAAGTTATAAATGATTAATAATTGTTGAAAGATTAAATATGTGTTGATTAAAAAAAAATAATAAAATGATTTCTGGTAATTTTTATTCAATCCTTGATGTATATAAAGAGTCTATTATTAGACGGTTGTGGTAAGTTTAATTATTTATGGGGGGCCATATGTCATCATCTAAGAGTCTCTTTCATAAATAGTAATTACTTTTGTAAATAGTAATTACCTTCGTAAATAGTAATTATTTTCGTAAATAGTAATTACCTTCGTAAATAGTAAATACTTTCGTAAATAGTAATAAATCTTCTATAAATAGAGGCCTAGGGCTTCATTATTTTTCACGAATTCGTTCAAGCTATAGAGAGAGAAAGTATAGAGAGAGTAATAGAGAAAGAAGAAGAGTATTCGGTTACTATACTACTGCAGTATTCAATCTCCTAATACGGTAAGGGGTGTTACTCTTTTTTCTTGAAGAGAACTTATGTTATTCCATTCGTTGTTATTCTGTTGGAATAACCTGTAAAAGTGGCATACCCTATACATGACCTGTATACGCGGTGTACCCTATACTTGGTGAAATCCTTATGTTATTCCATTTCTTATTATTCTGTCGGAATAACCTGTATACGCGGTTTACCCTATACTTGGTGACATTCTTCTATTATTCTGTTGGAACATCCTGTCTGTGTGTTTTACATCGGACCTGGTTTCGTCTTTATTATTCTGTTGGAACATCCTGTCTGTGTGTTTTACACCGGACCTGGTTCCGTCTTTATTATTATGTTGGAATATCCTATCTGTGTGTTTTACACCGGATCTGGTTCCGTCTTTATTTATTATTCTGTTGGAACATCCTGTCGGTGTGAATTTCACCTGACCTGGTTCCGTTATTTATTATTTTGTTGGAATAACCTGTCTGTGCGGTCTATCGCATGCATGGTGATTTCTTTTGTTATTTCATTCTTTATTATACTCAGTTGGTTAAAACTTTGACTTATATACTCCATGAAATTAGTGGAATATCCTTGACATTTGCGCTTCATCCAGTATCCTTTCATGGAAATATTCTTCTGATCATTCTTGAATTTTACACCACAAAATAGTATCGTGTTGACAATTTGGACGTTAATAATTTCTGGATAAAATAATTCTTGAACTTGTTTTATTGAATGATTATATCATTGTCATCATCCTCATGTTTATATTTTGTTGAAAGTCATCTGTGGCCTGTAGTGCATAGATGGACTTGGTATGATTATGACCAGGGATTATTCGGTGTAATCATGACCGTAATATTACAAATGATGTAAAAATTAAAAGTTCTCATTGGCCGTAGTGCATTGATGGACAGTTGTTGGCATGATCATGACCACTAATGAATACACAAATATTCTTGGCCGTAGTGCATGAATAATTGTGGTCGTGATACTAAAGAATATCCTTGGCCGTAGTGCGGGGGTGATTCGATGATGTGGAATATTTATTAAGCTGAGTCTCAGCCATAACGATGATGAAAAACCTTTTAAATCATAAAAGATAGTAGTTTTTATTTTCTACTTGACTCTTTTAATGGATTGCTGGTTCCGCTGCAGTTAAACTTGATGTTTATTATATTTTATCAGTTTAACACTGTTGAAGGCTAATGATAATTTATTCTGCATTATCTTAGTCATAATATTTCTTACTGGGCTAGTTGAGCTCACCCTTTCTTTCACTGTTCTCTTCAGGAAATGAGAATATAGCTGGGACAAGTCGGGGAACGGAGTGATGGACCAGAGAATAGTATTAGTAGTCCTCACTATTCTGTTAAATAGTGTGACAATAATTGTGTTGAGGACTCCTTTTGAGTTTGTATGATCTCTAGTGGATAATTATTGTATTCAAACTCACAGTTGTATTTTGTCATATTATACACGAATTTTATGTCCATTCCAAACGAAATCGAATTCTCTACAACTTTGTAGCTTTGAGTTTTTCCAAATTCCAAACAGAAAAATACCCAAAATTCACAAACGGATGATTTTTAAATACTTCCAATCCGATAAAATACTGATAAAACATCTCAGCATTAATTCCTTCATTAATAACCACATAAATAAATTCATCATTTATATCCACATAAAATAAATATTTCTTTATCATATGAATCAATAATTAATTATTCACAAATAATATTACAGAATCACATTTATGACAACCAGGCTGTTCCCAAGAAAGAGGGGGCTTTCCGATAAGGATTTCTCCTTACTGGCGCGCAATTAGGTGACCAAACCTCTCCTTGACAGAACTTTCTAGACATTGCCAATAATGTTATATAATAATATTATTCAAATAATATGAATTATTGATCTGATAATGGAGATACTATGCAGTGATAATTATTGAACAACAATAATATAAAATATCAACGCAGCAATTATTGAATCAATAAAATAAAATATATAAAAAGTAACTACTGTGAAAATTATTGAGTAATGCCTTCTTACGTAAGGATCAATAATTCAACCAAACTGTGCAATACCGTGTGCTACTGTGCAACCACGCATATTACTGTATTTTAACCACCGGGTATTCCAACAGTGTTAACGGTAACAACTACGTCGTTATTTATAACAACCCAAACTTTTTCGTTTTCTTCATCCGACAGTTATCCGTTATGGGGCCCACAAATGGCCGCGCCGTCGTACGAATATTCCCCGACCGAAAGAATATTCCACGACCAAACGAATATTCCCCGACACAATGAATATTTTATTAACACTTGCTTATTTTGAAAATTTTGCACATTTCACCCATAACCAAAGTATTATATCAAATTAATACCTTATTATTCACAATAATAAATAGAGGAAATTCGATTTTATTCATTAAAAAGTTGGGGTCTTACAATATTATTATCTCAAAGAAATATATAATTATTTTAGAATTTATATAAACAATAATTATAACCATGTTGTTCATTTCACCTTTGCACTTAAGCTAAAGATATTCAATTATAAATTCAATGGTCACGATCATACCAGTCAACAATTCAACTTTGCATTACCGGCCAAAGAGAACCCATAGTCATGATCATACCAAAAATCTACCCATCTTTACACTCAAGTCAAAGAGAAATCTCATCATTAGAGTTATAAAAATGTTATATATGATAATAAAAATAATATGATCAACATACAGTTTTAATCTCAAGAGTAATATTCATAAATCAACTATAATTTGGTTAGAAAAAGAAACCAATTTTATCATGAATAGTAACTCGTGAATAGTAACCCATGAATAGTAACTTTGTGAATAGTAACTTACGTATAGTAACTCGTGAATAGTAACTCATGAATAGTAAACCCGACACAAAAAGATAGAAATTCCACAATAAAATTCATATCAATATTTCGGTATAATGATATTGAAATAACATTTCTTAAACTTATAAACAATTTATTTTAATTGTTTACACTTTACTAAATAATGCATTTAATCATTCTAAAATGTCAAACTCATAAGATTTCATCACCAATAACCAAAACTCTCATCAAAAATCTGCATATAACTCATGTATGATTTTCAAGCCATAAAATCATATTTTCCAATTTTCTTATTTAACATAACATATTTAATTCATTTACTCATAACTAGTCCATTTTTATGAAAAATACCAAATCAGTTTGAAAAATATTTCTTTTCTGGGATTTAGCAGAATATAGACCCATATTGAACATATATTTTTCTCAGAATTTTCAAAATTCATTTACTATTTTTTATATGGCCAAAACCGTCGAATATTTGGACATTTATCATAAATTGTACTTTTATCTAAAAATTCCAAAATTCACAGAGTACACTGATATTATATAGATGTACTCCCAATAAAAATTTCATCAATTTTGGAGTTAACCACAAGGAGTTATAAGCGGTTACTTTTAAAATAGTCTTTTCCCGTAAAATTCATAACTCTTAATCTATACATCCAAAAATCGCCATTTTTGGACACAATCAATAAAACTCATCAAAATATCATTTCAAATTTTTTCAGAATTTTCTGAAGGTCTGAAAAGTTACTAAACATGAAAAACATAGCAACCCTTAAAATCTCTTACCTCAAAAGAGCAGTACTTCTGACTGGAATATCGGATGAAAAGCCAAAAAAAACTTGCACTGAAAAGTAACTCTCAAAGTATCTAAATACTCACACAAATATTCTTGCTAATTTAGAGAGAAAGAAAACTTATTTCTGGTGTGATTTTCAATTCTAACATAAGCATCTATTTATAGAAAAATGCTAGAACGCCATAGGAGACTAAAATAATAAAATATATTATTACTTAACCAATTCTCTACGCATGCTAATCAAGACTCAAGACCAGCCCCTCAATGCTGAAAATTTCAGCAGCCCATGTGTTGTCAAACAAGAGTGGGTCCCACCCATAATTTAATAAAAATTATTTTATTTTTCGAAACTTCAGTAATTCATAAAAAATAGCTCATTTATCAGAAAAATACGAATTTTATATCCATTCTGCCTGAAATTGAATTCTCTACAACTTTGTAGCTTTGATTGTTTTCAAATTCCAAACCAAAAATATTCCAAATCCACAAACGGATGATTTTTAATACCTCCACACCGACAAAATACTGATAAAACACCTCAGTATTAATTCTTTCATTTTTATCCACATAAAAATAAATATATCCATCATTTATATTCACATAAAATAAATATTTCCTTATCGTATAAATCAATAATTAATTATTCACAAATAATATTACAGAATCACAATTATAATGATCAGACCGTTCCCAGGAAAGAGGGGGCTTTCCAATAAGAATTTCTCCTTACTGGCGCGCAATTAGGTGACCAAACCTCTCCTTGACAGAACTTTCTAGACATTACCAATAATACTATCTAATAATATTATTCAAATAATATGAATTATTGATCTGATAATGGAGATACTGTGCAGTGACAATTATTGAAACAACAATAATATAAAATATCAACGCATCAATTATTGAATCAATAAAATTAAATATTGAACAGTAATTACTGTAACAATTATTGAGTAGTGTCTTCTTACGTAAGAATCAATAATTCAAAAATACTGTGCAATACTGTGTGCTACTGTGCAACAACGCGTATTACTTTACTTTACCCACCGGGTATTCCAACAGTGTTAATGGTAACGATTACGCCGTTATTTGTAAAATCTCATTTTTTGTCATTTTCTTCATCCGACAGTTATTCTGTTATGGGACCCACAAATGGCTGCGCCGTCATACAAATATTCCCCGACAGAAATAATATTCCATGACCAAACGAATATTTTATAACCACTTGCGTATTTTGAAAAAAATTTCGTATATCACCCTTAACTTTAACTTTTTATCAATTTAACAATTTACTGAATCGTAATTATAAGAAAAATTGAATACTTTTATTTCATAAAATTCGGGGTCTTACAATCTCCCCTCCTTATGAAATTTCATCCTCGAAATTGACGTACGTACCTGGTATTTCGAAGAGTTGAGAATACCTTGCTTTCATTTCAGATTCTATCTCCCGGATCATCATGATTTCTCCATTGTTCATCTCTCATGATACCTTCATTTGGGTTCCTCATTTATTGGGAAGTCATGACAACCGCCATCCCTCTAACTACTCGGCTTTGACTTGTCTGGGGAAGCATTTGGCGTCATCACTATCGTTGGAATATACTTTTTTATAGGACATATTCCTCCCTCAACTGCCTCGTCGTACTCCTGATTCATGATCTGAATCATCAATCTTCGATCCATATCGAATTCAGGTTGACCGCTATGTACAGGGTAATTCAAAACTCGATGTTGGGTTCGCCCAATTGCTTTCCAAAAAGAGAAATTCATATCATCTATTTTAGCCTTCTTGGATCGGACATCTCTTTCCACAATATCCACGTGTCGTGCGACTTTTGCCCATGCATCACTTATTCTCACTCATTCAGTTTTTTCATCTTTCAGCTCAAATTCCATCTTTATCATCTTATACTCTGCCAAAGAATGCTTCTGTTCAAGCATCACATATCGGGTAACACAAGCTTGAATTGTTGCATCCTTTTGTTCCACGACCGTCTGTCATTCTTCAACCTGTTCTTCTAACTCATGAATAAGATTTTGAAATTCTACATTTTGATCATATAATACTTCTAATAAATTCTCCTCAGGTACCTCTTCTTCTTTTTCTTCTTCCTCACTCTCACCTGTTACCTCTGCGACCATCTCGGTTGCAACTGTCAATTCTTCACTCACCACATAGATTTCTCTAATTCCTTCTTCGCTTGAAATCACATTATCGTGGTTGGTGATTAGAGGTATCCCCACGGTCTCATTCACTCCATTGTTAATATTCTCAGCAGCCATTCTCAAATACTGCCTTAAAACAAGGGTTAATTAAACAAATTAATATATCACATAATATCCCGATATTATGACTGACCAACAAATAAGCTTAGGTAGGACACACTAGCGAAGGATTTACTCATCTCTTCCCTCCTAGTTATATTCCCTGATCTCCGTCAGAGACCATATCCCTAAGCTCTGATACCAAATGTGACAACCCCAAAATAGGTCCATTCCATCCAACCTATTCTGAGTCGCCAAATACATGGTACAGAAAATATCTACAACTTTATTGATGACTTGTTTGATGACCTGTTTGACCAGTTGCAAGGAGCACAATTCTTTTCAAAAATCGATCTTCGTTCTGGATATCATTAGCTGAAGGTTAAAACTGAGGATATTCTGAAGACTGCCTTCAGAACTCGGTACGGGCATTATGAATTCCTAGTCATGTCCTTTGGATTGACTAATGCTCCTGCGGCTTTCATGGATATGATAAACCGAGTATTCAAGGATTATTTGGATCAGTTCGTTGTTGTCTTTATTGATGACATCCTCATATATATTTCAAAAGCCGTGTAGATCATGAGCACCATTTGAAGCTGGTACTGCAAAGGCTTCGTGAAAACAAGCTATATGCCAAGCTGAAGAAATGCGAGTTCTGGCTTGAGGAACTAGCATTCCTTGGGCATGTGGTGTCAAAATATGGAGTATCTGTTGACTCGACGAAGATTGAAGTAATACAAAGTTGGGAGCAACTGAAATCGGTGACCGAAGTACGTAGCTTTTTGGGCTTAGCTGGTTATTATCGGAGATTTGTGGAAGGATTTTCTAGAATCGCTACTCCGTTAACTCAGCTGACTCGTAAAGATACAAAATTCGTATGAAGCGAGGAATGCAAGAAGAGTTTCCAAGATCTCAAGAGGAGACTCATTTCGACACCTGTTCTGATAATACCATCTAGTACGGATGGATTTGTTATCTACAGTGATGCTTCAGGCAAAGGGTTAGGATGTGTTCTCTTGCAACGTGGTAAAGTAATAGCCTATGCCTCGCGACAACTTAAAGAATATGAGAGGAATTATCCTACTCATGATCTAGAGTTAGCAGCAGTCATTTTCGCGTTAAAGATCTGGAGGCACTATCTATATGGGGAAAAAGTGGAGATATATTCAGACCATAAAAGCTTCAAATTTTTATTCACTCAAAAAGAACTCAACATGCAGCAACGACGTTGGCTCGAGCTGTTGAAAGATTACGACCACACTATTCAATACCATCCTGGAAAAGTGAACGTGGTAGCTGACGCATTGAGTAAAAGATCATACGCGGGAACAAATGCGATGTTGTTAAAACAAAGGCCCATTTTGTGTGATTTACAAAAGATGAAGATAGAATTCAAGAATCTGGGGACCCATGCAATGATGTCAAGTGTAAGTATAGAACCAACTTTAATCGAGAAAGTTAAAGTTGCTCAAGCCACAGACCCGGAGCTGATGATTATGAAGAAGAAAGTACAAGAAGGTGTTATTCTAGAAGCAAGAATCGTTGAAGGAGGAATACTTCGAGTCCATTCCAGACTTTGTGTTCCTAACGATTCTGATTTGACGTACAAGATCATGATGGAGGTACACAATACACCATTTGTAATCCATCCTGGAAGTACCAAAATGTATCGTGATCTTCGACATACATTTTGGTGGAATAATATGAAGAGAGAGATTGCAAAGTTTATCTCGATGGGTTTAACTTGTCAACGTGTAAAGGCGGAGCATCAAGTGCCAAAGGGTCCATTGCAACCACTTGAGATTCCGAAATGGAAGTGGGAATACATTACCATGGATTTCGTTACGGGTCTTCCCACGATTTCTCAAGACATAAATGTTATTTGGGCTATTGTTGATAGATTAACCAAGTCTAGTCATTTCTTGCCGATACGGGAGACTTATTCCCTTGAACGTCTTGCTAGTATGTACGTGAATGAGATTGTGAGGTTGCATGGCATGCCAGTATCCATAGTTTCGGATCGTGACCCAAGATTCACTTCAAGATTTTAGGTTAGCTTAAAAAAAGCTATGGGCACGGATTTACGGTTCAATTCGGTATACCATCCTCAAACGGACGGGTAATCAGAGAGGACTATTCAAACTCTTGAAGATCTATTAAGACTTTGTGTCCTAGATTTCAAAGGAAGTTGGGATAAGTACCTACCACTGGTGGAATTCTCCTACAACAACAGTTATCAGGCAAGTATAGGTATGGCTCCATTTGAAGCATTAAATGGACGAAAGTGTCTCTCTCCAATATGTTGGGATGAGGTGGGTGAAGCAACATTGTTGGGACCCGAGTTGGTACGTATGACTACAGAAAATATCCAAATGATTCGACAACGTATACAACCGCCACAGGATCGACAAAAGAGTTATGCGGATCTTCATCGAAAGAACGTGGAATTTGACATTGGGGATCATGTATTTTTGCGTGTGGCTCCATGGAAGGGAGTTACAAGATTTGGGAAGAGAGGAAAGCTCAATCCACGATTTATTGGTCCATTTTAGATTCTTGACTGAATAGGAAATGTGGCCTATAGAATCGCGTTACCTCCAAGGATGTCTCGTGTTCATAATGTTTTTCATATATCTGTGCTTCGTAAATATGTGAAAGACCCGAACCACGTCATTGAGTTAGAACTGGACGAGATAGCCGAAGACTTAACGTACGAAGAGGTACCTGTCAAGATCTTGGATAGGAAGGAGCATGTCCTACGCACGAAGGTCATACCACAAGTTAAAGTTTTGTGGAGAAACCATGCTATTGAAGAAATGACCTGGGAGATGGAAACGGAAATGAAAGCGAGGTATCCTCATCTTTTCGAAACACCAGGTACGTACGTCAATTTTGAGGACGAAATTTCATAAGGAGGGGAGGTTGTAAGACCCCAAATTATTAATAAATGAAATTTAATTTTCTCTATTTATCATTTTGAAATAGTAAGGGTTGATGTGGTTAGTTATGGGTAAAATGCGCAAATATTTAAAATAAGCAGGTGGTTATAAAATATTCATTGTTGTCGGGGAATATTCATTTGGTCGTGGGTCCCATAACGAAAAGCGATTGGATGAAGAAAATAACAAATATAAGTTGTTTATAAATAACAGCGCAGTTGTTACCGTTAATACTGTTGGAATACCCGGTGGTTAAAACACAGTAATACGCGTTGTTGCACAGTAGCACACGGTATTGCACCAATTATTGATTCTTACGTAAGAAGGCACTACTCAATAATTGTTACAGTAATTACTGTTCAGTATTTTATTTTATTGATTCAATAATTGTTGCATTGATATTCTATATTACTGTTGTTTCAATAATTATCACTACACAGTATTTTTCATTATCTAAGCAATAATTCATATTATCTGAATAATATTATTAGATAACATTATTGGCAATGTCTAAAAAGTTCTGTCTAAGGAGAGGTTTGGTCACCTAATTGCGCGCCAGTAAGGAGAAATTCTTATTGGAAATCCCCCTCTTTCCTGGGAACTGCCTGGTTGTCAGTATTGTGATTCTGTAATATTATTTGTGAATAATTAATTATTGATTTATATGATGAGAAAAATATTCATTTTATGTGGATATAGATGGAGGAAATTTTTAAAGTGACAATTGTTGAAAATCGATATTTTATCTTTTCTGATAAAATAATATTTTATTATATTATCATAATATAATAATGATGATATTTTTACAATGAATGTGGGATATATGAGTATATGAGGAGGAAGCGTATTTTTGTTGCAAAAGTTGTTTAAAACATGTTAAACATGTCTGTGGGCCCATTTCTTGACTGAAATTTGATTATAGCCTATAAAATCGTTCGTTTGTGAATTTTGGTCAATTTCTGTTTAGAATTTGGAAAATTTTTCTTCTGCAAAGTTGTAGAGAATGGAATTTTCTATGGAAAAGGCACGAGTTTTGAATTTTTCTGATAAAAGAACTATTTATTATGAATTATTGAAGTTCCGAAATTTCGGAATAATTGATTTTTGAAAGTTTTAATTGTTTTAATTAACAAAAGCATTTTTGGTGAGTTGGCACATGTGTGGCTGATGTTTTGGATCAGTGGAGGTGTGCGTAGGAAATTATAATATATATATATATATATATATATATTATATTAAATTTTCTGCTTTGGTGTTCTAAGCAATTTCCTATAAATAGGGTGCTTAGGTTAGAATTGAAAATCACACCAGAAACTGAAGTTTTCTCTCTCTTTATCTCTCGATATATTGAGCGTATTTTTTTGAGTATTTTAGTACTTTGGTCTGTAGTGCAAAGATTAATGATTTTTGATGAATATCTTTGGCTCGTAGTGCAAAGATGAACAGGTGTTTAGATGAACATGACCAACTGATGAATATCTTTGGCCTGTAGTGCAAAGATGAATATTTGATTTCAGTTATATATTGATTGATGTTATAGGGATAAAAGATAGACGATGAACTTTTAAATTCATATATAGAAGATAGTAGATTTCATTCTCTACATAACTCTTCTAATGAATTATTATTTCCGCTGTGAATATTGATTTTAATCTTATTGTCTATTGTATTCTATTAGATTTTTCCCTGTTGAGGACTAATGATAATTTGTTTTATATTATCTTAGTCATAATATTCTTTACTGGGCTAGTTGAGCTCACCCTTTTCCTTTTTGTTCCATTTTTTTTCTCAGGAGGCGAGAATGTAGCGAGTACTAGTCGGGGTATAAAATGAAGGTTTTAGAAAGTCGTTTTAGTAGTCCTCACCATTTTTGTAAAATAATGTATTAATAATTGTACTGAGGACTTATTTGAGTGTGGATATTGTCTAGATGATAATATTTGTATTTAAACTCACAGTTTTTATGTTGTATTAATAAAGTTGTAGTTGTTTTTGTACCATATATTTTGACGACTTAGAATGGGTGTTGTATACCTATTTTTGGGGCGTCACAGTGTCGTCGTACGAATATTCTCTATTAAAACGAAGATTTTCCGACCAATCAAATATTATATAACCACTTGCTTACTTTGCAAAATTTGTAAATAATACCCACAATTATAACATTATATCAAATCCACACCATAATATTCAAAAATATATTTCGAGAAAAAATAATCTTTATTCATAAAAGTTGGGGTCTTACAACCTCCCCTTTTTATGAAATTTCATCCTCGAAATTAGGGTGCGTACCTGGTAGACCTGGCAAACGGGGCAGGTTGGCTCAAACGGGCGGGGATAAAATGGCCCGGGTTTTGGTGGGCTGAAATTAAGCGGCCCATAGTACATAATGTAAATGACATAATGTAAAAGATACAAGGGTTTTAAGTGGTTCAGAGACTCAAGCTCCTAATCCACTCTTCTGCTTTCAACTAGCAGGATTTTCACTAAGGAAGGGCAGCACCCTGAATCACTAAGATTCCTTCAAGGCCAGCAGCCTTGAGACTTCAGTTCACTAAGAACTCTTCAAGGGCAGTAGCCTTGGAACTTCGTTTAGTCCCTCCGGACAAGTACCCTTCTGGCCCTGCTTTGTTTTAGTCCCTTCGGACAAGGACCCTTCTGGCCCTGCATCATTTAGTCCCTCTGGACAAGGACCCTTCTGGCCCTGCTTCATTTAGTCCCTTCAGACAAGGATCCTTCAGGCCCTGGCTTTGTTGAGTTGTTTGTTTGTTGTTGTTGGAGTCGGTGCTGAGCTGCTAAGATGTCTTCATGCTCTGAACATCTTCTTTACTTAGCAGCTTGGCTTGATCATCCTTGAAGTGCAGCGGAGTGTTGCATGATGCTCAGCTTCTTTGGTTACTCAACCACTTTGGATGACCCCTTGTTGAACTGCCTTGAAGATCATTCTCCTTGGTACTTGATGACTGCACATGAGAGGCTTCCAAGCTGACTGTAGGCTCTTCTATTAGGTACTTAGAAGCTTTCTCATGCTTGACACCAAGATGGCTTTTGTGATCTCCCTTCTACTATTTGATGCCTTCTCATGATGGACTTGCTAAGATGACTGTAGACTCTTCTCTATTGTACTTAGAGTCTTCCCATGATGGACGTCAAGATGTCATGATTCTCTTCTTTCTCTCGGCAGTTCTAAACACTCTTCATGTAGTAGAACTCTCACTTCTACATAGTAGAACTCACACTTCTACATAGTAGAACTCACACATCTACTTTTTCTTTTTCTGACTTCTGAGTGTTCTTGGTGGATCGTAGAATGAGCCTTCGGACTCACTGTTTCATATGCTTTAGATCAGTCCACCTTCTCTCCAAACTCGGTAACTCTAGCAACCTTTGATCTTTGAAGCTCTTCCTCAATTATACTCATTGTCAATCCTTCCGTTGGAAAGTAGCCGTTGAAGGCTATTCAAATCTCTTCACAGATCTCGAGTTGCTTGATGTAGACTGCTTGATGTGACTTGTCATATTTTTTCTGACGCTGCAGTCTACTGTTTCACCTACCCTGTCAGATGTATCACTATAATGTCTTGGGCAGGTCGAAGACTTTATTACCTCTTTTTGATTTCTCGATCAGAGGTTGTCCTATTGCATCGATGCTCTCAATAAGCACTTGTCCGAATATTACCTTTTAGATTGAACCTTTGCCAATGCTTCAGTCTTCAGTTATTCGGACTCTACGATTCTGATGCACGTCTTCAAGGACTTGATCGTAGTGTCTTGTTGAGTGTTGTTCATTGACTGGTAGGGTTAACACTACGATCTTAAAGAGTGTTGATTGGATCTTCAATGTAGAACACCTCTTCCTTGTATTGTGCAGGGCTTTAATACTTCTGTTTTCTTCGACTATTCTCAGATATTGATGGCCTAATTCCTTGCTCTGGTCCCCTTCTGAATATCAAGACACTTCAGATTTGTGGCGCGTCCAGCTTGCTTTCTCCTTGTGATCTTCCGCTCACTTATCATCAATGAACTGACCCTGCACTTAATCACTTTAGCCTTGCTCTTCAGAAGCTGACCAGTATCTCGGTTCACCTTCCATCAGTTTCTTCTATATTTGGCAAACACTACGATCTTGGTTGCTTCCAAGATCGTTATTTTCTGTTCACTTGATAGCTACTGCATAAGCTGACTTTCCTTAGTCAGCTTCTGAAGTCTTCTTTGGATCTCCTTGTGGAAGACTTCATCACGAATGACCTTACATCTCAATCTTAATGCTGATTGGGTTGGTACTGAGATCTTCTGTTAGCCTGCATGCCATTCGTTGAGTGCTCTCTGGTTTCCTTGGATGTAGCTTGCAGCTTGAACCAGAGGCTTCGTTCCTTTGGATATTCTAGGAGTGCTAATTTGTTGAGAACTGTATATGCTCTACGATTCATCCTTGGCATTGTGAGCACTTCTTCTTAGATCGTTGTTCTGCACTCTACAATTCAGCTTCGGCTTGTTCAGACACTACGATCCTTAGATCAGATCTCGACACTACAATTTTTGCCTTGTGCTTGTTGTCTTCATCTGATCTTGCTTGACTTCGATCTTTGCATATAATCAATAGACTCTACGAAATCAGAGTGTGATCTACGATCCTTGACTTGACTTTGGCTTCAGTAGACTCTACGACTCTGAGTGTAGTCTACGTTTCTGTCTTGGCTTCGGCAGATGACCGGTCGGCTCGTAGGCAGGCTATCTCTACAATTTTGAACATGACTTTCTCAGCACCCTACGATCCCGAGGAAGCTCTACTCGATACACTACGATCCTTCTTTGTTTCCCCTGGCAGTCTACGAACTCCGAGATCTACTATCTTGCATACTCCTATTATGCCTCGATAGCTCTCAAGTTAACCTTGACTCACCTGGAAGACTTCGACTTCTAGTGCAGTGCTCGACGATCAGACTAGCCTATCTATTACATCATAAGATCAACCTAACAAGCTTGATCTTTTTTATAGTCCTTGTACATCTTTTCTTTTTAACGACTTTACAAAGCAGTCTTTCTTATGTAGGATCAACCTAACATATTTGATCAATTCATTCTAAGTCCTTGTACACATATTTATATTATCTATCAAAGGACTTTACATCTTTTCTTAATGCAAGCATACTTGCATATTATTCATTCATATATATATATATATATATATATATATATATATATATATATCATAATCAAATCATATATAAATAGGAATAACATTCACATGCTTATTCCTGAAAATCTTCCCCTATTTGATTATGACAAAAACAATAAGTGCATATGCATGTTATGAATGAATCTTATATACAGTGAGCAGCTGTATTTCTAAAATAGTTAATCATGAATGTCATTTATATTGATATGACAATTAATACATTAAGACATTCTACATCCTGGATCCAGAACATATCTAACTAGTTAGAGATGTACCTCTTTGGCTCCATGTATGTTTCCAGGATGTTTGTTAATCAGGTACTTATCTGATTGTTCTTCTTTCTCTTGCTTCCCCTAGGATGATGACCTTTTGTATTTGCTTGGTTCCTCTTCAGCATCTTTCTGATCATGCTCCCCCTCAGACTTTGCAATCTTGTTATCATCATCTTCTGGCTCCCCCTCAGATGATGACTCTTTATCTGCAGCTGCTACATTCTTCTTTGACTTTTTCTCCCTTAACCCTCTGCTCTTCCTTTGGTGTCTTCTGCTCCTCTTCTTTCTATACCTCTTTTTCTCTCCCTTTTTGTCATCAATCATTTGAGAGAGCTGCTCCATGTTGGACATAAGTTGCTCCATCAGGTAGGAGGAGTTGGCAACTTCAAACTTTAGTTCTTGCTGGCCTAGCTTAAGTTGCACTGAGAAGGTCTGCCTCATATCATCAATCTTGTCAGAGAGGGCTTGAATCTGCTCTTCATTGGCCTTTTAAATTCGTAGAGATTCAGCCTTTTGATCTTGTATGGCCTTCTGATAGATGTTATCTCTCTCTTGGAGTTTGAGAGATACATCGGCCAAAGTAGCTTGAAGCTTGTGCTGGAAAGAATTATCTCCTGCTGCTGTCTGCTGCTGTGATTCTTCAGTGAGCAGAGATATTTTCTTGTTTAGATCATCAGAACTCTTCAGTAGTTCCTGATCCAAAGTAGTTTGATCCTTTTGTTGGGCAGCTTCACGTTGAGCATTGGATTGGACTCTACGATCTTCATCTTTGGATAGTTTTTCAAAGGCTTGGAGAATCTGAGCAATCGTTAAGTTCCAATCACTGGTTGAGGATGAGTGAATGTCTGATAGTAATGCTTGATCATAAGGAGGCTTCTGGTTTTGGGCTAGAACATCATCAGCAGTAGAGTGAACAGACTATACGACCAGCTCCTTGGTAATGGCTAGCTCTTTGTCCTTCAGAATCCACTTTACAATCGTAGGGGATATAAAGATTTCCACCATGTCGATAGACCTTGAAGTGAGGCTGGTTTGTAATCATCTTAGTAGCATAAATTTTCACTCTTTGGAAGTTTTGAGCTACCAGCTCCAGACTTGGAAACTGCTTGTAACACCAACTGAAGGAGCTTCCATCTTTTTCAGTGTGGGCCTTAAGCCATGGCATCCACTGGAAGAATCATCTCTCTGGTGGAGCATCTGTTAGATCATTTGACATTTTCTCTACGATCCTTCTGCTAAATCTTGCAGGAGAGAGAACTGGATAATTTTCTTGTTCGTCTGCTTCCTGAGGTGCAGAACTAGAATCTTCTTCAATCTCTTCTCTCTCGGAGCCTGAACTTTCTTGATCATTTTCAGCAGGGAATTCCTCTTGCTGCATTTCATTCTCAGAACCTTCTTCAGTAAGATCTTCTTCAGATTCATCTTCTTCATTACTGGTTTCTTCTTCAGCATTTTCTCCCTGGGATACATACTCATCATCACTCAATTCAATGATGGCATTTGATTGACTACTGCTTCTTTTGGAGGCAAACTTAGCTTGTAGTTTGTAGCTTTTCCTTCTTCTTGGAGGTTCAGGTTTGGGAGAGTCAGACACTTCTTCTTCTTAAGACTCTGACTCCTCTGATTCAGCAGACACCCTTCCTTTAAGTTCAACACTGGCAGGGACAGATCTTTTTTTCTTGGACTCATCACTTTTTGAGTCATAATGAAAGCTTTCTGGACTTGAGAGGGCATTCTTTTCTTCTTCTTGAACAGCATTGTCTGACCCATTCTCTGGGCTTGTTGGGGCAGTTGCATTTGGAGATGCAATTTGATCATCTTGAATTTCTTTGTCATCAGAGTGACTGCTATGAGGATTGGCCATGGGGCTTAATCATTCTTTTTCATCAGCAGTTGCTGCACTTTCTTTTATCCCATCAGCTTCATTTTCATTTCTGGATGCTGACTGTGGGGACTGGACCTTGACATCTGTTTCTTTTTCTTCTGCTGACTCTACATCCCTTTCTTCGGCAGATGTACTGATTTGGGAAGCTAAGGTTGGTGTGTCTTCTACCTTAGCTTTCTTGCTAACTGGCCCTTGAAGCAACCTGCTGCTTCTTCTCTTTGTTGTTTCAGCAGTTAGGACTTTTTCTTCTTTATCCTTATCCTTTGAGGAGACTCTCTTTGGTGGGGCCTGGGCTTTCTTCTCATCACCAGCTTTCTTCACAAATTTTGATTTCTTCTTGGCTGGTGTGATTTCTGCTTCTACAGAGTCATCAGACTCAGAGCTCTCTTCCTCTACTATCGTTCTCTTCTTTGCAGAGGCTTTACTACTGCTCCCAGCTGTCAGCCTTTTGTCCTCCTTAGGGTTCTTCTTCCAGTTCTCAAATAATTGTGGAGACATCACTTTGTGCACATTCAATGTTTTTCCTTCATCATCCTTGATTTTCCTTCCTAGTTTCTTCTTTAGTATAATACTCAGCATCCTTCCATGAAACACCTTGGTTAGGGGGTTTTCAGTGGTCTTCTTCTTCCCAGCCTTCTCTACCCACTTGGAGATTTGATCGAACAAGATAGCTCCAAAGTCAATTTATTTCTTCAGGACTATTGTTGACATTATCTTCAACTGTTGGTCAATCACTGTATCAGGTGTAGTGTTTTTGCACAGTATGCACTTTCTAACAATTTCAGCTAGGAACTCATATTCTTTAGGAAACTCCTTCTTCTTCATGTCTTTGAAACTAGGGTTTCTTTGGTACCCCATCAACTCCTTTGCTTGTTCAGTGTTGACATCTTCAAGGTTCTTCAACCCTTGGTTAGGAAAACCTAGGCATTGATTGAGGTCAGAAGATTTCAGCTTCAGAGTCAGACCTTTAACCTTGGTAGACAGGGTTCCAGAGTTTATGAAGACGTTTGAGTAGAACTCTTTAATCAGGTCAATGTACACACGAGTACTTGCCTCAAGGCATTCTGAGAACCCAGCTTTCTTCACGAGTTCAAGAATGTCCCTGAACCTCTTCTCAGATTTTTCAAATGATTTGGTTCCGAGCTGAATGCCGGTGATAACTTGTCAGTTCTCCATATGAATAGTTCGAAGACAATGTGTATTTGATTTAGAGAGGTTTATGCGAGATGGCTGACTGTGATTTGGTAGGACTTTGGAGGGTTAACTGATTTTGGCTCTTGAGAGGATTCTAGGGTTCAAAAATAGGAGGGAGAAAGGTTCTATAGCTTTTGGTAACTGTCTGCAGATTTGAAATTATCTTTTAAGGCTGTTCCATCTAACTCTGCATACTCAATGATGTGTCAGCCATTCATTGACTGCACGTTGCCCAGTAATGAGCTGTAACTCCCCCATAACTTTTCAGTTAGATATTTTCCTTTTAGAAGAGTATACGTTTAATTGACGTGGCTTTGACCGTTGACCTTTTGGTTCGTAGAGTAGCATGATGAGGCAGCTATAGACTCTACAATTTCCTTTGTTGACTCAACGATCAACTTCTGAGAGATGCTGCAGTGGATGACTTTGTCTTTTATCCTTACTTTGATGCAGCATAGCTCAATCACTGATGTATTCGAACTTATCTCCTCAATCTTGAATGGTTTAGCAAATGTCTCACCAAGCTCCTTATGAACTGGGTACCCTTTGGTAGGATTACGATCGTCGAGTTGTATTCTACGATCGTTGAGGTCGTATTACGATAGTTGAGGTAGCACTACGATCGTTGAGGTAGCACTACGATCGTTTAGTTCTCTTCAACCTCGACTCTTCGATCGTTGACTGACTTGGTCCTTGAGATAAACTTGATCAAGCATTCCTTCTGGGTTAAGGTAGCTCAGGAAGGGCCAACCTCTTAGAGTGAGCTAAGGGTCAGGTTTGTCCCTGAGGCGCTTTCCAGATGGAATACTATAGCAGTGATTTGTAATTACATCTCATTCGACCTCTTTTGAGTGGGAGGTCTTCTACCAGCTTTAGACAACTGCATTGCTGAAATCGTGGTGTCCTCCTGCTTCTTATACTACGATCATATGTTTGATCGTAGGCACTTTACGATTATGGGTTGGGTGGCTGAAGGGATATCAGTAGTATGTTTTGAGACGTTCCTACTGACTATGGATTTTCATTTGGTTCATCAGCCACAAAGTTTTGGGACTCTGTAGCTGGTACAACTTTTCATAATATATCTTAGTGCTGTTGTTCCTTAACAGATCACTGCTCCCCCATTGTTGATGCTGTCTTCCCAGATAAATGTGATTCCCTATTCTTCAAATTCATTTAAAGGCAGCCTTGCGTATCTCCTTCTGACTGGAATCTCCATCAATACTTAGATTTCCTTGTATCGTAGAGATGAGTATCTTCAGGACTGATCACTCTACGATTATTTGATAGCACTACGAACGTAGTCTTCTTTGACAGTTATGTTTGTGAAGTTCTGCTCTCGCAATAAGTTCCTCTTGAATGATGTTCGATAATCTTCTGTTGTGAGCTTTCTTGAGGATTCTTCCCATATAGCATTCTTGACTGGCTTTTGAGCACATAAGACCCTTTCCTTCTTTGGCTGAATGGCTTGCTTCCACACACAGATTAGCAGCCATGTGAGCTCCATTCTGGTTAGCTCAGGGAGTCTTCAAGGACAGGCTTGGACAGATAGGAACCCTATCAGAATCATTTCTTAATTGTCCTTAGCCTTATGCTGGTTGAGTCTTCTTGACTGAAGTCTTCTGCTTCATCATTCCTTAGTGTGGTCAGACTGACCAAGTACCTACAGGTTTTAAATATATTTCTATTTTTGGTACCCATAATTAAATGGGTCCTTCTAGGTTAGTTTTCTAAACCCCTATTCTTCTTATTTGGATAATCATCATATTTATCACCAACAGACATATTCATGCATGCACCTATCTTATGATCATACATTTTGAGATGCATGTTGGTGAGTGTGTGTATGATTTGGCATCTAATAACACACTCTCTATCTATGATGGTTTCATCATTCACTGGGTTATGTTCATAATGTTTTAGTGTTCACAGAGTGAGAATCAACTCTACGATTTAGGAGTATCTAGTTGATTCATTGAGGTGATCAGTTTCTACGAATCCGCAAGATCCTTTTGCAGAACTAATCATGCTCTGTATGTTATCAAACACTTAGAATATAGGCTTGTACATACATACTAACCCATCAGCAAAGATTACTTCACATAAAGTTCATTAGACTTGTGATGCTCTTATGACC
Organism: Panax japonicus; assembly: GCA_020205505.1. Classification (NCBI taxonomy): domain Eukaryota; kingdom Viridiplantae; phylum Streptophyta; class Magnoliopsida; order Apiales; family Araliaceae; genus Panax; species Panax japonicus. Next base: position 42,288,644 of record CM035111.1, read on the forward strand.
CATTTCAGATTTCCTGCAAGATGTCATCTTCAACCTAAAACTTGGGTGGAGAGAAAGTTTATAGTCATTTGAGTTTCCATCCTCAGGTTACTTTCTTTCTTCACCTTTTTAGGCAGATTATGACTCCTTGACAGAATACTGTTATAACTCATAAGAAGATGCAATTATGATGTATACATTTATAATAGTGAGGAACCGTACCTTTTTACTGTTAGTTACTAAACAGTCATTTACCTTAGATATACTGAGTTTAGGTATTGATGAGCATAACTTTACTTTTGCTCCTGACAGCTTATTGCTCTTGCTGGCCTTTAATCAATCTGTAGTGGTCTTGAAGATATAGGCCAAGAGAATCTCAACATTAAGATCTTTGACATCCTTTAGCTGACAGAGTTTGCACCCAGCTGTTGGTTGGCCAGACATAAGTTTGAGAAGATCTTCTTTCTTCTCTCGATAAGCATTTCTCAGCATGTATGGCTTCTTCATCTTTCAGAATGGTGGGTGCATGACTCTTCATTATTGACGTCTCTTGAGTGTTCTCGTCTGGTCTTAAGACTACAAGATTGATTGTAAGCTAGGATTGGTCTTGTTGATGTGTCAATAGAGACCATGGACCAATCTGAGCAGCTTCAGGTGTATATACACATTTAACCTATACACAATATTTCCAACATGTGAGCTCATCTGTGTAAGACCCCAGTTTTTATAAATAAAGATGAATTTTCATAATTATTATTTTTGAATATTATGGAATAAATTTGATAAAATATATAGTTGTGGGTAATATTTATAAATTTTGCAAAGTACGCAAGTTGTTATAAAATATTCGTTTGGTCGGGGAATATTCTTTTTGTCGGGGAATATTCGTACGACGGCACAATCATTGGTGGACCCCACAACGGAAGTATTATTGTAGTTAGAAAACGACAAAATTATCTTTCTATGAAATAACGACGGAGGTGTTACCGTTAAAACTGTTGAACTATTCGGTAGTAAAAGTACAGTAATACGCGTTGTTGCATAGTAGCACACGGTATTGATTATTGATGCTTACGTGAGAAGTCACTCAGCTATACTCAATTATTGCTACAGTAATTGCTGCATCATATCTCTTATATTATTGATTCAATTATTGTCACAATATCATCTGTATAATATGTTATATTATCTAAACAATAATTGAGACGACAAGTTATAAATGATTAATAATTGTTGAAAGATTAAATATGTGTTGATTAAAAAATAAAATGATTTCTGGTAATTTTTATTCAATCCTTGATGTATATAAAGAGTCTATTATTAGACGTTTGTGGTAAGTTTAATTATTTATGGGGGGGCCATATGTCATCATCTAAGAGTCTCTTTCATAAATAGTAATTACCTTCGTAAATAGTAATTACCTTCATAAATAGTAACTACCTTCGTAAATAGTAATTACCTTCGTCAATAGTAATTACCTTCGTAAATAGTAAATACTTTCATAAATAGTAATAAATCTTCTATAAATAGAGGCCTAGGGCTTCATTATTTTTCACGAATTCGCTCAAGCTATAGAGAGAGAAAGTATAGAGAGAATAAGAGAGAAAGAAGAAGAGTATTCGGTTACTACACTACTGCAGTATTCAATCTTCTAAATAAAGTAAGGGGTGTTATTCTTTCTTCTTGAAAAGAACTTATGTTATTCCATTCTTTGTTATTCTGTTGGAATAACCTGTAAAAGTGGCATACCCTATACATGACCTGTATACGCGGTGTACCCTATACTTGATGAAATCCTTATGTTATTCCATTTCCTATTATTCTGTCGGAATAACCTGTATACGCGGTTTACCCTATACTTGGTGACATTCTTCTATTATTCTGTTGGAACATCCTGTCTGTGTATTTTACACCGGACCTGGTTTCGTCTTTATTATTCTGTTGGAATATCCTGTCTGTGTGTTTTACACCGGACCTGGTTCCGTCTTTATTATTCTGTTGGAATATCCTATCTGTGTGTTTTACACCGGATCTGGGTCCGTCTTTATTATTATTCTGTTGGAATATCCTATCTGTGTGTTTTACACCGGATTTGGTTTCGTCTTTATTATTCTGTTGGAACATCCTGTCAGTGTGAATTTCACCTGACCTGGTTCCGTTATTTATTATTCTGTTGGAATAACCTGCCTGTGCGGTCTATCGCATGCATGGTGATTTCTTTTGTTATTTCATTCTTTATTATACTTAGTTGATTAAAACTTTAACTTCTATACTCCATGAAATTAGTAGAATATCCTTGATATTTGCGCTTCATCCAGTATCCTTTCATGAAAATATTCTTCAGATCATTCTTGAATTTTACACCACAAAACAGTATCGTGTTGACAATTTGGACGTTAATAATTTTTGGATAAAATAATTCTTGAACTTGTTTTATTGAATTATTATATCATTGTCATCATCCTCATGTTTATATTTTGTTGAAAGTCATCTGTGGCCTGTAGTGCATAGATGGACTTGGTATGATTATGACCAGGGATTATTCGGTGTAATCATGACCGTAATATTATAAATGATGTAAAAATTAAAAATCCTCATTGGTCCGTAGTGCATTGATGGACAGTTGTTGGCATGATCATGACCACTAATGAATACACAAATATTCTTGGCCGTAGTGCATGAATAATTGTGGTCGTGATACTAAAGAATATCCTTGGCCGTAGTGCGGGGGTGATTCGATGATGTGGAATATTTATGAAGCTGAGTCTCAGCTATAACGGTGATGAAAAACCTTTTAAATCATAAAAGATAGTAGTTTTTATTTTCTACTTGACTCTTTTAATGGATTGCTGGTTCCGCTGCAGTTAAACTTGATGGTTATTGTATTTTATCAGTTTAACACTGTTGAAGGCTAATGATAATTTATTCTGCATTATCTTAGTCATAATATTTCTTACTGGGCTAGTTGAGCTCACCCTTTCTTTCAATGTTCTCTTCAGGAAATGAGAATATAGCTGGGACGAGTCGGGGAACGGAGTGATGGACCAGAGAATAATATTAGTAGTCCTCACTATTCTGTTAAATAGTGTGACAATAATTGTATTGAGGACTCCTTTTGAGTTTGTATGATCTCTAGTAGACAATAATTGTATTCAAACTCACAGTTATGTTTTGTTGTATTGTACACGACAGTTGTATTAGTAAGTTGTATTTGAATTCTGTACCATGTATCTGGCGACTCAAGATGGGTGATTTATACCTAATTTTGGGGGTGTCACAATCTGCATATAACAAGTTACTTACTACTAAACTAAGTTTAGAACAATGTTAGTGCCTGGGATCAGACTCAAAGCGATTAGCTTTTGAATATAGAATGAGAACCTGCTTTGATACCAATTGTTAGTTCCTAGAGGGCACAATAGATCTAGAAGGGGGGGTTGAATAGATCCTTTTTATTTCAAATACTTTTCTGGTTTATATTATATTGTTCATAATTAACATATGACAAACATAAGAATCTTTTTAAGCACAGCGGAATAAGTAAAAGATCCCCTTCATTGATATATTCATAATCATACATACATTGTTCGTAGAGTAAGTTTAGTTGTAAGGAGTTAAAATATACATAGCAGTTATAGCAGTTATAGTACATAATGTAAATGACATAATGTAAAAGACACAAGGGGTTTTAAGTGGTTTAGAGACTTAAGCTCCTAATCCACTCTTCTATTTTCAACTAGCAGGATTTCCACTAAGGAAGGGCAGCACCCTGAATCACTAAGATTCCTTCAAGGCCAGCAGCCTTGGGACTTCAGTTCACTAAGAACTTTTCAAGGGCAGCAGCCTTGGAACTTCGTTTAGTCCCTCCGGACAAGGACCCTTCTGGCCCTGCTTCATTTAGTATCTTCGGACAAGGACCCTTCAGGCCCTGGCTTTGTTGAGTTGTTTGTTTGTTGTTGTTGGAGTCGGTGTTGAGCTGCTAAGATGTCTTCATGCTCTGAACATCTTCTTTACTTAGCAGCTTGGCTTGATCATCCTTGAAGTGCAGCTCAGTGTTGCATGATGCTTAGCTTCTTTGGTTACTTAACCACTTCGGATGACCCCTTGTTGAACTGCCTTGAAGATCATTCTCATTGGTACTTGATGACTGCACATGAGAGGCTTCCAAGCTGACTGTAGGCTCTTCTATTAGGTACTTAAAAGCTTTCTCATGCCTGAGACCAAGATGGCTTTTGTGATCTCCCTTCTACTACTTGATGCCTTCTCATGATGGACTTGCTAAGATGACTGTAGGCTCTTCCATATTGTACTTAAAGTCTTCCCATGATGGACGTCAAGATGTCATAATGCTCTTCTTTCGCTCGGCAGTTCTGAACACTCTTCATGTAGTAGAACTTTCACTTCTACATAGTAGAACTCGTACTTCTACTTTTTCTTTTTCTTACTTCTGAGTGTTCTTGGTGGATCGTAGAGTGAGCCTTCGGACTCACTGTTTCACATGGTTTAGATCAGTCCATCTTCTCTCCAAACTTGGCAACTCCAGCAACCTTTGATCTTTGAAGCTCTTCCTCATTTATACTCATTCCCAATCCTTCCGTTGGAAAGTAGCCGTTGAAGGCTTTTCAAATCTCTTCACAGATCTCGAGTTGCTTGATGTAGACTGTTTGATGTGACTTGTCATACTTTTTTTGACGCTACAGTCTACTGTTTCACCTACCCTGTCAGATGTATCACTTTAATGTCTTGGGCTATTTCAAAATAATAATTAGAGAAATTAAATCTTCATTTATAAAAAGTTGGGGCCTTACATAATATTATTTACTGGGCTAGTTGAGCTCACCCTTTTGTTCTATTTTTCTTCTCAGGAGGTGAGAACGTAACAGGAACTAGTCGGGGTACGGAGTGATGGCTCTAGAAAGTTGTTTTAGCAGTCCTCACTATTTTTAAAATAATGTATCAATAATTGTAATGAGAACTCCTTTTGAGTTTTTATACTCTCTATTTGTATTTAAACTCACAGTTTAATGAAGTTGTATTTATTTCTGTACCATGTATTTGACGACTCAGAATGGGTGATGTATACCTATTTTGGAGGCTTCACAGTTTATATAGTGTCTGCATAGTATTTGCATTGTAAAAACTTTTTATATAAAACAGAATACTTTTTATAAAGTTTTATTTTATTTTATTATAAATAGAATATATTATATTTTATTGCATAGTGCAACATAGTATCCTTTCCATTCTTTTATAAATAGGATGCTTAGTTAGAATTGAAAATCACATCAGAAGCTCACCCTTTTGTTCTATTTTTCTTCTCAGGAGGTGAGAACATAGCAGGAACTAGTCGGGGTACGGAGTGATGGTTCTAGAAAGTTATTTTAGCAGTCCTCACTATTTTTAAAATAGTGTATCAATAATTGTAATAAGGACTCCTTTTGAGTTTTTATACTCTCTATTTGTATTTAAACTCACAGTTTAATGAAGTTGTATTTGTTTTTGTACCATGTATTTGGCGACTCAAAATGAGTGATGTATACCTATTTTGGGGGCGTCACAGTTTGTATAGTGCCTGCATAGTATTTGTATAGTAAAAACTTTTTATATAAAACAGAATACTTTTTATAAAGTTTTATTTTATTTTATTATAAATAAAATATATTATATTTTATTGCATAGTGCAACATAGTATCCTTTCCATTCTCCTATAAATAGGATGCTTAGTTAGAATTGAAAATCACACCAGAAGTTCAGAGAATTCTTCTTCTATAATCTTGAGAGTATTTCTTTAGAGTTTAAGAAAGCTTTGAGCGTAGAAAATAGTGCAAATTTTCTTTAAATATATATCCGCCCTACCCGTCGGAATACTCTTCTTTTTAAGGTAAGGGATATTATTTGTTGTATTCGTAAGGTGTATTATTCTTTCGTAGTCATGAAGATAGTTATTTTCTTTCAATACTCGTAAGAGTTGTTATTCCATTCTTTATTATTATGTTGGAATAACCTGTCTATGCGAAGTACCGCATACATGGTGAAATTCTTCTGTTATTTCATTCCTTATTATTCTGTTGGAATAACCTATCTGTGCGGTCTATCGCATGCCTGTTGAATTTTGTTGTTATTCCATTCTTTATTATTTTGTTGGAACATCCTGTCTGTGCGGATTACGCATGACCTGGTTCCATTCTTTATTATTCTGTTAGAATATTCTGTCTGTGCAGATTACGCATGACCTGGTTCTATTCTTTATTACTCTGTTGGAATAACATGTCTATGTAGGTTACCGCATGCTTGGTGAATTCTTCTGTTATTCCATTCTTTATTACTCTGTTGAAATAATCTGTCTACGTGGATTACCGCATGGCGGACGAAAATCCATTTGCAGTTTCGTAATTTTTCTGACCCTCAAAAATTTTGAAAAATTTGAAATGATAATTTGATGAGTTTTCTATATTGTGTCCAAAAATGACAATTTTTGGATGTACAGATTAAGAGTTATAAATTTTACGGGAAAAGACTATTTTAAAAGTAAACCCTTATAACTCCTTGTGATTAACTCTAAAATTGGTAAAATTTTATTGGGAGTACATGTATATAACAGGAGTATACCCTGTAAATTTCAGAATTTTTGGACAAAAGAATAATTTATGATAAATGTCTAAATATTCAGCAGTTTTGGCCATATGAAAAATAGTAAATGAATTTTTAAAATTTCGAGAAAAATATTTGTTTAATATAAGACTATATTCTGCTAAATTCCAGAAAAAAAATATTTTTGGGACTGATTTGGTATTTTTCATGAAAATGAACTAATTATGAGTAAATGAATTAAATATGTTATGTGAAGTAATAAAATTGGAAAATAGAATTTTATGGCTTGGAAATCCTATATAAGGTATATGCAGATTTTTGATGAGGGATTTGATCATTGGTGATGAAATCTTATGAGTATGGCATTTTTGAACGATTAAATGCATTATTTGATAAAGTATAAACAATTAAAATAAATTGTTTATGAGTTTAAGAAGTGATTAAAATATTGTTATAATATTAATAATATTAGATTATGAGTTTATTACGTGATTGATAATATTTGGATAAATTTAAAGTCTTTAATATTTATCCTTAGTTTCGTTTGATTAATGCTTATATTATTGTCATCATCCTCATGTTTATATTGTGTTAAAAGTCATCTTTGGCCGTAGTGCATAGATTGACTTGGTATGATTATAACCAGGGATTATTCGGTATAATCATGTCCGTAATGTTACAAATGATGTGGTAAAAGTCCTCATTGGCCCGTAGTGCATTGATGGACAATTTTTGGTATGATTATGGCTATGGATTCTCTTCGGCCAAGGGTGCAAAGATGAATTATTTTATGCCATGATCAGAACCGTTGATGAAAACACGATTATCTTTGGCCCGTAGTGCATGTATAATTCGTGGTCGTGATACTAATGAATATCCTTGGCTTGTAGTGCATGGATGATTCGATGATGTGGATTAATTATTGAGCTGAGTCTCAGTGATAAAATATTGATAATAGACTTTTAATTCATAAAAGATAATAGATATCATGCTCTACTTGACTCTTCTAAAATACAGTTGCATGTCTTTGGCCTTTAGTGCAAGTATGAACTGTTAATGAATATCTTTGGCCCGTAGTGGAAAGATAAATTTATTAGTATGATTATGGACATGAATTGTGATTTGGTATAACCATGGTCTTTGATATTTCAGGTAAAGACAGGTGATAAAAATTATCTTCGTCCTGGTTACGAAGAGGAATTTAGAACCACAATTATGGTTATGAGTTATTCACCTGATTGTGGACAGGAAGTGTTGACTGATGTTACAGGGATAAAACATTGTTGATGGATTTTTAACGTGGAGAAGATAATAGACTTTATGGTCTATTTGACTCTTCTAATGGATTGCTCGTTCCGCTGCAACTATGGTTGAAAAGTTTTATCATCTGCCATATGTTCTAAATCTCTGATTCATTACTGACGAAGGCTATTGATAATTTAATTATCTTTAGTCATGATATTCTTTACTGGGCTAGTTGTGCTCACCCTTCTGCTTCACAATTCTTTTCAGGTAATAAGAGTGTAGCTGGGTCGAGCAGGGGTAACAGGAGAATAGAATGGTGGTCTCTAGCTGTGGAGGTTCTCCCTAAACAGTATAGAAAAGTGTGTTGTATTCTATACATTATTTAGTACTTATATTTGGTGAATCAAATAGGGTAAGGCGAACCCAACGTTGGAAGGGTGTTTTTGCCACTATCATACAAGATGTCTAATGACATACAACCTCGTGTTATCATAAGACATGGTTGTGCACATTCACTTGCTGAGTATATCTACGAGCACTACCTATATGATCTTGGAGTATATTTGAAATATAATTTTCACTTGGAGACAACGAAGATAATTTTATGTCAAGAGAAAACTCACCATTAGAAAGAAGATGATAGTAATCTTCTTATTTTTCTTTGGGGACTTTTGGGTCAACCAAGGATAATTCTGTGGACATATGATATCTATCATAACCTGGACGCATGGCCTCCCATGTACGAAGGTTTTCTTGAGCACTTCCCAAAGATTTTAGTTTCTAAAATAGTTTTTGACTGTACTTTTATGTAAAGTATCATTGTAAGGTTGTGGTCGAGGCACCATGAGAGTTACATACATTTGTATTAAAACTCACAGCTGATCTGTTGTCGTACTCTGCACGACAGTTCAACAGTTGTATAAATAAAGTTATCTTTGATTTTTATAGTGTGATATTTGGCGACTCGGAATGGGTGATGTATACCTATTTTGGGGGCGTCACAGATACTATACAATAAAATATAATATATTATATTTATAATTATATAATAAAACAAATTTTATAATATATATATATATATATATATATATATATATATATTATTTAAAATCTAATAAAACAAATAACTTTATAAAAGTATTCTGTTTTATATAAAAAAAATTTACTATGCAAACACTATGCATGCACTATGGAAACACTATGCATAGTAAAATATAATATATTCTATTTATAATCAAATAAAACAAAACTTTATAAAAAGTATTATGTTTTATATAAAAAGATTTTACTATGCAACCACGCGTATTACTGTACTTTTACTACCAGGTAGTTCAACAGTTTTAACAGTAACACTTTCGCCGTTATTTTTATAAAAAGATAATTCTGTCGTTTTCTTATTACGACAATACTTCCGTTGTAGGGTCCACCAATGATTGTGCCGTCGTACGGATATTCCCCGATCAAACGAATATTTTATAACCACTTGCTTACTTTGCAAAAAATTTCACATATCACCCTTAACTTTAAACTTTTATCAATTTAACCATTTACGAAATAAAATAATAATTATAAGAAAATTGAATACTTTCATTTCATAAAATTCGGGGTTTTACAAACAACATTTGTCATTTTTACTATAAATAATTATGTTTAAGTGTGACTTATGTTTAGTTTAATATATGAGAAAAATAATTAATATAATTTTTAATACTTTTTTTATATGAGTACTAAGATTCGTCTAAATTGTAATAATAAGTTTGTTTTAGGTAAATTTTTATATTTGAAAAAATAATTATTATTTTATTGCGTTAATTTGTAATTTTTATGGGTATTAACATTGTACTTTTTAATTACAAAAAAAAATATTTGAATATACATCACGTAAATTTTAATATTTGAGAAATTTAATTAGTAAAAATTGTATGACTTTATTTTCCTGATAAAATGAATATTTATTATTTTTTAACTTTTATGTTATTTATTGCACAATTTCATAATTTAATTAATTAGATCAAGTAAAGTAAAAATTATGATATACAAATTTATATATAGTGGAGAAATTAAACATTATAACTTGAAGGGTGTATTAGACATTATATTAAAAATATTTTTAAATATTAGTTGGTCAACCACACTAAGGGTAGTGAATGTTACATATTGTAGACTAGAGAAATACTGACGGTTACTTGAAAAACTAGAAGGGTGATGAGTGTTATTATAATTATTTACGGGGGGTGTCAGTGTATTTTATTTTATTTAATATAAATTGTATTATACCACATAAATGCTTTTAGCTTGTAAAAATATTCATAAAGATTTCGGCCCCCCTCCATACTGTCCGTATCTTAATCCCCATCCGTCCATTGTCTAAACAAAAATTCCAGCAATCCATCCATTATTTTAATCAACGACCAGGATTTAGTCAAAGGAAAATGAACGGCTAGAGTTGCAAACATGGAGGGGGGTACGAAGGGGACCCGCTTATGGGGGAGTGAAAATCAAACAAATCGGTGAGCATTGAAAAAGAAAGTTTTCTATTGGAACAAAATCGTGGGAGGTGGGGCCCATATTATCTTTTCATCCCACCCAATTATCGTTTTATTATCCCTCCAGGCTCCAATTCATTAAATAAATATGTAGTCAACAAGAACCGCAACAACACATATAGGCATAGCACTCTTTTTTTTTTTATATTTAAATTTAAATTATTATTATTTTATTTTTATTTTAAGAACATGTATATAATACTCCTTCCATTTCTCAAAAAATTTGGTATTATTTGTCAATTTCCTTTTTGTTTAATTTTTTTATGGCAGTATAAATTGTCATAATTTTATTATTATTATATTATTATTAAATTAAATACTGGTAAATTAAAGATAAACTTATAACAAAAGTATATAAGAATAAAATAAAAAATATATAAATTTAAAAGATTAAATAAGAAAATATAAATATTTTAATTATAATAATAATAATAATAACATAACTAAACTTATAAATAAGACACTAAAGTGAAAACTAAATGATACGGATTTTATTCGTACTCGTTCGACAAAAAATTCGATTCGAGTTCGACTTAAAATGTAAATGATCCAATGAGCAAATTTTAAAGTTCAATAAATTACTCGAGCCTTTTTAAATTATAATTTTTTTGTAGAGGCTCAGATCATATTCACTTGAAAAGTTCAAACAGTTCGAGTTCGATTTTAGATCATGCTCGACTCGGTAGTTAAACGAGTTTCAATTAAACTTTATTTCAGACTTGTTAAATTTTATAAACCAAATATAAACAACTGACTTAACTCGGCTCAACTCGATTCAATTCATTTATACTCCAACTTATAAAAATGAAAGGGAAAACAATTTCGTGACCTAATTATAATAAGACGACTCGAGAAGCCAGAAACCAAACATAACAATTCTTAAATAGTATTCCAACGTTTCTTTTTATTTGTCGCTTTTAGAGAAAAATATATTTTTCATACGTTGTTCATAAATTTGAAGAAAAATAATTAATTATGTAAATTTTCATACTATGTTAAAAAATTCATACTAATTTGTTTATTTTAATATTTCTAATATATTTTTAAAAGAGAGTATTCAAATTAATCAATTACACAAAATATTAATTATAATATTTATTTTTTTGTGTTTTATCCTTCAAAGGTCAACTAAAAATTAAAAATCAATAGAAGGGGAGGGATCAGTAAGTGTTTGATTGCATCTTAACAGTTCACCTATTAATGTATTCTATCAGTAAACATTTTTGTATTAAGAAATTATTTGAATAGTTAATATATAAATATTAGTCTAAACTATTATTTGAAGACTTTTAATATTAAGAGGTTCTAAATAGTTAAAATATAAATATTAGTCTAAGGGGGTGTTTGATAAAAATTGAATGAATCTGAATCTGAATGAGCTGAATCTGAATCTGAATCTGAATGAGCTGAATCTGAATGAAAAAAACTATTTGATAACTGACGTATCTTAAAAATCTGAATGACATATTTTTAATATTTTACCCCTCTGAAAAAATTCAAAGTTGTTGTAAATTTATTTAATATTACATAATATAATAGTTAATATTTTTTTTATTTTTATTATTATTTTTATTTTTTTTTACTTCATTCAGCCAACCATTCAGACAAAAATTCGGATTTAACCATTCAGCCAACGTATCTGACCGATTCAGCCATTCAGACGATTTTTTTCCAAAACAAACGCACTTAATGATTCAGTCACTTACCGATTCAGCCATTCAGACCCATTAAATTTTAAACAAACATCCCCTAAATTATTATAAAAATTTCTTAATACAAATATGTGAAATGTTAAAGATGCAATCAGACAGCGGTTGTAACTTGTAATGATTCAGACTATGCAGGTCTGCCAAATTTATCCATGTATCTTCAGCGCCATCTTTTACCCTCTTCACTTCACAGCCATTCTCTCCCCCATATCTCTCATAAATGTATACTCACTCATTATTATTTTAGGTAATCTTACGTTAAATATTCACTTTTCTTTAATAACCAAATTTTTATATATTTTTTCTTATTATGCCTATAACATTAAATATTTTATATTTTTTTATTCTAATTTCCTCTCCATACTCTCTCACCTACCTTCAAAATAATTAATGACTTATGAACAATTTTGTCATTTTGTGTATGAAAAGTGCACCGGAACTTTTATTCCGGAGGGAGGGAGTATTATATTTGTAGGTGTATCTAACAATCTATATATACCAATACCCATTGCTATGAGACCCAAAAATCTGCAAGGCACCACAACCCACATCAATTTCTCCATCACTATAGGTATGAACTGGGTAGGGTTTTTTTGTTCTTCTTTCTTTTGTTTCCAACAATTTCAGCTTGTTATAAGGTCTGCCATAAAAATGGAAGGACAATAATTGATATAAAGTTGGAATTCTCATAAAAAGATGTTAAATTAGTGAATGTGCTTATACTTTTGAATTCATTTGTATGTATGGATGTTTTTAGTTACTAAGTTTCCCCAAATTGCCAAATTAGTAAAATGGGTATTTTCTGAAGTTTTTATTTTCCTAACATTTTTGCTGAAATCAAATATAGTGGGTGGGAGATTTCTTCTATATTCACTTTCTTACTGGAAATTGTTGATTACTATATATGTGCAATAGATATTATTTGATATAATAACTGTATCAAAAACAAAGAGGAATGATATTTCCGGCGCAATTTAGTCCAATCCAGCACAAATTTTGCATCGTTTAACTGTACCCTGTGCTTTAATGCTTGTACATTTGTGGTGGATTAAAATAAAATATAATGGAAATATCATTCTCCATATTACTGTATAGAAAGAATTAGCCTTTGAATATTTAGGTTTTTAAGTTTTAACGGTTAGAGAAATATCAGCAAATTAAATCGCCTAATAGGGAAAAACAGACAGGTTGGTTTGGTTTTCTAGATTAGACAAACAACCAAGAAATAATGTTATTGGTTCCACACTGGGTTGACTAAAAGAAATGGATGCATGTGAATATTTATTATTCACTTTATTATTTAGTTAATATTTTTCATTTAGATCACAAATTAGTTTGACATAGGCAGACTAGACTAACAGATTGTTAATAATATGATATCACTAACGCTATGTTTTTGAGTTTTAAAATGGACAGAAAAGAAAAGAAATGGACGGAAAATTTAAGTTTTCTTTACAATTCTTATGTTTCTGAGTTTTTTAATAAACAGAAAAGAAAAGAAATGGATAGAAAACTTAGCCACTTTTCCTGCCAAAGTTTTCCGTCCAAAATTGGCCTGATTTGGACGGAAAAGAAATTGGAATAAGTAATATTTTTATAATTCCCATATTATCCTCAACTTTTAATATAATAAATTTTAAATTACAACTCATGTCCTTAATTTTAAATTTTCTATTGTTTTCTATTAAAAACTCAGAAACAACACAAAGGAAAATTTCAAGTTTTCTATTCTTTTCTTTTCTGTTCTAATTTAAGTTTTCTATTCTTTTCTTTTATGTTCAAAACTCATAAACAGAGCGTAAGAGAATTGATGTTTTCACATGGAGATTTATTTTAACAAGGGTTTCTCTACTATTCATCTAAGAACCTAGTAGAAATATTATATCCTGGTGTGGAAATATCAGTTTTTTATCGATAAATAATGTGATTGTCATAACCTGATTATCATAATTTACAACTGCACAAAACGAGACAAATTCTGTATTAGGTAGACAATTAACGCACTTTATTAGCTAATTTAAATAATTTTTAACTCCTCATTTTTGTGTATTTGCTAGAATTCTGTAATGGTGAAGTTAATGGTGGAAAATTTTCTACTTGGATTTTTGATTCAAGTCATTGCTGTATATTCTGCTGATGTAAAGCAATTGAACATATGGCCGATGCCAAAATCGGTGGTCTATGGATATAACAGTCTTTATCTCAGCAAGGACTTTGAGCTAAAGACTGGAGGTACTAAATATCCTGATGCCTCTGGGATTCTAAAGGATGGATTCTCGAGGTTACTTGCTGTCGTCAAAACAGCCCATGTTATTGATTCTAACTTTTCCCATTTTGATCCCTCGACAATTTTACATGGAATTCACGTGGTTGTCATTTCGCCAAGTGATGAGGTATACTTTTATATTACATGCATCAGTTTTACAAATGGTATATGACCTAATAAACATCAATTATTGCCATCATCGGTACTTGTATTAACTATCTAGATTAAGACTGTAAAATGAGCAAACAGTTCGGGCTCGATTCATACTCAATCGACTAAAAGTTCGATTCGAACTCTACTTGAAATATAAATGATTCAAATATGAGCAAATTTTGAAGTTTGATAAATTACTCGAACCTCCTCAAATTTTAATTTTTTATTGATTCTTGGATCATATTCGTTCGAAAAGTTCAAACTGCTCGGACTTGATTTGAGACCGTGCTCGACTCGGTAGCTAAACGAACCTCAATCAAACCTTATTTTATATTTGATAAATTTTGTGAACCAAATTTGATCAACTCAATACTCGTCTCGACTCGGTTCATTGACACCTTTAATCTTGATTATGGTCTTAGAATTATTACACTATAACGCACTTGATTTGAGGTGCGTATAGCCATTTTAATTCATTTTAAGATATCATCTGTTTTGTCAGTGCTTTGGCTTGAGGGTTAGAGAGTGTACCGCAGAGGCTTAAAGAAAGTTTCTGTCTATTTTGTCTACTTTATTTGTTTTTCCCCTTGCATTCTCTTGAGGACTTCTTGTCTTTTTGTTCTCTCATTGAGAGCTGTTGTTGACACTCCTAAATTAATACCTTATTTCTACTTTATTAAAACAAGTATTAGTATAGTAACATGCAAGAGTCGATACCATAGAGAGTGTTTTGTTTTATATTTATCCAATTGTTTTCAATAAAAGTAGTTTTGAATTGATTGACTAAATTAGCAAAAGTAAACTGAGAAGAAATAACAATGATTTAAAATATTCAGTTCTTCAGTTTAGTATCGGTTTTTTCTCAGTTATAGAGTAATCATGTTATACAGTATTTACCCTTGAATGAGATTCATAACCCTTGATAATCGCGATCGCTAATTATCCGAAATTCTCCTTATGTGTAAATCTAATGTGACGATCGCCTCCAATAGATCATAACTATCATACAACCTAGAACTATCAGTCTAGATTTAATACCATAACAACATGAAGAATGAGAATTAGGTTAGTAACAATTAAACAATCAGGAATTATTTAACTTGTCTTCTAAAAATTTTAATAATACCTAAAAGCTTGTCCACAATTAAGTATCACTAATTGCTACTTATGATCAGATATAATATCGTTTTCTTAATACATATCTTAATGTATCAGATGATATCAATTCGCTAAGTAATCCTGCAAAAACCAAATTAGTAGATTGAATAGCATACAAGAAGTTAAAGTAGATTATCAGAATAAATCTCATGTACGAAGGAATAAAAAAAGTAAACTTGATCAAATCGTTAATTATGAATAAGGTTCAACATCCTTTCAGAACTGAATTAAATAGTTTAGCCTGACATGCCTTTGATTATCCAAAACTAGGGTTTAAATCCAATGTAGATGATAGAATGAATTTGTCAACATGTATTTATAATGCCTAACAAAGTCTTAACCCTATTAGAAATATCAATCCAAATCTAATTAGAAATCTACCAAAATCTGCATTGAAAACTTTCCAAGTTGCTGAAAATCCAAGACGAATTGGTCGGGGCGGATTCGTAGCCTTGTGAATTCACTGGGGCGAATTGGGACAGAGAGGAATGGGTTGGGGCGAGTTTAGAACGTGCTAGGGCGGATTTGGACCCATTTCCTGCTGCGATATCTTTTGGTAGAATGGCCATAACTCTCGCATTTGAACTCCGATTTGGATGATTCAAGATGTTATGGAAAGCTAAGGAATTGCTCTACAACTTTCATTCTTTACGAATTGAAAGATTCTGGCTGGATCAAAGTCGAAATTGGGCCACAAGTGAGTACTATGTAAATGGCAACTCCAAATTTTGAGGTTCAATGTTAGTTTGGTAAAAAGGTCATGACTTTTGATCCAGGAAGAGTCACAGGACGCGTCACCTATCAAATCGAAGCTCTCGCCGAGATCTAAAATACAATCCAAGTTCCAAACCAAGAACATACATTCAACTTAGTGTTAAAAACCCTGCAATCTTCCCTTTTTCCTCGTTTCAGTTTCAATTCCTCCTGAAATCATTAAACACCTTAATAAGCTCATATACACATGAAATATGCAATAAAACTAAATATAAAGGAATCATAATTAATGAATATTACGCACTCATCAAATTCCCCCACACTTAGCGTTTTACACGTCCTCGTGTAAAACAAAAGTTTGGTTTCCAGAAGAATTCTATTGAAGCAAACTTTCAGAAGGATCAGGTTTCACATCATGAATATGAATACTAACAAACAGATATCTGATTAACACCTCATCAATCAATGTATAACAGTAACTTCACCTTTCACCATTGAACTTCATCAAATCAAACTGTATCCATAATCCACATAAGTAACTTCCCTGTGATCCACACACATACTCAACTCAGCTATTATGGAACAAAAACCATGCTCACTAACCCATAATTCAGAACATATTGTCTCTGCTTTTCTTTTTTTTTTCTTTCATATAACCTTCTTTTCAAGGATAGATGAATGCACTTCGATGCTTTGTCTCACAATTTTTCTTTCTTGACATGTGCAATATCTCGTTTTATTAGGCTTTTCAAAGTTACCCATGTAGCGAACTTTTCACCAACGACTTCCAAACCATATGGTTTTAGGGCGCTAGGTGTAGAGACACCCCTCGGGCTTACTTATTCAAGTAACAAAGGCCACAAAAGTCGACTAGTTAAACAACTTTTATCCATCATACTTTTCAGCTTGAATACCGATGCTTTCCGAGACTTGGATACCCAGTTAATACGTATAATGGATATTGAAGCAGATTTTCAATTATATTCCTTTTTTTCCATTCATCATTTTTTTCATCTCAATTTTTTTTCCCACAAGGTTCCGCAATACACAAGCAGTTTAAACAGTTTCAAATTATGAACTTGGTGCACATAGACAACTCCACAGATAACTTAGCAAAATAAGTATGTTTCTCATATTCGAGTACTCATGTGTCACAAATTCAATTCAAATCAATTATTATGGATCATTACTTAATTTTCATCATTCATTAACCAATTAAGCATCAAACAGATTCTGAAATTTAGCATTACTTTTCAATTTGACTTTTAACCTTTTAAAACTTAGCCAAATAGAATCATAGGACCAAAGCAAAAATTCCCAATTTTTTTTCCAAAGCCATCAATTTTTTTTCAGCTTCTCATCAAAAATGGATCAATATTCTTAAAAAAAAACCGAAGTCTCCCCCCCCACGTTCAAACCTTACATTGTCCCCAATGTAAAAAAATCACGCAAAGAAGAAAATAACCACTAGCTAACATGCAACTAACAAACTAAAAAGTAAAGGGATAGATCATATCTGAATCTTGGGTTGCCTCCCAAGCAGCGCATTTGTTTAACGTTGTTTGCTCGACAGCATTCCTCTCGATCAAACATCGGCCGGATCCACCAGCGTCAACATCTCAACCTCCTCCACCTGACTGCTATCAAAGAAAGGTTTCAGCCGATGACCATTCACCTTGAATACATTTCCTGTTTTTGGATTTTGTATATCTATAGCACCATGAGGAAACACATTAGTAATATTATAACAATAAATGGGCCCTCCCAACGAGAACGTAACTTACTTGAGAACAATTTCAGTCGTGAATTATAAAGAACTCTTTGTCCCACAATGAAAGTCTTCCGCAAAATCTGCTTATCATGGAAAGCTTTTGTCTTTGCCTTGTGCAGTTTAGAACTCTCGTATGATTCATTCCGCAACTCCTCTAGTTCTTGTAACTGTAACTTCCTATGGATTCCAGCTTGATCCAAGTTCATGTTGCACTGCTTGATTGCCTAGAAAGCTTTGTGTTCCAGCTCCACAGTTAAATGACAAGGTTTCCCAAACACTAGCCTATAAGGCGACATACTAATAGGAGTTTTGTATGCAGTCCTATATGCCCAAAGTGCATCTTCTAAACGTAGACTCCAATCTTTCTTTTTGGGTTGATGACTTTCTCTAGAATGGATTTCACCTCGTTGTTTGATACTTCTGCCTGCCCATTACTTTGTGGATGGTAAGATATAGAAACCTTATGCATTACATTGTATTTCTTGAAAAGTTCGGCTAGCATCCAGTTGCAAAAGTGTGTTCCTCTATCGCTGATGATTGCTCTAGGAGTTCCAAACCTGGCAAATATGTTAGATTTGACAAAATCTGCAACAACTTTAGAATCATCAGTCTTGGTGGCTTTAGCTTCCACCTATTTCGAAACATAATCAACAGCCAATAGAATGTAAACATGACCATACGATGCAGGAAAAGGTCCCATAAAATCAATATCCCAAACATCAAAAAATTCAACAGTTAGGATAGGGTTTTGTGGCATTTAATGTCTATGTGATATATTTCCTGTTCTTTGACAATTTTCACATGATTTGCAAAATAGATTAGAGTCTTTAAAAATTGAAGGGTAAACCACATTCTAAAACCTTATGTGCTATTCTTTTAGGTCCAAAATGACCTCCACAAGCATAAGAGTGACAGAAAGCTAGGATAGATTGAAACTCATTATGAGGCACACATCGTCTAACTATTTTGATCAGCACAAAATTTCCACAAATATGGGTCATCCCATACATAATATTTTGCACCACTCTTAAGCTTTTCTCTCTGGGATTTGGAAAACTCACTTGGTAAATATGCACTTACCAAATAATTCACAATATTCGCGTACCAGGGAGTTATTTTGTCAAGGGAAAGTAGATGCTCATCTGTAAATATATCTTGTAATGGTAGTGCTTCTTCCTTGATTATTCTACTCAAATGATCCGCAACCAAGTTATCCACTCCCTTTTTATCTTTGATCTCTAAGTCAAATTCTTGCAACAGCAAGATCCATCTGATGATCCTTGGTTTGGATTCCCCTTCTTGGTAAGCAAATACCTGAGAGCAACATGGTCAGGATAAACTACAACTTTAGTGCCAAAAAAATATGATCTAAACTTATCTAAAGCAAATACAACAAATAAGATTTCTTTTTTAGTTGTGGAATAGTTTATTTGAGCTGCATTCAAAGTTCTAGAAGCATAGTAAATGGCATGAACAACTTTGTCAATTCTTTGGCCTAAGACAGCTCCTACGGTATAGTTGCTTGCATCACACATGATCTCAAATGGAAACTTCCAATTTGATAATTGAATCACAGGTGCAGAGGTCAACATGCTTTTCAACTTATCAAACGCCTCCTTGCACTCATCATCAAACTGAAACTCCACATCTTTTTGTAACAACTTGCACAAAGGTAATGCTATGCTTGAGAAATTCTTGATAAATATGGGATGGAAACCCCCATGTCCAAGAAAAGTTCTAATCTCCCGTACGCTGACGGGACAAGGCAATGTAGATATAACATCGATTTTAGCTTTATCGACTTTTAAACCATTAGCCGACACCACATGACCAAGTACTATACCTTGTTCTACTATAAAATGACATTTTTCCCAATTCAGAACAAGATTAGTTTCCAAGCATCTATCTAAAACACGAGTTAAATTATCTAGGCATGCATCCAAATAATCACCATGAATTGTGAAATCATCCATAAAGACCTTAATGCAATTTTCTAAAAGATCAGAAAAAATGCTTATCATGCATTTGAAAAGTACCTGGGGTATTATAAAGTCCAAAGGACATTCAACGATACGTAAATGTTCCAAAGGGACAAGTGAAAGTGGTATTTTCTTGGTCTTCGGGTGCAATCAGTGCAATCACAATCTGGTTATATAACCTGAAAAACCATCTAGAAAGCAATAATAAGTATGTCCAGCTAATCTCTCTAGCATTTGATCAATAAAAGGAAGAGGAAAGTGATCTTTTCTAGTTACATCATTTAATTTTCTGTAATCAATGCATACTCTCCATCTTGTTTGCATTCGTGTGGGTACCAACTCGTTATTGTCATTCTTGACAACTGTGATTCCGGATTTCTTTGGAACTATTTGCACTGGACTCACCCATTGATTGTCAGAGATGGAATAGATTATACCTGCATCAAACAATTTTATAACCTCTTTCTTCACAACCTCCATCATCGGTGAGTTCAATCTTCTTTGTGCATCCCTCACGGGTTTAGCTCCATCTTCTAGCAAAATCCGATGCATGCACATTGCAGGACTAATAACTTTGATATCCACTATTGTCCGACCAAAAACTGTGACATGGTCCCTTAGGACTCACAGCAACTTATCTTCCTGCACTTTAGTTAGCTTACTAGCAATAATCACAGGCAATGTATCATTAATCTCCAAATATGCATATTTCAAGTGTGCAGGTAATTGTTTTAATTCTAGTGTTGGAGGTTGCACAACAGATGGTAATAACTTTTGATGAGAAACATGTAATTGAATTGAATGAACTGCATACTTATCTGAGAATTTTGGCAGTGTAGTGCAGCCACAGTTTCCTTCAATTCCTGATTCTGTTCAATCTCGTCTTCCATGTCCATGTCTAAACTATTGGTAATGGCAACCTCCAATCTATCCTTATGAAGTTGTTCAAAGGCTTACTGCACTAAGGAGTCACTTACATCAATAGCAAAAACCTGACTAATATCACCAGGGTACCTCATGACATCATAAATGTTAAACTGAATCTTTTCTCCATCAAATTCTATTGTTAAGGTCCCATTGTGCATATCGATCATGGTTCTCGCTGTTTTCAAGAATGACCTCCCTAACAAGATATGGGAGAGGTTCGGTGATGTATCACAATGTAAAAATGTGTAGGAAAGATTAGTTCGTTCACCTGCACCAAAACATCTTCAATTACCCCTTGGGGGGTAAGTATTAGTACGATCTGCCAATTGGATAATCACACCAGTATTTTTCAAAGGACCTAGATTTAAAGAAGCATAAACAAATAATGACATTAGGGGTGAGCAATTCGGTTATAACCGAACCGAATAGCTTATTCGGTTATAACCGAAAACCGAAATCTTCTTGATTTTACTATCCGAACAACTAACCGAATTTAAAAATAACCGAATAACCGAAAACTGAGAATAACCGAATTTACAATTTGGTTATTTCGGTTAATAACCGAATTAAATTAAGATCTATTTTATCAAACAAAAGACAGCAACATTCTGAAGCACCCAGCAGGTTAGCACACTCACCACTCAACAACAATGTGCATCAGTAATACACAAAATCACAAAATGAATTAGCCCCTTAATTGAATAATTCCATACTACTCTACCACAACTTTAAGGATAGACTTGCAAGTTCACCAAGTCTACAACACTTCTAAGAATATGAACAAGGACAAGCGAAACAATTACAGAGGCCGGAGGTGGAGGGTGGATAATTTCATATTCAAAATCATAAATAAAACATAATTGTTTAAAAAAAAAACAGAATATACTACTCTACCACAATTTCAGCTGTTCATGAAACGGAACAATTAACAAACCCATATCCTTAACAAACCCATCAAGCAAAACAACAATTTTCGTAAATCGCAGATGCAAAAGGGCGGGGGCCAGAGGCTGAATCACAGAGAGGTTGGAGTCTTGGGGGGCAGAGTGGGAGAGAGTTACGATTTGCGAAGCGAAACTGTGGGTTGTGACTATGGAAAGGCAAAATTGAAAATTTAGGGATTTGGGTTAGGGTTGGGCGACAGTCGACTAAGGCTAGAGAAATAGGCGAGAGCAGAGTATTGAGTGAGTCTTTACAAGATACTTCCAATCTTTTTCTTTTGCAAGGTTTCGATAAAGAGCAAAGTGATTGACCGCGATGCTTGTATTTAGAGTACGAAGGGAGCAAAGTTAGCAGCGGAGAGGATTTCCTAGAGGTAGGAAGATGGTAGGCGAGACTGATGAGAGAGAATTCAATAATTCATATATATTTTTGTTCAGAGTATGTTGGCTTTAGTGCTTTATATATATGTAAAGTCACCTATTCGGTTATTCGGGTAAACTGAATATCACAATTTTAGTAACCGTATAAAAAATAACCGAATAGTAAAACGGTTATAACCGAATTGTAGAAAATAACCGAATAACCGAAATAATTCGGTTAAAAAATTTCGGTTGTGTTCGATTATTCGATTTTATCCGTTTTTTGCTCAGTCCTAAATGGCATCACATTAATTGAAGCACCTAAATCTGGCATAGCCTTTTCAAATCTGATGTTTCCTATCTTACATGGAATTGTGAACATGCATGGATCTTTACATTTAGGGGGCATTTTTCTTTGAAGGACGGCCGATACATTTTCCCCAACTATGACTCTTTCAGCATTTTTCAATTTTCTTTTATTAGTGCATAATTCTTTTAAAAACTTTGCATACCCTGGCACATGTTTAATTACATCAAGTAAAGGGATATTCACATCTACTTTCCTGAAAGGTTCCGAGATTTCCTTTTCTTGTTCATCTTTCTTTGAAGTTCTAGAATTTCTTGGGGGAAATGGTAAAGGAATATTTTTAAGATGATTAGGAGGGTTAGGGACTACCTTAGATATTTATTTTTTCTCCTTAGCCTGTTCTTTCTCAAACTCAACAGTGGTTGTAGGTGTATCCATCTGTTTTCCACTCCGCAAGGTTATAGCACTGGCATTCTCCTTTGGATTGACAACAGTTTGAGATGGTAGCTTCCCTGAACATTGAGAGTCCAATCGACCGACTTTAGTAGCATGTTTACTCATTTGATTCTCCAAATTATGGATGGAAGTTCTTGTCTCTTGTTGAAACTACTGTGTCTGATTCATGAATGCTTTGAACATATCCTCAAGAGACGTTCCAGAATTGGACGGAGCTGCTTGTTTGGGTTGGTACTGTGGTTGAGTTGGCTGAAAACCTTGCTGTTTGCTTTGAAAAAAACCTTGTACCGATGGCCTAGCACTCCCATAACTCAAGTTGGGATGATCCCTCCATCCTGGATTGTATGTATTGGAATAGGGGTCATACTTTCTCTGTATTTGTGCCTGATAATTTCCCACTGCATTGGCTTGCTGTGTAGTCTCATCCTCTTGCAATGTTGGGCATGAATCTGTGTTGTGCCCTACCATTAAACATGTTCCGCAAGCCTTTGCAACGGGCAAGTTTCCTGTTGCTAATTGTTTAACCACAACAGTTAGGTTAGAAATTTGTTGCTCCAAATTACTCGTGCTTACCTCACTTACCCTTTGTGGTGCATGATCATTCTTTGTTCCGTATTGTTGTGAGTTAGCAGCCATGTTTGCGATCAAATTTCTTATAGCCTCTGGTGTTTTATCTACCAATACTCCTCCACTAGCAGCATCAATCATACTCCTGTCCATTGGCACAAGTCCCTCAAAGAAATATTGGATAAGGTGTTGATCGTCAATCTGGTGGGGTGGACAGCTGGAGCAGAGCTTCTTAAACCTTTCCCAGTATTCATACAACGTCTCACCGCTAAACTGTCGAATTCCGCAAATTTCCTTCCTTATGTTGGTCACTCTTGAAGCAGGAAAATACTTACAGTCTTTTCTTATCGTTCTATGATTGTATCGATCCCGAAGGGCCAAAGGGAGGTAATACAACCAATCTTTTGCTAAGTCCGCCAGTTAAAAAGGGAAAGCTCTAAGCTTTATCTGCTCCTCTGTAATTCCTTGTGGCTTCATGGTTGAGCAAACTACATGGAACTCCTTCAAGTGCTTTTAAGGATCCTCACCTGTGAGACCACGAAAAGTAGGCAAAAGGTGAATTAGTCTAGATTTTAGTTCAAAAGCAACATTTAATGTAGGATACTCAATGCACAAAGGTTGTTGAGTGAGATTAGAAGTAGACAACTCCTTTAAAGTCCTGTTATTATTCAGCACCGCCATCTGTTCTTAGTCTGATTCACTAGAGGAATGATTTGAAACTAGCTCGAGTGCGATGTTTAGGTTTGGGGATGGAGTTTCGTCGAAATCTGCAATTGTACTTTGGGATCTCTGAGCCTCCTTCCTAAGCCAGCGTGCGGTTTTCTCTATTTCTGGATCAAATTTCAAGTCAAGAGAGTGAGAGGATTGAGGCATAAACAAAAATAAATAAAATAAAACAATGAATAAATAAAAACAAATAACACTCAGCAACGACGCCAAAATTTGGGAGCTGTCGTTGACACTCCTAAATTAATACCTTACTTCTACTCTATTAACACAAGTATTAGTATAGTAACAAGCAAGAGTCGATCCCAATAAGGGGGTCTTGAATTGATTAACTAATTTAGCAAAAGTAAACTGAGAAGAAATAACAATGATTTAAAAGTTTCAGTTCTTCAGTTCAGTATCGTCTTTTCACAATTATAGAGTAATCAAGTTATACAGTTTTTACCCTTCAATGAGATTAATAACCCTAGATAACCGCGATCGCTAATTATCCAAAATTCTCCTTGTGTAAATCTAATGCGACGATCGCCTCCAATAGATCCTAACCATTATACAACCTAGAACTATCAGTCTAGATTTAATACAATAGCAGCATGAAGAATGAGAATTAGGTTATTCCAAGCAACAATTACACAATCAGGAATTATTTAACTTGTCTTCTAAAATTTTTTAATAATACCCAAAAGCTTGTCCACAATCAAGTATCACTAATTGCTACTTATAATCAAATATAATATCGTTTGCTTAATACATATCTTATCTAGCAGATGATATAAATTCGTTAATTTATCCTGCAGAAACCAAAAACCAAATTAGTAGATTGAATAGCATACAAAAAGTTAAAGTAGATTATCAGAATAAATCTCATGTACGAAGGAATAAATAAAATAAACTTGATCAAACCGTTAATTATTGTAGCGGAATTGTTCGATCCATCCCACATCAATTCATCACCTAGCAGCGCACACCTGTGTAGACGGGTCCAATAAGTATGTTGGACCACCTCCTTACCTAAAAGGTTAACCTATTAGGTTGAGGCTCTAACATACTTATTAACTCATTTACACTCTTGAATTTATCCAATGTGGGATTCATGTGAAATATCCCAACAATCTCCACCTTTCACTTGAATACTCATCACAAGTATCATACTAGAGTATTCACCATTTTTAAGCACGCCTTCTTTGAATCCTTCAAGAGCTTTGCTCGACTCTAATATTACTCCACGCTAGCAGCAAACGTGTCTCAGCAGTTACCTAGAGCCATCCTGAGCCCTGCTCCACCCGATTCAAATACTTTACCTTTGAGTCCTTCAAGAGCTTTTGCTTGACTCTAATATAACTCCACCACGCCCGGGACAAACGTGTCTCAGCAACTTCCCTAGAGTCATCCTAAGCCCGCTCCACCCGACTCAAATCATTCCGTGCTCCACCTGATTCAACTCTATTTGCTCCACCCACGAAGCCTGCGAATTTTTTTACCCTCGCACTCCCCTCGCACCTTGGAGTTGTTACTTGGGCCCATCGAATCATGGGCTTTGATACCATTTTGTAGCGTAATTGTTCGATCCATCCCACATCAATTCATCACCTAGCAGCGCACACCTGTGTAGACGAGCCCAATAAGTATGTTGGACCACCTCCTTACTTAAAAGGTTAACCTATTAGGTTGAGGCTCTAACATACTTATTAATTCATTTACACTCTTGAATTTATCCAATGTGGGATTCATGTGAAATATCCCAACAATTATGAATAAGATTCAACATCCCTTCAAAACTGAATTGAAAAGTTTAGCCTGACATGCCTTTAATTCTCCAAAACTAGGGTTTGAATCCAATGTAGATGATAAAATGAATTTGTCTGACTAATTATATGTATTTATAAAGCCTAACAAAGTCCTAACCCTATTAGAAATATCAATCCAAATCTAATTAGAAATTGCCAAAATCTACATTGAAAACTTTCCAAGTTGCTGAAAATCCCTGACAAATTCGCCGAGGCGGATTCATAGCCTTGTGAATTCACTGGGGAATTGGGACAGAGAGGAATGGGCTGGGACGAGTTTAGAACGCGTTGGGGCAGATTTGGACAGAGACAAATTCGTCAGGGCGAATTCCCATCTTTTGCTGCGACATCCTTTGGTAGAATGACCATAACACTCGCATCCGAACTTTGATTGGGTTGATTCAAGATGTTCCGGAAAGCTAAGGAATTGCTCTACAACTTCCATTCTTTACGAATTGAGAGATTCTTACTAGATCAAGGTCAAAATTGGTCCACAAGTGACTTCTATGTAAATGGCTCCAAACTTTGAGGTTCAACGTCCGTTTGGTAAAAAGGTCTTAACTTTTGATCCAGGAAGAGTCACAGGTCGCGCCACCTATCAAATCGAATCTCTCTCCAAGATCTACAATACAATCCAAGTTCCAAGGCAAGAACATACATCCAACTTAGTGTTAAAAACCCTGCAATCTTCCCTTTTTCCTCGTTTCAGCTCCAATTCCTCCTGAAATCATTAAACACCTTAATAAGCTCATATAAACATAAAATTTGCAATAAAACTAAATATAAAGGAATCATAATTAATGAATATTATTCATTCATCACTCATACTTTTCAATAAAGTTTTTCTTTTATCTTATGAAAAATATCAATTTATTTTATTTTATTTTTTATTCCACTCCTGAAGATCTTGCTCTGTATGGAATTGTCAATGGAGATAATTATTTACTTAGCATACTCTTTCTAATAAACTTGGCTTTTGCTTTTTAAAATTCTTTGCTTATTTCAGAATTCCAAAATTAATATAGCCATGTTATCGTAGTCGTCAGATTGTTGCTTGCATCAAATATATAACTATCCAGCACAGTATTGGATTAAGTAGTGTTCTTCCTGAAATTGAAGTTTTGTATGTGCTAATAGATAGTTTTTCCTCGTTGTTACAAATTTAAGTTCCCAATGTCATTGTATTTCTTTGACACAATCCAATTTGAATAGCTTGTCTAGTTGGCTACTGGAAATGTCAATTTCTTTCACTAATTTGTTTTGTGTGATGCAGTTACAATATGGTATTGATGAGTCATACAACTTATCCATCCCTGCACATGGAAAGCCGGCTTATGCACATATTGAGGTTGGTGTGATTAATTATTGTCTCATGTCAAAGTGTGTTTCATTCAGGTTTAGATATCCTGTCAAGTAATATACTTAACAAGAAGTGTCCTGTCAATCCTTGACTATATGATAACAAAATAAAGAGTATATTTGTCACTGGAAGAAAGAAGAGCGTGTTTGTCAGAAATTTAAGAGAATAACTTGGAAGTCGGAACCATCTTGAAAACTTTGCCTACACAGAAAAGAATGTTAAATTATATGAGCACCTACCCATTTTTTCCTCTATTATTGTTGGCCCCCTCCCCAACAAAATATTATGAATTTTACCCAAGCTCTTGTTCAGGGTCATATCGTTAAGCCTTACTTTACCAAGTAAGTTGTTGACAACCTGAGGACTAAATTTCTTAAGGTTTTGAATTTTGATACATCAGTTTGGCGTAGCAGTTCATTTTTGTTATTCCAAGAGCATTTTGGAAGTTCTTCCTGTTAGTTGGTTTAGATGTTGTTGATGGATTGAAGTGTGCTTCAAGAGCCTAGATTATAAGGAACATTGATTTCCGAGAGAACAACCTATATGAGCCCCTACCCATTTTTTCCTCTATTATTGTTGCCCCCCTCCCCAACAAAATATTATGAATTTTACCCAAGCTCTTGTTCAGGGTCATATCGTTAAGCCTTACTTTACCAAGTAAGTTGTTGACAACCTGAGGACTAAATTTCTTAAGGTTTTGAATTTTGATACACCAGTTTGGCGTAGCAGTTCATTTTTTTTATTCCAAGAGCATTTTGGAAGTTCTCCCTGTTAGTTGGTTTAGATGTTGTTGATGGATTGAAGTGTGCTTCAAGAGCCTAGATTATAAGGAACATTGATTTCTGAGAGAACAACGTATGCCATTGTTAAAAATTATATTTTCTGAAAGAGTCAATTTAGTTAATATTTCAATTGCTATTCTATAGTAGATTCCAATTTAAGCTGCAACTGGTGTAGATTGTAGAGGTTTTCTCATTATTATTCTTTTTCAATTACAGTTTCAATATTTTGTTCAATTGCAGAATGAATTTTGATATCTAAATGTTGGGATGACATGCTTATGTGTTGGTCACTTGAAATGATATAAGTAACATTAAGTAGATGCTAAATGATAAGTTTCAACTCATTTTATTGCAGGCACGGACGGTTTATGGGGCTCTACATGGGCTGCAGGTTATATGTTCTTACTAAAGCACTCCTGAGACTTGCTGTTTTTGTTTGCAAAAGACTCGAAAGTGATTTTGACACTATTCGTTTCATGATATGTTGCAGACATTCAGCCAAGTGTGCCATTTTAACTTTAGCACCAGAGCAATTGAAGTTCGTCAGGTTCCGTGGACCATTTCTGATCAGCCTAGATTCTCTTATAGAGGATTGTTAATTGGTGAGATGCTTCTGTCATTTTCTTTACTATGTTGGTATGCATATATTTTTTTCTATTAATTTGTCTTGAGCCAATCAGTAAATTTTGGGGGCGGGGAACCTATGCAGACAAACAAACACACACACACACACACACAAAACACACACAAAACGCACACACACACACACACACAAAAGTAGGTCGTATTTGGTGACACTTGGTTACTCTAGTATATGTAGAAAGTTATCTATTGTATATCAGGGATTAAACTTCCATGTCAGTATCCAACAGTTGGTTAACATTGTAGAATACTAATCTCTGAATTGGTAATACTTATTTGAAAGTTGAAGTATTATGGATACGAACAGAGTGTTTTTTGAAATTTTCGTATTCCCTTATAAGATGCTAATATATTATTTCTAAACTTGTGATTGAGAATGGTGCAGATACATCTCGGCACTATCAACCGTTGCCAATGATAAAGAAGGTTATTGATTCTATGGCTTATGCAAAGCTGGTAAGTGATTTCTATGTTGGTGCATTCCATTTACATTTCAAACAGTGTTTATGATTAATAGAATATATAACTTGTCACTCTTTATCTAAGAAGCTGGGATAATGAAAAATTTTCAGGTCCATTCATGAAAAGAAATATGCTCAGATATGCTTTAAGATAATAACATAAATTCTAGATGTTGCAGGAAGCAATCCTCCAGAAAAATTAAAAGAAACATATATACTTTAGGGTAAAATACAATTTACAACCTTTGGTTTATAGATTATTACCTGTCACCACCTGTGCTTTAGAAACCACCAAATTACCACTTCTGGTTTCCTAAAATTTGCACGTTACCTCAAATCTGTCAAATTAAACGGCAAGTGTTACCCACTCGCCCAATTTTGTGGTTTAGTGTCCAACAACCATATTCCTTATCCAAATGTCCTAAATACCCTATATAGCTCCTATTTAACATACTAGCCATTTTCATTTGTTTTTATTTAATTGTTCTCATTTTATCATCAACTACTTGCAAAAATCAACCCCCAAAAAACATTAAAAATATTTGAAAGGTCAAAGTAGTTGGAGTACACAACAATATAAACAATAATTTATTTTTGCTATTTTTAATTAAAATGTGTTATTTAATTGTTGCATATAACTTATAAGGTGTTTTATAAATGTCTAATCTATTTTTATTGTGTGTTTGGTTAGGAATAAATTTAATTTTAAAATATCAATATTCAAAAAAATTTACATTAAAAGTAAATAAAAAGTAATTCTTTCTTTACCAATCATGGGAGTAATAAATATTATATACTTTAAGGAAATAAATATTTCTCTACGAAATATATAAATATAAAAAATTAATTACATCAATTAAAATTATAGAAAGATTACAAATAAATATAAT
This sequence comes from Panax japonicus, assembly GCA_020205505.1. Lineage (NCBI taxonomy): Eukaryota > Viridiplantae > Streptophyta > Magnoliopsida > Apiales > Araliaceae > Panax > Panax japonicus. Next base: position 42,318,961 of record CM035111.1, read on the forward strand.
AAATACATTAATTATATGTCATTTGTGGGTGAATATGGATTATCGCTGGCCACATCTATCTATTCACATATTATCTAAAGTTAACTTATTTCAGAATTATATTTTACCTTCTTCCTTATAATTCTACTTTCTTTCTCTAAAACCTAACTATCTAAAAGTTCTCATCTCTCTTTAAAACTTTTGCTCTCTCTATAAAAGTTTATGAACACCAATATATCTTATACTTGTGATACCTGTAGCATGCTGTTTCCTATTTAGCAACTTGACTACTTTGGTGGGGCTTAATCAGATGTGCCTCATGTGCATAATAAAGATTGAAACAAGTAATTAACTAAAAATTACCATGCACAGTAACTTTTCAGTGATTGAGATATACTAATAATAATTTGTATTTGATGGGTTTTGAGGACGTTTATTGTTCGGTTTAATAGCTTCCAAACTACAGTCACATTGCACAAATTAGAGCTTTTCGTTTCTTTTTTCATATTACATGAAAAATACTTTAATCAATTAATTTGTTAACATAATATGACATTTGATGTACTTATTTATTTATTTTAAAGTCACAAATAATTATCATTAATATATTGAATAATCAGATCTTTTATTTGTCCTTGTAATATATATATATATATATATATATATATATATATATATATATATATTAGACAGGATCAAGAGTAGACCTCTTAAGTAGTAGAACTCTCTTCAATAATAGAATTTTATCAAAACGACGTAGTTTTGATAAGACGCGGTGGCATTTTTGTAAATACGCGGTGGCATGGTATTTACAAAAATGTCACCGCGTCTTATCAAAACTACGTCGTTTTGATAAAATTCTATTATTTAAGGCATTCTACTACTTAAGAGGTCTACTCTTGATCCTGTCTGATATATATATTACATAATTAACTTAGTAATATCTCAATTTTTAAAAGGTTGGATACATATAATACAAAATATTATTATTTAATTAAGATAGTCCATATATTTAGAATTCCTAAGACTTGAGCATAATGATTATGTATAACATGGCAAGAAGAAGGGCAGTATAGTAGTCATAACATTGCAGTTAACACTGTTAATTAAAAAAGGAGAAACGACGTGCGTTGCAAGTTTAAGGAAACCGCAGGTGGTAATTTGGTGGTTTTTAAACCATAGGTGGTAAAATGCATTTTACCCTATACTTTAATTATCATATAATGCGGAGACTTGTGCATGTGACTCTCTCTTTACCAGTATATATATTTCCTGTAACTTGTTTTGCTTTTGTGGCCAATTAACCCACATGAACTGTAGCTGCAGCTATGGTCAATGACGAAGATAAACTGATAATACAGTATATGAAGTATGAAAAATATAAATCAACGTAACGCGAGCATGGATCCAGCCATCTATTATAGTCCCTTTTACTTTCTGATGGGACATCCACCACCCCAGTTCGAGATTCCAAAAGCACTCTCACATCAATAGCTAATCGACATCCGAAACACCTCTATTTGTCGAAGCCTGCGACTATATCTCATTTTTGTTGTGCACAATGTATTATTGCTCCAATTATTGCCTTGCCTCACTCATCCAACAACATGATTGTCACCACACTCGAAAAAGAGTACTCTCTTCAAAGAATCATGCACTTTTTCCACGCTCCATGAGGTCATTGCTGTTACCACTCCATTGAGAGCCTGTACTGATCAACACCTTTCCCATAGGGAGTCCATCATTGCGTGACAGCAAGTCACACTCTAAGAGTTGTCGACTGTCACAATTCTTCCCAATATCCACCAATGCTGGCTTGAATGCTCTTCTGCCATTGTTCTGAAGTCAGTTCTCAAAGAAGATGTCGAGCAAGTCACAAAAGCTTTACGTTGTTTTCAACTCTCTACACTGATAGAGATGATCTCAACAAAAGCCATTTATGTTGTCAAAGATTGGTCTCTTAATCAGAAGAGGTTTGAAGAGTGGATGCACGTTCCTTGATTCTGAACACGATGCTTTTAACAAAATTGTATACTTTCACTTTTACATCTCACGTTGGTGCCCTGAAAATGGTCGCAATCACAATCCTTTTTGTCAAGCTGCAGAAATTGTAACGACGATATGATTTTATCCATCAAAGAGAATGTAACAATAAGTTTGATATGGGTCGAGTCCTATGCTTTGAGCAGTGAAAAGTCAATGAGGAATAATATTCCGCGGAATATTTTAACATATATTAGCTGAAGATATGAGAAGCAGCAGGAAATAGTCATCTGTGCTAATTAAATTATAGCATGAAAATCCTAAGTGGGTGATGATTGGGAAAATCAATTAATAGTTTCATCGAATGAAGTCTGTCCTTTACACATTTCAATCGTATAATAGAGTACATACTTAAATTCTAGTATAATGTACTTAACTCTCTAAGCACTGCTAACAGATATGTACATTAAATTTCTAGGCATCTGGTAACAAGTCTATTAAGACGCATTTGCTATCTGAACTACAATTTAAGATATTTCAATCCAAATATTTGTTCGCAATAATCTGAATATCGACTTAGTAGTTTCTCTTTTCTTTCTTGCTCTCATGCAGAATGTATTGCACTGGCACATTGTAGATGAACAGTCCTTCCCTTTAGAGATACCTTCATATCCAAAACTGTGGGATGGTGCTTATTCTTTTGCAGAACGATATACAATGGCTGATGCTTCTGAGATTGTAAGGCAAGTCAATTACTCTTATTTTTTCATAATAGAATTTTTCTCCCCGACACTTTTCTAAAATATTCAATAGTATATTTTGCAGTTATGCTCAAAGACGAGGGATTAATGTATTATCTGAGCTTGATGTTCCAGGACATGCTCTCTCCTGGTAATTAGTTCTGACCAACTCAAGTACAATATAGTGTTGGTATTAAATTCAATATAAGTTTTGGTAAGATCTTAATTTTTTTGGTTACTTATCATTTTCTTTTTTCGTGCAAATTTTAGTTCCAAACATAGTGTTATGCTTGACATAGATGTTAATCCCTCACTAAAGGTTTTTTTGCTTAGTAGTTCAAGAAGCTAACTATTTTACATCATTAGGGGGGTTGGTTATCCTTCCTTGTGGCCGTCACAGACTTGCAAGGAGCCACTTGATGTCAGCAATGAATTCACCTTTAAATTGATTGATGGAATTCTCTCAGGTAAGTCTACTTTCCAGTTAGAAACTTAATGCCTTTGATTTGGTAAATACAATGTAAAAAACAATTAACATTCTCAAACTAACCAAAATTTCAGATTTCAGTAAGATCTTCAGATATAAATTTATTCATTTAGGGGGCGATGAAGTGGATACCAGTGAGTTTCCTTTTATGTTTTCTCGTACCATATTATTGCTACTTGCATTACTATGTGCATCTGCAGGACTATTATTCCTAGTATTTAATTTTCTCATTACATGCCATGTGGATCCTTTTAAAGTATGCCCAGAATCCGGATAATTATCATATGGAATCTGGATATTCTGTTTTTCTGTCTTTGACTTGATTAAGCCATTTACTTGGTGTGCTAGCAGCATTCTTTCTCTTTCCTTTTTCAAATATTTAAACGACTAGAACTCCCCCCGTCCCTCAAAAGCTGGCTTAGTTTTAGTTTTTGGTCAAATTGACCAATATTAGAATTAAGCATATTTATTCATATTTTCAAACCTATGAAAATTGGAGGTGATAGTAAATTCGATATAGTTATAGTTTCTCCACCTATATTTACAAAAGAAATAGTACAAACATTGATTACAAAAATGGTCTATTTGACTGAAAAAGTCAAACCTAACCATTTTTTACGGGACGGAGAGAGTAGTTGTTTTTAGACAAAGTTAATAGATAAAACACTGTGAATGACTTTCCAAAAATATCACTAAGTATTAGATTAAAAAAATAGTCACAGCAGATGGAGCAACTAAGGTTTCTAGGATGAACATTTATTGTCTGATCAGCGGATGTTTTAAACTTCTAATTTATGTATGCTTCTTGTTCTCCTACCAACCACTTTATCCTTCCTATTAACCTTAGGAAGTTGATTTTGATTTGATGATTTGTAGAGCGAGTCCAAAGTCTGTTTGTTGCATGTCTTGTAAGTTCAACAGCTTTGCTGTTTCCTATATGACGCTAAAGTAAACCAATAATACTCTATTCCTACATCGGAACATGTGGGATAGACTAAATTGTATATAAGGTCTCAACTTTTAACTCTACTATTTAGAGTAGAATTTTAATGGGCATATGGTTGGCCAAGATTACTAAGGTGCTACTGGGACAATGGATTAAGCCTTTTTCTGGGTCGGGATTGGGTTCAGGTAGTAATGAATGGTATCAGAGCGGTGGGCCCTTGTGTTGTTATGAGTCTGACAATGACTTTTGGTAGGGACTGTAGTGGGTCAGATAACCCAGGTGATATTGGGACAGTGAACCTGTGTAGGGGCTTAATCTCTAGTATGACCCAAAAAATACATAAAGTGTAAATGACTTTCTCACCAAGATAATCAAATAATATAAACAATCCAAATATCTAGAATCTTAATTTCCAAAATAGAAATAAATTTTTTTGTTTAATTAAAAACATAGAGTAGTTAATTAAACTTTTTATACTTTATCAGTCATCTTCAAACAAATTCTTGTAGCTGGATATGCTTGAAATTTGAATATACATGTAGGAAACATTAAAGAGCAGTTACCTAAGTTGCATGTAAGAACACTTCTACTCTGCACAACATATATGCAACTAATAGATAAGAAAAATGTGTCACCCCAACAAACCTATAGACTCCTTGTATATCTATATTTTATCTTTCAATACTAGATCTCAATAATCCCCAAGTACATCTGAATTCTTTAGCTTATTTGGACATTTGTCTCTCGCCGTTTTAAGTTGAACTGCATAAGTAACTGATGATAAATCACCAATATGTACCTTGGATTATTATTTTCAGGTTGCTGGGGAAAAACTCCTCGTGTAAGGAACTGGTAACAATCTCAAGACCATACTTCTTCTCTTCATCTCAAGTATAAGTGTTTTAGTGAAATCACTAAACTATTCACTCATTGCAATGACGTAGTTTTTAATGAAAATGTATGTTATGTAATGACAAAAATGCAAAACTGTCCCCTCAGTTTACCCACTTGCGACGGTTTTGCCCATGAGTTTAGGTATTAGCCAAAAGTCTACCTCAAGGTAAAGTTAGTAGTGCAGAACGGTCCCATTTGGGTCAGTTTTGCACTTCTAGTTGTGCTTAAAAACAGATAGTTTTGCACTAATGATGATTGTACGTTTGGGGGGGGGGGGGGTTCCTAATAAGTTAAACTCAAGAGTCGAGGCACATGGGACAATTTTATGTTTTAGTCTTATGGAATTATTTATTTACTACTATAACATTATTAAGCATCCTTTTATGTTTTCTTATTTATACCTGTATAGATTTATGTTGCAAAAAAAGGATTTACAAGAAACATAATAGTAATCTCTTTTTAACAACCACTACACCGAAAAGAGATTTAGCGACTTCCATACCTTCTCTTTATACACATGGATGAAAACATCAGAAAGTCTAATTTATTTATTTTTGCGTAAAAAATACTCTCTATCTGCTCAAAAATAGTAAGAAACAACTTCAACCATTTGTATGGGAATCGAACAATCTCAATAATAGGTGTAAACTAAGGTCAAATAAGAAAACCTACACATCATTGACAAATGTATGGAATGTGAGCAGTTAAAATAATTTCACAATAGCAATATTAAAGTATTCAAAACTGAATAAAGTTAGCAGCATGAACCAAGAAATTTAATTATCTTTAAGAGCCTCAAAATTTAAGTGTGGCGTGCACCACTAAAAATTTATAATAGATATTTTAATGTTTAATAGAACCTGTATGAATTATTTGCTCACACACGAAGTAAATATCCATGGCATCGGCCTAGAAAATTGCTAATAATCCCTCACGATTTGAATGGTGTTATGCTCCGAAAATAATGAACAGAAAAAAAGAAGATAATAAGGATAATAAGATGGTTGATGTAAGCATCAAAAAGTTCATTCTAAAATGATGGATTCAGTGAACTTATTAGCAAGTACAAAAATTTTCAGATTCAAATATATAGCAGATCAGGTGTGGATTTTGATGCTGATGATGGAAAATGATGCACATGGATGGATAAATAGAAAGGGAATGGGAGAACACCACGCCACACACGCACACACACACACATATTGATGAGGCATGAAACACCTTTATTGGAAGTATATAGTTTTATTATCTTAAATAGTTCGATTCTTAAACTTTTTATTTTATTTTTTATTTTCCCTGTTTAAATCTTCACGCTTCTTACACTTGCACAACCTCTTTACAGTATGAGTAAATTTTCCATACCTATTGCAATGGATAACTTCTATTTTTTCTTTGTTTAAATAAGCACACCTATTATTATGCCATTTATAGTTCCATTTTTAATGGACTCCTACCCTGTGTCTCCAAAAGCCATTGCAAAATAAATTCTGTTATGTTACTAAAAGACTTGCCATTTACAAAATAATTTCCTTTTTCCTTGAGAGAAGGGTAATATCCGTGATCATGTCCTCTAGACTTTTGTAATGCTAAATCCGTTCTTGTGAATTATAAGAAAATTATTTCTATTTAGAATGTATAAATCTAAATTCTCTTTTTCAGGTTAAAGAAACACGGGATGAATGAATCGGAAGCATACCAGTACTTTGTCTTGCGAGCACAGAAAATTGCTGTTTCCCATGGATATGAAGTTGTTAATTGGTAAATATTTTGGTCAAGAAACTTTTTCTATTACATGGGTTTTCATCTAAATTTTGTTAAAAATTATTGCAGGGAGGAGACCTTCAACAGCTTCGGCAGTAAGTTAAGCCCAAAAACTGTTGTCCATAACTGGTATGCCTGATAGATATTCATGTCTATAACTTAGTTATAGGCTGTGAGAATTATTAAATTTATCAATTATTATCTTTATTTAATTAAAGTACCGTATTATGATACAACATATTCTAATAAGAAAATATCATTAAGAGTGATAGCTTGCTTAATTTTCTGCTTGTATGCCTTTGGTATTTGGTGTGAGGTGTGTTCTCATATAGGTGTACTATCAAAGCCTATTGAGCCTCAAGCTCAACTATCTCCTTGGCTCAGAGAATATACTCTAGGTCTCCTAAAATAATACGGAATGGTTAACGATCTATGTTCTAACTTCTAAGATAGCAAATATTTGTCTAATTCTAACATGAATCTTTATCTCCAAATAAATCTTAATTGCCATGCTTTTGTGCTCTAATTTGTTTTCCATAACAATTTATTCTATCATAATACTTCTAGTAGTTTATGATATGTTAAGGTGAGATCGGACAATATACCATCATTGAGCATCTCTACTTTTTATAAGAAGAAATTATGTTTGTTAATATGATCCAGATTTAAAGTAAACTCTATTCATATAATCATCAGGGAAAAAAAATATGACCAATGCGCTATATATAGCCAACTGTTTAGTCATTGAGAAACTCATTTTTTAGATTACAACTCTCATTCTATACTATGTGAGAAAATCAACTGTAAACACTTGCTTCGTTCTGCCTCATCCCAATTGAGTTTTTAAAATTGATTTCACTTGTGAATTTTGAAAATAAATTGAAATATTGAATAAGAAAAGACTAATAGTAAATCTTGGAGTGATGTAACATCAGTTCTTTTATTTTACTTAGCTTCTAACCCGGGAGGGCTAATTCTTTACTTTCAACCTATCTGACAGGCTTGGAGGTGGTGTTGCTGAGAGAGTAGTTGCAGCTGGGTTGAGGTGCATTGTCAGTAACCAGGGCATGTGGTATTTGGATCACTTGGATACCCCATGGCAGGAGGTTTACAAGTATGAACCACTCACAAACATCACTAATCCGACGGAACAGAAATTAGTTATTGGGGGTGAGGTATGCATGTGGGGTGAACATATTGATGGATCAGATATCGAACAAACAATATGGCCTCGTGCTGCTGCAGCTGCAGGTACTCATTAGTTATTATAATCTGTTTCAGAAAAACATATCATGCAATGAAAATTGAGAATCCTTGTTCTAAATGCTATGGATGGTAACGTTATAGGCTAAACAAGAAACGAATAAGGCTTGTTACCCAGTTTCATTTTCTTTGAGTTATCACACCACCCTTCAATTTTCTTCTCCTTAGACTGAGTTTCGTACATCACAATAAGTTGGTAATGAATTCACAATTGCAGTTTCAATCTTTGTTTTATTATTGAATTCGTCAGTTACTTTTAGTAGTGTTAATAATAATATATTTCGAATTTTGAATCAGAGATTTAAATTGTATTTGCTGGTGTAAATGAGAAGTTTAACATATAACGCTGGTTGTCCCTTCTGAAACCATGATATTCTGTTCATTAAAACACTTGTTTAGTATATGCAGCTGTGGTCCTTAAACTTCAGAGATTTAAATTTAATATTGAACTGATGCTCAAGACATTCCTTTTTTCCCTCTTCTTGCGTGGTTTTCCTTTTTGGTCGATGAAGAGAGGTTGTGGACGCCTTATGATCAGCTACCTGAGGATCTAACGCAAGTAACTCCAAGATTAGCACACTTTAGGTGTCTGTTGAATCAAAGAGGAGTTGCTGCTGCTCCATTGGATGGGCCTGGACGAATTGCACCACAAGAGCCAGGCTCCTGCTATATGCAATAGTTTTATGGATCATATCTCCAAATCATCGGAATAATATGCGGTTGGTTCAATAATTCCCTGTTGCAATAATGGTAAATATCAATTAATCTTGATAAGCAGCGTTTCTTTTGTTTTTTTTGAAAGGGGTCGATAATAAGTCATAGGACAATATCTGTTCCTTTCTTTTTCCTTTCATATTTCCATATATACATTAGCATTTTTATTTATAAAAGTGGCAGTTGAATTTCTGTGGATGAAATTCCTTTGGAAAGAATTATAAATATGTTATAAAATTATAGTATATGGATGTCTAAATTCATTCTTCCCATCTTTATTGTACCTTTGAGTTTTGAAACCTCCAAGTATGAACAGAAGTATTGTAAAGAGAATGAAGTATAGCAGTTAAAACAAAACTCATGTCCAACGTAAATGATCATCAATTTACTCTATTGGGCATTATTCACTGTGAAACATGACGATTACAGAAACCGAAGATGGGTAGCTTGCTTTATAACAGCATGAAATGTTACAATTACATTTTAGTATTCATGAGTTTACTTCTTTAGAAAAGATGTTTGACAATAATTTTTTAAAACTATGTATTAAATTTGACCGAATGTTTATTCAATATCTATTTCTAATAATTTTTGAATTTTTTTTATGAAGTTACAATGACAAATCTTGCAAACTTGAGTTTGTGACACTTGATATTACGGGTAAGAATTATTTGTCATAGATCCTTGATGCTGAAATCCATCTTGATGTCGAAATCCATCTTGATGCCATGGGTCTTAGAGACGCCATTAAAGATGGTAATGAAACATCTAGCCAAAACAAGAAAAATGCCATGATTTTCTTACGCTATCATCTCCATGAGGAGTTGAAGTTAGAGTATCTCGCAATAAAAGATCCCCTTTTTCTTTGTAAAAATTTGAAATAAAGATATGACCATCAAAAGATAGTTATTCTTCCAAAAGCCCGTTGTGATTGGATATATTTACGATTGCAGAATTTTAAATCAGTAAGTGAATATAATTCTGCAACGTTTAAAATCAGTTCTAAATTGAAATTATGTGGAGATAATATTCATTGATGAATATATTTTAGAAAAAAATATTCTCTACTTTTCATGCCTCGAATGTGCTCCTTGCAACAACAATATAGAGAACGAGGTTTAAGAAATACTCTGAACTGATTTTATGCTGAACAAAATAATGAGCTTTTAATGAAAAATCAGGACCAATTGGTTCAGCTCCATTCTCTGAAGTGAATGCTTCGAGATATAATAATAATTATGGTCATGGTCGTAATAGAGGTCGTGGATGTGGCCATGGTCGATGACGATTTAATTATCGCAACTATGATGGTCGTAATTTGTCAAATTCTAACAAACCTTCACAGAATGAGGAGAAACAAGAAAGGGGGAAAAATATACATAACAGAGATACTAAAAAGGAAGAAAATATATGTTATCGGTGTGGAATGAAAGAGCATTGGTCTCGTACTTGTCGTACGGCCAAATATCTTGTTGATTTATATCAGTCCTCATTGAAAGGAAAGGAGAACATAAAAATAAATTTTTCTTACCCACATCAAGATAATGATGATATTTAGTTTGATCCTTAGGATATGACGCACCTTGACGCTACATATTTTTTTGAGCAAAATAATGAGCAAGTTGATATTTCTTGTAATGCAAATAATTAGTTCAAAATTATGTTAATCCTTTTAAGTGTGTTTCTTTTATGCTAATATATTTCGATGTATTTTGTTTTCTTCTTTTCATGTTGGCTTATTTAATGTAAAGGATTGTGTTATAATTAAAAAAACTATGTCTTATTATGAACTTATTATATATTTATTCTTTTTCATGAAAAAATATGAATTTGTGTCATGTTATAAATGAGCCCGATATCAGTGGTGGAGATATATACTTAGCAGATAGTGCAACGACATATACTATTTTTAGACAAACAATATTTTTCAAATTTAAGAATGATGAAAGCAAAAGTGAATACAATATCAGGTTCAGCAGACTTGATTGAAGGCTCTGGAAGAGCCAATATAATGCTTCTTTTATGCTAATATATTTCGATGTATTTTGTTTTCTTCTTTTCATGTTGGCTTATTTAATGTAAAGGATTGTGTTATAATTAAAAAAAACCCTATGTCTTATTATGAACTTATTATATATTTATTCTTTTTCATGAAAAAATATGAATTTGTGTCATGTTATAAATGAGTCCGATATCAGTGGTGGAGATATATATTTAGCAGATAGTGCAACGACATATTCCATTTTTAGACAAACAATATTTTTCAAAATTAAGAATGATGAAAGCAAAAGTAAATACAATATCAGGTTCAGCAGACTTGATTGAAGGCTCTGGAAGAGCCAATATAATGCTTCCTAGTGAAATACAATTTATTATTGATAATGATTTGTTTTCCACTTAATCAAGGAGGAATCTGCTAAGTTTCAAAGATATACGTATTAACGAGTACCATATTGAGACAACCAATGACAATGGTATAGAATATATTTACATCGTATCAAATGTCTCTACTGGAAAACAAATATTGGAAAAATTACCCGTTTTATCTTCAGATTTGTACTACACAAGTATTAATACAATTGAAGTCGAACCAAATAATTTTATTATTTGGCATGACCGGTTGGGTCATTCTGGATCAATTATGATGCGAAGAATTATTGAGAATTCACATTGCCATCTATTAAAGAACCAGAAGATTATTCAATTTAAGGAATTCTCGTGTGTTGCTTGTTCTCAAGGCAAATTGGTCATTAATTAGACCAACACCAACTAAAGTTGGGATTGAATCTCCAAGATTTCTAGAACATATTCAAGGAGATATTTGTGAGCCTATTCACCCACAAAGTGGACCATTTAGATATTTTATGATTTTAATAGATGCATCTACAAAATGGTCATATATGTGTTTATTATCAACTCGCAACCTGGCATTTGCGAGATTACTTGCTCAAATTATTAGATTACGAGCATAATTTCTAGATCATACAATCAAGACTATTCTTCTTGACAATGTTGGTGAATTCACATCCCAAATATTTAATGATTATTGCATATCACTTTGAATAAACAATGAACATCATGTTGCCCATGTTTATACTCAGAATGGTCTTGCTAAATCATTTATTAAACGCCTTCAGTTAATTGTAAGATCATTGCTCATGAGAACAAAACTTCATATCCCTGTTTGGGGGCACACTATTTTACATGTAACATAACTTATTCGCATTAGGCCAACATCATATCACATTCTCTCCATTACAATTGGTTTTTGGTTATGAGCCAAATATTTCTCATTTAGGAATAATTGGTTGTGCGGTATATGTTCCAATTTATCCTCCACAACGTACAGAGATGGGTCCTCAAAGGAGACTGAGAATATATATTGGGTTTGAGTCCCCATCGATAATTAAATATCTTGAACCCTTAACATGTGATTCATCTACGGCACGATTTGTCGACTGTCATTTTGATGAGACTATGTTTCCAGCATTAGGGGGAGAAATTAAACAGTTGGATAAAGATATTACATGGAATGCATTGTCATTATTAAATTTTGATCCTCGTACAAAACAACATGACCAAAAAGTTCAAAAGATACTTTGTTTGCAAGATATAGCAAATCAGCTACCGAATTCATTCACCGACTCAAAAGTAGTAACCAAATCTCATACACCATTTGTAAATACTCCATCTTGGATTGAAGTCCCAATAGGACATTTCGCAAAAATTGTAGCAAGTGAGTCTAAGGCACGCCAGAAGCGTGGTAGACCAACTGGTTCAAAAGATAAAAATTCTCGAAAAAGAAAAGGAGTAAATAATCAAGTTGACATTATTGAGGAGAAAAATACTCATGAGGATATAGACATAACTAATCATAAAACCCCAAAAGAGGTTCAGGTACCTGAAAATAATAAAAATGAGATCTCGATAAGTTATGTCTCTACAAATAAAACGTGGAATCGAAGTGAGATAGTTGTTGACAACCTTCTTTCATATAATATATCGCTTGATATCATTAATGAAAACGAGGATTTTAAGCCTAATTTTGTCAAAGAATGTAGACGCAGAAATGATTGGCCAAAATAGAAAGAAGCAATCCAGGCAGAATTAAATTCACTTGCAAAACGTGAAGTTTTTGGACCTGTAGTCCAAACACCTATAAAGTAATAAAGTCAGTTGGATACAAATGAGTCTTTGTGCGAAAAAGAAATGAGAAAAATGAAATCGTAAGATATAAAGCATGACTTGTGGCACAAGGGTTTTTACAAAGACATGACATAATTACGATGAAACATATTTTTCTGTGGAAGATGCAATTACATTGCGGTATCTTATTAGCCTGACAACTCATGAAAAACTAGATGTGTCTATTGTCTAATGAATGTTGTTATAACCTATTTATATGGGTCAATTGATAATAATGTTTATATGAAAATTCCTGAAGGATTTAAATTGCCCGAAGCATATAATTCAAATCCCCGGGAAGTTTACTCAATCAAGTTGCAAAGGTCCCTATACGGGTTAAAACAATCAGGACGCATGTGGTATAATCGTCTTAGTGAATATTTATTGAATGAAGGATATAATAATAACCCTATATTCTCATGTGTTTTTATAAAAGAAGTCAAAATCAGGTTTTGCTATTATTGGAACTCATGGAGAGATACCAAAGACAATAAATTATTTAAAGAAAGAATTTGAGATGAAAGATTTGGGAAAAACAAAATTTTATCTCGGCTTGCAGATCGAGCATTTAGCAGATGGAATTCAATTTCATCAGTCAACTTATACATAGAAAGGTCCTTAAAAGATTTTATATGGATAAAGCACATCCATTGAGTACCCTAATGGTCATTCGATCACTTCATGTGAAAAGGACCCGTTTAGACCTCGTGAGGATAATGAAGAATTACTTGGTCCTGAAGAACCATACCTCAGTGCAATTGGTGCACTAATGTATCTTGCTAATAATACACGATCTGATATAGCATTTTCTGTGAATTTTCTAGCAAGATATAGTTCTTCTCTTACCGGAGATATTGGAATGGAGTTAAACATATTTTTCGTTGTCTGCGGGGAACTATGGATATGAGCTTATTTTATTCAAATAATGATAATCATGAATTATTTGGATATGTTGTTGTAGGATATTTATCTGATCCACATAAAGGTCGATCTCAAACAAGTTATCTTTTTATGTGTGGTGATACTGCTATATGATGGAGATTTACAAAGCAAACAAGTTGCCACTTCATCTAATTATGCTGAAATACTTGCAACCCATGAAGCAAGTCAAGAATGTGTGTGGCTGAGATCAATGACTCAACATATTCGTGAAACATTCAGTTTATCCTCCAGCAAAGGAATTCAAACCATTGTGTATGAAGATAATGTTGCATGTATAACTCAATTAAAAGGAGTATACATCAAAGGAGATAGAACAAAGTACATCTCACCGAAATTCTTTTTCACGCATGACCTTGATAAGTGTGGTGACATTGATGTTCAACAAATTCGCTCAAAAGATAATCTAACAGATTTGTTCACCAAAGCACTGCCAACTACAACGTTTGAAGGATTACGTCGCAGTATTAGAATGCGACAACTGAAGGACTTAAAGTGATACATTCACGAGGGGGAGCTAATACGCGATGTACTCTTTTTTCCTTAACCAATATTTTTTCCTATTGGGTTTTCCTGGTAAAGTTTTTAATGAGGCGGTTTTTAATGCGTATGGCTACACAATAGACATTCAAGAGTGAATGTTATAAAATTATAGTATATGGATGTCTAGATTCATTCCTCCTGTCTTTATTGTAATGATCTTTGAGTTTTTGAAACTCCTATGACCTTTGAGTTTTGAAATCTCCAAGTATTGATGTTCATGCACCTATAAATAGAAACATTGTAAAGAGAATGAAAAAGTATACAAATATATACTACAACTTATATAAAATAAAAATGCTCTCTCTTTTCTTCTAATCATCCTTGTTCTTAATTTTAGTATACTCTTATAATAAAACATGTATTCTCTGCAATTGTTATTTATGTGCTGGTTTTCCATTTTCCTTTGCATATGTTACGAAAGCTTTAGGGGTAAGGAAAATATATATGGAGGTCTTAAATAAGAATGTAGACTAAAAAATTGCATAATTCATAGATATATTTACCGCACTGTGATAATATTGCTATGGCAATTCTAAAGGTACTAGACCAAGAGTGAAACCTTACAGAAAATGATTTTTGAAACTGCTTCCAAAAATCTGGAGCTAATGGTGGGTTGACACTAAGAGTGAGGTTAGGGATCTGAAACAGGGTTGATATGTTTCTAGGATAAAAACAGAACTTAGAATTTGTATATGCACAAAGATTTTGGGATAAGCCTCACTCGCCATAACATTAAGCATTTAAGCTAATACTACCTCTCTCATGTAAAGGACTCTGGGGGTGTTTGTTTAGAGTTGAATGGAGCTGAATTTGAATGGCTGAATCGGTAAGACAAACGAGCTGAATGACCAAGGGGGTGTTTGATAAAAACTGAATAAATTTGAATCTTAATCTGAATGAGCTCTGAATAAAAAAATCTGTTTGATAATTGACATGTCTGAAACATCTGAATGACAAACTTTATTATTTTATCCCCTCTAAAAAATTTCAAAATTATTGTAAATTTATTTAATATTACTTAATAAAATAGTTAATATATTTTTTAATTTTTTTAATTTTTTTACTCCATTCACCTGCTCATTCAGTCATTCAGCTCAAAAAATCTGACTTAGCCATTCAGCTCGTCTATCTTACCGATTCAGCCATTCAGATCAAAACAAACGCACTGACCGATTCAGCCATTCAGATTCAGCTTCATTCATGTCTAAACAAACACCCTCAAGTCAGATTTTTTGAGCTGAATGACTGAAAAAGCAGCTGAATGAAGTAAATTTTTTTAAAAAAATTAATATATATATATATATATATATATATATATTAACTATTATATTAAGTAATATTAAATAACTTTACAACAATTTTGAATTTTTTTAGAGGGGATAAAATAATAAAGTTTTGTCATTCAGATGTTTCAGACATGTCAATTATCAAACACTTTTTTTCATTCAGATTCAATTCATTCAGATTCACATTTATTCTATTTTTATCAAACACCCCCTTCCTCTGTTCACCGTGTTTGGCACAGATTTTAAGGTTTGGAAAAAATATATTTATACATCAAAGATTTCAGTTATAAAGTATAGTTGAAAATATATTGTACGGTTTAGGCGTGACTTAAAATCCGTCTCAAACACACTCAAAAACAAGATGCATCTCACATAGTATTAGTCTGTTGGAAATCCTTCTATGTTTATGTCTGATATTGAATCATTAGATGTCTATTGTATAAATATGAACCCAGAAATCAGAATAAAAGATCAAGTGTGAAGAGTGTAGCAGGTACAGTTCCATGCACGAGTTTGTATTTTCAGGGTTTCCATGGTGGTGGAGGAGGTGGACTTCCTGGATATAACGGCGGAACTGCAGAAAACATGATATTCTTGTCAATCCCCATGCGGCCACTTGCTGTGAGGGACACAAGTGCTGCAACCAATCCTGCATTTCCAGCCAAGGTTGGTTCAGCGTAGCTGTAATTGGAACGTGAGTCTTTGAATTTGTCTAACTTATCAGGGCCTCCTACCATTGCCCCTGTAATTGTATTAGGGTTAGGATTCCGGCTTTTAAACCACTTCCATCCTTCTTTGCACGAGTATTTCTTGTTGTCCTTGGGTATGGATGCGCCCCGGTGATGAACATATTTAGGGTATTTGTTGCCATATCCTACCAGGTAGCTCATATTCATTGGATTTGCACCAAGAATGTAGTTAATCTGTTAGTGTAAAACATAGAGCCCTTAGATTCGTTTAGTCGAGTTATGAAGAATGAGTAAAAGATCAGGGTTGAGAGTTAGCAGATGAGGGAACCTGGGAATTGGCGAAACGGCGTAAATCATCTGCGAAGATAAAGTTAGGACCACAGTTCCAACCAGGAACACCGGTAGCATTTAGATAATCAACAAAGAGTGATGCTAAGAAGGCTGCATTTGCGACATACTGAAGTGGCTGTCCACGTCCATGGTCCAACTGAATAAGCCCTCCTGAATGTTTTACCCAATGTTACATGATTCGATATGGACCATATGGTACATGGAACGTGAAAGGAAACAGAAACGTTACTTTCTATGGTATCTGGTGTGTTAGGGATAGACTTCTTCGGATCACTTAGTAGGTATGTAATTTGTTTATCTAGAAAATAGTCCACTTTCTTAAAGATATAGTTGAAACTGATTAAGTTGTTTCAAGGATGACAAAAGGGGTCAAGTTTTCTATTAATTAGCATCCTAAATTAACACATGGAATTGGAAAAATGAAGTTTTGTATTGATATGTTAGTGTTTTCTTGTAACTCTGGTTTCGCTATATTAACACGAAAATCTATCATACTCTTAACAAATTATTTCTAGAAAGGGCAAGACTTTACCTCGAGTCCAGTTGAAGACATGGTAGCGTTGAAGATACGAACACATGTTAAGTTCAGTGATATTATGATAGCTACTGAGCATTGCCTCATAAGGGTATCCGGGATTCAAGAAAATCCGCAGCCTAGTTAGCAGCAGCATGGCTGCAGGTAACTTGTTATCCCAACTCAAAACACTCAAATCCGGAATCATAGAAAATGCCTTGGCATTAGTGCCTAATCCAGAGTTTGTTGCCAAGTCAATGTAACTTCTGTTCCCTGTGGCATAGTACAGCCAAGCCGCACCCCACATATACTCATCATAGTAGCCTGCGGAATTGTAGTAGGGCTCAATGTTTGGGTTGCCGCGGCTGTATGGTGCTCGTTTACCTTTGTCCCGGGCAAATTCAAAGACTGTGGCGGCCCCTTTGGCTAGCTTCTGGGAATAGGCTTTGTTGTTGCGAAAAACTATGGATGCTGCTGCCATTGCTGCTGCCATTTCTCCGGCAAGGTCTGGACCCAAGTATGCAGTTTGGACCGGACGAGGGTAGTCCATGTCTTCTGGTCTTGTCCAGCAGGTATGATCATCTGGAGTTGTTGATCCATTTTGTGATCCTCCAACCTTGCGAAACAAATAAAGTTTGGATATAATTGGGGGATTTCAAATTTTGACTCATATGTAAAAGATAGAAACTTAGTATTACTTGTAAATTTTTTGTTCATCATATTAACAAGATCTCCTTGAGTTGAAGAAATTATGCAACAATGCAAGAGTACTCATAATGTGATTTTTCAGTCCATACTGAAATATGTGGGTTATTATCAAACAAATAAAGTTTGGATATAATTGGGGGATTTCAAATTTTGACTCATATGTAAAAGATAGAAACTTAGTATTACTTGTAAATTTTTTGTTCATCATATTAACAAGATCTCCTTGAGTTGAAGAAATTATGCAACAATGCAAGAGTACTCATAATGTGATTTTTCAGTCCATACTGAAATATGTGGGTTATTATCAAGAGTACCAACGTCATGACTTTTTGGATGGAATCATGAATTTATGAATCATTTAATTTTGTAGATAATGTTGTGTATATAGTCTTATGAGTGTGTAAGGTACAATTTACTTGCATAAAAAGTTAAATGAGTCTCTTATTTTGACACGTACATTATAATAGTCAAACTAACACTAAGTTGTTGGAATCCAATTGTGCAAAAGGGATAATGTACCATTCACATGCATAGATTTATGAATATATATATACCTGGCTATAAATTTTGTCAATTTTGTTGGCAGAGGAATTGAAGGTAAGGAGCAAATAATCAGTGCCCCATTTGATGAGATCTCGGACATGGTCGTACTCTCCAATTTCCTTGTACTTGCTCTCGTATTCGATCACGCTCCAGCTCAGCATTGTCACGGCAAACGACATCGGAAAATGGAACTTTACATTGTCTCCGGCGTCGTAGTACCCTCCGACCAGCCCTCCCTTTATGTCCGTTGAGTTTCCATCTTGAAGCCCTGAGTTTCCTCTCCAAGGAACTCCATTGTTTTTGGGCAATTTTCCGGCTGCCCAATTCACAATGTGTGTTAATGGAACTTGTAAAATAGGTCATGAAGATATCCACTAAAATCAAGATTATTGGGGAGTATTTGATTATTGGTCATATTATATCATTTTTCATTTAGAGCCTGTTCGGGTATGTTTTATAAGTCGGTGAAATCAACTTATAAATTATTTGTTACTATTCACATGTTCGGGAATGACTTATTTCTATACTTATAAGTTGAGTTTTAAATATTAAAAAAAAGTAAGTATTTGTAACTTATTTTAAAATGACTTATAAGCCATTTTAAAATAAATTAGTTTGACCAAATATAATGTCTATTTTGTCCTTTATATTTTGTCCCTCTTTTTATTAATGTCACTTTTAATAATCTTTATATTTATTTTAACTTATAAGTCATTGTAAGCCAAACACTTTCATAATTTGTTTAACTTAATTTTTGAATGTTAAGTTTATATTATAAAAGTTATTTTTTATGACAGAAGCATATAGTAGACCTCTCCCGTTTACTTTTATTTTATTTTATTTTATTTAAATTTTTATATCCCCAGTATACTAATAACAAGGTTCATGCATAACAAAACAATCTCTGAATTTATCTGGAACAGGTCAATTACTTCTAAACCCCCTCTATACTTATATCAATGTTTGACAAAAACCTAAAGAAAATTAATATATTTCTTCTCTCTACAAATTGATATATTATTTTTGCCAAAGGTCACTAAACAAATTACTTAATTTACAGTCAAGAAAATGACCTTATTGCTTTCAATAGTACTCCCTCCGTTCCATAGTTATAGGCTGATTTTCTATTTTGGGATGTCCCAATATATATGCTACTTACTATTTATAAAATTTAGTTTGTTCATTGTTTTATTTTTATGCCCTTATAATAAATATTCAACCACTACTCTTTTTTTGAAAAAAATAATATTCAATGTCATTATTCTTATCACCATATTTAATGTTGTTGTATTATCAATAAAACTTTAGAGTTCCAATGTAATAAGACTTCATCTTTGGTTAAAGTTCTATAGTCAATCAATGAAGTTGAGAGTTCCAATTAGATAAGTAAGGAGTAATTAACTTATTCATTAATTTCATATTGAGGGGTATATGTGGAAAATTTTTAATTAAAAATTGTCATCAACTAATTTTTTTAAACTATGTGCCAAAAGAAATCAGCCTATAACTATGGGACGGAAGGAGTATTATATTATAATAATTAATCATCTTCGACGCAAAAGGTCCAAAACCAAACTCATGAGGGTAAAATAGAGATTTTAGGCCCTTATGGACTAACCAAATGATTTTTAAGGATTCGATTATCATGAAATTAATTTCATGATAAGTTAGTCAATTGACCAATACATGAGTACTGACACGCAGAGAAATCACCTCCCGGCATGCGTGTCGACACTGTATTGGTTGATTAATCAAAGTTAACTTCATACTAATCACTCCCGATTTTTAAATACTCTCACCATTCCTAAATAAGTAACGTTTTAGGGAGTTTAAATTTTCCAATATATTTGACGTTAAGAAATTTCTAGGAAGCATTAATTACAATTTTTCCTCTATTGCCCTCAAGTTTTTATTTATCTCATTTATCTATCTAGGCAACTTTATAATATTTTTTTAATTAATGTAAGAATAATTGTGGTAATACATATAAATCTTAATGACATAATTGGAGCAATAAATGATTTTTTTTAATAAGTGTGAAACCCTCTAAATAAATAGAGGGAGTATGAGGGGCTGACTATTACATTAATCCAAAATGAGGGGTATATAGTCTCTCCCCTATAATTAAAACACAATAACTCAATTTAAATCTAGAAAAATTGTGTGGCTGGTTTGCTATTAAACCACTAATTTACTCAAACTATAGTACTATTTATTAAAATCTACTCATAACACACTTAACATATTTTACTTATTAGGGTAGAATTATAAGTTCATTTATTTATTGAAAAAAATGAAGTTCAAAGACCACTCAAGTAAATGAAGTTAAAAAAAGAAAAGAGAAGTAAAAACGTCTAAAAAACACCTAATCATTTTCTCGTGTTCATTTCACATTTTTAGAACCTTTTTTTAGTTGTATTTTTTAAATTATAGGAGTAATAGCTAGGTAGGTTGTTGATATTATCAAATGTAAATATAATGATGTAAGAGTTAGTTTATAATTAGTTATAATTATATATTCTAACGACTTTAAGCAATATTTGTTATTATGACAAAATCAATTTTTACTTTGAAAATATTAAATGCGATTGTAATATCCTTTATCTGTATATATGTAATATTATTTATATCCTTTATATATATATATAAATTAAATACTCTCACTCATTTATGAAAAATGCATGAATTTGTCACCGTTAATCATTAAAATAATAGCTTCCCATAATATATGATGTTTTAGATGATTTTTTTTAATTATTTGACTTTTTATATAATTTAGAATAATTATTTACAATCTTTTTAAAATTATCCGCATGGGAAAATGTTAAAGATGAAAGAGATAGTATGAAATAAATGTATATGGTAAAGGGTACTGTTATAGACAATTAATACTATATTTAATGTTATACAATTATTTATTTAATTTTTGTGCACAATTCTAAAACGTCATATATTATGGGATGAAGGGAGTAAATTGATAATAATTTATCATTAATAAAAATTGTGATCACTTGACCATTTTCATTAATAAAAAATTAGTAAAAAAATTACATAATATTTGATATTTGAGTGAAATGATTCCCAGCTTTCATCTTCATGGGAAAGAAGCACAAAAATATAAGCGGAAATATCATTTCTTAAGATGGCAAATGAGTAACCATTGGAATTCTTCTAAAAAAAATATCAAACCACATAACTTATTTAATAAAAAGAGGCAGAAGTGTACGTACATTTTTGTGCATTAAAGAAGAGAAGAGCCTTGTGGAGCGCAACCGTGTAATTATCAGGCGGAGGTGGCCGGCGGTGGTGCTCTGGCAAGCTCTTGGTAATAATAATTGGCAAACTGATGATTAAAAGGCCCACAACCACCGCCCCCACCGTCCACCGGAGCGCTTTCCGGCTACAAACAACGCAACCCAAATCCACATACTTGTTCTTCTTGCTATTACCCGAGTCCGGACCCAACAGCCAACTCCTTTGTGTCTCGTCTAACGTGAGGCTTTTTGGCGACACCGAGGCCTTGTCCCAGTCGGAGTTTGGACTCCGGTGATCGTATTCCGCCGTGGAGGAGTCGCCGTGGGTTTCTCCGGTTATCTCTAGTGTTCCTCCCCAGTGGTTGGCTGAATGCATGGTCTCTAATAGTTTCTTTTTTGTAATATTTAAGTTTTATGGGGACTGAGAAATAAATAATGTAAATTAATTTCAGGTATATGTAACAACTATGAATTAATCATAATGATATTTATGAGAGAAAAGGAGGGAGAGTTGGATTTCCTGATGAACAGGTAAAGTTAAGACAAAGTCATGCAATTAGATGGATTTTATTTATTTATTTATTATTATTAAAAAAAGAAAGAAGAGGAAGTAATTATTAACAAATGTGCGATTTTCACACATGAAAAATTTATTATGTGACTTTTAGTTTATTTTTGAAATGAATTGTGTATTTTAAAGGAGAGTGATTAGTATGAAGTTAATTTTGATCAATTGATCAATACACTGTCGACACGCAGGCCGAGTGGTGATCTCTCTCCGTATCAATAATATACTGATCAATTGATCAACTTACTAGTATGAAGTTAACTTTATGATAACGGGTTCCATTTTAAAGTGACTAGAATAGAATTTCAATTGGTATTGGTGAAGTGAATATGTGATGTGATATGTATTAATTATGAAAGATATACACATGAGAATATTACATACCTTAAACACAATTTACATGTAGATACTTGTGGATAATTACAGAATGAGCACTTGTATATACCATTATTGTGTGAATACTTCCTGCTATATATATATGCTACTTAATTTTCTCTCTATGTTTGCATTCTTTAGCATCAACCTCTATATATAGCTAGTTTAGAGAGAAGGAGGGATAGTTGACTTTAAATATTTATTAATTTCCCATTTGTTATTGAAAAGCTAGATTGATGCATAGTTACCTACCCTGGAGAAGTTTTCAAAAAATATTTAATAGTTAAAATAAAATTATACGGGGGGTGGGGGGGTGGGGGGTGGGGGGGGGGGGAGGGAGGGAGTACTAATTTGTCATTGTCTATTCTATAAAAAGTCTCTTTTGGGTACCATTTTTTTAATTATACAAAATGAGTTATTTTTTATTTTATATACTTTTTCTCTTTTTTAAAATGTAAGCTCATTATTAATTTTTGAAAGCCAATTTAATTTATTATCAAACTCAAATTTGAGATGAATTATTAAGAATTATGAAACAATAAATCTTATAATTAATAGTACTTTTTAGATAATTTGTAATATTCTTCATTGTATTGACTAAAATAAAAAATTTATATTAATTTCGAGTTTAAAAATTCCTTAAATTGACTTCAAAAATTTAATAATAAGCATATATATATATATATATATATATATATATATATATTTTGAAACAAAGAGTATATAAGAGTAAATTAAAAAGATACAATGCATGACTTGAGTTTACCATTACAATTTTATTGTAATTCCATTCCCACAAAATTAAACATTCAATAGATTTAAGAGTGGGAAAAAAAGGGAAGTGAGGGCTACCTCAGACTTCGTCCCATATTATATACAAAAAAAATATTTTTATAATATAATTACACATGAGACCTTTTTGTGTAAGGGGGGAGAGTACTACATTTTTAATTAGTTCCCTTGAATATAGCAAAAATAATTGAATTATTTAATAACTTCCCGTTTTGACTTTATGTATCAGGCTATCAGCTGGTTCGGTGCCATGTAATCATTATTCCTTGAAAACAATGGGAGAAGATGTGGCCATTGGGCTATGGGTGCAGATTTTTTCACAAGTCCATATTTTTCAATTTTAATAAATACCATAGATGTATCTTTTTCAATAAATATCCATATTTCATGCACTTATATTTCATACCAGAGATGGTTCTCTTCCTTGGAATATGATCAATTCTTTTTTTCAATATATCCTCATTTAGGGGTAGGGGTGGGGGTAGGGGTAGGGGTAGGGGTGGGGGTGGGGGTGGGGGTGGGGGTGTACTTCATTTTAGGTAGTTCTCTTCAACTTAGCAGAAATAATTGAATTATTTAATAACATCCTGTTTTGACTTTTATGTATAAGCTAGTTTAGTGCCACAAAATCAAAGTTTTAGGACAGGTATTCCTGGGAAAAATCTATCTAACAGCCTAAAACATTACTCCAATAAGAAAATAATTTATATGTTGATAAATTTATTGAGATATAATACTTCCTCCGTTTTTTAATATAAGATTTTTTAGAGTTGTGCACAAGTATTAAGAAAATAATTGTATAATATTAAATATAATACTAAATGTCTATATTAATGCCCTTATATTGAAAAAATAGATTTTTATTTATTAGACAAAAAATAGTGAGAGAATCAATGTTATGTTTAATACTTGGGGTAATAATAGAAACTAAACAATTAATGCTTACTTGTAATTCTAAAACGTCATATATTAAGGGACAAAAAACTTCTTTAAAACGTCATATATTAAGGGACGGAGGGAGTATTATCATTGTACCCTTACATATTGAATATAACATACTTATGCTATATTTGTTTTCAAGAAATATACTTGGCATATAAATATTAATCTCAAGTGTCTTGTTTCTTTTTAAATTTAGATTTAGAACTATTAGTCTTGAAATTATAAAGTGACTTAATAGTATTGAGATTATAATTATAATTACGAGATTATAATTCTAGGATTAATAGTTTTGAGAAAGGGGTCTGTGCACCAATATCTGTCAGAAAGGGGCCAAGCCATAACAAATACGAAGCTATACGACGTAACTCCAACATAATGACTCTGATATAGTTGGCCCTTTTAGGTACTTGAATATTGCCTAATTGCTCTCGTACATTTACAGTTATTGCTTTTGTGAACATAGTAGCTAAATAATCCCATTGTATAATTGTTCGATTTTCCGCAATTTTTTCCATTATTATAATATCGGAATTATAATTCTTGCAAACAAATATAACCTTAATACTTATGTGTTGCAAGTAAGGGTAATTACAGAATTACAATAAATTCATTAAACTCATTCCTTTACTTTTTCTTACATTTCTCGACTTAAAAAAACACACAAACATGAGAATTCTAAAGAAAATTACAATTTTCTTAGCTTTCCCTTCCTTTCCTTATTTTAAAAACTCACAAACAAACAGGGTGTAAGCTACAAAATAAACTAATATTATCCCTTTCTTAATTTTCTCTTATTCCATATATATGACGTAATATGTATACGTCGTCGACATTTATTATCAACATAAATTTGTCGTTATATGTAATCACGGTCAACACTCATCCATGCGATTTCACTTAAATTTAAATGCGCTTTACTAAAATTAATGAATACAATAACAATTGATTGAGCATGCCAATCTAATTCCTCGCGATAACGAGGGAATAATTTATAATTGGAAACTGATATTTTTATAATAAAATCGTCGCTATAGATCTTATAAAGACGATTTTTACCGTCATTATACATCTATAGCGACACTTTTATTATAAAAATATAAAAAAAAATGTTGTGGAAATATAAGTTTCCTTTATAAGTTTACATTATGAAAATAAAATTGGGTTAGAACTGGATGGGGCCTTTGTGCACTGTGCACATATCAAGTCACATATTGGTGGGCCTGTACGGCACTCCTTCCTAACTCGTCACGTTTAAATAGCAAAAGGCTGGGCCTGTGGGCCTTTGGCCCCTTTGCACCAAAAAAAGGGTTGTGTCTTCTTCTTTCACTATCTTCTCTCTCCTCTTTAACTATTATGTTTAGCAAAATAAATAAAGACAAAGAAAAAGTTGCTCACTTATTAAAGCAGGTTGAGTCTCTATATTTTATCAGATTATTGGTAAATATAGTTAAAAAGAGAAAAATTAAAGTGTCCTTAAATTCCTTAAAGCCTATAAGTATTTATTAAGGGCATCTAAACAAATAGAATCCTGACACACATAAAATCTTGCATACGTATCAGTACTCTATTGACCAATTGACCAACTTATCAAAAAATAAACTTTATGCTAACCACTTTCGTTTCAAGCAGTCATCGAGTTTAAGGCATCAAACACCCAGTTGCTTGGTCCTTAATAAACAATTTTAATTACTAAATTGTTTATTGTCTAAAATAAATTTTCAGAAAATGATTGTATAGCATTAAACATAAGCCTTGTTTGTCGCATCTTATTTTAAAACTGCTTAAATCTTATTTACTATCTTATTTTAGGTAACTTATTTAATAAATTGGAGTTACTTATTTGACTTACTTTTTTAAAACAACTTATTACGGGCATAAGCTGTTATTTTCGACAAATAAGTTGAAAAGTATAATTAAAATATCCAACAAGTTATAAGGTGGGAAATACGTACTTAGATAACAATTTTTTCTTTTGTGCATTAAAGGTTGTTAACGCCAAGTTTCGCCGGCGCGTCCAATCACAGAATTCACGTGCTAGAACCTGCACAATAACAGATCACACAGAAGCTTGACGGCTTGTGCCGCCAGGGGATAGCTCCGGTGTGAGAATGAGTACAGGCCGTTACAAGGTTTTAACAATGGAGGCTAAATGTTTAGTGCTCAAAAGTATGAATTACCTCTTAATTGTAACCCTGGCCTGATATTTATAATAATCTCACTGCCTTAGAATCCTTCTCCTAATCGGTTAAGGACTCCTAGCTTTGGTAGTTACCATAACTTGGGTCCAACACAATCTCCTTAAAAAATGCAAGTAGAATCCAATCTAATCACTACCTTTGGAGTAACCGTATTTAATTATAATTGGGACGTCGAACTCTGCACGCAGGAAGGCCCACTGTACAGGCCCAAACTATCCCTTTGTCAGGTCTAGGCTTCGGCCCAAAGGACCCGAAGGCCCGACTCCCAACAGCACACAACAGGATAAGGCTCCGGCCCAAGGGGCTCGGATGCCGAACTCGAAGACATCCACCAAAGTGAGGGTCCGGCCCAGAAGGACTCAGACGCCGACCCGAACACCTCTAAATCCACCATGGGCTTCGGCCCAATGAACTCATACAACTCCTATGATGTCGGGCCTTCAGCCCAAGTGAAGGTCAGCAGAATGCTCCCGAACATTGCCCCCCAGTCTTCAATTATAAGGTACTTATGATTGGAGACTTGAAAGGTCAGGTATTCGAAAGGTCATGACAGCTAATAATAAACTGTCTGGGAAAACCAAACGGTTTATTCTTGATATTTGAAACGTTGCACACCTTTTTCACGTCTGGCCCCACCTTAAGCATTTAATAGCCGCCTTGGGGTTCCGTGTCGTATTCCTTATAAAAACCCCTCTTTCCCCCCTCATTATCTCCTTTACTGACTCCTCTCTCCCAAACTCTCTGTTTTCATTTTTTTCGGCAAGGCGATTTCCGGCGAGCTCATTTCTTTCCCAAACTCCCCAAATTTCCACCACTTTGCAGATATTTGAGTTCTAGTCTAGATCATCTCTTCCTCGAAACTTCTTATTTGCATCACATTCATTTTCAATGGCCGATTTCAGCACTATTCCGGCCACTGAGCCAATCACCGTCACCTCCACCGTCACCACCAGCGACCTACTAGAGATCGAACTGCCGGATGCCCCTGCCGCTACCACACCTTCGACCCTGCCTAGTCCGGTAGACGCCGAGGCTAGGGTTCAAAATGCATATTACTCCTCAAAGGAGTTTTCTCACCTCCATACTCCTTCCACTATCACCCCCTCCCAGATCTCTGACATCCTAACCCTCTTTAAAATCCCTAAAGAATACAAGCTCTGAGTACCGACGCCTGATGAGAAGATGTTCTGGCGTCCCGAGGACGAGTGGGTAGCCGTCCCCTTGTACGTTCTGAAATACGGGGTTCGGTTCCCACTTCACGATTTCATTTCTTCTTTCTTGAGCTTCGTGGGAGTAGGGTTCGCGCAGCTTATGCCGAACGCATACATCCATTTAGTCTCTTTCATAGCCATCTGCCAAGAGGTGGGCATCACTCCCGGGCTCAATCGATTCTTCGCCCTGTTCACCGTCGGTGGGTCGAAAGAACCCGGTCTCCGACAACTCAACAAACGACCCAACCGCACCGTTCCGATCAAAACCCCTTCAAGCAACAAGGGGTGGCACGAACAGTGATTTTTTGCCAAGGGAACCGACTTCCAGCTCCTTCCCTCCTAGGCCCATCCCACCGACCAGGCGGCCAAGATTTTGAAGTTCCCGAAGGGTCAGGCCGATGCCTTCAGGACGTTCCACAAGCAATGGAAGAAGACCCAATGGAATCTGGGGCTTCTGATGGACGAAGCCTGGTTGTACAAACACGGCTGTAAGTATCATTCTTCTTTTTTTTTTCTCCTATTCTCTTAAGCGTTCCACGCCTTAACCCATTTGTCCCCGTGCAATGACCATTTTCAATCCGGAGGGCGTTGTCGACGCCTTCATCCCCACCACCATCACAACCGGGTTCATCCGACCCTCAGTGACTGACGACGCTCCTGAGGAGGATACGGTCCCTATCAGCGAGATGTCTCTGGGGTCCACTTCGGGGCTCGAGCCCCCGACCACACAAAAAGGGGCGCTGAAGATGAGCCGCACGGAGAAGGCGGCTTTGCTGAAGAAATCCAAGAATCCCTCCAAGCCGACCATCAAAGCGCCTACAATAGTCCCTCCGCCTTCCCTGCCGAAGCCGACTCTTCCACCACCCCCTCCTCCGACCTAGGTGGTCGAGGATTCGGAAGATACCGAAGAGGTTCTTCTCGAACCCCGATCCAAGAGACCTCGATTGTCGGAGGGTTCCGATCAACCGACGGGACAGATGGTGGTCCTTGGTCCGGACCGTGCCCCCACTCCTTCTTCTGGGCCAAGCTCCTCCCAGGGATCACCGACTATCTGTTGGCCCAAGATCCCGTCAGAGGTTTTCCCTTTTACCCTCTTTGATCACTTCAAACTTTCTGGTGACGACGAGCGGTTTAAAGGGTATTCTTCTGATCAGTTCTTGGTGGCCTATGTTCGAGCCCAGACTCAGGTAATTCCCTTTGTCAATCTGAGTACTGCTATTAACTTGGATTTTTACTTCTTGTACTAATGTATGTGTTCGCTGCAGGCCAACGCTATACTCGCCCGAGCCATCACTCCCCTCGCCCGATCTACAAAGAAAGAAATTCAGCTGAGAACGGATGTGGAGCTGCTTGAGATTGAGGTTCGGGGTTTGCAGTCGGACCTGAAGAAGGAACGGGATTCTCATGCCAAGACCCAAAATAAGGCGACCCGAGCGGAGGACCGGATCAAAGAACTGGAGCATAAGCACGGAACTCTTCTGGCTGAGAGGGATCATCTGCTCAAAGAGGTCAAGGATCGGGAGGATGCTGTTGACAGCATTACGCACAAGTTCTCCGAGATGCACGACAAGATGATGTTCTTGATCAAGGAGAACAACACTTTAACCGCTACTGTCAATGCATTTCCCGAGAAGGTTGTCGAGGCCAGACAGCAGGCCATCGCCGAATACGAAGAATCTGAAGCCTTGAATGATAAGGTCATAGCCCAATTCGGTGAAGGGTATGAGACTCATCGGGATAAGGCTAAGGCAAAGCTGATGGCTGATGGGCTCGATATCTCCGTCCTTGACTCTTCTGATGACGAATCCGAAGCTTAAGATGATCCCCCTGCAGAGTAGATATTTAGGATTTGTAAAAAAAAAATTTGTACTTTGCCCGAATCGTAGGCGATTGGGCTTGTAAAAATTTTCTAAGTGTAAATGAGATATGCTTTTTGCCCATGAATGTTTGTTGTCAGTCTTACTCATGACTAATCTCGACCAGTTATGTCTACCCGAACTTTATGATCGGATTATCCTTAGAGTTTATCTGATCTTGAAGGGTCTAACAGTTATACCCGGAACTTATCTCGATCAGTGGTGTCTTTCTGAACCTCTTGATCGGATAGTTCCCGAGATCTGTACTTTAAAAATTTACTTAACCCTCGGTCAGTTATGCTCGGGACTTATCTCGATCAGTGGTGTCTTTTCGAACCACTTGATCGGATAGTGCCCGAACCGTGTTTGTTCGGGTAGTAATGGGATATATGAATATAAATAAAGTTAAACATTGACAGAAATAGAAACTTTCATTTATATCATTTGAATTGAATCGGTTACATGGGTAAAAGTAAGAATGACATAACTATTACTGGTAAAAAATTTTGAGTCTTCCAGCATGCCATGTATTCTTTACCTCCGAACCGTCCATTGCTTGAAGCCAATATGTTCCTGGCTTCGGCACTCTTACCACCTCATAAGGCCCCTCCCAGTTAGGCATTAACTTGCCAGTGTTCTGGGGGGTTGAAGCCTTCGACTCCCGGAGGACTAGATCTCCTACAGCAAACCTCCTGGGCTTTACCTTTTGATTGTAGTGTCGGGCTGTCCATTGCTGATAGATTTCCAACCTCATCATAGCCGAATCTCGGACTTCATCTAGCAGATCCAAATTCGTTCTTAGGCCTTCATCATTGTATAGCTCTTTGTACTGGCTGACTCGAAGGGTGGGGGATCCGATCTCGACAGGAACGAGGGCGTCGGTCCCAAATGCCAGTCTGAATGGAGAGTCCCCAGTTGTAGTCCTTGGAGTAGTTCGATACGCCCACAAAATGGATAGCAGCTCTTCGGGCCACCGACCCTTTAATTCATCCAATCTGCGCTTTATCCCATTGAGTAGGGTTCGATTGGTCACTTCCACTTGACCATTTGACTGAGGATGGGCAACCGAAGTCTTGCGATGTTGGATCCTTAACTCCTTCAGAAAGCCCTCGAATTTCGATCCCACGAACTGTCTGCCATTGTCTGAGACTACTACCATCGGGATACCGAACCGGTAGACTACTCCTTCATTAAAAAACTTCAAACACTCCTGCTCGATGATCTTTTACAGTGGTTTGGCTTCGACCCACTTCGTTATGTAGTCAATAGCCACGATCACAAAGCTAACGTGTCCCTTAGCTTTTGGTAGAGGACCCAGGATGTCAATACCCCATACAGCAAAGGGAATTGGGGATAAGATCGAATAGAGATCTTCAGGGGGTTGATGCGGAATATTGTTGTTCAGCTGGCACTTGGGGCACCTCCTAACGAATTCCTTTGTCTCAGTGTAGATAGTCGGCCAATAATACCCCTGCCTTAGAATTTTATGTGTCAGTGACTTTGCCCCCATGTGATTCCCACAGATCCTTTCATGCACCTCCCGAAGTGTGTAGTCTGCTTCTGAGGGAGTCAAGCATTTGAGCAGTGGAGAGCTAAAGGCCCTTCTGTATAGATCTCCATCTATCAGGACGAAGTTCGAGCTTCGATGTTTGACTTGTCTGGCTAGGATTTGGTCCGAAGGGAGGGTCCCATCAGCCAAGTATGAGATATAAGGTGAGAGCCAACAATTGAGTTGGTCCAAAGCCAGGACTTTTATCTTCGAGACACTGGGCTTTTTCAGAACCTCCAGGTACACTGATCCATTGGAAGAGCTTGCTTCAGTAGTTGCCAACCTTGCCAGGGCATCTGCTATTGTATTGTCTGACCGGTCCACCCCCTGACAACTGTGCGATGTGAAGTACACAAGCTTATCCTTTACCTAGGCTAAATATTTCACCATCCTTGCCCCCCGAGCCTCGTACTCGTCCGAAAGCTACTTGACCACCAGCTACGAATTACTGTAGATGATCAACCTCTGTACCTCTAAGCTTTGGGCCAATCGTATCCCTGCTAAGATGGCCTCATACTCTGCTTTTTTGTTTGTGGCCTTGAAACCGAACCGAATAGCTTGCTGCACCTTGAACCCCTCAGGACTTGTCAGGATGACCCCCGCTCTACTAACATCCGAAGTTGACGATCCATCCACGTATAAAGTCCATTAGGTCTGACCTGGTTGTGCTTCGACCACTATACTCACCTCAGGTTCGGTGAAAGAACACTCTACCATGAAATCTGCCAACGCCTGCCCTTTGATTGCCGTTCGGGGATGATACTCTATAGCAAACTGTGTTAACTCCATCGCCCATGCGGCCAACCGACCTGATACCTCGGGCTTGTGCAAAATCTTCTTCAAAGGCTGATCCGTGTAGACCACTATCAACCGACCCTGAAAATAGTGCCTAAGTTTCCTGCTAGCGATTATGAGTGCGTAGGCAAACTTTTCCAGGCTTGGGTATCTCGTCTCTGCGTTCCGAAGAACATGGCTGACATAGTACACCGGGAACTGCTTTTCTCCCTTATCCGTCACCAGTGCCGCCCCTACTGCCATCGGTCTTGCAACCAAATATAGGTATAAAGGTTCTGAGGGGGTCGATTTCATTAATAATGGTGCCGTACCCAGGTACCTCTTGATCTCTTAGAACGCGTCTTCGCATTCCGAAGTCCACTGGAAACTCTTATCATTTTTCGGACACTTTAAAGTGTAAAAAAAGGGTAGACATCTTTCAGCTGACCTTGACACGAATCTCCGAAGGGCAGCTATTCGGCCCGTCAACCTCTGAACATCTTTTTATGTCTTTGGAGATTTCATGTCTAAGATCGCCGAGATTTTTGCCGGATTGGCCTTGATTCCCCTCTTACTGACCCAGTATCCTAGAAATTTCCCTGAACCCAGTCCGAAGGTACATTTGGACGGGTTCAGTCTCAGTTTGTGTTGCCTTACCGTTTCAAAGCAGTCTGCTAAATCCTCCAGATGATCCCGGACTGACACGCTCTTGACGATCATGTCGTCCACGTACACTTCCATACTCTGCCCCAGCTGTTTCCTGAATACGAAGTTCATCATCCGTTGGTAGATCCCCCCTGCGTTCTGCAGTCCGAAAGTCATCTTCCGATACGCGTATATAGCCCGATGGGTGATGAAACTGGTCTTCAGGATATCTTCCTTGTGCATCGAGATTTGGTGATATCCCGAGAAAGCGTCCATGAAGCTTAACATTCCATACCCCGAAGTGGCATCAATTAGCTTGTCTATGTTGGGTAAGGGATAGAAGTCTTTAGGGCACGCCTTGTTCAGGTCCGTATAGCCGATGCACATCCTCCACTTCCCATTTTATTTCTGAACTAATACCACATTCGCCAGCCATTCGGGAAAGTCGATCTCGAAGATGAACTCTGCCTCTAACAATTTAGTAACCTCTTCATCTATAATCTTCTGTCTTTCCGGGGTGAAGATCCTTCTTTTCTGTATCACTGGCTTCCTCTTCGGATCAGTATGAAGCATATGTAATGCTATTGATTCGCTTACTCCGGGCATGTCGCTAGGTTCCCAAGCGAAGATGTCGGCATACACTCGAAGTAATTCCACCAGATCCGTTCGCAGCTGTTCGGATAATCCCGCCCCGATTTTGATTAGTTTGTCTGGATTCCCCGGTATCAACTCAACATTTTCTGTTTCCTCTGCCGGTAGAGCCATGGGTTCAGTGCTGCCTTCAGTGAACGGCTCTATCTCGATGGTCATCGTCTGTTTCTGCTTACTGACCCTGACCCCTGAAGAAATCAAGATATTCCGATAACACCTTCGGGCGATATCAAGATCTTATTTTACTTCCCCTATCCCGTCCGGTGTTGGAAACTTGATTTTAAAATGGGGTATAGACGTTACTGCCTACAGTGCTGCTAAAGTAGGCCTTCCCAAGATGGCATTGTAAGACGAATCCACTTGTACGACAAATTTTTTTTACCATAATTTCTGTTTGCTGAGGGGCCGTACCGAATCTGACTGGCAGTTCTATCATACCTGGCACATGAACCGGGTCGCCACTAAAACCGTATAACGGGCCCTCTGCTCCCAATTCCATCTTCTTTCCTCCTAACTCCATCTTCTGGTATGCATGTGTGTAAATTATGTCAACCGAGGACCCGTTGTCAATCATCATTCTCTTCATGTCCACTGGCCCGACCTGAACCGTTATCACCAGTGCTCCGTTATGCGGTTCAATGTGGTCAGTAGGGTAGTCATCATCGGAGAAGGAGATGGTCGTGCCTGAATATGGCCTGTCCTTTCTGGGTGAGGAGCCAGCTAGCGACAGTACGGCAGCGAGATGCCCACTCCTCTTCCTACCAGTTACACGCCCTACCGACCCGCCCGATATCACATCAATAATTCCTCGGGCTTGCCGGTTCGGTTGCGGCTGTGTTTCCCGGGTGAGCTCTATGTTCTCCTCTCGCGGGGCTTCCAACCCTTCCCTGCCGACTACGTACTGTACCAACTGCCCATTCTGAACATTCTTTTCAATCGAGTCTTTCAAGTTATTGCAATCTTCTGTCGTGTGACCCCGAATCTGGTGATACGTACAATACTTTTTCCGACCCCTTTTTATCGGCTTCGAGATCGATGGGCATGGTTCGAAAAAGGGCTTGTTTCACATCTCCTCTAGTATCTTAGCCCGGTCCGTATTGAGAGCGGTGTACACTTTGTTGACATTTTTGTTTGGGAAGGGTGGTCTCCCACTGCCCGATCTTCCCCCGTTGTAGTTTTTCTTACTATAGCTATCCGACCTCCCCTGATTGTCTGACTTTTGATAACTCTATTTGTCCCGATCTATGGACTTCTCGTACGACTGGGATTGTGGTTTGAAGTTCCCCATCGCCTCCTCGACCGCTATGTGACCCTCGGCCCTGTGAAAGGCTTCTGTTAGGTCGGTCGGGGGGTTGATCACCAGGTCCTTCATCAGCTTCTTCGATTTTCCGATGTCTAGCCTCGTTGTGAAGAATCTCAAGGCTTGTGGGGAATTTAACTCCGCCACCGACCCCACAGCTTCTCGAAACCTTTTAACATATTGCCCCAGGCTCTCATCTGATCTTTGCCTGACCTGCATGAGGGATGCTGTAATCTTCCACCGTCTCTTATTACTCCTGAATCGGGCATGAAACTTTTCCCGAAGGTCATTCCACGAATTTATTGATCCTGATGCCAGGGTTACCATCCACTCCCGGGCACTCTTCTTCAAGGTAGTGGCAAACATGTGACACTTGGCCGCGTCAGAATGGCCATAATAAGTCATCAGTCTGTCGTACCCATCGGAATGGTCGTAAGGATCCCCCATCCCGTCATAAGTCTCTATCGGGGGCATCTTCTTTTTGGGGTCTGCTGTCTCCCGATTAATTTTCGGCGAAAATGGTGACCCTATGCAGGCCGAAGGCGCCCCTGTTGAGCTTTTGGCCGACAACAACTTCTCCAAATCGGCTACCCTTCGAGCGAGGGGGTCGGATTCTCCTCTATGAGGGGACGATCGAGGTCTGTCCCTCTCACATTCAGGAATCTCGTCTCCTCTCCTCTGTCCCGACCTGCCCGGGTGCTCAGATCGTCGTCCTGCTGATCGGCTCCTCCTCCAGCTTCGGCCATCCCTCGAACGGGTTCGGTACATGCTCCTTTTCCTATCAGCCTTTCTCCTTCAAGGTGACCCAGACTGGCTATGGTGTCTACGCCTTTTAGAGGACGCCTCTTGCTCTTCGACCGCGTTAGCCATCTGTAGTTCGAGCTCCTCCTGCTGAAGACGTAGGGATATCATGGCATCTTTGTTTTGCTGCATCTTTCTCTGCAGGATAAATTCTCTCTGATCTCGACCACCTTGGCCACGGCTCTTTCCATGCGCCTCCAATGCTCGTGAATTATTTTCGTCCGCCCGATTAGCTTGGATCGGGGTTCGTTGGCTTTCATGGAAGAGCCTTCATCGGGGGGAGCCAGCCGGATCCTTCTGATCTTCCGAGATTCTGGAACCCAATCTGTCTTTCACCGACCCTCTCACCTGAGTGGTTTGGTGTGTCTTGGCTTTTTCGCGGTCTGAAACTGCATACTCCAAGCTCGCCATAGTTTCTCACCAGAAAAGAATCTGATTGTGATTGATTAAGCACTAAAGCCCTCCTTCTGGTGCCAATGTTAACGCCAAGTTTCGCCGGCACGTCCAATCATAGAATCCACGCGCTAGAACCTGCACAATAATAGATCACACAGAAGCTTGACGGCTTGTGCCGCCGGGGGATAGCTCCGGTGTGAGAATGAGTACAGGCCATTACAAGGTTTTAACAATGGAGGCTAAGTGTTTAGTGCTCTAAAGTATGAATTACCTCTTAATTGTAACCCTGGCTTGGTATTTATAATAATCTCACTGCCTTAGAATCCTTCTCCTAATCGGTTAAGGACTCCTAGCTATGGTAGTTACCATAACTTGGGTCCAACACAATCTCCTTAAAAGATGCAAGTAGAATCCAATCTAATCACTACCTTTGGAGTAACCGTATTTAATTATAATTGGGACGTCCAACTCTGCACGCAGAAAGACCCACTGTACAGACCCAAACTATCCCACTGTCAGGTCTAGGCTTCGGCCCAAAGCACCCGAAGGCCCGACTCCCAACAGCACACAACAGGATAAGGCTCCGGCCCAAGGGACTCGGATGTCGAACCCGAAGACATCCACCAAAGTGAGGGTCTGGCCCAGAAGGACTCAGACGCCGACCCGAACTCTAAATCCACCATGGGCTTCGGCCCAATGAACTCATACAACTCCTCTGATGTCAGGCTTTCAGCCCAAGTGAAGGTCAGCAGAATGCTCCCGAACAAAGGTGTTGTACTGATCAGTTTAAATATTATTTAAATAAACACTAATTTTCAGCTTATTTATCTAAATAAACTATAAGTTATTCCAATTAAGCTGCAACAAACTTGACAAACATAACCGATTAAGAAGAAAAAAAATGGTTCTGATCAATTCTCATCAAGTAACTTTATAGGATAATTAAGCACACATAACATTTTCTAATCAAGTCCATGGATCTTTGTTAATTATTGCCTATTAGTCCCAGAACTGAGTTTTGAACTTGAAGTGCTGCTTGTGTTTGTTGGCCGTCTTCCACCGGCGTTTTGACGAAAGTTCGCCGGCTCTCGTTTATTATCTTGCTGCACATTGAACAATTTAGGTCAAAAGTTGTTACTCCATCCGTTCTTAAAAAATTGTTGTGTTAGAAGAAAAAATTTGTTACAAAAAGTTTGTCGTTTGCAACTTCTGAGGAGAATAAATTATTTACTTTCCTATATTACCCCTACCTTCTTTCATTGTCCCAAGAAATTCTATTCCTTGTATTAATATGGTAAATGATACTTTCTTAATCCATGTGCAAAAATCTTAAACGACAATATTTTAGTAACGGATATAGTACCACTTAAAAGAGTTAATTCGAACTAAACTACTCTATTTGTTCCTTGTAATTGACGTTTTAAGAGTATATATAGATTAATACATTTAATTAATCCTTCGGCTGTATGGTTTTGACCCAACGGTAACTCCCATGAGGTCAAGGGTTCAATTTTTTGGGTGTGTGTGTGTGGAAATTAGTAAAAACTAAATTAATTAATTCTTTGAGTAAATTGGGTATAAAATCTCAATATTATACTCCCTCTGTTCCATATTAAATGTCCTAATTTCTTTTTTAGGATGTTCCAAAATAAATGTCCTATTTCTATATTAGTAAATATATTTATCCTCTTCTTCCTCTTATACCCTCATAATCTATTTAATATACTTATTGGGAATGTGAGAATTATAAAAAAAAATGTATTTAGAGAATTTAATGACATAGGAAAGAGTAATTATTATGGTCATAGAAAAGTGAAAAAATAATTATTGGGGGTTATACAAAAGTGAAAAAGTAATTATTGAGCACATAGAAAAGTGAAAAAATACTTTAATTAATAAGTAATCAAAAAGGGTAATTTAGGTAAAAGAAAACTTTATTAATCAACGTGTCGAAACTAATTAGAACGTTTATTTTGGAACGGACGGAGTATGATTTAATAGTCATATCTAATGATTTTAGTGATTATACTGCATGCATAATTAATTAATAGACAAATAAAGATCAAGAAACATACCATATGCTTAACAGCCATATCCAA
Organism: Panax japonicus; assembly: GCA_020205505.1. Lineage (NCBI taxonomy): Eukaryota > Viridiplantae > Streptophyta > Magnoliopsida > Apiales > Araliaceae > Panax > Panax japonicus. The sequence goes on from CM035111.1 coordinate 42,356,897, forward strand.
TGAACTCTTAACCATCAGCCTTCCAAAACCAGAGCTCTCATTTATTGAACCATATAATTTTGGCTTTGTATCTCTTTCTTCAGCACTTGACTTTCTAGCATTCATAAACTTATCTACCATTCTGCTGCCAAAAACTTGTCCTCCATTTCCACTTTGATACTTCCCTTTTGGAGTTGTCACATTTTCTTCACCAGTACTATTTCGATGTCATTTTACGATTAGGTGAGCATGATTGCCTCCTAATCGCTTTCGCGGTATAATCTCTACCTTTTTCCCCAACTTGATTTTTATTTTGAATTCCTAACATGCCTCTTAAATCCGATCCTGGTCGATCTGATTGACCCCTTAAAGTTTAATATGATCGACCCTTTAGAGCTGAACTTGATCGATCCGACCTGTCCCTTATGGCCGAACCAGATCGATCTGGTCGACCCCTTAGGGCCGAATCTGATCGATCAGTTTTAAGATTTGGAGGTGTTTCATTCGAAAACCCGGGAATGTGAGATGTATTTATAGTGGACCTCACTTGGGGTGACACCCCTCTACTTGTAGGTTTTGTTTTTGATGAATCTAGCCCTATGCTTTTTGAAAGGTTTGAAGCTAGGAAATTCATATGGCTTTCATTTTGGTTCACCAAGGGGGTTTTGGTCGAAGTAGTAGTAGTAGTAGTAGTAGTAGTATTGCTAGGGGTAAATTGGTTTGCTTTTTGGTTCAAGATTGGGGCAGATTTACTGTTTTTCTTATGATCATTTGATGGATTAATGGTTGATTTTTGACTCGGGGTTATGGATCTCGAGGGGACTTTGAATTTTGGACTTGGGGATTTTGATCTTCCAATATTGTTGCTTGCTTTTTTTGCTGCCTCTGAATTTCCTGCAAACTGAGTTATATACACAAGGGTTTAGTTATAACGACGGTTTTTTGAGTTATGACGACGGAATAAGCAGTCGCTGTAGCCGGTTCATTTTTGGTTCGTTAAAGAAGGGGACCGTATATATATATATAGGCGGGATCAGGTCCGGACTCCCGGACCTGACCAAAATCCGGACATTTTTTTGTTGTTTTTTTTATTAAAACAACTAAAAATAAAATATGAAACTTGAATTTTTATATAGTACATTGTTTTGGGTGTGATTTGGATACATATAATAAAACATGTCTGTACAAACTGTCCAGGCTCCCGAACAGGATCCGGCATGTATATATATATATATGGAAAAATGTATATAACATACATATGTCCGTTGCTAAAGCTCATAACAGGCATGTTATGAGCTTTAGCGACAGACATGCCCGTTAGCTGTATATATATTAAAAGTAACTCGTTCAAGTATGCATTGGAAGAACAGCTAAAACATTCAAGATTCATGATCTCGGTGTTGTCACTTATATTCAATCCACATTTAAGGTATTGTTCAATTACCAGCGTTTATAACATTTGTATCAGTAGATGTTACTGTAGTACGTTTGATCATTGCATCAAAAATTGTGCGGTGCATTTAAGCTTTAAACACTAATTTATGGATTAAATAAATTGCCTTTAAGGCTTTAAAAAAAAAATTACTTGTAGTTGAACAAGATTCTCAAATGATTCGAAATAACATTTTAATATGATTCGAAATAACATTTTAATATGATTTTTCCCTATTGACAATAGAAAACAAATTTTTTTGTAAGATAAATATTGAAATCTATCTAATAAAATACAAATGATTTTGAATTTCCCGCTCATTCAATAAATCATCTAAGCCGTCCAAAGTTTGAAATAAATCCCACCGTCCATACATCTATCTAATAAAATACAAATGATTTTGAATTTCCCGCTCATTCAATAAAGCATCTAAGCCGTCCAAAGTTTGAGATAAATCTCATCGTCCATACATCTATCTAATAAAATACATCTATCTATCTAATCTATCTAATAATGATTTTGAATTTCCCGCTTACTCAATAAATCATATGCGCCGTTCAAAGTTTGAGATAAATCTCATTGTCCATATAGTGCCGGAGGCACGGGACCCAGCTAGTAAACTTATATTATAGTGTGTCCGAAACAAATTTTAATATATGCACAAAATAAAAATATTAAAGACTTTTTATGTGTGTGGCTTCGGAGTAGTGAATATTACATAAATTGTACTCTTATAACCTTAAAACTACCTCCTAAATGCAGGATAAAAATAAGAGACATACCCTTGAAAGAGGTTGGATAATTGGCAACTCCACAATTTCTGGTGCATTTGCCTCCATCTCCAGCGACGGAAAAAAGAGGTGTTGCCGGTGGTGTTTTTAACCTTAATTAACAAAAAAGGACTGTTATGACCTCATTAGAAAAATTAAGAACATTTTCCTCCATCGTATGAGAGGGAATAAGAGCTAGAACCATATGGAACGAGACTATTGATTCTATCTCCCCTCAGTTGATATATATAGTTGCTTGTCATTTTCGTAGTTGCTATTCTTTCTTTTAATCGATACTGAGTTGGTGTTCATATATATATATATGGTAATCATCCGTGGCAAACGTTTGCTACGGATACTGTTCAGCAAACAAACTCCCATCTGTTGATCTAGACATTTAATGGCTTATATTGGTCAAAAATTTCACCTGTCACTACAGCTTGTAGCGGTAGACCGGTAGTCCATTTTCCTTTTTATCTTTAGGTTTTTTACATTACTACCCCTACCATTTAATACATGCCTACCGCTACAGGCTGTAGCGGCCGTGTGAGTCTCAGCCATATGGCTATAATGTAAAGATAAGTTTATTTTAAGGTATACATAATATAAAAATAAAAGATAATGTAAAGATATATAATGTAAAAATAAAAGATAATGATTAGATAAGTCTGAATAAAAGATAAATTTATTTTTATAAATACATAATGTAAAAATAAAAGATAATGTAAAGGTATATAATGTAAAAATAAAAGATAATGATAAGATAAGTCTGAATAAAAGATAAATTTATTTTATTATAAAAGATAAATTTATCTTTTATTCAAGCTTATCTTATTTTTACATTATATATTTATAAAAACAAATTTATTTTTTATTTAGACTTATCTTATCATTATCATTTATTTTTACATATCTTTACATTATCTTTTATTTTTACATTATGTATACCTAAAAATAAAATCATCTTTACATTATAGCCATATGGCTGAGACCCACACTGCCGCTATAGCCTGTAGCGGCAGACATGTATTAAATGGTAGGGGCAATAATGTAAAAAGTCTAAAGAAAAAAAGGAAAAGGGACTGCCGCTACAAGCTGTAGCGGCAGGTGAAATTTTTGACCAATCTAAGTCATTAAATATCTAGATCAACAGATGAGAGCTTGTTTTCTAAACAGTGTCTGTAGCAAAAGTTTGCCACAGATGATTACCCATATATATATATATATATATATATATATATATATATATGGGGTTCCATCTACAGCAATCGGTTGTTGTGGAGCAATCCTTTTTTGGCCTGTTGATTTTTTTTTGCTCCAGTCGAAATTTTAACAGGCTAAAAAAGGGGTTGTACTACAACAACCGGTTGCTGTGAATGGAACCCCTATATATATAGTCCGCTTCTCCTGCGAATTGGAAGGAGCGAACTAAGAACGAACCGGTTATAGTGACGGTTTTTTCCGTCGCTATAGTATAGAAAATCGATTTTTTATGTTATAGCGACGAAAAAAACTGTCGCTATTGTCGATTCTCTCTTAGTTCGCTCCCTTCAGTTTGCTGGAGAGAGCCGGTGTAAAACCCCAGATTTTATGAATAAAGAATTAATTTTCTCGAAATAATTTTTTTATATTATGGTGTGAATTTGAGATAATATTATAGTTGTGGGTAGTATTTATAAATTTTGCAAAGTATGCAAGTTGTTATATTATATTCGATTGGTCAGGGAATATTCTTTGTGTCGGAAAATATTCGTACGACGGTACAATTATTGGTGGACCCCACAACGGAATTATTGTCGGATTGAGAAAACGACAAAAATATTTTATTGAAAATAACGGCGGAAGTTTTACCGTTGATACTGTTGAGCTACTGGGTAGTAAAAGTACAGTAATACGCGTTGTTGCATAGTAGCACACGGTATTGATTATTGATATTTATGTGAGAAGTCGCTCAGTTTGATTCAATTATTGTCGATTAATAATATGAATTATTATAGCGATAATGACGTTTTGTTTTATTCGTATTATTAACGTAATAAAACGGAAACATCTTTTTATATAAAACAGAATACTTTATTAAAGTTATTCTATAAATAGAATATATTATATTTTATTATGCATAATGTCGCATAGTGTTTTGCATAGTGTTGCATAGTGTTTACATAGTAAAAATCTTTTTATATAAATAGAATATATTATATTTTATTTAAAAAATTTTTCTTTAAATATGGAGCGTAAGATTAAAGTAAATCAATCTGGACCGTTCATGGATTAGTTACTATGCATTCTATTTTCCTATAAATAGAAGCTCATTCCTTCATTATTTTCTTACGAATTCATTGAAACTCTAGAGAGAAATTATAGAGAGAAGCTATAGAGAGAAAATTATAGAGAGAAAGAAGAAGAGTATTCTGCTACTTCACTACTTCTATATCCAGTTTCTGTTACGGTAAGGGGTGTTATTCTTTCTTATTCATGAAGAGAACTATTGTTATTCCATTTCTTATTATTCTGTTGGAATAACCTGTATACGCGGTCTACCCTATACTTGGTGACATTCTTCTATTATTTCGTTGGAACATCCTGTCTGTATGTTTTACACTGGACCTGGTTCCGTCTTTATTATTATTTCGTTGGAACATCCTCCTGGTTCCGTCTTTATTATTTTGTTGGAACATCCTGTCGGTGTGAATTTCACCTGACCTGGTTCCGTTATTATTATTCTGTTGGAATAACCGTCTATGCGAACTACCGCATGCATGGTGATATCTTTTGTTATTCCATTCGGTATTATACTCAGTTGTTGGAATAACCTGTCTATGTGGATTACCACATGCATGGTGAATGATCCTTTATATTCAGTCCTTATTAAATTTTGGAAATAATCTCTAAGTGGATTACCGCATGGCGGTGAAAATCCATTTGCAGTTTCATATATTCTTTACTATATTGTTGGTTATTGGTTTTATAGTTGTATGTCTTTGGCATGTAGTGCAAAGATAATATGTTGTTGAATATCTTTGGCCTGTAGTGCAAAGATGATCAGTTATTTGATAGCCTTGACCCGTAGTGCGAAGATGGACATGTGTATGACATGATCAGGACCGTTGATGAAAACATGATTATCTTTGGCTGTAGTGCATGGATAATTCATGGTCGTGATACTAAAGAATATCCTTGGCCTGTAGTGCGAGGATGATTCGATGATGTAGATTATTTATTTTGGTTTTATAGTTGAATATCTTTGGCACGTAGTGCAAAGGTAGACAACTGATTGGTATGATCATTGTTATTACACTTGAATATCTTCGGCCTTTGGGGTAAGGATATTGAGTAAACGTTCTATTAAGCATTGTGGCAAGAAATAATTGTTAATTCATGTTATTGTAAATATTATAATCTTTAGTGGTTCAGGTGAATACAGGTGATAAAAGTTGATGAAAACACGATTATCTTTGGCCCGTAGTGCATGGATAATTCGTGATCGTGATACTAAAGAATATCATTGGCCTGTACTGCAGGGATGATTTAATGATGTGGATTATTTATTGAGCTGGGTCTCAGCGATAAAAGTGATGAAAAACTTTTTAAATCATAAAAGATAGTAGATTCAATTCTCTACTTGACTCTTTTAATGGATTGCTTGTTCCGCTGCAGTTAAACTTGATGTCTATTGTATTTTATCAGTTTAACATTGTTGGAGGCTAATGATAATTTATTCTGCATTATCTTAGTCATAATATTTCTTACTGGGCTAGTTGAGCTCACCCTTTCTTTCACTGTTCTCTTCAGGAAATGAGAACATAGCAGGGACTAGTCGGGGAATGGAGTGACGGTCCAGAGGATAGCATTAGTAGCCCTCACTATTCTGTGAAATATTGTATTAATAATTGTAATGAGGACTCCTTTTGAGTTTGTATGATCTCTAGTAGATAATATTTGTATTCAAACTCACAGTTTATGTTTTGTCGTATTGTACACGACAGTTGTATTAGTAAGTTGTATTTGAATTCTGTACCATGTATCTGGCGACTCAAGATGGGTGATGTATACCTAATTTTGGGGGCGTCACAGTTGGTATCAGAGCTTAGGGATATGATCCCTGGCTAAGGTGTGAGACAAGAACTTGGAGGGGAGAGACGGTGAATTTCTTCGCTAGTATGACCTACCTAAGTTTATTTGGTTTTTAATTGGTCGGTCAGAGTATAGGGATAATATGTGATATGTTAATTAACACTTATTTTGTGGCAGTGTTTGAAAATGGCATCCTAGAATGTTGAGATTATCAATGGAGCACAAGAGACCGTTGAGTCTCCACATATCAATAATCAGGAGAATGTGTATCAGGAATGCGACAATCCTCATGCAAACAACAACACTGATCAATTGACGAACGACGGTACGTTTAGGAGCTTTTTAGAATTCATGCAACATCAGGCGAAGGCGACTCCTGTTCATAATGCAGGTAAAGACAATGGCAACCCACGATTGGTCACCGCTAAGCAGTTCAAGGAGCTGGGAACACCGGAGTTTTTGGGAAAGCCAAAACTACTTATGGCGGAGACGTGGTTAAAGCAGATCACCAAGATATTTGATGTCTTGGGATGCTCCGAGGAGCAAAAGGTTCCTTTTGCCACCTTTATGTTGCGTGAAGAAGCAGATCATTGGTGGGAATCTGTAAAACGTACCCAGACTGAAACACTCAAGATGTCTTGGGAGAAGTTCCAAGAATTATTCAATGACAAGTACTTTCCTGAAAGTATTCGTCACATGAAGGAGGTAGAGTTTATCAAGCTGGAGCAAAACAATATGACCGTGTTGCAGTACGAGGCTAAGTTTGCGGAGTTGTCCCGGTTTGCATCCCATTTGGTCGATAATGAGGAGCGAATGACGCGAATGTTTCTACGAGGTTTGAAACCCGATATACGTCAATACCTCATTTCTCACAAACTTTGTTTATATTCAGATATTGTGAATAGGGCTCAGTTAGTGGAGCGCAATAATGAGTCATCACAACCAAAAGTTAATGACCAGCAGCACGATAATAATCATACCGGTGGCAACGGCCATCGGAACAATGATAACCATCGCAGGGGAAATTATCATACCAAGAATGGTAACCACTTCGGTGGTAATCGTGGCCAAGATAATAGAAATGGACATTTCAAGAAGAGAAGGTTCAATAATGATGGAAAGACAGCAACGCCAGCACCCGTTTCAAAGGAAGAAGAACGCCCATCGGTCGTATGTTTCAAATGCGGACAGGAGGGACACATCCGTCCAAACTGTACGCAGCAGTCCAAAGCATGTTTTAATTGCGGAAGAGAAGGTCACCTAGCTCGATTTTGTCGTATAATGAAGTCAATTCCAGCTGGGATAATGATGCCAAAGGATGTCCCAGACAAGCCAAAACCAGTAGTTTAAGAGAGAGCGTTTTTTTTTCTCGTGACGAGGAACCTGAATAAAATTATCACGGGTAAGTTAATCATAAGCTCTTACGAAGTCTATACCGTGTTAGATACCGGTTTTACTCACTCTTTTATTCCACCTAGTTGTGTTCAATGTTTGTACTTAACTCCGGAGAAGTTAAACTTTGATTTATCTATTGAAACTCCATTGGGAGAAACCTTCGTTACCTCCACTGTTTATAAATCTTATTTGATTCAAATCGACACTTTCACGTTACATGTTGATCTTGTCTCTTTGAAAATACTTAACTTTGATGCAATTTTAGGAAACGATTGGTTAACTACTCATCATATTTTTCGTAAGGTTGTTAGCTTTCATATTCCTAACCAACCTATTGTGCGAATTCAAGAAACCAAACCACGAAATTCAATCATTGTCATATCAAGCCATAAGTAAAGAGCCTCGATCCTTTTGTTGATGACTTCTTTGTGTGTAATGCACCGAAGCCAGACTTTTTGTAGGCGACGTCGTGAATGACGATAACAAGTTGATAGGAATCATTGTGAGGTGCTATCTAGGTTAAGGGATAGAAGTCACAATTGGTATCAATGTGACGTATTATCCAAGTCTTGGATGTGAGTAACAGTTTTGAATGATATTTTTATCATTAATAAATCTCTTGACGTATTCCTGAAGACTTCTTAGCCTAGCCCAGAGCGTGAAATCGAATTTTATATTGACACCAGTACAAAACTCATTTCTTAAACCCTCAAAATAATTTTTTCAACTAAAACGAAAATAACATGCACCAAAGACGTTGACTCGAGCTGTTGAAGATTACGATCGTACTATTCAATATCATCGTGGAAGAGCGAACGTGGTAGCTGACGTGTTGAGTAGAAGATAGTATGCGTTTACAAGTGCGATGTTGTTAACACAAAGACTCATTTCGTATAACTTGTAAATGATGAAGATAGAGTTAAAGACTCTAGGGATCCACGTGAAGATAACGAATATACGAGTAAAATTGACTTTAATCGATAAAGTTAAAGACGCTCAAACTACATACCCGAATCTGATGAATGTGAAGAAGAAGGTTCAAGAGGGTGTTATTTTAGAAGCAAGAGTTGCTGAAGAGAGGAAATCTCAACCCTCAATTTAATTGGCCCATTTGAAATCCTCGATTGAGTAGGAACTGTGGCTTATAGACTCGTTTTACCGCCAAATATATTGCGTGTTCATAACGTTTTTCTTTTCTTTTCGTATCGATGTTACGTAAATATGTGGACGACCCGAACCACATTATTAATTTAGAACCGAACGAGATAGCGGATGATTTAACGTTTGAAGAGATACGTGTTACAATCTTGGATAAGAAGAATCGTATTCAACACTCAAAGGTTATATCTCAAGAGTTAGAATTTGAAGTAAAGTCAAGGTATCCTCACCTGTTCGGCATACCAGGTACGTACGTAAATTTCGAGGGCGAAATTCCATAAGGAGGGGAGATTGTAAAACCCCAGATTTTATGAATAAAGAATTAATTTTCTCGAAATAATTTTTTTATATTATGGTGTGAATTTGAGATAATATTATAGTTGTGGGTAGTATTTATAAATTTTGCAAAGTATGCAAGTTGTTATATTATATTCGATTGGTCAGGGAATATTCTTTGTGTCGAAAAATATTCGTACGACGGTACAATTATTGGTGGACCCCACAACGGAATTATTGTCGGATTGAGAAAACGACAAAAATATTTTATTGAAAATAACGGCGGAAGTTTTACCGTTGATACTGTTGAACTACTGGGTAGTAAAAGTACAGTAATACGCGTTGTTGCATAGTAGCACACGGTATTGATTATTGATATTTATGTGAGAAGTCGCTCAGTTTGATTCAATTATTGTCGATTAATAATATGAATTATTATAGCGATAATGACGTTTTGTTTTATTCGTATTATTAACGTAATAAAACGGAAACATCTTTTTTATATAAAACAGAATACTTTATTAAAGTTATTCTATAAATAGAATATATTATATTTTATTATGCATAGTGTCGCATAGTGTTTTGCATAGTATTTGCATAGTAAAAATCTTTTTATATAAATAGAATATATATTATATTTTATTTAAAAAAATTTTCTTTAAATATGGACCATAAGATTAAAGTAAATCAATCTGGACCGTTCATGGATTAGTTACTATGCATTCTATTTTCCTATAAATAGAAGCTCACTCCTTCATTATTTTCTTACGAATTCATTGAAACTCTAGAGAGAGAAATTATAGAGAGAAGCTATAGAGAGAAAATTATAGAGAGAAAGAAGAAGAGTATTCTGCTACTTCACTACTTCTATATCCAGTTTCTGTTACGGTAAGGGGTGTTATTCTTTCTTATTCATGAAGAGAACTATTGTTATTCCATTTCTTATTATTCTGTTGGAATAACCTGTATACGCGGTCTACATTATACTTGGTGACATTCTTCTATTATTCCGTTGGAACATCCTGTCTGTGTGTTTTACACCGGACCTGGTTCCGTCTTTATTATTATTCCGTTGGAACATCCTGTCTGTGTGTTTTACACTGGACCTGGTTCCGTCTTTATTATTTTGTTGGAATATCCTGTCGGTGTGAATTTCACCTGACCTGGTTCCGTTATTATTATTCTGTTGGAATAACCGTCTATGCGAACTACCGCATGCATGGTGATATCTTTTGTTATTCTATTCGGTATTATACTCAGTTGTTGGAATAACCTGTCTATGTGGATTACCACATGCATGGTGAATGATCCTTTATATTCAGTCCTTATTAAATTTTGGAAATAATCTCTTAGTGGATTACCGCATGGCGGTGAAAATCCATTTGCAGTTTCATATATTCTTTACTATATTGTTGGTTATTGGTTTTATAGTTGTATGTCTTTGGCATGTAGTGCAAAGATAATATGTTGTTGAATATCTTTGGCCTGTAGTGCAAAGATGATCAGTTATTTGATAGCCTTGACCCGTAGTGCGAAGATGGACATGTGTATGACATGATCAGGACCGTTGATGAAAACATGATTATCTTTGGCTGTAGTGCATGGATAATTCGTGGTCGTGATACTAAAGAATATCCTTGGCCTGTAGTGCGGGGATGATTCGATGATGTGGATTATTTATTTTGGTTTTATAGTTGAATATCTTTGGCACGTAGTGCAAAGGTAGACAACTGATTGGTATGATCATTGTTATTACACTTGAATATCTTCGGCCTTTGGGGTAAGGATATTGAGTAAACGTTCTATTAAGCATTGTGGCAAGAAAGAATTGTTAATTCATGTTATTGTAAATATTATAATCTTTAGTGGTTCAGGTGAATACAGGTGATAAAAGTTGATGAAAACACGATTATCTTTGGCCCGTAGTGCATGGATAATTCGTGGTCGTGATACTAAAGAATATCATTGGCCTGTAGTGCAGGGATGATTTAATGATGTGGATTATTTATTGAGCTGGGTCTCAGCGATAAAAGTGATGAAAAACTTTTTAAATCATAAAAGATAGTAGATTCAATTCTCTACTTGACTCTTTTAATGGATTGCTTGTTCCGCTGCAGTTAAACTTGATGTCTATTGTATTTTATCAGTTTAACATTGTTGGAGGCTAATGATAATTTATTCTGCATTATCTTAGTCATAATATTTCTTACTAGGCTAGTTGAGCTCACCCTTTCTTTCACTGTTCTCTTCAGGAAATGAGAACATAGCAGGGACTAGTCGGGGAATGGAGTGACGGTCCAGAGGATAGCATTAGTAGTCCTCACTATTCTGTGAAATATTGTATTAATAATTGTAATGAGGACTCCTTTTGAGTTTGTATGATCTCTAGTAGACAATATTTGTATTTAAACTCACAGTTTATGTTTTGTCGTATTGTACACGACAGTTGTATTAGTAAGATGTGATTATGTATACACCCCCTACCCCCACCCCCCTACTCCATCCCACCCACCCCCCACACCCATCCCTACCCCTAACCCCTACCCCACCCACCCACAAAAAAATATTATGTGATTATGTATACACTCCCTACCCCTACTCCCACCCCACCCCACCCACCCCTACCCCCACCCATCTACCCCACCCCACCCCACCCCACCCCCACCTCCACCTCCATAAAAAAAATATTGTGATTATGTATACACTCCATCCCCTACCTCACCCACCCCCTACCCCACCTAACCCAACCCTTAGCCCACCTACCCCACACCCACCCCCACCCCCTATCCCTACTCCCTACCCCACCACCCCCACCCCCCACCCCCACCAAAAAAATATTATGTGATTATGTATACACCCCTTATTCCCACCCCATCCCACCCCACCCACCACCTACCCCACCCTTACCTCCACCAAAAAAATAATATTATGTGATTATGTATACACTCCACCCCACCCACCCCCTACCCCCTACTCCCTACTCCACCCCTACCCCACCCCTACCCTCCACACACCCCACCCTACCCCTACCCCCCACCCCTCCCCAAAAAAATTAATACTAAGCAATTATCACTACAACAAAAAAGCCTATCAGCGACTGCCTATCAGCGACCACCTGTGGTCGCTGATATCTATCTGCGACCATCTGCGGTCGCTAAAAGGCGTCGCACAAAATCTGGTCGCTAAAATGCACATCAGCGACCACTATTAGCGACCGATGCTTAGCGACCGATATCAGCGACCGAAAAGGCAAATACGGTCGCTAAGATGAGTCAGCATGGGCCATGGCCAAAGCTGACGTGTTTCACGTGACGTGTCAGCGACCGGCATCAGCGACCGTATGCGGTCGCTGATATTAAAAAATAAAATAACAGAATCTTGCTATTTTTGCATAAATCCCAAAAACCTGTACCTGTTTTGTACCTGTTTTATCCCAACACACATACACAACAATATAAAACATCCATCCATCGTCCATCATATAACACATACACTAAACTAGAATATAAACCATTCAAAACCAATATGATTTTGAATAAATATAATAACATTTTAAAAATTGTTTAAGTAACAATATACAAACATCCTAAGAATGAAACAAGTACAAACTTATATTATAACTATAAAACTAATCTAAAACAGGTACTAATCAAGCATCACCGCCTCCTTGATCACCCTGTAATATTAACAAAATAATAAAACAAGTTATAAATATTTACTAACTATGTTAATATTGGTATATTACGACAATATACAACAAATTGATTTTATACCTCGTCGTCATCCCCGTGTTGTGATGCTGCTGCTGCCGCTACTGCTTCAGCTAACTCCTCAGCACTCAGAGCCCCCAGATGTCCGCCCAGTATCTTCAGAAGATCCCGATCTTGACATATAGCTCTCACACAGTCAGCCAGAGTATGAACAGCTGGATGGCTAGATGACTGTGTAGACTGGGTAGAAGAGAAGCATGAGCCACTGAAGGATGGGCGTCATCGTTGTCCTTGACCTTTAACGTAGTTCTTCTTCACAACAGACGCCCTCTCCCACAACTCTTGATCGATAGACGGACGTGGAGTGCCTTCAGGATAGCGCTCATTCAATAAACGCTTATAAGTGTCCTGCATGTCATCATGTTAACAATTAAATAGTTAAAAATAAATTAATTTTGTAAGCATTAATTAAAGATCAAGTTGTTAAAATTTATTACCGCTATCTGGATAGCCTCAGGCAGACCATCACGGGTGGCCACGTACACATCCAGCCAATGGATAGGCTGACCTTGAGACTGAAACTCCTATACAAAAATAACACAATATTACTAAGTAAAAATGGGATATATTTTCTACAATTCATGATTGAAAACATATTAAAACTTGTAAATACGTACCCTGGCAGTGATATGCTGCAACTGTGAAATACTGCCGCCCTTGTATGTTCCTTTAGCCTTTTCTCCTTCGGATACACCCGAGGCTCTGTTGGTGGCGGCAGTCTTTCGTCTTTTCACCCAGCTCTCAGCTCTCCATTGGATACACATCTCAGCCCATATGGACTGGGTGCACCACCAGGGGCTATGCTCGTGCATATAATCTTCTCCCTGGCCTGGATGGTCGATCTCGGCATTGTGAATGGCTTTTTGTCGTTCTTTATTTAAGTTATCCTTGGTACGGACCGCGCACTTCTGCCAGAATAATGTCTGAATCACCGAAGCCTGCGCGTCCTCCCATCTATACCTTTTCTGCAAATAAAACAACAATAATAACATTACTAAAAATTATCCTTTGAATATTATATTAATATAATCTGTCATAATTAATAAAAACATACCTGAAATTCAGTCCAAACTGCATCCTTATGGGCGAGAGGTGTGCTCGCCCATGTAATCACTGGCGTAGGCCAGTTCTGTAAGCATAATTGTGAAATGCACTTCACAATTTTACTATCTTGAAAATCACTACAATATACAGTAATTTACATTAAAATATATTTATAACAATGAAAATATTAAACCCTTATATATACACGATGTTTAACTTACGTGCTTTCTGGAGGAGGACGGATCTGTATAAGAATGCGATCATCCGGATTAGCCGGGGCCTTCGGCACATGATTAGGGCCCCGACCCAACCCGCGCTTTCGTGCTGCAGGTTCAGAAGACATCTATAAATAAAAAAATTAGGATGTTAGTATGAAATTATGAATGACAATTAATTGTATGAAATAGTTAACTACGATTATCATAAGTGAAAGATACATAAACATGACTGCAAAATAGTTAACTACAACAACTACAAATGATATAGTTAAGGATATAGAGAACATTACTATATAGAGAACATAAATGAAAGGTACATAATTATGAACTAAACATGAACATGAACATGAACATAAACATACATTTTGTACAATTATAACTACACATACATGAACCATTTAAATCGTTGTCTGATGAGTCAGAACCATTTAAACCATTCATAGGTTGCTCTCTGCCTTGCTCCCAATCAAAATCTGGCCCTACAATATCATGAACCATTTCATTCATTCGATGAGTACTACTGCCCGAATTGTGTACTTTTGTGATGCCACCATCTCTTCTCTGCCCATGTGCCCACCAGCATTCTTCGTAATTTCTCATGAACCCAGAAACAAGTAAATGATAGTTTACCATGTCTCTGTCCATATAATTTACATTCTTACACTTCAAACATGGACATCGTATCTGCGACTTACCATTCATACATTCCGGGTGACTATACGCATACTCCAAAAACACCTGGCAACCAGCTCTAAATTCAGCTGTAGCACCTATCTGGGCACTTGACTTTCGTCGTGCCATCCAACTACGGTCTGAATAGAGGTCCATGATTCCACGGTACCTACTACAGACAACATTATAAATGTTAACATATGACTTGAGCATACTTGTAAGCATGCATATGATTAACATTTAAGCATACTTGTAAGCATATGAGTTGAGCATACTTGTAATTATATGACTTGAGTATACTTGTAAGCATCTGATTAACATCTGAATATGTTAACCAATGATTAACGAACGAATGATTAACAGTCTCTTTATTGACCAAGTGTGTCTAGTTACCTTCTCTGTTGCACTAACAGTTCCTTAGCACTGCCTATTTTGGAAGTCTACGAAGTGGAGTTATAAAACTAGCAACTTTATATTGGCCCCATTTGCATTGGCACAGCCCGAGAGTTCATAATTGTACATTTTATGACCTATTACTGTATTTGGAGAGGGAGGGAAATATGCTAATCCTCACATCTTGTCTTGGATAAAAGAGGTTATCCAATGAACTCTCCCAAACATACTGAAACTATAAACACATAAAACTCTAAAAATAATTTCAGTATATTAAACACATATTAACCCTAAAAATAATTTAACCTAAAAATTTCAGTAATCTCATAAAACTCTTTGCAACAATTTCAGTATATTCCCAATTTCAATAAGAAGTTATAAATTTCAGTAATCCCAAATGCAATAATCCCAAATTCATACCACAACGAACTACTAAAATTCATACCCAAATTCATAGCTCTAAATTAACTCTTAAAACAAAAATTCAGTAGCAATATAAGATAATTTATTGTATGAACTAGCTTTGCCCCAAACTATTGTACAAGAAATTCAGTAGCAATATAAGATAGTGCTTTCATAGTTAGGTTACCTATGGGCGGCGGCAGCAACGATGGATGGATGTATAATATATTTCAAAGTGCTTTTGAACTCTCAATAATGGATGGATGTTTTTTTTATTTTCATTTTTAGAAAAATTAATTAGTTATCAATGCAATGTCGGTGGTATAATTGTATTTTACTTGGGTATTAGGTACTACTTGTAGGATGATGATATTGAGGATGAGCATGATGAAGATTCAAGCAATGAAAACGACGACAAAGATGCATCGTTTATTGTATTTTGAAAAACTTTTATTACATTTTTCCATGTGGTAATATCAATTCCCTACTTTTATTGTATTTGGAAAAACTTTTAGTACACTATCTTTGATAGAATATTTGTAATACTACTCATCCATAGAGAACTTATCTATTAATATTTATAAATAACTAGTGTAAGATAAAAGAGTACATGTGTACCACTTTTGGTAATTTGAACTTCAGTCATGGTATAAAATAAATAGGGTGCTAGTCTAATCAGCTCAAGTCCAGGTATGATCAACATGTGGAATGGACCTTCTCCTAATATACATTTCTAACCTATTTAGAGAAACACAAAATACTGAAAACTACATACAAAATTTATTTAACATTAAGTACTTGAACTATTAATCTGCATATGACAATACAAGTAAACAAAAATATAACTTCAACCAGACACTTCATAACTTCCTAGCTTACTGAATTAAATTTATCACAAAATAAGCAAGAATCCTTATGGTTCCTGCAGTATTATTGATTCTCACATCACCAAATCAAAACCAATGCAAATAAAAACAAAAAAGAAACATTATTGAACAAGATGAAAATATTGTAGCATCATACTATTCACTAAACTATTCAACTATCATAGGTAACAAATTCATAAAAATCACACTAACAATACTTTGTAAAATTTCTGATTTGAGAGAACACTATTGAAGAAGATGAAAAATTTGTAGTTAATACCTGAGTTTTTTAGATGGGCGACGGTGGTGGCGACGCGGTAGCTTGCAATTTCCCTCCCCCTTCTCTTCTCCCCCTTCTCCCTCTTCTCCCTCTTCCGTTCTCCCTCTTTTTCTTTCTTCTGTTGTTCGTCGAGCGAATGCCTGACTGTGATTATGTTTAAGAGGATCAGCGACCGCCATCTGCGACCGTTTGCGGTCGCTAATTTTTAATGACGTGTACTTATCAGCTACCGCAAGGCGGTCGCTGATAAGAATTGGTCGCCAAAAACATCCGCGCCAACGTTTCGCACCAAATTTTGGGAGGGAAATTCAATCTAGCGACCGCTTAGCGACCGCATGCGGTCGCTGAAATAAACTAGCGACTAGAAACAATATCGGTCGCAAATGGCCGTCGCTATTATCATTAACAGCGACCAAATAGTGCGGTCGCTGAAAACTTTGGTCGCTGATAGAGGTTTTTCTTGTAGTGTATGTATATACCTTCCACCCTCTACCCCTACCCCTGCCCACCCCTTATATCCGTCTTTCTATCTATAGTATATATTAATTTTATTTTTTAAAAATTTTGTTTAAAAGTCAAAACATCTTAAAATGGTTAATATGGTTTTTAACCATAACCATATGGTTTCAACCCACATTATCCATATTAAAAATGGTTAATATGGTTTTAGTTTTTAAATGGTTGGTTAACCATATTTTAAAAATCAAAACCAACCCATAACCATATTTTGCCAGGTCTAATAACTAATTGCGTGATAATAATAATAATAACAATAATAATTGTAATTATAATAGTAATAGTAATAATAATAATAATAACAGTCATAATAATAATAGTACTCATAATAATAATAATAATATTAATAATAATAAAAATTAAAAATAAAATAGTAATAATTGCTCATTCTATTCTATCTATCTATTTCTCACAAAGAAAGTAATTTTATTTTACCTAAAATATTTAAATAACTTTTATAATTCTTTTTTATTCATATAGAACGACATATATATTATACCAAATGATATGTTATTAAAAAGAATTTTTCAAATAAATAAAGGTGACATATTTAGTTATAGTCAAGTTAAATCAAATCTTTGTCATTTGAGAGATTGGTAGCTATATACGGTCTCATGAATCCAAGACCCATGATGCACGAGGCGGCAGGTGAAAATTTTGTGGATCTGCTTATTTTTATTGTGATTGTTATACTTGGTTCGACCATTTTTTTTTTTTGGGGGGGGGGGGGGGGGTAGCATAATGTCGAAATAGACACTTCAAGGGGGTTAAATAGAACTTAGTCCTATTGTTTTGTGGTACGAAGCGTAATAAAATGGCTTTGAAGGCATAAATTGCATTGTAGAATGCTTATGTAATCATTTCATAGAGCATCATATGTACACAATTTTGTCATCAGACGTTTAATTAATGAACTGCAACTAGATTGTACAGGCTAGCCAGTACCTTAAAAGGAGTTGGGGAATAGTGGTGCAACCCGAGCTGTACTCGACTCGAGATCGGTTCGAAAATATGATCCAAAAATCGAATTCAAAGTTAATTCGAGTCGAATCTGATCCATACTCATTTTTTGTTAAATGATACACAATTTGAATTCGAGTATACTAATGTTCGCTCAGGTTAGGGTTCGGGTATTTCATTTTTTCTCGAACCATACTCGATACCTGCTCGATTGATCATATTCGAATACTGGTTTGATCCATACAAACAAGATAAATATGTGATATTATTTCTATCAATCTTTATAATTTATAAAGTATAGTATTAAATTGTGTAAGCTTGTACTTGAATAAATTAATGAATTGATAGTCAATTTGTATTACATTCTTTGTAATTTCTTTACATAAATAAAAGTAAAAAACTTATATATATAAATACTAGTTCAATAAACAATTTAGTATGTAGTGGTTAAGTATTAAGTGAAATGGTTCATATTCGAAACTCGATTTGAAGGCTATTGAGTAACTCGTTTTGTAAACGAGTTGAGTACTTACGAGCCGAGTAGGTCCGAGTAATGATCCGAGTCAAATCTGACGCAAAATTAGAAATTCCTTATCGAATCCGAGCTTAATTTTTTCGAATCGAACCGAATTTGAGCATTATGGTGTTATTCAACTCGTTTACACCCCTATCGGGGAATACAGAGAACAAGGGAGCTAGCAACCAAGTATGCCAACCTTTCCCTATCACCAATTGAGATGTTACCCGGGAGCCAAGGTAATGCTTGTGAACAATCAAGACGGGAACATATGGATCTTGCTCAAAGAGTCATTTTAAGGACAAAATAATGGACAGAATGCAGCGCCATTTTTTATGTGGATTCATCTGTGGTGCTGGATCTACAATAGAAAATTTCATGCCAATATCTTGTCGTTAATTCTGGAAGGTTAACAAGAACATTTGCATATACAAATTTGTGATATATCTAACAATGAATTGAAACCTGAACATTGAACATTGAACAAACAAACACACCAAAAAGCTTATAGGCTAGGGTCGCCGGAGGATAGCTCCAGTGTGAGAATAAGTACATGTCAGAAACGTCAATAATAAAAGTATGTAATTGCTCTAGTGAATAAGAGTAATAAAGTGTATGTCTATCTTAAACCTGGATTATGGCTGTATTTATAGCTTAATCACACCACGTTAATCCCCCAGTTAGAATAGAAGTCTCGTGTAGAAGTTCCTTATGACTACGAGTCTCATTATTAACTAGGATTTCAAAGGAAAAAATATCCGAAAATAGGATTTAATTAAAAAAATTAAATAAAACCAGGGTCATCTTTATGGTTTTATACGAAACAACAAATATATATATACCACATATCTAAAGTACGAATTTTTTTACTTAGTGCTTGGTTGGATTAGCACGATTTGAATCTTCGTACAATCTCTTATATCCTCAAGATCTTTCATCATATGACCTTTTGCTGAACATGGAGTGTGGTCTGCAAAGCACCCTTCTAGAAAAAACCTAACTCTGTTTTTTCCTAGGTTGAAAAATAGAATACGTATGGTTTTTCCTCTATTAGAAAAAGTCTTTTCATACGTTTCTGATCAATGATATATATAATAACATTGATCATCTCTCTCAAAAAGTTGACCATATTAGGCTAGGAAAGGGATCCTAAGGGATTCCTCTTCCGACTCCAATACTTATCTAGATATTATTATCTAATAATACTATTCAAAATAAATATTAATTATAATTAATTCCACTAAATAATTATAATTATTCTTTAGTCCAGGAATTAATTAAACAAACCCTTTACTAATAAACAATAATTATTTCCTCTATAAATGTACATAAATTTTTCAGAATCAATTAATATAATTCTGATACATTTAAACTAATTTCATAAGTCCATAATTTATCTCTATTTGATCATAAATTGATTTAACAATTAAATCAATCATTTTAATAAATATTGAAAGACTCGGCCAAGATTCTATGATCAATGATAAATTATTTTATGAAAAATCTTATAGATGTTTTGACAATAATAATGTTCGTAATATTAATTAAATATATTAATCGCCATTCCGAGGTATTAATTAACACGATGTAATCTCACTCATTGGAACATCAAATTAATATATATAACAATATTAACTCTACTATAATTTCAAAATTAAGAAATTGTACTAATTAGTATTTATGTGAAAATATTTTATAAATAAAATATTATCACATGATTCATTTAATGTACACTGTTAATGCATTAGTATTTTAATTAGAAGTCCAACTTCCATGATCAAGATAAATCATATCTGTTAAAGTACTATAACCTACAAGATAATAACTCCAAATTATCTTAGGTTATAAAGAATTATTTCTTTATTTATATATTAAATATGATTTATATCTTATGTCTATAACATTTATTTATACACATAAATCATGACATATATAATATGGAGATATATATATAAACAAATCATTTAATGAATGATGTAGTTTTATTAATAAATCAATGTCTAACATAAATAAATAAATAGATAAATATATAGGATTTTTATAGCAAAAAATCTAACAATCTCCCACTTGTTAGAAATAAAGTGAGTGGAATGTGAAAAGTTTGGAAAATGAAAAGTTCCCTTCTTATCAGTTATTGGAATATGAAAATGTTATGTTTACTTTTTTCTCTCTTCCCCAATGCATATATATATATATATATATATATATATATATATGGGAGCCCTTCCATAGCAACCGGTTGCTGTGAGAACTGTGCAACAACCCCTTTTTGGACCGTTGATAAATTGATCGCATGACTGAGATGAGTCTTAATATTTGATAAGCCGGCACAGCTTGTACCGGCTTTTATTTTAATATAAACACCCTACATGGTCAACATCTTGTCAGTACATTTAAAAGAAACGAATTTTTATTATTAAAAAAACGAAGTAGCAATGAATGTTGACTTTCCTATCCGAAAATATAAAATGAGAAGACACAATCATGCGAGTGATTTTGAGAGATATCAAATGAATTGTGGATGACCACTTGAATACAAAATATTATCAATATACATTTTATTTTATCTATTATTTTAGCACGAAGTTCTACTCAATTTTGGAAAAGAAATTCTCTCAACTCAATGGAAGTATTGTTTCATTACGATTAAATTTAATCATATATATATATATATATATATATATATATATATATATATATAAATACCACTGCATATTTACAAAAATGTCACCGCGTCTTATCAAAATTACGTCGTTTTGATAAAATTATGCTATTTAAGGCGTTATGCTATTTAAGGATTATGCTCTTGAAGCTTTACGTGTGTGTGTGTGTGTGTGTATATATATATATATATATATATATATATGATATAGTAGTGTAATATGGTCGTAGATTAATAATGCATGTTTCACAAACACAAGTTACAAGAGTAGATAGGCCAGTAGTCATCAAATTCAAATCACTGAAGACAAATGTTTCTATTATTTTATCTATAACTATTATCATTGCTAGTCATGGCTCACAATTATTTAGCAAAAGCCACATGGATGGTTATAGTCTTTAATTTTATTATTGCTTTCTATATTTGATATATTTCTAATGATCTTTTTGATATATTTTTGTATGAATTTACAATGAGAAATATACTTAGTAGTGTTGGTTTGTTATTTAGTTTTAGTAGACAAATTTAGTTTCGTATTTTACTGAATTTCTATAAATTGTTTCATTACAATTAAATCTGAACATATATAATTATTTAATTTGATGGAGAATATGTTTAGTTATTTAATATTAAAATCTTATAAATTTGAATTTGTTACCCTTGATTTATATTGAGCAAGAATTGTTTGTAATGGAATCTTGATGCTGAGATTCATATAAAGGCAAAGAACCTTGGAGATACAATTAAAGTTGGCAATCATGCATCCTTGCAAGATCATGCAAAATTAATGATTTTTATTCGCTATCATTTCTATGAAAAAAAATTAAAATATGAGTACATTACAGTAAAAGACTGTGACGCCCCCAAAATAGGTCCATTCCATCCAACCCATTTTGAGTCGCCAAATACATGGTACAGAAACAACTACAACTTTTACAACCCAGAAACTGTGAGTTTGATTACAAACATTGTCATCTAGACAATATACATACCCAACTATGTCCTCAATACAATTATTGATATATTATTTTACAAAAATGGTGAGGACTACTAAACAACTCTCTCAAGGACCATCAATTCATACCCCGACTCGTACTCGCTATATTCTCGTCTCCTGAGAAGAAAAATGGAACTAAAAGGAAAAGGGTGAGCTCAACTAGCCCAGTAAAGAATATTATGACTAAGATAATATACAACAAATTATCGTTAGCCTTTAACAGGGAAAAAATCTAATAGAATACAATAGACAACAAGTTTTAAATCAATATTCGCAGCGGAAAATATTAATTCATAGAAGAGTTACGTAGAGGATGAAATCTACTAATGTCTATGAATTTAACAGTCCATCAACAATATTTTTATCCCTGTAACATCAATCAATGTACATCTTGAATCATATATTCATCCTTGCACTACAGGCCAAGGATATTCATCTGTTGGTCATGTTCATCTAAACACCTGTTCATCTTTGCACTACGGGCCAAAGATATTCATCAGAAATCATTCATCTTTGCACTACAGGCCAAAGATATTCAATAATAACATCCTTTAAGACTGAAGATGATAAAAAATATTTTTAAAGAAACGAATCCAGTGAAACAAAATGACAAGGATTAAGGATTAAGGATTCGTACTTTGTTTTATCCATGTCCAAAAATACCTCAAAAATAATCATAGTGGTGTAAAATTCAAGAATGATCAAAACATGGATACAATCAAAGCTAGTATCCACAATAGATATTTTGGACGAAAAGAAAAAAAATAATTTTTCTGTGAATAGTGCCGTATTCGTGAATAGTGCCGTATACGTGAATAGTACCGTATACGTGAATAGTAACTCCGGCACAAAAAGTTCCAAATTTGATAAAAACGTTCACCAATCTTTCGGCATAATGATATTGAAGAAAATAATATCATTTAAGAAGAAAATAACATCCCTTTCCTCAAAATAGCCGTACTTATGACTGAATTTCGATATAGTGCTGACAGAAACTCGCACCGTATAGCAACACTCAAAGTATACTCACAAGAATACGCTCGATAATATAGAGAGAGAAAGAGAGAAAACTTTGTTTCTGGTGTGATTTTCAATTCTAACTTAGCCCTCTATTTATAGGAAAATGTTAGGACGCCAAAGGAGACTAAATTAATATAATATTAATATTTACAAAACATTCAAGCCAACCACCAAGGAATCTGATTTTAGCCATCAAACACATGTTAAAGATGCCCACCAACCTTTGAAAAACGTTTTTGTTGAAAATAATAATTAAAACTTCCAAAAATCAATTATTTCGGAACTCCGGAACTTCAATAATTCACAATAAATAGCCCTTTTATTAGAAAATTCGAATCTCGTGACTTTTTATAGGAATTTCAATTCTCTACAACTTTACAGAAGAAAGTTTTTCCAAATTCCAAATAGAAATTGACCGAAATCTACAAACGGGCGATTTTACAGTCTATACTCAATTTTCGGTCAAAAATTATGTCCACCGACACACAAAACATGTGTTAAACATTTAATGCCACAAAAATACTCTACCTCCTCATATACTCATATATCCCGCATTCATTGTAAAAATATCATCGTTAATATATTATTAAAATAATATATTTAAATGAATTATTTTATCAGAAAAAGATAAAATATTAATTTTCAACAATTGTCACATTAAAAATTTTCTCCATCTATATCCACATAAAATATATATTTTCTTTATCATAATAATCAATAATTAATTATTAAAAATAATATTACAGAATCACAGTACTGACAACCAGGCCGTTCCCAGGATAGAGGGGGCTTTCCAATAAGGATTTCTCCTTACTGGCGCACAATTAGATGACCAAACCTCTCCTTGACAGAACTTTCTAGACATTGCCAATAATGTTATCTGATAATATTATTCAAATAATATGAATTATTGATCTGATAATGGAAAATACTGTGCAATGACAATTATTGAAACAATAATAATATAAATATCAACGCAGCAATTATTGAATCAATAAAGTAATGAACAGTAACTCCTGTAGCAATTATTGAGTAGTGCCTTCTTACGTAAGGATCAATAATTCAAAATACTGTGCAATACCGTGTGCTACTGTGCAACAACGCGTATTACTGTATTTTAACCACCGGGTATTCCAACAGTGTAAACGGTAACAACTACGCCGTTATTTTTAAACAACTTATATTTGTCGTTTTCTTCCTCCAATCGCTTTCCGTTATGGGGCCCACACATGGCTGCGCCGTCGTACGAATATTCCCCGACAGTACGAATATTCCACGACCAAACGAATATTCCCCGACAACAATGAATATTTTATAACCACTTGCTTATTTTGAAACATTTGCGTATTTTACCCATAACTATCCAAATTAATCAAATCAACCCTTACTATTCAAAATAATAATTAAAGGAATTTAAATTTCGTTTATTAATTATTTGGGGTCTTACAAAGACTCACTTGTCTTATGAAATAATTTTAAAGGAAAGATAGAATCAAGATTTTGTAATTCTCCCAAAAGCTCATTATAATTGGTTGCACCTAAAGTTGCAAGATTTTAAAAGTGTTGAGTGAGAACAATTGTACATTTTAAAAAAAAAATAATCTTACTATTAAAATTATGTTAAAAGAAAAAAAAAATTTGATGAAGAAATGTTAGAGAAAATATTTATTATGTTTCATGCCTCGAATATGCTCTTGCAACAGCAATATCGAGAGCGGAAGTTCACAAAATATTCCCTGAAGTGATAAAAGAAACTATGTTCCCAGAAGTGATATTATGTCTTCTACTAGATGTACAAAATAATGAGTTTTTGCTGAAAACCCAACAATCTCGCTCGACCAATTCTATTACATTCCCTGAAGTGAATGGAACCTCATTTGATAATCATAGAGGAAATTATGGTTGTGGTTGTGGTAGTGGACTTGAAAAGAACAATCAATATAGAAAAGGGAATGTACATGTCGTACTCCTAAACATTTGGTAGATTTGTACCAAGACTCCAAAAAAGAAAAGGAAATAGAATTGAAATAAATTTTATTGATCATAATGATTCTGAAGATCCCATGAATTATTTTGACTTTTTAAATTGAGTGGATATAACTAATTTTGATATTTATGGTTTCCTTGATGATATATTGACAGAAATGTTCATATCAATTAATTATTTTTATTTCATTATATTATGACATTATAATAAGTATTTTTATTATATGTTTTATTTATGTTTCAAGTAATAAAGTTTGTTGATTTATAATATTCTAACCTTTTTGTTTTGATGATGACTTAATATTATAGACTAATCTGTCTATTGTGAAATTTCAGGAAATTGATGAAAGATCGTTGATATGAAAGATTTTGAAGATTTGAGTCTTAAGAAAAATATGTAAGGTCATTGCAAATATTTAATTTTTCGATACAAGACTCTAGGACATTTTATTTGTACATTAAAATGTGATTAAATATCTTATGCATGCCTAAGTATGTTACATTAATGTTTTATTGCCATGTGTTAAGACTTGTACTATTTGTATAACACGTGGGCTACAAAGTTGTTGGAAACATAAATGGCATAGATATAATCATTATCTATTAGAAGTCTAAATGCATATTTCTTTGAAATACAAGATAATGATTGTACTGAGAAGAGTTTGAAATTTGTTTAGCACTTTGCAAATAATTACGGATCTAACACTTTGGTTTGTTTTGAAAAGAGTATTGTGTTATGTTAAGAGGATAATGCTTGAAAAAGTCAAATGGAGATATATTCGGTTATTTGCTTCTAATTGATATAATTTTTTAAGTGATATATTTGATTCATACTGATATTTTCTATCATTTTCAACGGAAATATAATTGGACGTTGCAATTGTTATTATCCAACGTATACATCTTTTATGTAGCAACGGTAATAATATTGGGCTATAAAGAGGAATTGATATCAGTGGAAAATTACAACACTTGAATTAATATCTTGCACTCATATACTTTGAAGGCAATTATAATCTTGGTGTAAATTTTGAGCTACTGATTCAGTTTATTTCGTGGGCTATAAATCGGTAATATCTTTCTATTATTAATTGATCATTGCATACATTAATCAAGCCTTGCATTGTTAAATTGTTTATTTGCTTTGATCATTAGACCTCTATAAAATTGTAATCTTATATTTTTTAGACTACGTGTTGTCTAATGGTTTTTTAATCCGGGTGGATTAAGGTTTGTTTACAAACAGGATCAAGGAAGCTTAGGAGCTTAAGGAGTGCATTGGTGCACAAGGAGCAAGTGTACTCAAGTGAATTATTGTAATTCAATTTGATTGAATCTGTTTTGTAACAAGGGTCATTTTTAAAGGAATAAAAGTGAGTCTCCAATACTAGTTGGTATTGAACGTGGACTAGGCTATTATTATAGAGGGTAATAGCTGAACCACGTAAAAAATCTTGGTGTTATTTTATTGCTTGATTTTCTTTAATATTTCTCAAGATTATTAGTTTTCTTAATATTTAAAATATAGACTTTTGCTTCGTCTTGAGATAGTATATTTACATCAAGTATTTTATCTGACTTATAAATTCACCAAGATATTTTCTTAAACAAAAATTCAATTCGGTAGACTGCATTCATTCAGCAAGCTGAATTCTTTGATTCAGTAGGTTGTATTCAATAGTTTGAATTTAAAGTTTTAAAATTGGTCATAGTTTGCTCTCACACTTATTCAACCCCCCCTTCTAAGTGTGCCATATCTGAATTTCAAAGTTAAATTTATATTTTGCATATATGAAGTTGTATTGGCCTGAAGCTCATCAAACTTAATTAAAGGCTCTAGAAGAGCAATTATTCATCAAACATAATTGAAGACACTTAAAGAGTGATTTTTCATCAAACTTAATTAAAGTATCTGGAAGAGCGATTATAATGTTGTCAAAGGGCACAAAACTTTGTATTGATGATTCTTTATATTCTTCTGAGGTAAGTAGAAATTTGCTCAGCTTTAAGGATATACGTTATAATGGTTATTATATTGAAATCAATAATGAAGGCAGTGAAGAATTTCTTTATATTACTTCAATAGTATCAGGCCATAAGCTCATATTAGAAAAACGACAAAACTAATGATTTGACCACCGAAGTTGGCACGTTTTTTTGAATACCCGATTGAACTTTTAATTTTTCAAATTAACTCACTGAACTAATTTCTATTTTCAAATTGGGTCATTCCGTTAAAAAAAGTTGACAGACGTTAAAATATTACTTATCTGGCGCTGACGTGGCCAAAAAAATAAAAATATTGCTTATGAGGCAAAAAAAATTAAAATCAAATTTTAAAAATAAAAAAATTAACATTTTAAAGTTTTAAAAATAACAAAAACATAATAAAATAAAACAAAAACAAAAAAATCAAAATATCTTTTCTTCTTCAACTAAAAAGATTTAACCATCTTGATTATTTGGCAAAATACATTTTTTTTAAAAAAATAGTATTTTTTTAAAAATAGAATTTGTTAAAAATAGATTTTTTTTAAAAAACAGATATTTTAACAAAAACAGAATTTCTTTAAAAATAGAATTTTTTTACAAAATAGAATTTTTTTTAAAAACACCTTTTTTTTAAAAAACAGATTTTTTTAAAAAAAACAGAAATTTTTTTAAAACAAACTTTTTTTTAAAAACTGAATTTTTTTAAAAACTAAATTTTTTTAAAAACATATTTTTTAAAAAACAGCTATTTTTTAAAGACAGAAATTTTTTAAAAAACAGAATTTTTTTTAAAAACTGAATTCTATAAAAAAAATATAATATTTTTAAAAAATAGATATTTTTTTTAAAAAAATCCCTTTTTTAAAAAAAAAACTGTTTAGTGTTTATTATATCAAAGTATATTAATTTCCAAACTATCACATTTGATTATTTTTATTTAGTGTTCATCTTTCAAAGAAAGAATTTAGAGTGATATATGTGGACCAATACATCCACATTGTGGTATATTCAAGTATTTTATGTTTTTACTTGATGTTTTAATCAGATGGTTATATTTATGTTAAACATCATGTTGCATATACACATACTCAAAATGGTATAGCTGAATCACTTATCAAGAAACTTCAATATATTTCTTGACCTTTGATTATGAAATCAAAATTACCTGTTTATGCTTGGGGTCATGTTATTTTACATGTTGCATCATAACCTTAACATGTGATTTTTTTTATAAAAAAACACGTTTCGAGGATTGTCCTTGTTAATGAAACAGTCTTCTTACCATTAGGGAGAGAAAAGTCGTTGCTTGAAATACGACGTGAGATCGTTGCCTGAAGCACGATAGGAGATTAATTGGAATGTTTAAATTTTATTTAATCATGATCCTCACACAAATCAATATGAACTAGAAGTTCAAAAGATTATTATTTGCAATTAATTGCAAATCAATTACCACAATTATTCACCGATAATAAGAAAATAGTGATATCTCACATTCTAGCTTCGAATACTCTAGCAGATATTGAAGTTCTTGTAGGACAATCAGTTAATACAGCCGCAAAGTGAATCAAAGTCACACCTGAAACGTGAAAGAATGATAATTGTTAAAGATAAAATTCCCCAAAAGAAGAAAGTACAAGGAAAACAAGTTGCAGCCTATAAAGAGGTTATACCCATGAAACATGCTACAAAATTTATCGATCTATCCAAAACTTATGAACAAAAATCTCATGTCCATCAGTGCATAGTAGCTGTTGATCTAAAAAGCAACAAAATAAAATAACAAATTTTCAAGTATTCAAAAAAGCAACAACATAAAGCAACAAGTTGTTTCAAGCATTCCAAAAAGCAACAACATGTTGCTATTTCTATTATGGATTCATTTATGGTTGTGTATGGGTTGTTTAAGGTATGAGCAAAAGTGTGGTTAGACATTGGTTTGAAATACAATAATTATTTTTGTTGGTTCAGCATGATTGTGTTGATTGTAGTTACTGATTAAAACTACATATAATAATCATTGCATAGTAAGAATTGTGAATGAGGTTTTATGTATTTAATTTGTTATTCTCAATATGGTTGTGTTGAATGAAGAATTTGTAATGTAAAAATCACTTTTAATTTAAGGAGCACATTGTTCTTGTGATGGTTAAGTGAAATTTTTGAAATGTAGAATTCACTGTTAATGTAAGCTAAAGATTGGAAGTATATAGAGATTCTATTGGACGAAATCGGTTCATTGTTGATATATTCAAGCATGAAAAGCTTTTTGCACCAAAGGTATTATTACTAAAAGTAGAATTTGTCCTTTTTTGCTTTTAACTGAATGATATATAATATTGATGCAAATGTATTTACTTTTTGGGAATTATTTTTGTAGGTTATTATATTGATTTTTGCAAGATTACTCAATTTAAAAAGGGTTTACCCCACTGTGTTTGTTGAGTTGTAAGTATTGAGCCACTGTACTTTAAAAAAAATGTAATTAACCCACTAAAAATTTTAAAATTTCTTAATTGGATCATTCCGTCCAAAAAAGTGGACGGACGTTAAATCATAACTATACATGGGATGAACATAATTTTTATTCCTAGTGGGTAACAATATTGCCCCACACAACCAAAGAATGTAGGCCTTTGTGCATCGACCAAAATTTCCTTACTTGCTTTAGGCGAACAATTATTAAAATGCTCCTGCAACCACAATAATTAAATAGAGCTGCGTTTTTTTATTCCTGATATTTAGCGACGACTTCATTACCAAAACATTCTTTAAAATGATCCAGTGGAGTGTCAAATAATGGACAAGTTAAGGGTTTGCCAACCACCGACAACCCAAGAGTGAAGTGTACATCCTCTAAAGTTATTGTAATTTCTCCACAATTTAGGTGAAAACTATTGGTGTTCGGCCGCCATCTCTCCACCAGGGTAGACACGAGCCCAATGTCAGTTTGTGGTACAACTGTCAGATAGTTAAAAATGTCAACCCCACATTTTTGTAGAAGATTTTTTTGAGCTTTTGTTAATATCCATTGATCATATTTTTTTCAGTTAATTGACTTGTGAGTAGTCTTCCCCTGTCTTTTATGTCATATACCTGACACGTGATTTTGTTGGTCGTAAAGAACACTTAGGTCAATTGGTCCGTAATTCTAATTGTCCATCTAGTACCTAAAAAAATAACATAAAAGGTTTTTCATATAATTTAATAACTATGTAACAAAATTATATCCCATTAATCATTATAATGTCCCAAATATAATTCAATATTATTTTTTTTACAATTATTTAAATGATTTTATTTTTCAAAATTTTCATAATCATTATTATTAGTCCTAATACATCATTACATGTATATAATGTCCCAAACACAATTCAATATTTGCAGTTAATAAAATACCACTCCCTTCCAATTATTATGCACAACAATTTAACAAATTCATGAAGATAAAATAATACACAACATTAAAATAATAACTTTTTCATCACATAACAATATATTTACCCGTACATAACTC
Source organism: Panax japonicus (assembly GCA_020205505.1). NCBI lineage: Eukaryota > Viridiplantae > Streptophyta > Magnoliopsida > Apiales > Araliaceae > Panax > Panax japonicus. The sequence goes on from CM035111.1 coordinate 42,387,793, forward strand.
ACTATTTCAAAACTATTTAATAATAAGTGAAAAATCATAATAACTACTTCACCACATAGTTATATAATTGCCCAAACACATAAATCACAGAATTTTCCAAAAATTCGCATGCATATATGTAGACATAGTAATGGTTGATAATTTCCCATAAAAGTTTAAACTTCTATTTTATCATAAATACATTTTTACAAAATAATAATAATATTTAATTTTTTATTGAAAATTGGGCAAATAAATCTTAATAAATTGATACTTGAATCTGAAACTTTGTAGATAATTAGAAGCAAGAAAATAGTTGATGATCAATCTCTTTTTCTTTCTCTCTATTTTCTCTCTTTTGTTGCTTGAATGGAACTTGATTTAGCGGCAGGGGGGGAAGGAATATGAGAGAGTGGTAGGGAAAGGGAAAATGAGAGAGAAAGTGAATAAGGAAGAATACATTAAAAGGGGGGAAGGGCTGCCGCTACAGCCTGTAACGGCAGGAGCGGTGAGCAGTCAACATCCTTTTAAAAGTTGTCAGTAGCTTTTTGCATCTTTTTACATTTTGTGCATTGCATCGTAATTTGGAGAGTGAAAATTTGGGATTGGCCAAGGGAGCCTGTAGCGGCAGGGGTATTAAATATTGAGGAGGGACAATTATGTAAATGGCCAGCTAATTTGGATTTAATCGACTGTTGCTACAAGCTGTTGTGTACATTTTGCCAAAACTATTTAGAAATCTTTATTTTGAAGTAAACCTTTCATGTTCTTTATTGTTTTGTGAAGCATGAAAAAAGACGCAAATTTTATTAAAACATGAATGAGATTTATTCATAGGGAACTGATATTTCCATATGATTTTTCTCATATGAATAGTGAGTGTCCCACCTAAATGTGAGAGACACTCGTGTGAAATATTATTTTAACACGTAGAAATATCAGTTTCTTTATTCATATTCTTTGCGTTTACTTATCAAACAAGACAATTTTATCAAAATATGAATGAATTGACAAATACAATTTTGTGTGCACAGTGAATGAGTCTCACATTCAAATGAGAGAAATTCATGTAAAAATAAATTATTATTTTTTGTGATATTTAGAGATTCTCGTAACTCTTGCCTTACGGTTTCCATGGGGTCAAGTGTTCGACTATTTCAATTCTTGAGTGTGTGAGTGTGGTGTGCGTGTGTAGAAATTAGCAAAAATTTTTTTTAGAGATTCTTGTGTATATCGGAAAGTCAAAACGAGTCTTATAATATTATATATAAAAAATTTTAAATTATTTTAGCATATGCATTAATGCAAGATTTCGCAACATTGAGATATGATAAGCAAACAATTTTACATATTGCTTTATCAACATATATATATAGGGTAATGATTCACAATATCTATTTGCTATGGATCAAAAATAAGCAAATAACATCATAACCTTCTATCTCAAAAAGCAACGGATGTGATTTAAAAACTGATTTTGTCATCCGCTAGTTAAACTAGCGGACTGATTTAAAATATATTTTGGACAATTATGCCTCAATCAAGTCAAGCCTAAGTGAACGAAACAAAATTAGAATTATTAAATGGTTGGTTGGATTTAAAAACATAAGATGCAAGTCATTCGCTAGACTGACTGGCGGACCTTTTAAAAATCTTGATTTTAAAGCTTGACTTGGGACATAATAGTCCGAAATATATTTTAAATCAGTCCGCTAGTTTAACTAGCGGACGATAGAATCAGTTTTTGAATCACATCCGTTACTTTTTGAGATAGAAGGTTATAATGTTATTTGTTCATTTTTGATCCATAATAAATAGATGCTATGGATCATTTCCCTATAAATATATATAATATATAAATATATATATTTAGAACCTATAAAAATAATAATTTATGACCTAGACCTAGACCTAGACCTAGACCTAGTCCTAGTCCTAGACCTACCCTCTCTTCCCTCTCTCTCCAACCTCCAAATTTAAAATCCAATAACTCTCTTACATCCACCCTTCCTTTTCTCTATTTTTGCAGTTATTTGTATTATATTTAAAAATTAATAGAATGATAAAATATTTTTACCTTAAATTAGGAGAGTCAAGTGGAGCGGTGCTTCCATGTTCCAGTACAAGCGGGTGTTGTTCTTTCCAAACCTGTTTACTCAGTTTAAACACATAAGTGTAAAGAAAACTAATAAGATAAGTATCATATCCCATTGGAACTGAATACTTTTTAAATTGAGCAATCTTGCAAAATTTAGTATAATAACCTACACAAATATTCCCAAAAAGTTAATACATTTGCATCAATACTATAAATCATTCAGTCAAAAGCACAAAAGGACAAATCCTACTTTTAGTAAAAATACCTTTGGTGCAAAAAGCTTTTCATGCTTGCAAATATCAATAATGAACCGATTCCGTCCAATCGAATCTCTATATACTTCCAATCTTTAGCTTACATTAATAGTGAATTCTACATGTCAAAATTTTCACTTAACCATCCCAGGAACAATGTGCTCCTTACATTAAAAGTGAATTTTATGTAAGACCCCAACTTTTTAATAAAGATGATTTTTTTTCTATAAATATCATTTTTAAATATTATGGAATGAATTTGATATAATGTGATAGTTGTGGGTAATATTTGTAAATTTTGCGAAGTACGCAAGTTGTTATATAATATTCGATTGGTCGGAGAATATTCGTTTTAACAGGGAATATTCGTACAACGGCACAATCATTGGTGGACCCCACAACGGAATTATTATCGGATTGAAAAAATGACAAAAATACTTTATGAAAATAACGACGGAAGTTTTACCGTTAACTGTTGAAACACCCGGTGGTAAAAGTACAGTAATACGCGTAGTTGCACAGTAGCACACAGTATTGATTATTGATGCTTACGTGAGAAGTCACTCAATTTTGTTCAATTATTGCTACAGTAATTGCTTCATAGTATCTCACGTTATTTGATTCAATTATTGTCAATATTTTATATATTATTAAATCAATAATTGAGACGATAAAGTTATTAATATTATTATTTACAATATTAACGATGTCTAGAAGTTCTGTCAAGGAGAGGTTTGGTCACCTAATTGTGCACCAATAGGGAGAAATCCTTATTGAAAAGCCCCCTCTTTCCTGGGAACGACCTAGTCGATTAATATTGTGAATTATAATAAAGGTGATAAATGTTGTTAAAATTATTAAGGCGGTTTTTATGAAGTTTTGCTTATTTTATGGACCCCCATTTACCCATTTTTCAAAATAATCAGTAGAAAGTTATTCAGTATATATCTTATATGGTAGGACCCACCTGTGATGATGACATGTTGGTGGGAGGGGAACACGTGGGGCCCACGTGTGGAAGAAAAAAATGAAAGGGGTTTGAATTTTGGAATTTACGGGTGGTTGATTGTTTTTTTAAAACATGTGGTTTATATATATATTTATTATAATTCCTTGCTTTGTTCTTATTGGTTGGAGGTTTGAAAAATTGGCATCCTGGGTTATCAAAGTTTTCATCCGTGATTTGTATAATTATTGAGTCCGTAAGAAATTCTTACACAGTGTCTTTCCATTCTCCTATAAATAGAAGCTCGTTCCTTCATTATTTCTTACGAATTCACTGAAACTCTAGAGAGAGAAATTATAGAGAAACTATAGAAAAGTATTCTGCTACTTCCCTACTCTTATATCCAGTTTCTTTTACAGTAAGGGATATTATTTGTTGTACTCGTAAGGAGTATTATTTCTTTTGTATTCATAAAGAGAACTTCTGTTATTCCATTATTTATTATTCTGTTGGAATAACCTGTATACGCGGGCTACCCTATACTTGGTGAAATTCTTCTGTTATTCCATTCTTTATTATTCTGTTGGAATATCATGTCTATCCGTTTTACGCTGGACCTGGTTCCAGTTTTTATTATTCTGTTGGAATATCCTGTCTGTGCGTTTTACGCCGGACCTGGTTCCAGTCTTTATTATTCTGTTGGAATATCATGTCTGTGCGTTTTACGTCGGACCTGGTTCCATTCTTTATTATTCTGTTAAAATATCCTGTCTGTGCGTTCTACGTCGGACCTGGTTCCGTTATTTATTATTCTATTGGAATAACCTGTCTGTGCGGTCTATCACATGCTTGGTGATTTCTTTTGTTATTCCATTCTTTATACTCAGTTGGTTAAAACCTTGACTTCTATACTCCATAAAATTAGTGGAATATCCTTGATATTTGCGCTTCATCCAGTATCTTTCCATGGAAATATTCTTCTGAGCATTCTTGAATTTTACTCTACAAAGAAGTATCATGTTGACAATTTGGACGTTATTAGTTCCTGGATGAATTAATTCTTGAACTTGTTTTATTGAATTCTTATATCATTGTCATCATCCTCATGTTTATATTTTGTTGAAAATCATATGTGGCCTGTAGTGCATAGATGGACTTGGTATGATTATGACCAGGAATTATTCGGTGTAATCATGACCGTAATATTACAAATGATGTGGTAAAAGTCCTCATTGGCCCGTAGTGCATTGATGGACAGTTGTTGGCGTGATCATGGCCATTAATGAATACACGAATGTCCTTGGCCCATGATTTGTGGTCGTGATACTAAAGAATATCATTGGCCGTAGTGCAAGGGTGATTCGATGATGTGGATTATTTATTAAGCTAAGTCCCAGCGATAAAAGTGATGAAAAACCTTTTAAATCATAGAAGATAGTAGATTTTATTCTCTACTTGACTCTTCTAATGGATTGCCTGTTCCGCTGCAGTTAAACTTGATGTTTGTTATATTTTATTAGTTTAACACTGTTGAAGGCTAATGATAAATTATTCTGCATTATCTTAGTCATAATATTTCTTACTGGGCTAGTTAAGCTCACCCTTTTGCTTTCATTGTTCTCTTCAAGAAATGAGAACGTAGCAGGGACTAGTCGGGGAACAAAGTGATGGTCCTAGATGGTGCATTAGTAGTCCTCACTATTTTATGAAATAGTGTAATAATAAATGTAATGAGGACCCCATTGAGTTTGTATATTGTCTAGATGACAATATTTGTATTAAAACTCACAGCATATGTTTAGTCGTATTTTATACGACTGTGGTATAATTAAGTTTGTATTTGAATTATGTACCATGTATTTGACAACTCAAGATGGGTGATGTATACCGATTTTGGGGGCGTCACATTTTACATTACAAAATCTTCATTCAACACAACCATATTTAGACAGACAAATTAAATACATAAAACCTCATCCACAATTCTTACTAAGTAATGATTATTATAGGTAGTCTTAATCAGTAACCACAATCAACACAACACATTCATCCTGAACACACAAAAATAATTATTGTATTTCAAACCAATGTCTAACCACACTACTCTCATATGTCAAACAACCAATACACAACCATAAACGAATCCATAATAGAAATAGCAACATTTGTTTGCAATCACCTGTTACTTTATGTAGTTGATTTTTGGAATGCTTGAAAATATCTGTTACTTTATGTTGTTGCTTTTTGAAATATTTAGAAATACCTATTACTTTATGTTGTTGCTTTTTGGATCAACAACAACTACTGCGCATTGATGGACTTTTATGTACTATTAATTTGATTTTTATTGTTTATAATTTGTGATACTCTTAATTAGTAGTTAGAGTACTCTATTATTGTATATATATATATATATATATATAATATATAATATATAATATATAAATATATAAATTTAGAACCTATAAAAATAATAATCTATGACCTAGACCTAGTCCTAAACCTATCCTCTCTTCCCTCTCTCTCATCAAATCTCTAACCTCCAACCTCCAAATTCAAAATCCAATCTTACATCCACCCTTCTTTTTCTCTATTTTTGTAGATATATCAAATATTAAATTTAAAAATTAATAAAATGATAAGATTTTTTGACCTTTAGGTAGGAGAATCAAGTGGAGCGGTGCTTCCATGTTCCGGTACAAGCTGGTGTTGTTCTTTCCAAACCTGTTTATTCAGTTTAAACACGTAAGTGTGGAAAAAAAAATTAATAAGACAAGTAGTACCTCATGTCCCATTGGAACTGAATACTTTTTAAATTGAGCAACTTGCAAAAATTAGTATAATAACATACAAAAAAATTCCCAAAAAGTTAATACATTTGCATCAATACTACATATTATTCAGTCAAAAGCACAAAAGGACAAATTCTACTTTTAGTAATAATACCTTTGGTGCAAAAAGCTTTTCATGCTTGCAAATATCAACAATGAACCGATTCCGTCCAATCGAATCTCTATATACTTCCAAATCTTCAGCTTACATTAATAATGAATTCTACATTTCAAAAATTTCACTTAACCATCTCAGGATGCTCCTTGCATTAAAAGTAAATATTACATTACAAAATCTTCATTCAACACAACCATATTGAGACAAACAAATTAAATACATAAAACCTCATCCACAATTCTTACTAAGTAATGATTATTATAGGTAGTCTTAATCAGTAACCACAATCAACACAACACATTCATTCTGAACACACAAAAATAATTATAGTATTTCAAACCAATGTTTAACCACACTTTGCTCATATGTTAAATAACCAATACACAACCATAAACGAATCCATAATAGAAATAGCAACATTTGTTTGCAATCACTGCTAGTTTATGTAGTTGATTTTTGGAATGCTTGAAAATAGCTGTTACTTTATGTTGTTGCTTTTTGAAATAGTTACAAATACCTATTACTTTATGTTATTGCTTTTTGGAATGCTTGAAACAACTTGCTGCTTTATGCTGTTGGTTTTTTAAATACTTGAAAAAACTGTTATTTTATGCTGTTGCTTTTTGGATCAACAACTATTGTGCACTGATGGACTTTTTTGTACTATTAATTTGATTTTTATTTTTTATATTTAAGCTACTCTTAATTAGTAGTCAAAGTACTATATTATTATAGATATACATATATATATATATATATAAATATTTATAATAAATATAAATATATAATATATATACCTATAAAAATAATAATCTATCACCTAAACCTAGACCTAGTAGACCTACCTTCTCTTCCCTCTCTCTCCAACCTCCAACCTCCAAATTCAAAATCCAATAACTCTCTTACATCTACTTTTCCTTTTCTCTATTTTTGCAGTTATATCAAATATTAAATTTAAAAATTAATAGAATGATAAAATATTTTTACCTTAAAGTAGGAGAGTAAAGTGGAGCGATGCTTCCATGTTCTAGTACAAGCGGGTGTTATTCTTTTCAAACCTGTTCACTCAGTTTAAACACATAAGTGTAAAAAAAACTAATAAGATAAGTAGTACCTCATATCCCATTGGAACTGAATACTTTTTAAATTGAGCAATCTTGCAAAAATCAGTATAATAACCTACAGAAAATTCCCAAAAAATTAATACATTTGCATCAATACTATAAATCATTCAGTCAAAAGCAGAAAAACACAAATTCTACTTTTAGTAATAATACCTTTGGTGCAAAAAGCTTTTCATGTTTGCAAATATCAACAATGAACCTATTCCGTCCAATCGTATCTCTATATACTTCCAATATTCAGCTTACATTAAAAGTGAATTCTACATTTCAAAAATTTCACTTAACCATCCCAGAAACAATGTGCTCCTTACATTAAAAGTGAATTTTACATTACAAAATTTTCATTAAACCCAACCATATTGAGACAAAAAAATTAAATACATAAAACCTCTTCCACAATTCATACTAAGTAATGATTATTATTGTTAGTTTTAATCTGTAACCCCATAATCAACACAACACGAGATTCTGAACACGCAAAAATAATTATTGTATTTCAAACTAATGTCTAACCACACTTTGCTCATTTGTTAAACAACCAATACACAGCCATAAACGAATTCATAATAGAAATAACAACATTTGTTTCCAATCATCTGTTACTTTATGTAGTTGATTTTTGGAATGCTTGAAAATAGTTGTTACTTTATGTTGTTGTTTTTTGAAATATTTAGAAATATCTATTACTTTTTGTTGTTGCTTTTTGGAATGCTTGAAACAACTTGCTGCTCTATACTGTTGCTTTTTTGAATACTTGAAAAAATTGTTATTTTATGCTGTTACTTTTTGGATCAACAACTACTGTGCACTGATGGACTTTTTTGTACTATTAATTTGATTTTTATTGGTTATAATTTATGATACTATTAATTAGTAGTCAGACTATATTATTGTAGATAAATACATATATATAGATATTTATAATAAATATAAATATATATAATATATAAATATATATATTTAGAACCTATAAAAATAATAATCTATGACCTATACCTAGACCTAGTCCTAGACCTACCCTCTCTTCCCTCTCTCTCCAACCTTCAACCTCCAAATTCAAAATCCAATAAATCTCTTACATCCACCCTTCTTTTTCTGTATTTTTGTAGTTATATCAAATATTAAATTTAAAAATTAATAGAACGATAAAATATTTTTACCTTAAAATAGGAGGGTCAAGTTGAGTGGTGCTTCCATGCTCCAGTACAAGCGGGTGTTGTTCTTTCCAAACCTGTTTACTCAGTTTAAACACATAAGTGTAAAAAAAAATAAGAAGATAAGTAGTACCTCATATCCTATTGGAACTGGTTACTTTTTAAATTGAGCAATTTAGCAAAAATCAGTATAATAACCTACAAAAAATTTCCAAAAAGTTAATACATTTGCATCAATACTATAAATCATTCAGTCAAAAACATAAAAGGACAAATTCTACTTTTAGTAATAATACCTTTGGCGCAAAAAGCTTTTCATGCTTGCAAATATCAACAATGAACCGATTCCGTCTCTATATACTTCCACTCTTCAGCTTACATTAATAGTGAATTCTACATTTCAAAAATTTCACTTAACCATCCAAGGAACAATGCGCTCCTTACAATTAAAAGTGAATTTTACATTAAAAAATCTTCATTCAACCCAATCATATTGAGACAGACAAATTATTAAATACATAAAATCTCATCCACAATTCTTACCAAGTAATGATTATTATAGGTAGTTTTAATCAGTAACCCCACAATCAACACAACACATTCATTCTGAACACACAAAAATAATTATTGTATTTCAAACAACACTTTGCTCGTTTGTTAAACAACCAATACATAACCATAAGCGAATCCATAAAAGAAATAGCAACATTTGTTTGCGATTTACATGCTATTGCTTTTTGAAATATTTACATTTTATGTTGGTTTCTGGAATTCTTGAAACAACTTCCTGCTTTATACTGTTGCTTTTTTGAATACTTGAAAAAACTATTATTTTATGTTGTTGGTTTTTGGATCAACAACTACTGATGGATTTTTTTGTACTATTAATTTGATTTTTATTGTTTATATGATACTCTTAATTAGTAGTCAGAGTACTCTATTATTGTATATATAAATATTTATAATAAATATAAATATATATAATATATAAATATATATATATATTTAGAACCTATAAAAATAATAATCTATGACCTAGTCCTAGACCTACCCTCTCTTCCCTCTCTCTCCAACCTTCAACCTCCAAATTCAAAATCCAATAAATCTCTTACATCCACCCTTCTTTTTCTGTATTTTTGTAGTTATATCAAATATTAAATTTAAAAATTAATAGAACGATAAAATATTTTTACCTTAAAATAGGAGGGTCAAGTTGAGCGGTGCTTCCATGCTCCAGTACAAGCGGGTGTTGTTCTTTCCAAACCTGTTTACTCAGTTTAAACACACGTGTAAAAAAAATAATAAGATAAGTAGTACCTCATATCCTATTGGAACTGGTTACTTTTTAAATTGAGCAATCTTGCAAAAATCAGTATAATAACCTACAAAAAAATTTCCAAAAAGTTAATACATTTGCATCAATACTATAAATCATTCAGTCAAAAACATAAAAGGACAAATTCTACTTTTAGTAATAATACCTTTGGTGCAAAAAGCTTTTCATGCTTGCAAATATCAACAATGAACCGATTCCGTCTCTATATACTTCCACTCTTCAGCTTACATTAATAGTGAATTCAAATTTCAAAAATTTCACTTAACCATCCAAGGAACAATGCGCTCCTTACAATTAAAAGTGAATTTTACATTACAAAATCTTCATTCAACCCAATCATACTGAGACAGACAAATTATTAAATACATAAAACCTCATTTACAATTCTTACCAAGTAATGATTATTATAGGTAGTTTTAATCAGTAACCCCACAATCAACACAACACATTCATTCTGAACACACAAAAATAATTATTGTATTTCAAACAACACTTTACTCGTATGTTAAACAACCAATACATAACCATAAGCGAATCCATAAAAGAAATAGCAACATTTGTTTGCGATTTACGTGCTATTGCTTTTTGAAATATTTACACTTTATGTTGGTTTCTGGAATTCTTGAAACAACTTCCTGCTTTATACTGTTGCTTTTTTGAATACTTGAAAAAACTATTATTTTATGTTGTTGCTTTTTGGATCAACAACTACTGATGGATTTTTTTGTACTATTAATTTGATTTTTATTGTTTATATGATACTCTTAATTAGTAGTCAGAGTACTCTATTATTGTATATATAAATATTTATAATAAATATAAATATATATAATATATAAATATATAAATATAAATATATATATATATTTAAAACCTATAAAAATAATAATCTATGACCTTGACCTAGACCTAGACCTAGACCTAGTCCTAGACCTACCCTCTCTTCCCTCTCTCTCCAACCTTCAACCTCCAAATTCAAAATCCAATAAATCTCTTACATCCACCCTTCTTTTTCTGTATTTTTGTAGTTATATCAAATATTAAATTTAAAAATTAATAGAACGATAAAATATTTTTACCTTAAAATAGGAGGGTCAAGTTGAGCGGTGCTTCCATGCTCCAGTACAAGCGGGTGTTGTTCTTTCCAAACCTGTTTACTCAGTTTAAATACACAAGTGTAAAAAAAATAATAAGATAAGTAGTACCTCATATCCTATTGGAACTGGTTACTTTTTAAATTGAGCAATCTTGCAAAAATCAGTATAATAACCTACAAAATTTTTTCCAAAAAGTTAATACATTTGCATCAATACTATAAATCATTCAGTCAAAAACATAAAAGGACAAATTCTACTTTTAGTAATAATACCTTTGGTGCAAAAAGCTTTTCATGCTTGCAAATATCAACAATGAACCGATTCCGTCTCTCTATACTTCCACTCTTCAGCTTACATTAATAGTGAATATAATTCTACATTTCAAAATTTTCACTTAACCATCCAAGGAACAATGCGCTCCTTACAATTAAAAGTGAATTTTACATTACAAAATCTTCATTCAACCCAATCATATTGAGACAGACAAATTATTAAATACATAAAACCTCATCCACAATTCTTACCAAGTAATGATTATTATAGGTAGTTTTAATTAGTAACCCCACAATCAACACAACACATTCATTCTGAACACACAAAAATAATTATTGTATTTCAAACAACACTTTGCTCGTATGTTAAACAACCAATACATAACCATAAGCGAATCCATAAAAGAAATAGCAACATTTGTTTGCGATTTACATGCTATTGCTTTTTGAAATATTTACATTTTATGTTGGTTTCTGGAATTCTTGAAACAACTTCCTGCTTTATACTGTTGCTTTTTTGAAAACTTGAAAAAACTATTATTTTATGTTGTTGGTTTTTGGATCAACAACTACTGATGGATTTTTTTGTACTATTAATTTGATTTTTATTGTTTATATGATACTCTTAATTAGTAGTCAGAGTACTCTATTATTGTATATATAAATATTTATAATAAATATAAATATATATAATATATAAATATATAAATATAAATATATATATATATTTAAAACCTATAAAAATAATAATCTATGACCTTGACCTTGACCTAGACCTAGTCCTAGACCTACCCTCTCTTCCCTCTCTCTCCAACCTTCAACCTCCAAATTCAAAATCCAATAAATCTCTTACATCCACCCTTCTTTTTCTGTATTTTTGTAGTTATATCAAATATTAAATTTAAAAATTAATAGAACGATAAAATATTTTTACCTTAAAATAGGAGGGTCAAGTTGAGCGATGCTTCCATGCTCCAGTACAAGCGGGTGTTGTTCTTTCCAAACCTGTTTACTCAGTTTAAACACACAAGTGTAAAAAAAATAATAAGATAAGTAGTACTTCATATCCTATTGGAACTGGTTACTTTTTAAATTGAGCAATCTTGCAAAAATCAGTATAATAACCTACAAAAAAATTTCCAAAAAGTTAATACATTTGCATCAATACTATAAATCATTCAGTCAAAAACATAAAAGGAGAAATTCTACTTTTAGTAATAATACCTTTGGTGCAAAAAGCTTTTCATGCTTGCAAATATCAACAATGAACCGATTCCGTCTCTATATACTTCCACTCTTCAGCTTACATTAATAGTGAATTCAAATTTCAAAAATTTCACTTAACCATCCAAGGAACAATGCGCTCCTTACAATTAAAAGTGAATTTACATTACAAAATCTTCATTCAACCCAATCATATTGAGACAGACAAATTATTAAATACATAAAACCTCATCCACAATTCTTACCAAGTAATGATTATTATAGGTAGTTTTAATCAGTAACCCCACAATCAACACAACACATTCATTCTGAACACACAAAAATAATTATTGTATTTCAAACAACACTTTGCTCGTATGTTAAACAACCAATACATAACCATAAGCGAATCCATAAAGAAATAACAACATTTGTTTGCGATTTACATGCTATTGCTTTTTGAAATATTTACATTTTATGTTGGTTTCTGGAATTCTTGAAACAACTTTCTGCTTTATACTGTTGCTTTTTTGAATACTTGAAAAAACTATTATTTTATGTTGTTGCTTTTTGGATCAACAACTACTGATGGATTTTTTTGTACTATTAATTTGATTTTTATTGTTTATATGATACTCTTAATTAGTAGTCAGAGTACTCTATTATTGTATATATAAATATAAATATTTATAATAAATATAAATATATATAATATATAAATATAAATATATATATATATTTAAAACCTATAAAAATAATAATCTATGACCTAGACCTAGACCTAGACCTAGTCCTAGACCTACCCTCTCTTCTCTCTCTCTCCAACCTTCAACCTCCAAATTCAAAATCCAATAACTCTCTTACATCCACCCTTCTTTTTCTCTATTTTTGCAGTTATATCAAATAATAAATTTAAAAATTAATAAAATGATAAGATATTTTTACCTTAAGGTAGGAGAGTCAAGTGGAGCGGTGCTTCCATGTTCCGGTACAAGCAATCTTGCTTGTTTAAATTGAATACTTTTTAAATTTGCTTCTTACAAAAATTAGTATAATAACCTACAAAAGAATTCCCCAAAAATTTAATACATTTGATATATCATTCAGTCAAAAGCACAAAAGGACAAATTCTACATTTTGTAATAATACCTTTGGTGCAAAAAGCTTTTCATGCTTGCAAATATCAACAATGAACCGATTCCGTCCAATCAAATCTCTATATACTGGAATCTTCAGCTTACATTAACAGTTCTACATTTCAAAATTTTCACTTAACCATCCCGGGAACAATGTGCTCCTTACATTAAAAGTGAATTTTACATTACAAAATCTTCATTCAACACAACCATATTGAGACAAATAAATTAAATACATAAAACCTCATCCTCTTACTAAGTAATGATTATAGGTAGTTTTAATCAGTAACCACAATCAACACAACACAATCATTCTGAACCGACAAAAATATCAAATATTAAATAAATTGTTTGCAATCACCTGTTATTTTGTGTAGTTGATTTTTGGAATGCTTGAAAATACATGTTACTTTATGCTGTTGCTTTTTGAAATATTTGAAAATACCTGTTGTTTTATGATGTTGCTTTTTGGAATGCTTGATATGCTGTTGCTTTTTTGAATACTTGAAAAACTGTTATTTTATGTTGTTGCTTTTTGGATCAACAACTACTGCGCAGTGATGGACTTTTTTGTACTATTAATTTGATTTTTATTGTTTATAATTTATGCTACTCTTAATTAGTAGTGAGAGTACTCTATTATTGTATATTAATTCATATATATATATATTTATAATAAATATATATATATATATATACTATATAAATATATATATTTAGTAGTGAGAGTACTCTATTATTGTATATTAATTCATATATATATATATTTATAATAAATATATATATATACTATATAAATATATATATTTAGAACTTATAAAAATAATAATCTATGACCTAGACCCCTAGACCTACCCTCCCTTCCAATAACTCTCTCCAAATCTCCAACCTCCAAATTCAAAATCCAAATCTCCACCCTTCTTTTTCTCTATTTTTGCAGTTATATCAAATATTAAATAAATTTAAAAATTAATATAATGATAAGGATATCATTACCTTAAAGTAGCACTCAAGTGCAGGGGTGCTTCCATGTTCCAATACAAGCTGGTGTTGCTCTTGTCAAACCTGTTCACATAAACAACAAAAAACGAAAAAAAATAAAATAACTAAAATATTGAAATTTTTATTGACCTTGAATTCCAAAAGGTCAAACACTTCTTTGAATGTTGCTTAATTTGGTTATATTAGCCTGGTCAAATCTAGTTCTTTGCTTTACCAGTTTGACATGAAAGATTTTCAATATGCAATCAAATGTTACCTGCTCATGGTAATTTTCTTCTAGTCTACAGATATCTCGACTAATTTCTTCATCCCCTGTTTGTGCTAAATCAGGCTGAACAAAAAAGGAAGCAATCAAATAAAAATATTAAGGCTTTTCATACCTGCTAAAAAAGTATGAACCATGATTTTTTTGATAAGTGAAAGAATGAAACAGAAGTATGAACCATGATATTTTTTGGATAAGTAAAAGTACGAAGCAGGATGTATATCCCCCCCCCCCCCCTTAAAAAAAATTGATGCCACTTAAAGAAGAAGAAAAAGAATGTCTGTATAGAACTGGGAAAAATCCAATACTCTGAATCTCTATGAGTGCTCTTTCATTTATGGACATTTTGGTATACTGCTTTATCTGAAAGAAAGCCATTTTGGGAATGATCGATGCCAGATGTAATCCACATGGCCTGGACAAAATGTCCTTATCTGATTGATTATGCTCCAGTTCACTATAGGAACTTCCACTAGCGGGTATCTTATATCCACTAAAAGCAGTACGTCCAACAATCTCAAAGCTTTGTAATGAACGGTGATTGAAAGCACCAGATTCTTTGTTATAAGACTATCCTTAAAGTTATAACGTTGACTATGGATCGCCCCTACCTATATAGTCAAAATATTCCTAAATATTTGTAAGCAAAGTTAGCGCCATCAACTTGGTATATGAGAATTTAAACATTTGACCAGTCGAATTGGTGCTACTAGTTTTAGTGACTGCTACAGGAGATCATGATGTCTTGTCTTGTGTCCCCATATATTCTGCAAATGGAGGCAAATAATAATTATAGTGGGCCGAACACAAGAATTTATAATTTCAGTTATTCAAGCAAAGAGGGGGTCTTGTCTGGCCGGGGTGGAGAAAAGTAAGAGGTGGAATCAAAGTTCCACTTAATGTTGTGATAACTTGTTTCCATCTGAAGGAAATCATAGCCCAACACGCAGATAACTACTAACATACCTGAGTCGGGCCGGGTAGCTCATAAATATGGGATTGTAGTGGTAGTCTCAGTAGCACGACTCATATTGGAAAGTCGCATTTACCCTTTCTTAATTACTCCAGTTTCTGCACTTCTCCGCCTACTCTTTAACTTTGATAACCATCTGATGCCATAAATAAGGATTGACGCTGCCATTCTGCGTTGATTGAAAGCACCAGATTCTATGTCTCCGTCCAACTCACATTCAGATCCATAAATATTGAATTCAAGTTCTTCACTGCTACTACAGCAAGGCTCTTCATTTAAGTGGAATTTAGAGCAGCATGAAGTATTTTGCAAAGGAGAATTTCAGTGGACACCCCTGGTCCTGAGGCATATGTTTTGGACTAAGTTCAGCATACTTTGTTTCAGCCACGTCTCTCGTCCGTTCAATCATATCAATTCCATTATATACCAAGCTATCTAAAGGTGCTGGGTTTGGTGTTGCTGCAGTGCTACGCAGATTTCCCTATAAGAAAACAAATTCAGAATTTTTTTAATATGATCAATGCAAAGATGTTTAAGTTGATAAAAAATAGTGCATTCTAATTCAACATTTTGATGTCTGGTTTGGTAGAAAGATGGCAAACAAAGTAAAGGCTTGAGTTTCATATGAAAAAGGAGGAAATATATCTCTTCCATGCAAAGGGAAGCTTTTCTCCTCCTTGTGTTAGTTTGAGCATCATAAAAACAAGAAATGGTTTTTGGTTTTTTTCTTGATAATCAAAAATGGAAATTGAAAAAAACGAGTGACAACTATGAGGACTTTAATCTCAGAGGAAATGTAGAAAAGCCTAATGGAAAGAGTGATCCCTGCTAACTTATCACAGTATAGGGGCTCTTATATGGCCTAATGCAAGTCCAATTGTATCACCTATAAGCGGGGGAAAGAGTGAAATTACAATCTCTTCTAGAATGGAAGACCTCCATCCACTGACTACCTTCTAGACTGCAGCCTAAATGACTCCCTTCCCTCTTCACATGATGAATTTGAACTCAACATATATTGAGAAATAAACTATCAGGATAAAACATAGGAGCCAAGGTTCTTGATTATTACTATTTATTGGGTATTTGATATGATAACATTTTCATATTCTTCCAATAAGATGGAAGGAGAAAGGAAATAGTTCTTTTACTTATTTCAATAATTTCACTTCGGTCATGTATAATCTTTTTTCTTGGTGACATTCTTATGTATTCCTTGTGTTTATGGAATGTATCTGGAGCTAAGAACTTGAGATCATTTTATCTGTAATTGTCCTTTTTGTCGTTGTTGTTTAATATCTTGTGTGAGACAT
Organism: Panax japonicus; assembly: GCA_020205505.1. Classification (NCBI taxonomy): domain Eukaryota; kingdom Viridiplantae; phylum Streptophyta; class Magnoliopsida; order Apiales; family Araliaceae; genus Panax; species Panax japonicus. The sequence continues at coordinate 42,404,894 of CM035111.1, forward strand.
GTGCTTTGTGATATTCCTTGTTGCATCTTCTCGTTATCTTTTTAATTATCATTCAGAATACATTTTGGTAACTTAAAAGGATTACTTTGTTGAGGAATAATTCCAACAATGTAGAACCTGCCACACTACCTGTCATATGAAAACCTCCTGAACTTGAAGTGGCATAAAATTATGTAAAGTGATGCATTTTGTGTACTAGCCCGCTTCCCAGATATTGCTCTCATATGGATATACTCATACCAACATAAATTAATGATATTGAATAATAATTTATAATAACTTTAGAAAATTTACAATAAGACTCGCTAATATATTTCGAATGTATGTGCAAGTTATTATTTTTTGCAATGAACTAAAGAAAAAAATAAAGAACTTCACCTGCTGCTTTAAAAAGGCCATGTCAACATCAGAAATAAAACCAAATAATGGCTCTATCTGTCTCCAAAATGAGCTTGAAAAGGCATAAGCTACAATAATAGTTATATAAATCAGTAACACACGACTTAATCTTCAAAAGTAAATTAATATAATCTCAGAGAGAACAGTACTAAGAAAAATAACAATAGTGATCAAAGATCAAGAAAAACAAATAATCACAAAGACAATATTAGTAGTATTGGAGTGCAAGTACCAGGAAAATTCGCTGCAGCATTTACTGTAGTATGCTTCTGACGTGTACAAGCCGCAAGGTCCTCGAGTTTCCTAGTTGGTGGTCGACCTGTTTTGCTGTGAATATTCCATAAAATTATAAGATGTTAATCAGTATAAACCAAGTTCATGAGAACAAAATAAGAGGACAGCTATTGAAAGACCCAAAAAGATGGGAAGGGAAAAAAATATTCCAACCTCTCTATCTTATCAAAACCAAGTTTATCAGTTCTAAGCTGCTTTGCAGTTCCCATATTTTCCATGCTTTTCAATGGTCACTGGTATGAGAGACCTTGTGGAAGTCAAACCTCATCCAGTCCTCCCTTGCCTTCGAATGCCATCTCCAAGGTCATCCCCACTAGCAACTTTATTCTTCCTTGGTGGCAGGACAAGAGTTGATACTTTTTGAGCATTCAGCCCAGATTTATCATCTATCTCATCAGACTTCTTGCCCTTATCATTAGACTTAACTTCAGCTGCCCCAGACTCCTCACTTTCTGATAATGCAGTCGATGGGAAATGGTCCCCTTTTAATTTAACCTACTGAGGAGAATTTCCACACAAGCGCCTTGGAAATCTTGATCCATTTTCGTTACCCGTGACATCAGATTTGGTATCTAAAGAAAAGGTTTCATCATTACTTGAAACAAAGGGGACGGAATTTGTTCTTCTTGCTGTACGGGATATCTTCTGAGGTCTATGACTAGCGTTTCTGATTGTTAGCCCCAACAGCAGCCGGATTCTTGCTTGTACAATGAAAAAGCTCCCAATCACTACCAGCAGTTGCCCTTTGAATCACTGGGGACAACTTAGGAACAAAGCCTGATCCTGATCGTCGAGCCCGAGCAGCTGCATTTAATTTTGAATATCAAAAATTATCAATCCAGCAAAACAAGAATTTAAGTAACACATCATGTATAGAATAGAAACAACCCAAAGAAGGAGCCCACAAATAAAAACCAATATATGAAAATTCTGGATACTCCACAGAAAAGGAAAAACTCAAAGAACACAACATGGATTGAATAAAATAACCCTTGTAATAAACCGGCAAATCAAAACCAAGATACAACCAGACAGTAATAAAACAAACTCCACAGAAAAGAAAATATTCAAATGAATTGCTTTCTCTTGATATCAAAATTTTAAGCATCAGTATACACCAATTTACAAAACACGACATGGACAGAGAAGATGTAATAGTAGAATAATCAAAAGAAAACAAAGACCCAATAGGACAATCATTACAAAAATTAAATTAAAAAATATGTAAAAGAACACAACCAGATAATAATTAAACTAACTCCACAGAGTAGAAAAAATTGAAATGAATTTCTGTCTCTTGATATCAAAATTTAAGCATCAATATACACCAAAAAATAGGGTTTACTGAACACACATGAATAGAAAATATGCAAATGTAGAATAGAAAATATGCAAGTGTAGGATAATCAAAAGAAAGAGAAACCCCAATAATCACTATAAACAATAAATACAAAAGATGTAAAAGAATTTAGAGAACCCTAGAACGCAAGACAAACCGAACAAACTCCACAAAATATCAAAATGAATTACTTTCTCTTGAAATCAAAATTAAGAATCAATAAACGCCAAATACTAGGGTTTACAGAACACAGTATGGATGGAGAAGACGTAATTGTAGAATAATCAAAAGAAATTGAAGATCCAACACAAGAAAACATCTAATTGAATTAAAAGAACCCTAGAGCACAATTAAAACCGAACCTCTGATTTGTCGGACATTGGTCTCGAATCAATTACAAAACACATTGAATCAGCGCAAGAACTCCTTTCGTTCATCCGCCTCTGTAAGGAGCCGCTACTATGATCTCTATTTTGCTCTCTAAGAAGAAATTCAAACACCTCTATTGAAATTGAAATACTGTATACAAGTTATAACACGTCTTTTAAAGCCAAACGGTCTTATTCTTTTCAAAATATGGCCGTAGGATCTGGTCCAATTTCAACGGCTTTGATTAAGGTTCTATGGCTCTCTCAGATAAATTCAAATAGAGATAATTGAAAAGACTATATATAACACACGCTCCCCATATTGCTATTGGCGTTTGTCTGGCCTATTGTTGGTTCAGTAATAAATGGAATACAAAAAAAAATAATAAATAGGAGAAAATAACATTAAGTTTGACAGAGTAGATAATTTAGAGAGTTGTTATTTTTTAATAAGAAAATTTTGATATTTACACAAAATCTTATTTACATGAATGTGAATGGTATTTATTATTCATGTTCGGAGGGTCTTTTGAAATTATAAAATTCACTTGTGAAAATATAAATTCTCATATTTTATTTTAAATTATTTTATATCAGATTATTTAAAGTATACGTGATATATTTATAAATATGTATATTTAATTTTCTATTTGTTAATCCCACGACATTTACAAATGTATCTCTTATTAATTTAAGTTGTCATTTTGAACGATTTTTTAAATAGGGTTTCCAATCTTATGTCATACTAAATGTTATCTATTTGTAATCCGATATTTTCACATGAAAATCATCACTATAAATCCTAAATCGTCGTAATATATCTATAGCGACACTTTTCATGTGAAAGTATCAAAAAATTATGTGAAAATATCAAAATTTTTATCTATTTATGGGATCCAGTTAGCATGAAGTGAACTTTATGATAGGTTCATTTCATGCCCAATACACTATTGACACATGCGGGAGAAGGGGCGGATCCAAATTTTTTTCTAGCAGGGGCAAATTTTAATTAACTTTTTTGTTTAAGTTAAATAAAAAAAAGCTTGAACTAAATATAATATTATTTAATCATAATAATGTTTACAAATTGCAATAAATATTCATAATCCAAACTACAAAAGGAATTTTAAATAAAAAATATTTAGATACAATTTAGAAACTTACTTTGGCTGGTTGTCATAGTTAAATTTGAATTATTTCTCAAATGCTCAAAGTCTCAAACCAAATTTACTTTTTATATTCAAACAAAACCATGAATTAATTTCAAAGCATAAAACTAGTTTTGGTATCTTTTTATAAGTTCCAAATAAATTTTACTTTAAATAAGTTTTACTTGAAATAAGAGAAACAAACTATCCAAAATTTATACTCAGAACGCCAAAAATTATATAGGGTCCATTGTCAGATGCAGAGATGTAAAGTGATTATAACAACTAGAAATGAGGGGTTGCTAAAGGTTTATAATCATTTTCTATTTTTCATTTCCCATTATAAAATAAGACAAAATCATTGTAAGCTATCACAATAAAATACAGAAACTACTTAACAAAAATAATCCCATTTTCAATTGAAGATCAAGTAAACCAAAAATAAAAACTCAATCAGACCAAACAAAAAGTAACCACATTCAACCAAATCAATAACAAAAATTTTTTGGACAAAAAGCATTTTTACCCCACTGTGGTTGTAGTGTTTTAAGTAATTAGTCACTGTGCTTTTAAAATATTCAATTAGCCCACTGTACTTTTTTAAAATGTTCAATCAAGCAATTCCGTCAAATTTTGCTCACGGACATTAAAAATTGGGGGAAAAAGCACCTTTACCCCCACTGTGTTTTTAAAATATTCAATTAGCCCACTGTACTTTTTAAAAATGTTCAATCAAGCAATTCCGTCTAATTTTGCTCACAGACGTTAAAAAATTGGGTCAATTTTCTTATGCGGCTTTAAAAAATAAAATTCAAATGACGTGTCTCATTTTCAATGGGGGTACCATTTTCAATGACGTCATTTGTATCTATTATTTTCTTCATCTAAACCAAAATAACCTGGGGTGGGGGATTCTAAAGACGTATGGTTGGTCGTATAGACAGAGGAGGACCCATTTTTTTGTGATCTTGCAGTTTCTTTTTTTTCATATCAATTCCTTTTGCCAGGTGGATTACCTGGACACAATACTTGATACCAAATTAAGAGAGGAGTCTATTATTATGTCTAGCCCAAACTAAGCATACAGATTTCCAAATGTGCCCCCAGGGATACTTAACCTCATCAAAGAGAAGTGTTTTGCAGTTCCACCAAATTAAGTAAGAGAAAAGAACTATAATAATAAAGCCAAATTACATTCAGGTTCCGGGTTCAATGTTAAATATGAATTCGAATACGCAATTTAAACCACTACTTTCATCTTATAAGTCTCTTTTCTACTTAATTGGGTGATTGCATATTCTCACAATAGAAGTACAAAACCACATAGATTACGAGGCAATAGTATTTCATGAGAATGTTGATAATTAATTACTTTCACCAAATGGGTATTTATATTTAATTTTTAGTAGATTCAATTAACAATGAGACACGTAATTTGTATTTTATTTTTTAATGCCACGTATAAAAATTAGCCCAATTTTTAATGTCCGTAAGCAAAATTGGACGGAATTGCTTGATTGAACATTTTTAAAACGTTTAGTGGGCTAATTGAATATTTTAAAAGCATAGTGGGGTAAAGGTGCTTCCCCCCATTTTTTAACGCCCGTGAGGAAAAATTGGCGGAATTGCTTGATTGAACATTTTTAAAAAGTACAGTGAGCTAATTGAATATTTTAAAAGCACAGTGGCTAATTGCTTAAAACACTACAACCACAGTGGGGTAAAGGTGCTTTTCCCCAAAAAAATTCAAGCTTGAATCAAACAATCTCTCATAGTTTACACACTGACATTTAAAACCAAAAATTATACAAAAAATACTTTTAAGATTTCACCTAACTTTAAAATACGAAGATTTTTGTACTTGTATTTAGAATTGATTTATGAAAAAAAAATTACCCCCTCCAAATTTAACTCTTCTATTAATCTGTCCCCTTAAAATTATTAATTTACATATTTGTCATACCCCTATACATATTTAAAAAAATCTAGCAAGGGCAGCTGCCTATCCTGCCCCCAATACAGATCCGCCCCTGGACGGGAGGATCTATCTGCCTACGTGTTAGTTCATCTCATGCTAACCACTCCCATATTTATGTTTATCTATATATATTTTAAAGGGAGAGTAGGGGCCAGAGAAGCAGTTATTTTGGAAAAAGTTGTGTAATAAGTAATAAAAAAAGGAAACTGATATTTTCACATGAAAACCATCACTATAGATCCTATAGCAATGGTTTTTACCGTCGCTATACATTTATAGCGATATTTTTCATATAAAAATATCAAAAAGTATTGTGGAAATATCAATTTCCTAAAAAAACTTGTGAAACTATTACTTATGCCACTAAACTCTAGTTTAATTTATTTGGTCCACTAAAGGAAAAAATATACTTTACGCCAACCACGGTAACACGTTTTGTGTAATAGTCCACTGAATTAAAAAAAAACTCAAATTAATTAGACGAATGTCAAATGTAATGCCCGAAGTTTTCAAGAAATGTTAACAAAATTAAGAATATGAATAAAATATTGTACACTGAAATTTCAATGAAATAAAAATCAAATTTTATTTAGAGTCATAATTAAATTGGAAACGTTATATCGAGAAAAAAATTGATACGCGAGAAATATCCAACGATGACGCGTAAAAAAGGAGACGTATGTGAGGGAGCTATATATATGGTTAGAAGGATATGGAGCAAAGAAAGATATACAATTCAAAAATTAAAATTTGAGTACGAGATGAAAATTTGAGACACAGACTGCACCGTTTGAGTTTGGAACGTTGAATTTGGTAGGTGAAGACTTTAAACATCATAACTTTTTAGTCAAAGTCAATAATTAACTTTTATGAGAAAAAGTCAAAATTTAAGTTCAGGGATGAATTTGAAGAAACAGACGTCACCATGATGATCAAGATGTCGACTTTAGTAGAAAACGACTGCAAACATGAAAATTGAACTTTTAGATCAAAAAATCAAAAAGGCTGGTCAAACATCCAAATAATGGAACAAAAGGAAAAAGAGTTGATTATGGAAATTTCCAGTATATTGAGTCATGGATGGAGATACGGATTGAAGGGGGAGTAGCTTCCTTGAGAAGCTTTGACATTTTTACCAAAGATTTTTTTTTTAGTTTGGAATTGTCAACTCATGCTTATAAAAGGAAAGTAAAGTAAACAAGCTAGACCATTTTTTTCCTTATTCTCACAGCAGCCATAAGGTGAGGAAGAGAGAGGACTGAGTTGAGTATGCGAAGGAGAAAAAGTGGAAGAAAAGAGTAATCGTGCAAGGAGAAAAAAAAGCAACTAGTTGAGCTATATTTCTAAAACTTTGATCCTTTGATTTTATGAATCTTATGTAAAGAGGACATGTTTATGTTTGTTTGTGATAGATTCATGGGCAGCTCCATCATAGGGGCAGATGGTCAATTGACCACCATTGAATTCTCAAAGGGTCAATTTTTTGTTAGAGGATGTTAAGTTATAGGAAACTGATATTTCTACAATAGTTTTTGATATTTTTACAACAAAAGTGTAGCTATTTCCTGATCTAAACTTTCTTTTACATTTTAGAAGCATATTCGGACTATAAATTTTAGAAAAATGAGCAGAAAGGTCTTAATGGAAATTTGTTCACAATTTTTTTCATTCCACTTGGTAAAACATGATACCACAAGCATAATAAAGCTAATTTATCATGTTATAACACTAAACTAACCTTGAATAACATAAAAATAACAAAATCATAAACATACTTACGTAAAATTTATGACTTTTGCTCAAGAACACATGAAGAACGCGAAGAACGAAAAATCGTATATAGTAACGACTTATGTTATTAAGCTTTTGGATTTCATACTTGAAATAATTTGGGAATTATAACGGCTTACATATGATATTTATGATATTTTAAACTTGAAATAACATAAACTTAATAATAATAGACTTTCTCAAGAACATCCGAAGAAACCCAGAGTTGGAAAACCGAAGATGGTAACAACTTGTGTTCTTGAGATTTCTACTATACTATTACATAAAGTTGAAAATAACAACTACTTGCTCAAGAACTTATGAAGGACACGGAGAACAAAAAGAGTACATGGCCACGATTTATGTTCTTGAGCTTATAGACTATAATATGAACAAAAAACGAACATAATAACGATTAGGGATTTTACATCTTGAAGTTGTAAGATTTAACTAATCCTTTGAATTTTGAAATTAATTTAACTCACACGAACTCTCTATTTCTGATTCTAGCTAGGTTATAACTTTTAATACTTGATTTTTGCTTTGTAAATTGGTAAGAAATGAATGAACTTAGCTTGCTATTTATAGGAAAACATAGTTTCGCTAATTCCATGTTAGAGGCTCGACTTATTACACTTTGCACTCAGATTATTAGACTTTGGTACCTAGGTTAATTACACTTTAGTACCTTAAAATATCTTCCACCAAGCAACATCATCATGACATTATGATGACATCATCTTTGTGCTTCTTTGATGATGATGTCATGCTTACATCATCTCTTCTCTAATTGATCGATTTAAGTTCACATGGATTTGTTTTATTTAGTTAGGTTGTAACTTAGTTTGGTTCTAGCTAGATCACATCAACTTAGTTACATATAACCTAGTTTGATTACAACTAGTTATCTTTCAACTTAGTTCATTTTTAAGTCTTCCTGGTTTAATTGACCTTTACTAATTTAAAAGTCTGATATTACTTAGTTTTGTTCTGCTATATACACTATTCTGTAAAACAGAAAGTTGATCCGAAAAAGATACGTTTTCCTTGTGAATAGTGTTTTTGACGACTATTTCTCAGAAAATAGTTAAACGATCGAAAATTCAAAAAATATTTCTTTTCGTCTTATTCACGTTAATAGTAATTTACATGTTTTTTGTGAAAAACTTTTATCGATTATTATGTGACTTCACTTCGTATTATTGTTAGATCTTGAAACGGAAAGTCTATACGACAAACTCGTTTCACTCTCAGAAGCTTTTTGTGTTTTTCTACGAAAAAACGTTTATTAGTTCATTGGTTTCTAAACCACCTATAAACACTTATGTCGTGAAATATAATATGTCGAAACGACGAAAAGAACTAATCAAAAAGACGAAAGGCGTTTTCTAGAGAATCATGAATTTTGTCTCTTTCTCAAAAAAAAATTATTGTCTACCTGGGTTCTATGACTCATATAAACACTATCGTGAAATGTGAAAAGTCCCAAAAGGATGCAAGACGGATTTCACAAGCATATCTAATTTCTAGGTTTTAACCCTTAGGGTTTAGGTTTAACCTTTTTTCCTAATTTAGGTTTTAGCCTTAAATTAACTTCTGAATTTAATTAAGTGTTAAGGATTGAATACTTTAACCAAAACAACAAATCCTACACATAGCAAAAATCATATAACAAATTTGAAGCTCAATTCAAGCTTATTTATTCATATAACACATAGTTTAGGTTATAGTTCTAACATCTAATTGTATACGATCGTATCTACGAGTCACTTTGTAGTCTTTCGGATAGCTCAAAATATACTTGAGCAATCGTTCTTAGGTTTTAAATTAACGACCTTTATTAATTCTTGTCAGATCACATTTGAAATATTTGGGATATTATAGTGATGGTACATTATTGGATAATTATATATTCTCACTCTTGTTACAAGAACACTGCAAAATACTGAAATTGATAATAATATATCTAATAAAAGAAAAGTTTCTTCGACAAATAAAACTTATTTATGGCACTTATGTTTAGGTCATATTAGCCTAAACAGGATCCAAAGACTGGTAAAGGATGGACCTTTAAGTTTTCTTGAAGTTAATTCTTAGCTAGTCTGCGAATCCTGTATAGTAGGATAAAATGACTACAGGACCTTTTAAAGCAAAAGGTGATAGAGCCATAGAAAAGTTAGATTTGGTTCATACTGATTTATGTGGTCCATTGACATCAAAAGCTAAACGAAGTTATGAGTATTTTATCACATTCACTGATGATTACTCAAGATTTGGTTATGTATACCTAATGCATCATAAGTTGAAAGCTTTTGAAAAATTCAAAGAGTTTTGGAATGAAGTTGAAAAATAAATGGGTAAATACATAAAAACCCTTCGATCTGATCAAGGTGGAGAATACCTTCTTACGAAATTCGTGAATTACATGTCTGAACATGGAATAGTATCACAGTTGTCTGCACCAGGAACTTTTCAGCCACATGGTAGAGCAGAAAGAAGAAACATGACTCTTTTAGATATGGTTAGATCTATGATGAAATATTCTACACTACCTATATCTTTTTGGGGATATGATTTACAATCGGCAATATACTTATTGAATATTGTTCCATGTAAATTATTTTCAAAAACACCATTAGAATTGTGGTTAGGGTACGAGCCTAGTTTGAAATAAATTCATAAATGGGGTTTCCTTACACATGTGCAAAAGGGGAAAACAGATTTAGATAAGTTAGGAACAAGATCAGAAGTAAGTTTGTTTATAGGGTATCCAAAAGAGACGAGGGGTGGACTATTTTATAGTCCTGAAAGTAAGAAGGTATTTGTGAGTGCATAAGTCAAGTAGTAGAATTGTCTTAGAGTAATTAAAAAATTTTCTTCACAATCAGGACCAAAACCTGATAAACAAGTAATCACATCACAAGTCACAATACTTGAATCTTCTAACTCAGGAGAGCCTCATCGTTGTGGGAGGATTTCTAGACCCACACAAAGACTTACTTTTTTGGGTGAGTCTATTGAGATTATGTTAGATGATCTAGATTCAGATCCTAGAACCTATAGTGAAGCACTTGCTGATAGAGATGTTAACCTATGGCAAGAAGCAATGAAACAAGAAGTGGAATCCATGTATTCTGTGACAACCCTGGATTTTCAGAAATTAATAAATAAGAATTTAATAAATAAAATTCTTATATTGAGATGTGTCGAGTTCAAATAAGAATATATATGCGTTATATATATTTTGAGATGTGCTGATTTGTTGTGAAGAGACTTAAATGTTTATATAAAAGAGATATGTGTGTATATATATATATATTCATATATTAGAAAAAAAAGGTTTAATAGTTAATTAAACTATTAAAGAAATTAAATAATATTAGTTAATTTAATTAAGTTGAAATTATATTATGAAATAATATAATTTGATTGTTATACCTTGTTGGCGATGGAAATGTTATGAATTAATTTCATAAATAATGTGAGTAATTCACTTAATTTAAATAGTGAATTAATATAATTGTTTTAATATGATGAGAAGGTATATATTGCATGAAAATGAAATATATTAATGTATTTCGATGGTGAATTTTGTAAATAGTAAAATATTTATTAAATAAAATAAATATTTTAGTTGGAATATATATGGAATAAAATGAGTGTTCGATGGAAATTATTAAGAGAATAATTTATTTAAGTGTGATAATATTGATCAATTTATGTTAAATGATTTTATGGTCATTGAGTATTTTATTACGCTAATGGAATGGTGGTATATTAATTGAGAGGATTAATGATTTATTAAATAAAATTATAATTTTATTAACGAGGTTTAATCGGATAGTATAAGTATTAGTATTTTGAGATAAGGGTTTGACTAAATAATTTAGCAATATAGTTAAAATGTGACACGTTAGAGAAGAAGGGGATATATTATATAGTATGAAAATAAAATAAAATGAAAATAAATTAGTAAGAGGTTATTTGGGTTCTAGCCAAACATGGCCTAGAGACCCTTTGTATTTGCAACTGCCGAGTCTATTTGTTTTGATAACTGGCTAAGCCACGTTAAAGTGGTGGTCAGGTTGTTTTCTAAAACAGAGAGGGAGTCTCTGAGAAAATTGAGAAGAAAACTAAGGAAGATGAAAATCAAGGAGGGAGAAGATTACTCAAGAGAAATCATATAATCTTCATCATCTAATCAATGTATCAATCTAGTTCTAAAGCTTTAAATTATAGTTTTTCAAGTTCTTCACATATAAAGCTATTTTGGTTGAATGATTTGAAGAGATATTGTATATATGTGTTTATGGGTTTTGTAATCCATTTTATATCATCTAAGGTGGTTTTGATAAAATCAAATTCATGAAACCATTTCTAAGAAGGAGAAATTGGATTTTTGTAGTAATATGTATGTTTTGGTCTACTTTGAGGCTAAAATTGGCTAGGAAATCATGTAGTAATCTAGAAATTGATGATAGATATTGTTGGTATGTTAAATTACGAAAACAACGAAGGTTTAACAGTTTGATTTGGTTAAGAATTGAATTAGTAGTGATTGATTACGCTAATTATGTTAAATATGAAGAAATTGGCATGAACCTTGATTTTTGAGTCCCTAGATTGGTTGTTGATGTGGTTTATATAGTTAGAATCAATATATATGTTGGGTTATGATTTTATATGATTTGTATTGTATGGGTATGTTTAATTTGTTGTTAAAGTGAAGAAATTGGGAGTTTTTGGCTTTAGAATTCTGCTGTTCGCGAAATGCAGAAGTCGTATATGGGTAACCTCGCCCCGACGGGAATTCCCAATACAAGTGTTTTCGCATAATTTAAAACAATGACGGGAGTGGTTGGCACATAATTTAGTAGTTGTGCAGTTCTGTAGATGGAATCATAACCTTATTATATGGTTGTATTGGAACTTAAAACATGTAATAAGTTGTAATTACAAAATATAATCACAATGGTGATAATAATAAGTTGTGAAGAACTTAAACTGAATATTCGTGAGAATTGGAGTTATAGTTTAGCACTATATTGTGTATTATTATAATAAAAAACTCAGATTGAGATATGTGAAGTCAAAGATAAGGTTGAAGGTTAATGGTGAGTATTAATCGAGGTGTCAGTATGATTCAAAATGTGATAAAATGAAAGGACTTATAGACTTAATGAAATGCTATGTAACACTTTTCAGGAAGGATGTGAGAAGCATCCCTATGTAGTTTCCTAAGTATGTTGATTAAATTTAGTGTACAACTAATATGATGTAAAGGTAAACTTTAAAGACCTAACTAAACGTTAAGTGTCAATTAAAAGTGAAGTATCAAGAGAAGTGAGATGAATGTTAATTTAATGACTTAACTAAATATAAATGTCAAACGAAGAAGAGTTAAAACCTGAATATAGGTTATAAGTTTTTAAAGAAATATAAGTTGTATGAGGATTATGACTAAGATTCAATGTAGTTTCATTACATGTGTAACTGATGCTTGTGCTATATGAACTATTGTAGGATAAATGCAAAGAATCTAAGCTGTAATTGGTAATCTACGAGCCATGCATGTCTTTCAGTTCCTATGTGCTATATTAACTTGATGATTGATTGATTTAAAACTGTATTGCAAAGAGCCATAATGAATTATATATGTTGTGAACATGAAATGCGAATGTCAATCTATGCTATTTTGATTGAGACAAGGAAGTTAATCTCTATACTTGTTATGTGAGATGCAACATGTATGACATGTTAGAATGATTATGATTGTATAAACTGAGCATGATATTATATGCTACGTGATGCATGCAAACTATTAGATTTGCTGGACTATTGAGCTCAATCTTGTAAATAACCATTTTTGCAGGTTAAGGATTCAAGGTAATGCTATGTGCTACTTGAATGACATGGATCAGATGTAATGCAAGAAGATTAAATATTTTTGCTACAATTGTTATTGTTTTAAACCATGTTTAAGGTTTTGAGAAATGTACTTGATAGTTTATGATGTGTAATTTCATATTTAGTTGTAAAGTTTGAGCTACCCAATGTATAAGGGATATCGAGTTGGGATGTAGATTTTATATAATAACTCTGATGAAGCGAATCATAAAATAAATTTGATTTAAAGATGTGTAGCTGATAAATGTTATGATTCAGGGAATTAAAGAAAGAAGGCAAAGAAGTTTTAATTATTCCATATTTTTATTAAGTTTAACATCGAATAATGATGTAAAATCAGAAGTTAGATGTATTGTTAACGACCGAAGTCGAGAGTTGGATTGTTTGAATTTAGGGGTCGTTATATATTCCAATAAAGGCTGGGAACTTGTAGATGCACCTTATGGAGTAAAACCTACTGGGTACAAGTGGATCTACAAGATAAAGAGAATGATGGATGGAAAGGTTCATACCTATAAAACTAGGCTTGTTGTGAAAGGATATAATCCAAAGGAAGGCATTGACTTTGAGGATACCTTTTCGCCAGTGGTAAAGCTTAAATCCATCATAATTCTCTTATATATTGCTACACATCTTGACTATGAGATATGACAAATGGATGTCAAGACGACTTTTCTAAATGGTTATCTTGAGGAAGACATTTATATGTTTAAACCAGACGGTTTCATGGCTGAAGGCCAAGAAGGAATGGTTTGTAAGGTACATAAATCTATTTATGGGCTTAAACAAGCATCGAGATCATGGAATGTCATATTTGATCAAGTATCCAATCACTTGGATTTGAACAAAATCCTTAAGAGCCATGTGTTTATTGTTAGTTGATTTAGCAATCAATAAATACTTTCAAGTATACACGGTCAACAAGTAATAAAGTGTTAGTAGAGTATCGTTCCCGCGAGGAATTAATTCGAACAGTTTTCCTAAGTACCAATTTTATATCAAGTCAATCTTATTTAAATAGATGAATTAATTGAAATGAATAATATTAACTAAACATAAATAACTAAATAATAAAATATAACTACATAGATAAATAAATTTAAGAATTCAATTTCATCTCATGTTTCATTCAAATATCATAACTTCCATTTAATTATACAGTCATGATGAATTGTTAACCGAGAATACGTTTGTATTTATACGCCTCTTCTGATGGTTATATAAACATATCCTATTCTAAATTCACCACAATGGGAATAGAATTGGAAAGGAATATTCTAGCTAAATAACTCACTATATTCCTATGTGAATTAAATCAACAAGGATTTTAAGCATAGATTCTGCAATTGGTTACACATGACATATATGTATATCCCTATCTTATACACGAATCATGAATTCATCCCATGCAAAATACACAAACATATGTTATCATATTCAGATCTAAACCTATATTTCATCTCCCGAATTCATATAGATTATCCCATTAATTACTAGTTAGTTAATTAATACATGAACGCACAAAATATGATAAGCCAATCCATATGGTTCCAATCAAATAGAAAGAGAATCAATTTCAACTACACATGAGATTCCATTAACAATTTAAATTAAAAACATGTTCATAGTAGATAAAATTATAATCCACAAAATATTCCACATCAATGAAAGACAAAAATAAATAAAGGATTAGAAAAGAAAAATGGTCTCCCGTAAGTCTTCTATCTCCAAGTTTCATCAAGTTATGACCTCCATCTTCGATGATATCTTGCTTGCCCTTGAACTTGGAAGAGAATTAGCCTTATAAGGTGTTCATTGGCCTTTTTCCCAACAACTTTTACGATCCCAAAATAAGAATATTTATAGAAGTTTATTTTTCCTAACCTTGATAGAATTACAATCCTAATTAAATTTACATACATAATATCCTAATTTTAATAAACTACTATAATACAATTTTTTTCTTCCAAATCTACTATTAATTCCTATGCAAAAAGTAGGCATTAGAGCATTCAAATACAACTAGGAATCATTAAACTTTGACCCAACTGCAAAAAATGATCTGGTATATCTTTCCATGACCCAGGGCCCTGGTGCTGGTCTTCACTAATTTACAAAAATGCCACTGCTTCCTTAAAAATTACATATTTGCCCCTCCTTTGCATTTTCCTACAAGGTAATATAAAAAACAAATATAATGTACTAAAATTACTTAATGATGGCAAAATACTAAATCTAAAAGTATCCAAATAATAGGTATAAAACTCACTTATCATTTATAAAAGAAGTGAAGGTAAGTTGGTGGTATTCTTGGTTTTATATCCAGATGACATCCTATTGATTGGAAATGGAATAGGAATGTTATCTTAGGTTAAAGTTTGGAAAGATTTGGGAGAAACAAAATACATTATTGGGATCTAGGTTATTCGAGATCGTCAAAAAAGAGTGTTGTGCCTTTCTCAAGCTGTATATATAGATAAAATTTTGGTTAAGTATACTATACAGGATTCCAAAAAAGGACTACTTCCTTTTAGACACGGGTTTCCTCTTTCTTCAATTCATTGTCCTATGACAAAATTTGAGAAAGAGCACATGAAAGTTGTTCCTTATGCATCAGCTATAGGAAGCATAATGTATGATATTTTGTGTACTAGACTAGACATCTATTATGTTGTTAAAATGGTTAGCATATATCAGTCTAATTCAGGACCTGAGCACTTGTAAGCAGTTAAGTATATACTCAAATATCTTCGGAGACCGAGAGATTATATGTTTGTCTATCACAATGATGATCTAGTTCTTGTTACATATTCTGATTCAGACTTTATGGGTGATAAAGATACTAGAAACTCAACTTCTGGGAATGTGTTCACTTTAGGTGGTGGAGTTATTAGTATGAGGAGTGTTAAGTAAGGTTGTATTACTGATTCCACCGTGGAAGTAGAATATATTGCAGCTTCAGAGTTTTCCAAGGAAGCTATTTCGTTTTAACATTTTTTAATGAAACTTGAAATATTATTGTCAGCTGCTAGTCCCATGGTTATATATTGTGATAATACTAGGGCAGTAACATAATCAAAAGATCCAAGAGACCATAAGAAATTGAATCACATTGAGCGCAAGAACCATATTATTCGAGGGTATGTGAATAAAGGAGATCTAAAAGTATTCAACATTCCAGGAGTTGAAAATCTAGCAAATCCATTCACAAAAACATTACCTCATAATGTTTTTTAATCTCATTGTGATGCGATTGGCATTAAATACATGCCAAATAAGATTTAAAAGTAAGTGGTGTTATAAAATAATAGATAAAAAAATGTATATTGATAATATTTTGTATTCAAGTGGTCATCCACAATTCATATGATATCTGTCAAAATCAGTCGCATGATTGTGTCTTCTTATTTTATATTTTAGGATAGGAATGTCAACATGCCTTGCTACTTCTATTCTCCCACTTCTTTTATCTGATACATATATATAGGCATTGAGGAAGAGAAAAAAAAAGTAAACATAACATTTTATATTCCAATAACTGATACGGAGGGGACTTTTCATTTTCCAAACTTTTCACATTCCACTCACTTTATTTCTAACACTCCCCCTTGGATGACCACTTTCAAGGAATAAGTCTCATTAAAAACCTTACCAAAGAAAAACCCTATGTGAAAAAGAATTGGCTTAAGGAAAAGAGTACAATATTCTTGAATAACTTCTAGTACATTAGAACTGCCTCATTAAAACATTGCAAAGGAAAATCCAGTGGGAAAAAACCTTAGCTAAGGAAAAAGAGTATAATTAGCACATATGCTTTTTACTCCCCCTCATGAGAGCATAGAATTTCCATTATTCATGATAAAAATATCCTTAAGTCAATGCATGCCAATATTGTACACCATCTTCTTAAAAATCATAGTTGGTAATAGCTTAGTGAACATATCAGCCAAATTATCACATGATTGTATCTGTTTTATATCAATATCGCCACTCTTCTGGAGCTCATGTGTATAAAAGAATTTTGGAGCAATATACTTGGTTTTATCACCCATGATATAGTCTCCTCTAATTTGAGTGATACAAGAGACATTATCTTCATATAATATCGTTGGAATATTAATGATTGATGATAATTCACAGTTCTCACGAATATGTTGAATTACTGATCTCAACCAAACACATTCACGACTTAATTCATGAATTGTGATAATCTCTGCATCAGCAAATCCAACTAAATGTGGTTTTGATCCATATTGCTAGTAAGTTAACTGCAAATGCTATATCAGGTCATGAGAAATTTTTCAATATATATCAAAGGACCAATTGTACAAAGATATGATACTTCAGGACCAAGAGTTTCTTCATTATTTTCTTGTGGTCAAAACGGATCTTTCTTGATATCAAGTGACCAATCTATCATTGGAGTACTTGTGACGCCCCCAAATTCAGACTGCCACTTGGTCACTCGAATTCGGTTCGTCACGTGTTCATGGTAATACAGTAATAACTAAAATTACACATTCACAACGGAAGATCTAGTCTAGAATAATATAAAATGATTTATTATAATTATTCCCCCAAATCTTGCAACCTGGAGTACTTAATAGATTACATACTAACATCGAATAAAGACTTATTACATAATCCTACTTAAGCTTAAATATAGTTTGAAGACAGTCTTAATACAGCATAACACTTTTAAACATAAAGGAACAAGCTAGTCGGTAGCCTTGCCCTTGTCTTTCCCAGAGACACTTTCCTGTTCCACCTTAACTGAAAGGTTTTAAATAAGCAAGAATGAGCACAAATTGCCTAGCAAGTAATATACAACAAGGGTAATGAGTATTATATCACGAATTTGAAATATCAAGGTATAGTCTCCAAGATAGTTCAGAGTCTTAGAATAATATCATGAACAATTAGTATCAACAACTCTCGAATCAAATCTTTGGAATATGAAATGATAGTTCAATATCGATCAACAGATATATATGAATTCAAAGGCTATCAACGTATCCAAATGGATAAAATAATTTATACTGAGCAGTCATTAAGGACTATTGAACATCTACTAGAATTACCAATATTAAATTGATAAACCAAAAGAATTAAGTACGATAGATGATCAGTCTACAATACTCTATGTTATGCATAACACCACAGTAATACTCATACGTGTGTTGGGGCTTCCAACAATATACACTTCCCCTTACCATAAGGGTTGTTCAACTCAGTTTTCAAGATTTTCGCACCAGTCAATTGGTTTGGACAGTTTTATAAACATGCACATAGTTTAGCCGAATCAAATGGCATAAACACTTTCATAATATTCAAGAACAATACCAAGTTCAACATGAATAATAGTTTTCACAAGAGTTTAAACATACTAGCTCAATTAAACGAGTAAGTAAGATAACTTGTGTTGGGAGATTGCATATTTAAATTTGATGTTGAAAGTAAATATTCATGATTATATGTAAAGTCCTTCAAGGAATATATGTACAAGGACATAGTGATAGATCAAATCTGTTAGGTTGATCTAAGCTTTTAATGTTTATCATTCTTTAAATGAATGTATAGATGAAAAGATCAAGGTTGTTAGGTTGATCTATGTCTTGAGATATATAGATAGGCTTCAACTGAAATCAGTAGTCTATCAAGCTGATCGAGAGATTGCAGAAGCGAAGGCAGGATAGTAGAGCATCGAGAATCGTAGTGTGTCTACCTTGAAGGGCCTCTCCTAAAATCGTAGAGTGGTCCAAACGTTTGTCAAGCCAACTCAGAGATCGTAGTGTGCTCTCGGAAACATAGAGTCTGCAAGACAAGCAAGTGAAGATCGTAGTGTGCTAGTCCTTAAGAGAAATCATAGTGTTCTCATTTTCCAATATCAGATCAAGTATCAAGGTGGCAAGACACCACGATCAGAGTCGTAGAGTATCATCAGTCTATATCAGAAGCATCGAGCCTTGCCCATTTGTTTAAGAATAAATACCAACAAATGTGGAACGGATTATAAATGTTGAAGTCCTTGGTAATCCCAATGACACAACAGTCATCCTTAGTATACAACAAAAAAACGAATTGAAGAAGCTACGGAAAGTACTATGGGTCAGCAGAAAACACCTTTTCAAGTGTTAGGTGAGATAACAGTCTGCTGTGTCAGTGGGCCAGACTACTAATCAGAAGATTTGCAGAAAGCCTCCATCAAAGCTCAAAAATGTCAAATACATTTAATACTTCAACGGATGTCTTCAACGGATACATTTCAAAGACCTAATATATGCAAAATATCAGCAGATGATACAACCAAGCAAGCATTGAACAAAACGATGAAGAACACTCAACGCTCAACTCTACGATCTGAAAAGAGAAAGCTTGCTCAGCTACTCAGTTTTTTCGAACAAGAGCTTAACGACAACTGAGTAGCACCAATCAAGAACTCATCAACTACTATGTAGTGAAGTAAGAAGTTCCAAGTTAGAAGGACTTGAAGAGTTCTAAGTGAACTGTGAAGTACCAAGTCTGCTGGACTTGAAGAGTTCAAAAGTGAACTGAGAAGTGCCAAGACTGCTGGTCTTGAAGGAATTGTGAGATTCAGAAAGTGTAAAGATATCCTTAGTGGATTTCCTACTCGAGGAGTAGAAGAGTGGACTAGGAGCTTTAAGTGCTCTGAACCACTTAAAATTGTTGTGTCTCTTACATTCTTGCTATAACTTTTATAACTATCATAATTGCCTCACTCTTATTAACTCACTATATCTTAAAGGGAGAACAAACAAATCTTAATTCCACTGTGTTTAAATCATTATCAAAACTAACAAAGTATTTCGAAAAGAATTTAAATTATTTATTCAACCCCCCTTCTAGATAACTATTGTGCCTTTGGGAACTAACAATTGGTATCAGAGAACGTTCTATCAAATAGCCTATAAAGCTTAAGTAGATCCAATGGCACATCTGATAAGCAAATCAAAGACTGGAGGAGGCAGCAAGCCACCTATGTGCAACAAAGACAAATTTGTCAACTAGAAAGTTCGCAATCAAGCATACATGAATTCAATAGATGAAGATCTATTTGAAACTATTTAGAATGGGCCCTACGTTCCTACAAAGCTTGCACCAACTACAGACGACCCAAACAGAATTCAGATCAAGGTCAAAGAAGAATGGACAGACAACGAAAAGAAAGCTGTTCAACTCGACAAAAAGGCCAAGAACATTTTGTTCCAATATTTAGAAGATGACCTATTCGAGAATGTGGTTAACAGGAAAACAACAAAGGAGGTATGTGAAGCATTTCTCATCATGCATGAAGAACAGAAGAAGTCAGAGAAAACAAGAAATCTCTCCTGACTTAGCAATATGAGATGTTTGCACACGTTCAAGGAAAAAATGTCACTTCCACCTACGAAAGATTCAATGTACTGCTCAACTCTCTCCGAGCCTATGGAAAGATCTATCCAAATAAAGATCTAATCATAAAGTTCATGAGAGCTTTACCTAGCAAGTGGGATGCCAAAACCATTGCCATCAGAGAATCAAAGAATCTCCATGAAATGACTGTTCAACGGTTATATGGAAACCTTCTTACATATGAACTGGAGCTGACTCAACGAGCAGAAACTCTATCTGAAGGAAGAAAGAAGGATAAAAGGGTTACTCTCAAAGCAACCTATAACATCTCCAAAGCCAATACTGAAAATGACTTTGACTATGATGAAGATGATGATGAGGACTTTGCAATGATGGTGAAAAGACTCAGAAGGTTCATGACGTCAAGGTAGAATCAGCAAACCAAAGAAAGTCAACAACTACAGCAGCCAGGAGCAGATAAATGACATATGCTACAATTATAAGAAGCCTAGCCATTTCATTGCAAACTGCAATAAACCTCTTAGAGAAGAACTGAAGAAGAAATCAAATTTAAAGAAGGAATTCAAAGGCAACAAAAGGCATCAGAAAAAAGATAAAGGTCTTGTAGCTGGAGGATCGTGGAGTGACTCAGACAACGACTCAACTCTCAAATCCGGAGATGATGAAGATCCTTAAATGGAAAATCTTTGCCTGATGGCCAATCATGCAAAGGATAAAAAGAACTCTAACATTCATGAAGTAAGTATATATGAGGTATTTGACATTAACTCTCCTGATGTAGACATTGATGATTTAAGGAACTGCACTACATGGCATAACATCTGATCTGCATCAATACATGAAATGGTTCAGAGTTCTGTCTAAAGATTATTCTCTTCTTCAAAAGGAGAAAGAGAAACTCCAGGAAGAACTAAAAATAGCCCTTCAGAGTATTGACTCTCTCTCTAAGTTTGAAGCTGAGAATAAGCTCTTAAAACAGACTAATGAGCTCAATGCACAAAGAGAGTCAAGTCTAACCTCTAAAATTGAGGAACTGGAAAGGACAGTCTCTATATGGAATAAATCCTCTTCATCCATGGACTCCCTGATCTCCAGTCAGAGAAGTGCATCTGACAGAACAAGTTTAGGTTTTGAGGAATCCACCTCAGAGCCATATGTGGAAAAGATAAAGGAAACTAGCCCTAGTAATGCTCCAAGTTTCAGTAGAGGCATTATATTTGTGAAATCCTCACATAAGGAAAACCCAGTCCAACCCTGTTCTTCTGATTCAATCCATATTCCAAGGAATAAAGGATCTCATGCTGACCTAGGTTTCATAAAAGAGAAGAATAACCTAGCCACTACTTTCCAACCTCGAAGGATCGTAGAGTCGAGTAAAATCAACTCCACGGGCTAACTGGGAAGGAACAATAGAGGAAATGTACACTCTTCACAAATCATAAAACACAATGATACATAGAAGAAGGAGAACTAATTTAAAAGAAGGATGGTTGAGAACCCACATAAGTCCAAATGGAGAAAGAATCCACATACACACACAAATATGCATCATATTAGATGTTTTGTATGCAATAAGGTTGGTCATAAGGCTGCAATGTGCTATCATAATCCTATGCATATAAAATCCAAAATTAAGCAGATTTGGGTTCCCAAGGGTATTAACAAAGTAGGACCCATACAAGTATGTGTACCAAAATGAAAGTTTAATATTACCACAGGGACAGAGCTCCATGATCACAACCTGGTATCTGGAAAGTGGATGCTCAAGGCACATGACTGGGAATAAAGCTTTTCTATCTAACTACATAGAGAAGGAGGGTCCTTCAGTCATCTTTGGAGATAATGGCTCTGGCAAGACAAGAGGATATGGCTCAGCTGGGAATGGTGCAGTGTCCTTCAGTAAAGTAGCCTATGTGGAAGGACTACAACACAATCTTCTGAGCATAAGCCAACTCTGCGATAAGGGTCATCAAGTTACATTCCTCAACAATCAATGTCAAGTCAGAGATCTAAAGACCTCTGCTATAAAGATGACTGAAACAAGATAAGGAAATGTCTACACTATAAATCTTGGTCAACTAAGCTCAGACGAGACGATATGTTTTCTGGCTAAAGCATCTGAAGAAATGAGCTGGATATGTCATAAAAGACTGTCTCATCTCAACTTAAAAACATGTCTAAACTGGCCTCAAAAGATCCATTTGTAGGCTTACCCAAGTTCAGCTTCGTCAAAGAAAGGTCGTGCAATGTCTGTCATCTTGGAAAGCAGACTAGAAGCTCATTTAAGAGTAAAACTACCAACTCAATTGACAAGCCTCTGCATCTGCTTCATATGGATCTATTCGGGCCAATTCTAATAACAAGCCTTGTACGTAATAGGAACTCTAGTCATAGTGGATGATTACACCAAATTCACATGAGTGTTCTTTCTAAACTCAAAAGATGAAACGAACTCCCAAATAATCAAGATGTTCAGACTAGTGATGAACGAGAAAGGGGAGAAAATCAAGGCTATATGGAGTGATCATGACAGAAAATTCGACTTCTCTGAGATGGACCAGTTCTACACATATAATGGCATCAGTCACAACTTCTCAGCTCCACGAACTCCTCAACAAAATGGAGTAGCTGAGAGAAAGAACAGAACGTTGATAGAGGCTGGAAGAACACTACTAGTAACAGCCCATCTACCTGAATACTTCTGGGCAGAAGCTGTCAACACTACATGTTACACTCAGAACAGATCGCTGATACATTCTACGATAAAGAAAACTCCCTACAAACTGTTGAAAGGAAGAAAACCAAACATAAGCTACTTCCATGTATTCGGCTGTGCATGCTACATTCTAAACAATGGGAAGTAGTATCTGACAAAGTTCTAACCCAAGTCAGATGAATGAATCTTTCTTGGATATGCCACAGACAGTAAGGCCTATAGAGTATTCAACAAGAAAATATTGAGTGTAGAAGTCTCGATTCACATCATCTTTGATGAAACAGACTTGGACAAAATAGTGTCTCAAGACATTACGAAAGACAGTTCAGACACTACGAACGAGGTCGTCGAGCTCAACACCACAGGTCGTAGTTCCAGACAATGAAATTGCTGAGCAAGGAAATGAGATCGTAGAGAGGTCTACAGTAAGACAACGAACCTCCACATCAAGAAGTAGATATTGATCTTGAAGGTCTCAGACAAGAAGGCATCAGGACAGATGTTCCAACAGGAAATAGATGGGCAAAAGATCACACTCAAGACTTAATCATTGGAGACCCTAAATGCAAGAGTCAAAACAAGAGCCACCACCCAAAATGAATGTTTCTATCTGAGCTTTCTGTCACAAATGGAACCCAAGAAGATAGAAGATGCTATGGAAGACTCCAGCTGGATAGAAGCCATACAGGAAGAACTAAATCAGTTTGAAAGAAGCAAAGTATGGAGATTAGTTCCAAGACCAAAGAGTCATCCTGTCATTGGGACCAAGTGGGTCTTCAGAAATAAGATGGGTGAAGATGGAGTAATAACCAAGAATAAGGCAAGACTAGTGGACAAGGGTTACTCTCAGGAAGAAGGCATTGACTACGATGAGACCTTTGCACCTGTTGCCAGATTAGAAGCCATCAGAATATTCCTTGCCTTTGCTACTCACATGAAATTTAAAGTCTATCAGATGGATTTCAAAAGTGCATTCCTGAATGGTGAACTTCAAGTAGAAGTATATGTAGAGCAACCTCCAGGTTTCATCAATCCATCTCTCTCTAATTATGTCTATAGATTAGACAAATCCTTATATGGTCTTAAACAAGCACCTAGAGCATGGTATGAAACACTAACTAACTTTCTTATTTAAAATGGGTTCACTAGAGGTAGAGTAGATACCACATTATTTCTTAGGAAAGCATAAAGACAAAATCTTATTAGTTCAAATATATATTGATGACATTATCTTTGGCTCTACTGATGTTAAATTGTGTAAGAGATTCGTCAACCTTATGCAGAGCAAGTTCGAAATGAGCATGACGGGTGAGCTGAACTTCTTTCTTGGATTGCAAGTAAATCAGACTGAAGAAGGAATCTTCATAAACCAAGCCAAGTACATTAAAGAATTACTTAAAAAGTATGGCATGGAATCAGCCTCTCCCATGAAAATCTCAATTGCTCCAACAACCAAGCTTGACAAAGATGAAAAAGGTAAAAGTATTGATATAACTCAATACAGAGGTATGATTGGATCTCTTCTATATTTAACTGCCAGTAGACCAGACATAATGTTTACAACATGCATATGTGCTAGATTTCAAGCTAATCCTAAGGAGTCACACTTAATTGCAGTAAAAAGGATTTTCAGGTATCTCAAGGTGGGACTTTGGTATCCCAAGGAGTCCTCCTTTGAACTAACAGGATATACAGATGCTGACTTTGCAGGTTGTAAAATAGATAGAAAAAGTACCAATGTCACATGTCAGTTGCTAGGAAACAGTCTTCTATCCTAGTTTAGCAAGAAGCAAAACTCAGTATCTACCTCAACTGCAGAAGATGAATACATTGCTGCTGGCAGCTATTGTGCTCAAATCTTATGGATGAAAAATCAGCTAGCAGACTATGGGTTTGAATTCAAATCTATATCTGTTCACTAGTGATAACACAAGTGCCATAGCAATAACACACAATCTTGTCATGCATTCTAGGACTAAGCATATAGAAATAAGATATCATTTTATTAGGGATCATATGCAAAATGGAACCATATCTTTATAATATATCCCTACTGAAAATTAACTTGCTTATATCTTTACAAAGCCTCTAGATGAATCCAGATTTAATAAATTGATAAGTGAGTCAGGCATGCTAAATCTACAACCATAAAATATATGCTCTAGTTTATGTTAACCTTGCATATATAAAGGTCATGTTCAAGATCGTAGAGATGACTAAAGAAAGTCTACGATCGTAGAGCTGTCTAGAAATGACAAAGAAGTATCCTGTGATGAAAGCATCTTCAATAAATTCAAGCACTCTATCTGTCAAGCCCCTCAGGGACAAACCTGATCCTTAGATCCTTCTAAGAGATTGGCTCTTCCTGAGCTACATTGATTCGAAAGAAATGCTCAGTCAAAATTTATCACAAGGACCAGGGCAGACAACGTTCGTAGAGCAGACTCAGCATTGGACTCAACGATCGCAGTGCAGACTCAACGATCGTAAAGACCACCTCAAAGACCGTAGTGCTACCTCGAAGATCGTAGTCCTCCCAAGGAATACACTAGCTCAGAAGGATCTAAGGACAATTCATGACATTCCATTTCAGTTAAAATCATGGAGCCAAGCAGAACATGACACATGCCCCACTAAGCAAATGGAGAGGAGGAAAGCTACAAGTACAGTTTGAAAATATCTTTTTGAAATCAGAAGTTCAAAAAGCTTATTCCTCTCTCTCTCTCTCTCACTACCAGCAGAAACCCTAACCTTCAGAAACACTAAATCTACCTCATTGTAAAGAAATTAATGGAGGCTTCAAATGTTATCACTGGTTACAAACTCTGCTTCGACTGAATTCAAGACAGCTGACCCTCAATTCCACAAGATTTTGTTCTATTAAAGAAAGCTAGTCTTGAAGAGGCTCTGGGTACAAGCACATGGATCTACCCTAAGCTGATAAATGAGTTCTATAGAAATGGAACGTTTGAGAACTGATGTCATCACCATAAGGGTTAAGGACGTGGAAATTAAACTCAAAGCTGAGGATATAAGCCTAGCCCTAGGTTTCAAATCAAAAGGATTTCCATTCATAAATGGCATCGAATTTTCACAAAGGTTTAAAGAAGATGCATCACAAGAAGTTTTTGACTGTAAGATGGTACAAAAAGAAAGATTTCACCCAAAGGTATGAATTTTTGGCTGACATTGTTTGGAAATGCATATGCTGCAAGAGCTCTGGCCATGACCCTATGAACGAAATACAATCTTAAGCTCATGACAACAATTAGTTGTGGGATTCAACTCAACTATGGAGCCCTAATCATCGAATGGATTGGGAAATGGATACTCAGTTCGAAGAAGTCAAAGAGCTCTGGAAAGATGCTCCACGGGCGATTTATAAGCATCATCCTACAGTCAGCATTGGTAGATAAGATTGGGGATGATGAAGGAGAATCCATAAATCCAAACAGAAGGATGACCCAACAGCTATTTGAGAAACGGAAAAGAAATCCAGCAAAAAATGTCAGGATGATGTCTGAGTCCAGTGGAAGAACTGGTGATGCAAAGGAGACCAGGATTCCAAGGAATATGTCAGTTCTAAAGGAAACTGAAGAAGAAGAAATCAACAAGGAGGAACCCATTGTGTTGGTCAAAAAAAGATAGGGTAAGAGAAAAATGAAGGTTCAAATGGCAGAGGAGCCTCAAGGTTAACTACTGATGTACCTCAAGAGTATTCTGGAACTGAAACTCTGAGGAACTTCAAAGATCATAGTGTGCTCTCGGAAACGTAGATCTACAAGACAAGCAAGTGAAGTTCGTAGTGTGTCAGTCCTTAAGAGAAATTGTAGTGTTCTCATTTTCCAGTATCAGATCAAGCATCAAGGTGGCAAGACACCACGATCAGAGTCGTAGAGAATCATCTATCTGTATCAGAAGCATCGAGCCTTGCCCATTTATTTAAGAATAAATCCCAACAAATGTGGAACATATTATAAATGTTGAATTCCTCGGTAAGTCCCAATGACACAACAGTCATCCTTAGTATACAACAAAAAAACGTATTGAAGAAGCTAAGGAAAGTACTATGGGTAAGTAGAAAACACATTTTCAGGTGTTAGGTGAGATAGTAGTCTGCTATATCAGTTGGCCAGACTGCTAATCAGAAGATATGCAGAAAGTTTCTATCAAAGCTCAGAAATGTCAAATGCATTTAATGCTTCAACGGATGTCTTCAACGGATACATTTGATGAATGGGTAATATACCCGTGAATTGGATACATTCGGACTTAATTTATTGTTTTCTCAAGTTTTTTAGAATAGTTATAAAGTGTTTGGGTCTATTCATGCATGTTTTATGTTATTTTATAGGAATTGGGACAAAAGTTACTTGGATTGACGTTTGGGGTGGCTAGATTCGCATTTTTGGCTTGTCATTTACAAAGCATCCTACTTCAAATCCAATTTCAGCTTTTCTACGGACCTTATTTCGAAACACTCAACGAATGAAAGTTGTAAATCTACGTCTCCTCTTTTCGGAACATCTTGAATCATCAAAATCAGAGTTCAGACGAAGACGTTATGGCTATTTTTCCAAAGGACGTCAGAGTAGAAAATTCTCGTAAAGACCCCAGTGCCGGGGCACCCAAACCAAGGCCATTTCCAGCGCCGGAGCGCTAGAAGGCAGTGTTGCAGCGCCGGGGCACTGGGAAAGGGCTTGGTCAATCTTGGACACGTTTTTGGACGAATTTTGACACTTTTTTGACTCCAAATTGGATTAGGTTTGTTCCTAAGCTAAAAATTGGACTTGTAACCTATAAATACACGATGTAAGGCATAAAATAAAGGGGGATTACATAGACTATCTTAGATAAAATACTCTATTAGATTAGAACATAAACCCTAGTTTATATTAGATTGTTAGAGATTGAAGCAACTTGAGGATCATTGAAGATTCAAAGCAGGAGCGGAAGAGGAGTCTCAAGACTATTGACAACAGATTCTATTCTACTCTCTTCTCTTACTTTCATCTTTTAATGTTTATTCAGTTGTGGATTCTTGATTTTAGTTTAATGACAATGAACTAAATTTCTTTTATTAAGACTACATATTGAACCTTTTATGTTTATGAATTAATTATTTAATTTATTCCAATTATTTATGTCCAATTGAATTGTTTATCATGTTTTGTGCGTATTGATTAATTATTTAGCCAATAATTACTGTGTTATTCTAGAAGGATTCGGAAGATGAAATCTAGGGTTGGAACTGGACATGATAACATGTATGCTTAATTATTTTCATGAGATGAATAATTAGGGTCATGAATTGAATATGAATATCTGTTCACTGCATGTAACAAATTTGGAATTGGAATTTAACGGGCTTGGTTTAATTATTTTGCATAGGAATATCGCAGGATTAATTGAATTGAATAAAAGCTATCTGTTCACTTGGGAAAGGACTGTTAACAACTAGAATTCCTGTTAACAATTCAGGTGGCGTAATAATTGGGTTAATTGGATAATTGGCTTATAGTTCATAATTAGGGATATTGTAGTCTTAATCTTTATTTATTTGAATTCATTTATAAAGTAATCCAGTTTAGTTAGCTAATTTAGTTTGCTTAAGTTTAAAAATCATAAATTACGATTAGTTTAAATAAAATTAATTTGGTTGAGAACTAGTACTTGTTGATTTCTATTAAATAATTCCTCAGTGGGAACGATACTTTACTTTCACTTTATTACTTGTTGACCGTGTATACTTGCATGTATGTTTTGATTGTGAAATCGATCAACAACATTCCAAAGACCTAATATATGCAAAACACCAGCAAATGAACTGAGAAGTGCCAAGACTGCTGATGTTGAAGGAATCTGTGAGATTTAGAAAGTGTAAAGATATCCTTAGTGGATTTTGTGACATCCCCAAATCCGGGTACTTCAATTTTCACATGATTTGGTGTTCACTATCCAAACATCATATATTTATCTACCCATAATCAATGCAAGCATTAATAATTAGAAATAAATCCTCTCCTTAAGGAGTTACATCAAAAGAATACATTAATCCCAGATCATACTATCCTTAAATCTCAAATGCAGAAACATAAACAAATATTAAGTCTTACACAATTTAAACATAAGTCTGAAACATAACATAACAAATAAATAACAAGTCTTCATCACTTTTTAACTTTGCCCTTGCCTTTACTAGTAGAAGGCTCGTCGGACCTTTCGTTCTTAACTATAATGTTATTATTACACAAGAGTGAGCACAATTGCCCACCAGTATAATAATATAACAATAAAATAATAACATTCGAATGAATCAATGACTTCTGAAATAAGAAAACTTGGCTTTGAATCACGAATTAATAACAATAATCAAAAGAACTTCTGAGGTTCATAAGACCTTGAACTACGTCCTAGGTTATCAAATATTTATACTTGAAACCTTTAACAATCATAAGACTATGACTCTTCTTCTCGTACTTAGGGGGATCAACCCCTAGTAGCATATTGTGCACAATATCTTAACGCTAAGCATTATTAATCCCCTATAACAGGGTTGTTCATCTTAGTTTGACATTAGAGTCCGCACCAAAAGAAGTTTGGTTTGGATAAGCTCAACAATGGTTCTGAAATTTAGAGCGTTCATCAACTATGGACTAGTCGAATCAATAAGGGTTCGCTAGTCTTACAAGGTTCAACAATAATTGATATTCAATTTGAATAATAAAGTTCAAGATGTATACAATCGAATAAGTATTGTATAACAGGAATTATGCTTTTAAAGAATGATAACATCTAATATGAAATCTTGACTTGAACAATAATAAACAAGATAGATTAAGAAACTTGCTTTATGTAAAGAAACAAGGTTTAGGAACTTGCCTCGTGCGTAGGCTAAACGATTACCACTTCCGTTCACAACAAATCCTACACACATACCATATGTATTCATGATAAGGGCTGTAAACGAGCCGAACCAGAGCGAATAAAGAGCTACTCGAATTCGACTCGAAATTATAAATTCGTACTCGAATTCGGCTCGAATTCGAATTATATTTAAAAAATCATACTCAGATTCGACTCGACTCGAATATTTATTACTCGAATTCGATCCGACTCGACTCGAATATTTATTCAAACTACTCGCGAGCTTCAAATTCAAGCTCGAATTCGAGTCTCCACATAATAATTAGTTTTATAATAAATATAATTATAAATTGAATTTGTTATATTACTTAAAAATGAGAAAATATATTTATTATTACACTTTACAAATATAAAATCGCAATTAAAATTAAAAACAAAACAAAATAATAACTAATTATCCTAATTTGATTTAAATTTGTATATATTATAAGAGAATGTATCGAACATCTAATCGAATATGTATTAACTGCGTATGTATCGAATCACAATCAAAAATTCGAGTAGTTTGAATCTTAAACGAGTCGAGTATAACTTTGCTCAGATTCTACTCATATTTTTATTCGAACTATTTTTAATGCTCATATTTGGATCATATTAGTAACGAATCCGAGTCTCGCTCGTATTTTTTCGAGTCGAGCCCGAATTGAGTCCGAACTGTGTTGGCTCGTTTACAGCCTTAATTCATGACATTCATTAGTTACATTTTCACTTAATTATTTAATAAAACTCCACTTTATTTAACAAATCATTACCCTTCTAATTTAATTACTTAATTAAATTAGAATAATTTCATTCTCTTATTATTATTACACTCGAATAAATTATTTCATAATAGTTTCCATCGAATATTTATTTTATTCCATAAATATTTTAACTAAAATATTATTTTATTTGATAAATATTTTAATAATTCAACTAAAATATTTATTTTATTTGATAAATATTTTAATAATAATTTCCATCAAATATTTATTTTATTCCATAAATATCTCAATTAAAATATTTACTTTATTTTATAAATATTTTAATAATAATTTTCATCGAATATTTATTTTACTCCATAAATATCTCAATTAAAATATTTACTTTATTTTATAAATATTTTAATAATAATTTTCATCGAATATTTATTTTTATTTTTTTTATTTTTGCCCGCCGGGGCGGGGTAATTTAGTTTGGCAACGCCCGCCGGGGGCGGGGTTACCCAGACTCAGTTTCTGCAGTTCGGCTAAATTAGGACAAAAATCTCTCACAAGTACAATTATACATTCTGTGAAGAACACAAAATATGGCCATAACTTCCAATTAGTTTATTTTTACACGAATTTAGACATACCCAAACACTGTAATACACATATAACTACTACTTAACACTTCTAGCATGATTTTAACATGTTAAAATACATAATTTTGCAGAATCAAAACATATAATTTACTGTTCTTGATTTTCTTGAAAGTTTTCAACACAAAACATGAAAATTAACATTACAGGTTCGTTATAACACTGAATCTGTTCATTTGGAGTTTGATTCCTTCGTTTTAACATGCATAATTATATACAGGTATAAAATTTATGACACAATATATGTTTGACGTATTAAATTTGCGAGTAAGGGCCATATGGCCATATTTCTATACTCTGTAATTTTGCAGCAACAATATACGACATATATTTTATGAAACTGTTGTTATGGTTCATACAACATAGTAAAAACATACTACGTTAACATATTAACATATATATATATATATAAATTTATAATACAACTTATGATTATCGTGTTAAATTTGGTATATAAGGCCATATTTCATACTTTGTAATTTTGAAGCAACAATATACGGCATATTTTTTGAAACTGATGATATGAAAATCTACAATATATAGTAAAAACATGCTATGCTAACATATTATCACATATATATCCACATAATCAATACAATTTCCAATTACAGATATTTTAACCGAACTTGAAAGCCATTTTCATGAAAACTTTTAAATGACATGAATAAAACAAACTGGTTTGAAGAGATTACCCAAAGCGTAGATGAGTAGAGATGAAACCCTTATCAATTAATTCTTCAATCACACAACTCATAAATTCCCTCAATAATTTCTCAATCTCTCTCTGTAATTTGCTTTGCCAGACTTAGAAAATAAAAGACTTAATCAAAATAAAAGAAGACGTATTAATTTTATAAAAGAACTAAGCGCAGAGTGGTGGTCAGTTAACCCATCATGGGTTAACTGCTACAAACTTCCCTTAGGGCCTCGTTTGGCTGGCAATAATAGACTCCAAAACTATTTAATTTAATGATTCTCTTATACTATAATTTAAAACATGTCACACCCAAATTACACAATAAAATCAATTATCTTATTTACTTTAATTTAAAAAAACTATGATAATTTCTCATTAATTCCCATAGTCATAAAATTAAATTTCTCATTTATTAAATAGGTCAAATTATTTAATATCTAATTAATTATTAAATTAATTAAAATAACAATATGCTTATTAAATATTTCATTTAATTTAATAAGCTCACATAAATACATAATCTGAGTAATAAAATTCTCCTCATTAATTTAATAACTATAACACATATAATTAAATTAATTTACCGTAATTGCATCAATTAATTATTAAATTTAATAATTAAATCATCAAAAATATTTATTTAATTCAATAAATATTAAAATTAAATTATAAAAGTTCGTTTGTCACATCTTTCCCCCCTTAAAAGGATTCTGTCCCTAGAATCACGACTCAATAAATTCGACTAGTTACATTCTCCCCCCTTACAAAGATTATGTCCCCAGAATCGCTTACACATAATTTAAGTAAATAAATGAGGGTAATTCTTCATCATATTCTCTTCAAGTTCCCACGCAGCTTCTTCAGCGTTGTGGTTCCTCCAAATTACCTTATCAGAAGGTATTACTTTGTTTCTGAGAACTTGTTCTTTTCTGTCGACAATTTGAATAGGAATTTCTTCGTAAGATAAGTCTTTTTCAAAATGTAGGGGTTCGTATTCAATTACATGCTTGTAATCGGATTTGTAGGGTCGTAATACAGAAACATGGAAGACGTTGTGGACATTCTCGAGTGCTAGAGGTAAGGCTACCTCATACGCAACTTCTCCGATCCTTCGCAGTACTTCAAAGGGACCAATAAATCTTGGGCTTAATTTTCCTTTCTTTCCGAACCCGATCTTCCCCTTCCAGGGAGAGACCTTCAAGAACACATAACTACCCAGTTCAAACTCAACATTTTTACGATATGGATCAGTGTATTTCTTCTGTCTATCTTGAGCTGCTACCAGTCTTGTTCGGATCACTTTAACTATTTCTGCAGTCTGCTGTACTAATTCTGGGCCTAGAGTTCTACACTTTCTGCCGTATAACTCTTTATAAGGCGACATGCCAATACTAGCGTGGTAACTGTTGTTGTAGCTGAACTCTACGAGTGGTAGGTGATCATCCCAATTTCCTTTTAAAGTCCATCACACAGGCTCTTATCATATCTTCTGATGTCTGAATCGTTTTTTCACTCTGTCCATCTATCTGAGGGTGATATGTTGTACTCATTCTCAATTGTGTACCCATGCATTCTTGTAGACGTTTCCAGAAGTTTGGTGTAAATCGTGGATCTCTATCGAAAATAATTGACACCGAAACTCTGTGCCTCGAAACAATCTCTTTCACATATAACCTTGCCAACTGATCAAAGTTGAATCTGATTTTGATCGGAAAGAAGTGTACGGATTTCATCAGTCGGTCAACGATAACCCATACTGCGTCATAGCCTTTCTGAGTTGTCGGAAGGCTAACCACGAAGTCCATTATAATATGTTCACATTTCCATTCTGGAATCTCTAAAGGTTGTAGTAACCCACTCGGCCTCTGATGTTCTGCTTTTACTTTCTGACATGTCAGACACTTGACAACATACTCTGCAACATCTCGTTTCAAGTTTGGCCACCAGAAATGTTGTCGAATATCGAGAACTATGAGCCTCGCTCAAAATGTCTTCCTTAATCTCTGTTACTGTCGGTACCCAAATTCTACTTTCAAATCTCAGTATTCCTTCCTTATCCATCTTAAATCTTGGTTCGGTTCCTTCAGATATCTTCTTTTTCATCTTTTTACATTCTTCGTCCTGAAGTTGAGCCTCTTTAACTTTATCTAGTAGGGTTGTACCATATTTAATCTGAAATAGCTTCTCATCAATTTCTATAGGATACTTCACTTACAATTCCAGTTTCTCCATTTCTGTAATTAGCTCCTCCTGAGTAGTCAACAACATCAATTTCTCTTGACCCTTTCTACTTAAGGTGCTGGCAACCACATTTGCCTTACCCGGATGGTATAAAATCTCACAATCATAGTCCTTAATTAACTCCAACCATCTTCTTTGGCGCATATTCAAGTCCTTATGTGTAAAAATATATTTCAGACTCTTGTGATCTGTATATATTTCACACTTCTCCCCATAGAGATAGTGCCTCCAGATTTTTAAAGCAAAAACCACTGCAGCTAACTCCAAGTCGTGGGTCGGATATCCCTTCTCGTAATCCTTCAATTGTCGTGACGCATACGCAATGACTCTGCCGTTTTGCATAAGCACACAGCCAAGTCCTTTATGCGACACATCACTATAAACAACAAAATTTCCTGTATCATCCAGAAGAGACAACACAGGTGCTGTACTCAACTTCTTCTTTAATTCTTTGAAAGCTTTCCTCACACATTTCCGTCCAAACAAATTTCACAGCTTTGCGAGTCAAATTCTTTAACGGAGTTGCGATCTTGGAAAATTCTTGAATGAATCTTCTGTAATATCCTGCCAATCCAAGAAAACTTCATACTTCTGACAGCGTACTCGGCTGATCCCAGTTAATCATGGCTTCGACTTTGGATGAATCTACCGAAATTCCATTTTTATCGATCACGTGCCCAAGAAATTGTACTCGCTCGATCCAAAATTCTCATTTCGAAAACTTTGCATACAACTTCTCCCTTCTCAACACCTCCAATGTTAATTTCAAATGCTCTTCATGTTCTTCCTTGGTTTTAGAATATACCAAAATGTCATCTATAAATACCACTACGAACTTGTCCAAAAACGGCTTGAACACACCATTCATTAGTCCCATAAATGCTGCAGGAGCATTTGTTAGACCAAATGACATTACAAAAAATTTGTAGTGACCATATCGTGTTCTGAATGCTGTCTTCGGTACATCCTCTGGCCTCACCTTCAGTTGATGATAACCACTCCTCAAATCTATCTTGGAAAAGAATTTTTCTCCATTCAATTGATCAAACAGATCATCGATCCTCGGTAATGGATATCTATTCTTAATCGTGACCTTATTCAATTCTCTGTAATCAATGCAGAGTCGCATCGTCTCGTCCTTCTTTTTCACAAATAACACTGGCGCTCCCCATGGTGATACGTTCGGTTGAATGTATTTCTTGTCCAGTAATTCTTGTAGTTGTACCATCAATTCTTTCATTTCTACCGGTGCCATTTGGTATGGTGCCTTCGATATTGGAGTCGTTCCTGGTGCCAAATCAATCACTAATTCAACCTCTCTATCTGGCAGAAGTCCTGGCAAATCGTCTGGAAATACGTTTACGAAGTCCCTCACTACTGGTATCTCCTCTACTTTCAGATTCTCTTTACGACTGTCGACTATGTAAGCTAGATATCCTACACAGCCTTATCTTAACAACTTCCTGGCCTGCATCATCGTCAGACAACTCGTTTGTCTAGGAGACTTGCTACCATAAAACATCACCTTTGACGGAGTCATGAGGTTAATACGCTTCTTCTGGCAATCAATTACGGCTCCGTGATTGAATAAACAGTCCATACCCAAAATAACGTCAAATTCTCCAAGTCGAATAGGGATAAGATCTACGTTCATGATATTACGCTTAATATCCACTCTACAGTTCTTATGTACGTACTTAACAGGGATTATTTCTCTATTCGCAATTTCTATGTTCATGGGGTGTTCTAACTCATCCTTAGGCAATTCTAAGTTCTTAGCAAAGCCATCGGATATAAATGAACAAGTAGCACCCGAATCAAATAATACATAAGCATTAACTTTATTGATCAGAATGATACCTGACACCACATCAGGAGACTGCACAACATCCTACACTGTCATGTTGAATGTCCTGGCGGTCAGTCGGTTGGTTGTGGTTGGTCCCGTGATAGTTAAAGCACTTCCATCACTGTTTCCCATGTTCCCTCCTGATCTTGCCCCTCCAGATCCCTTCTTGGGACAGTCCCTTGCCAGATGATCCTTTGAGCCGCAATTGAAACAGGCTCCCTTCTTTGGGTTAGGACAATTAGGTGCTATGTGGCCCTCCTGACCACAATTGTAGCACACCCGTTTTCCCTTCATACAAACCCCCAGGTGAGCTTTCCCGCAGGTCGGGCACGCTTCGATCCTCATCTTCTGACCTCTTTGCTGATTTCCAGTTGACGAGTTGTCAGTCCACCTCCTTTTCTGATTGATACTTCCTCCTATGTTGCTGCCACTGACTTTGTTATTTCCCTCATTTTCACTCTTCTTCTTCTTCTTCTTCTTCTTCTGATCCTGATTGTACTTGGTCACCGCATCGCTCCCACCTTCAGCGAGGATGGCCTTTTTCAGTACTCCAGCAAAAGTGTTTAGTTGAAACATTGATACATATATATATATATATATATATATATATATAATTAGATAAATATTTATAATAAATCTAAATATATATATTTAGAACCTATAAAAATAAAAATCTATGACCTAGACCTAGTCCTACACCTATCCTTCCTTTCCTCTCTCTCCAAATCTCCAACCTCCATCCACCAAATTCAAAATCCAATACCTCTCTTACATCCACCCTTCATTTTCTCATTTTTTTGTAGCTATATCAAAAATTAAATTTAAAATTTTTTAGAATAATAAAATATTTTTACCTTAAAGTAGGAGAGTCAAGTGGATCGGTGCTTCCGTGTTCCGGTACAAGCTGGTGTTGTTCTTCCCAATCCTGTTTACTCAGCTTAAACACATAAGTGTAAAAAAAACTAATAAGATAAGTAGCGCCTCATGTCCCATTGGAACTGAATACTTTTTAAATTAAGCAATCTTGCAAAAATCAGTATAATAACCTACAAAAAAATCCCAAAAGGTTGTTACATTTGCATCAATACTATATATCATTCAGTCAAAAGAACAAAAGGACAAATTCTACTTTTAATAATAATACCTTTGGTGCAAAAAACTTTTCATGCTTACAATATCAAAAATGAACCAATTTCATCCAATCGAATCTCTATATACTTCCAATCTTCAGCTTACATTAACAATGAATTCTATATTTCAAAAATCTCACTTAACCATCCCAAGAATAATGTGCACCTTACATTAAAAGTGAATTTTACATTACAAAATCTTCATTCAACACAACCATATTGAGACAAACAAATTAAATACATAAAACCTCATTCACAATTCTTACTAAGTAATGATTATTATAGGTAGTTTTAATTAGTAACCACAATCAACAAAACATAATCATTCTGAATCGACAAAAATAATTATTGTATTTCAAACCAATGTCCAATTACACTTTGCTCATATGTTAAACAACCTGTTAACGCCAAGTTTCGCATGCGCGTCAAATCACTAAATGCACGCGCTTAAACTTGCACAGTAATAAGATCACACAATAAGTTTGACGGCTTGTGCCATCGGGTGATAGCTCCGGTGTAAGAATAAGTTCAGGTCGGAACAAGGTTTAACAAATAAGGATTTAGTGTTTAGTGCTCAAAAGTGCATTACTTGATAATTGAAGTTATGTTTTGTATTTATAGCTAATCTCATCACCTTAAAGCCAATTTTTGAATGTGATTTGGCCTCCTAAACATGGTAGTTACCTATGTTTGGGTCAAACTCAATATCCTTAAAAGGTGGAAGTTGGATACAATCCTAACACCTTATTTTAGATTTGGTATTTAAATATGGTTAGGATTAGAATCCTTAACCATTCAAACTCTTTATCACACAAGACTCCATACGAGAAATAGCCAACTGTATAGGCCAAGTCACCTGAAACCCTGTAATCAAATCAGGACCCCTGCATAAAGGATTCAATCGCCCGACCCTGAACACCACTAATCAGATCAGGACCCCGGCCCAAAGGACTCGGTCGCCCAACCCCGAACACCACCAATCCCCTTACCGGCTTCGGCCCATTAAGCCCAGCAACCCCTTCTCAATCCAGGCCTTCAGCCCACATGGGAGTTGGCAGATTATACCCGAACAGAACCCATACACAACCATAAACGAATCCATAATAGAAATTGTAACATCTGTTTGCAATCACCTGCTATTTTGTGTAGTTGATTTTTGGAATGCTTGAAAATACCTGTTACTTTATGTTGTTGCTTTTTGAAATATTTGAAAATACTTGTTACTTTATGTTGTTGCTCTTTGGAATGCTTGAAACAGCTTGCTGCTTTATGCTGTTACTTTTTTGAATACTTGAAAAAACTGTTATTTTATGTTGTTTCTTTTTGGATCAACAACTACTGCGCACTGATGGAATTTTTTGTACTATTAATTTGATTTTTATTGTTTATAGTTTATTCTACTCTTAATTAGTAGTCAGGGTGCTCTATTATTGTATATAAATACATATATATAAATATTTATAATAAATATAAATATATATAATATATAAATATATATATTTAGAACCTATAAAAACAATAATATATGACCTAGACCTACCCTCCCTTCTCTCTCTCTCCAAATCTCCAACCTCTAAATTCAAAATCTAATAACTCTCTTACACCCACCCTTTTGTTTCTCTATTTTT
This sequence comes from Panax japonicus, assembly GCA_020205505.1. Taxonomy (NCBI): domain Eukaryota; kingdom Viridiplantae; phylum Streptophyta; class Magnoliopsida; order Apiales; family Araliaceae; genus Panax; species Panax japonicus. Next base: position 42,444,001 of record CM035111.1, read on the forward strand.
GCAGTTATATAAAATATTAAATTTAAAAATTAATAGAATGATAAGATATTTTTACCTTAAAGTAGGAGAGTTGAGTGGAGCGTTGCTTCCATGTTTCGGTACAAGCTGGTGTTATCCTTGCCAAACCAGTTTACGCAGTTTTATAAACAAATCAATGTTAAAAAAATAATAAGATAAGTAGTACATCATGTCCCATTGGAACTGAATACTTTTTAAATTTAGAAAACTTGCAAAAAACAGTATAATAACCTACAAAAAAATTCCCAAAAACTTAATACATTTGCATCAATGCTATATATCATTCAGTTAAAGGCACAAATGGATAAATTCTACTTTTAATAATAATACCTTTAGTGCAAAAACCTTTTCATGCTTGCAAATATCAACAACGGACCGATTCCGTCCAATCGAATCTCTACATACTTCCAATCTTCAGCTTACATTAACAATGAATTCTATATTTAAAAATTTTCACTTAACCATCCCAGGAACAATGTGCTCCTTACATTAAAAGTGAATTTTATATTAAAAAATCTTCATTCAACACCACCATATTGAGACAAACAAATTAAATACATAAAACCTCATCCACAATTCTTACTAAGTAATGATTATTATAGGTAGTTTTAATCAGTAACCACAATCAACACAACACAATCATTCTGAACCGACAAGAATAATTATTGTACTTCAAACCAATATTTAACCACACTTTTGCTCATACGTTAAACAACCCATACACAGCCATAAACGAATGCATAATAGAAATAACAATATTTGTTTGCAATCACCTGTTATTTTATGTAGTTGATTTTTGGAATGCTTGAAAATACCTGTTACTTTATGCTGTTGCTTTTTGAAATATTTGAAAATACCTAGTACTTTATGTTGTTGCTTTTTGGAATGCTTGAAAAAACTGTTATTTTATGTTGTTGCATTTTGGATCAACAGCTACTGCGCACTGATGAACTTTTTTGTACTATTAATTTGATTTTTATTGTTTATAATTTATGTTACTCTTAATTAGTAGCCAAAGTACTATATTATTGTAGATAAGTACATATATATTAATATTAATACTTATAATAAATATAAATATATAATATATAAATATATATATTTTGAACCTATAAAAAAAATAATCTATGACCTAGACCTAGTTCTAGATCTACCATCCCTTCCATCTCTCCAAATCTCCAACCTCCAACCTTCAAATTCAAAATCCAATAACTCTCTTACATTCACCCTTCTTTACCTCTATTTTTGAAGTTATATCAAATATTAAATTTAAAAATCAATAGAATAATAAGATATTTTTATCTTAAAGTAGGAGAGTCAAGTGGAGCGGTGCTTCCATGTTCCGGTACAAGTTGGTGTTGTTCTTTCCAAACATGTTCACTCAGTTTAAACATATGAGTGTAAAAAAAACTAATAAGATAAGTAGTACCTTATGTCCCATTGGAACTGAAAACTTTTTAAATTGAGCAATCTTGCAAATATCAGTCTAATAACCTACAAAAACAATCTCAAAAAGTTAATACATTTGCATCAATACTATATATCATTCAGTCAAAAGCACAAAAAGGACAAATTCTACTTTTAGTAATATTACCTTTGGTTCAAAAAGCTTTTCATACTTGCAAATATCAACAATGAACCGATCCCGTCCAATCAAATCTCTATATACTTCTAATCTTCAGCTTACATTAATAGTGAATTCTACATTTCAAAAATTTCACTTAACCATCCCAGGAACAATGTGCTCCTTACATTAAAATTGAATTTTAAATTACAAAATCTTCATTCAACATAACCATATTGAGATAAATAAATTAAATACATAAAACTGTTATTTTATGCTGTTGCTTTTTTGAATACTTGAAAAAACTGTTATTTTATGTTGTTACTTTTTGGATCAACAACTACTGCGCACTGATGGACTTGTTTATACTATTAATTTGATATTTATTGTTTATAATTTATGCTACTCTTAATTAGTACTCAAAGTACTATATTATTGTAGATAAGTACATATATATAAATATATATATATTTAGAATCTATAAAAATAATAATATATGACCTAGACCTAGTCCTAGATCTACCCTCCCTTCCCTCTCTCTCTAAATCTCCAACCTCCAACCTCGAAATTCAAAATCCAATAAATTTTTAACATCCACCCTTCTTTTTATCTATTTTTGCAGTTATATCAAATATTAAATTTAATAATTAATAGAATGATAATATATTTTTACCTTAAAGTAGGAGAGTCAAGTGGAGCGGTGCTTAATTCCATGTTCTGGTACAAGCTGGTGTTGTTTTTTCGAAACTTGTTTACTCAGTTTAAACACATGAGTTTTAAAAAAAACTAATAAGATGAGTAGTACCTCATGTCCTATTGGAACTGAATACTTTTTAAATTGAGCAATCTTGCAAAAATCAGTATAATAACCTACAAAAAATTCCCAAAAAGTTAATACACATTTGTATCAATACTATATATCATTCAGTCAAAAGCATAAAAGGACAAATTCTACTTTTAGTAATAATACCTTTGGTGCAAAAAGCTTTTCATGCTTGCAAATATCAACAATGAACCGATTATGTCCAATCAAATCTCTATATACTTCTAATCTTTAGTTTACATTAACAGTGAATTCTATATTTCAAAAATTTCACTTAACCATCCCAGGAACAATGTGATCCTTACATTAAAAGTGAATTTTACATTATAAAATCTTCATTTAACACAACCATATTGAGACAAACAAATTAAAAACATAAAACCTCATCCACAATTCTTACTGAGTAATGATTATTATAGGTAGTTTTAATCAGTAACCCCAATTAACACAACACAATCATTCTGAACCGACAAAAATAAATATTGTATTTCAAACTAATGTCTAACCACACTTTTGCTCATATGTTAAATAACCCATACGCAACCATAAACGAATGCATAATAGAAATAACAACATTTGTTTGCAATCACCTGTTACTTTATGTTGTTGCTATTTGGAATTCTTGAAAATTCCCGTTACTTTATGTTGTTGCTTGTTAGAATGCTTGAAACAACATGCTGGTTTATGTTGTTTGTGACACCCCCAAATCCATGTACTCGAGTTTCCCACAAATTTTATGTTCACTCACCAAAATAAATAACATCTATCTACCTATAGTAAAGATAACAATAAAATTATAATATAAATCCTCCTATTAAAGGGTTACAACAACTTAAACAAATAAATCCCAAGTTATCTAACCTTAATACATCATATGCGGAAACATCATAAACAAATAAGAATTAAACATCACATTATAAGTCTTAATATAAACATTCTCGAATATTAAATAAGTCTTCATCATTTGCTTGTTTTTCCCTTGCCTTTACTTGTGGATGACTCATTAACTCTTTCAATCTTAGCTGCAATGATATTATGCAAGGGTGAGCAACAATTTCCCACAAGTTTAACAATAGAATAATAATAATAACATGCGAATAAACAATGGATACTGAACCAAAAGAATTCTTGGCTTTTGAATCAAGGTTAGAATAGGAATCAAAAGTACATTTGAGGGTGATAAGACCATGAACTATGTCCTAGGTTATCAAGTATTTCTACTTTAAACCTTTAATAGTCGTAAGACTATATGGACCTAACTTCTCGTACTTAGGGGGATCAGCCCTATGTACCATGTATGTGCACAAGATCGTAACGTTATCGCGTAATATAATCCCCTGTAATAGGGTTGTTTATCTCAGCTTTGACATTAGAGTCCGCACCAAATGAAGTTTGGTTTGGATTGATCTCTAGGGTAATTTAGAGTTCAATAACCATCAACTAAGGATTAGTTGAATCAATAAGGAATCAATATATATTCAAGATTTTAATGCAATATTGAAATCAATAATCAAATCAAAGATTGAATCTCAACTCTATATAATTGACTGAAAAGATTTGATCTCAATTCTACATAATTGAATGAACTTTGTACAATATAAGTAATACTTCAAAAGAATTAAAACATTTCATTTGGAATCATAAACTTGAATAATTAAGCTTTAAAAAGTTTAAAATAAGAATACGAAGTTTGCTCAATAATAATAAGATTTAAGAACTTGCTCAGTGTAAGAATAGGGTTTGGAAACTTACTCGTGCGTAGTCCAAACGATTACTACTCGCGTTCACCACAAGTCCTACACACATACTATATGTATTCACGACATTCAATAGTTACATTAATACTAACCTTATAGGTTTAGTTCCCTCTTTTAATACAACTTATTAACTTGGTATAAATTCTGCTCACTACCATCATTCACACATACTTGACTAAAATCTCAAATCTTAAGTTTAAACATCATATCATCTCATAGACATCATTTTTTTAACGTGGTGTAACCAGTTATAAAACATAGCAGTTATAAGGTCACAAGACCTTTTCTAATTTATTTTTATAAGTCTCTTATTATGTGGTCAAGTAGTCACACTTTCACTTAATTATTTAATATAAACTCCACTTTATTTAATAAATCATTACCCTTCTAATTTAATTACTTTTCAATCCCTCACTATTATTACACTCGAATAAATTATTCCACAATAATTTCCATCGAATATTTATTTTATTCCATAAATATTTTAACTAAAATATTTATTTTATTTGACAAATATTTTAATAATAATTTCCATCAAATATTTATTTTATTCCATAAATATTTCACCTAAAATATTCATTTTATTTGATAAATATTTTAATAATAATTTCCATCTAATATTTATTTTATTTCATAAATATTTTAACTAAAATTTTCATTTTATTTGATAAATATTTTAATAATAATTTCCATCGAATATTTAATTTATTCCATAAATACTTCAACTAAAATATTCATTTTATTTGATAAATATTTTAACTATTTATTTATTTATTATTTATTTTTTGCCCACCGGGGAGAGGTAATTTAGCTTGGTAACGCCCGCCGGGGTGGGGTTACCCAGACTCAGTTTCTGTAGTTCGCGAAAAACACAGAACATGGACAATTTAAGCCAAAATCTCCCACAAATAACGAATAAAGTTTCAACCATATGTTCTAAACTTAACATAAACATTTTATAACATTCTTAGTATGCTTTTAACAAATTTAATCACACAAACAACAAGATTTGAACTCATAATTTTCATGTTCTTGCTATTTTTCACGTAAGAATAAGGTTTGGAAAATTCCCTCGTGCGTAGGCTAAACGATTACTACTCATGTTCACCACAAGTCCTAAACACATACCATATGTATTCATGACATTCAATAGTTACATTAATACTAACCTTATAGGTTTAGTTCCCTATTTTAATGCAACTTGTTAACTTGGTTTAAATTCTGCTCATTACCATCATTCACATATACAGGACTGAAATCTCAAATATTAAGTTTAAACAACATCATATCATCCCATGGACATCATTTTTTTAACGTGGTGTAACCAGTTACAAAACATAGTAGTTATAAGGTCACAAGACCTTTTCTAATTTATTTTTATAACTCTCTTATTATGTGGTCAATTAGTCACACTTTCACTTAATTATTTAATATAAGCTCCACTTTATTTATTAAATCATTACCCTTCTAATTTAATTACTTTTCATTCCCTCACTATTATTACACTCGAATAAATTATTCCATAATAATTCCCATCAAATATTTATTTTATTCCATAAATATTTTAACTAAAATATTTATTTTATTTGACAAATATTTTAATAATAATTTCCATCAAATATTTATTTTATTCCATAAATATTTCACCTAAAATATTCATTTTATTTGATAAATATTTTAATAATAATTTCCATCTAATATTTATTTTATTTCATAAATATTTTAACTAAAATTTTCATTTTATTTGATAAATATTTTAATAATAATTTCCATCGAATATTTAATTTATTCCATAAATACTTCAACTAAAATATTCATTTTATTTGATAAATATTTTAACTATTTATTTATTTATTATTTATTTTTTGCCCACCGGGGAGAGGTAATTTAGCTTGGTAACGCCCGCCGGGGTGGGGTTACCCAGACTCAGTTTCTGTAGTTCGCGAAAAACACAGAACATGGACAATTTAAGCCAAAATCTCCCACAAATAACGAATAAAGTTTCAACCATATGTTCTAAACTTAACATAAACATTTTATAACATTCTTAGTATGCTTTTAACAAATTTAATCACACAAACAACAAGATTTGAACTCATAATTTTCATGTTCTTGCTATTTTTCACGTAAGAATAAGGTTTGGAAAATTCCCTCGTGCGTAGGCTAAACGATTACTACTCATGTTCACCACAAGTCCTAAACACATACCATATGTATTCATGACATTCAATAGTTACATTAATACTAACCTTATAGGTTTAGTTCCCTATTTTAATGCAACTTGTTAACTTGGTTTAAATTCTGCTCATTACCATCATTCACATATACAGGACTGAAATCTCAAATATTAAGTTTAAACAACATCATATCATCCCATGGACATCATTTTTTTAACGTGGTGTAACCAGTTACAAAACATAGTAGTTATAAGGTCACAAGACCTTTTCTAATTTATTTTTATAACTCTCTTATTATGTGGTCAATTAGTCACACTTTCACTTAATTATTTAATATAAGCTCCACTTTATTTATTAAATCATTACCCTTCTAATTTAATTACTTTTCATTCCCTCACTATTATTACACTCGAATAAATTATTCCATAATAATTCCCATCAAATATTTATTTTATTCCATAAATATTTAACTAAAATATTTATTTTATTTGACAAATATTTTAATAATAATTTCCATCAAATATTTATTTTATTCCATAAATATTTCACCTAAAATATTCATTTTATTTGATAAATATTTTAATAATAATTTCCATCTAATATTTATTTTATTTCATAAATATTTTAACTAAAATTTTCATTTTATTTGATAAATATTTTAATAATAATTTCCATCGAATATTTAATTTATTCCATAAATACTTCAACTAAAATATTCATTTTATTTGATAAATATTTTAACTATTTATTTATTTATTATTTATTTTTTGCCCACCGGGGAGAGGTAATTTAGCTTGGTAACGCCCGCCGGGGTGGGGTTACCCAGACTCAGTTTCTGTAGTTCGCGAAAAACACAGAACATGGACAATTTAAGCCAAAATCTCCCACAAATAACGAATAAAGTTTCAACCATATGTTCTAAACTTAACATAAACATTTTATAACATTCTTAGTATGCTTTTAACAAATTTAATCACACAAACAACAAGATTTGAACTCATAATTTTCATGTTCTTGCTATTTTTCACGTAAGAATAAGGTTTGGAAAATTCCCTCGTGCGTAGGCTAAACGATTACTACTCATGTTCACCACAAGTCCTAAACACATACCATATGTATTCATGACATTCAATAGTTACATTAATACTAACCTTATAGGTTTAGTTCCCTATTTTAATGCAACTTGTTAACTTGGTTTAAATTCTGCTCATTACCATCATTCACATATACAGGACTGAAATCTCAAATATTAAGTTTAAACAACATCATATCATCCCATGGACATCATTTTTTTAACGTGGTGTAACCAGTTACAAAACATAGTAGTTATAAGGTCACAAGACCTTTTCTAATTTATTTTTATAACTCTCTTATTATGTGGTCAATTAGTCACACTTTCACTTAATTATTTAATATAAGCTCCACTTTATTTATTAAATCATTACCCTTCTAATTTAATTACTTTTCATTCCCTCACTATTATTACACTCGAATAAATTATTCCATAATAATTCCCATCAAATATTTATTTTATTCCATAAATATTTTAACTAAAATATTTATTTTATTTGACAAATATTTTAATAATAATTTCCATCAAATATTTATTTTATTCCATAAATATTTCACCTAAAATATTCATTTTATTTGATAAATATTTTAATAATAATTTCCATCTAATATTTATTTTATTTCATAAATATTTTAACTAAAATTTTCATTTTATTTGATAAATATTTTAATAATAATTTCCATCGAATATTTAATTTATTCCATAAATACTTCAACTAAAATATTCATTTTATTTGATAAATATTTTAACTATTTATTTATTTATTATTTATTTTTTGCCCACCGGGGAGAGGTAATTTAGCTTGGTAACGCCCGCCGGGGTGGGGTTACCCAGACTCAGTTTCTGTAGTTCGCGAAAAACACAGAACATGGACAATTTAAGCCAAAATCTCCCACAAATAACGAATAAAGTTTCAACCATATGTTCTAAACTTAACATAAACATTTTATAACATTCTTAGTATGCTTTTAACAAATTTAATCACACAAACAACAAGATTTGAACTCATAATTTTCATGTTCTTGCTATTTTTCACGTAAGAATAAGGTTTGGAAAATTCCCTCGTGCGTAGGCTAAACGATTACTACTCATGTTCACCACAAGTCCTAAACACATACCATATGTATTCATGACATTCAATAGTTACATTAATACTAACCTTATAGGTTTAGTTCCCTATTTTAATGCAACTTGTTAACTTGGTTTAAATTCTGCTCATTACCATCATTCACATATACAGGACTGAAATCTCAAATATTAAGTTTAAACAACATCATATCATCCCATGGACATCATTTTTTTAACGTGGTGTAACCAGTTACAAAACATAGTAGTTATAAGGTCACAAGACCTTTTCTAATTTATTTTTATAACTCTCTTATTATGTGGTCAATTAGTCACACTTTCACTTAATTATTTAATATAAGCTCCACTTTATTTATTAAATCATTACCCTTCTAATTTAATTACTTTTCATTCCCTCACTATTATTACACTCGAATAAATTATTCCATAATAATTCCCATCAAATATTTATTTTATTCCATAAATATTTTAACTAAAATATTTATTTTATTTGACAAATATTTTAATAATAATTTCCATCAAATATTTATTTTATTCCATAAATATTTCACCTAAAATATTCATTTTATTTGATAAATATTTTAATAATAATTTCCATCTAATATTTATTTTATTTCATAAATATTTTAACTAAAATTTTCATTTTATTTGATAAATATTTTAATAATAATTTCCATCGAATATTTAATTTATTCCATAAATACTTCAACTAAAATATTCATTTTATTTGATAAATATTTTAACTATTTATTTATTTATTATTTATTTTTTGCCCACCGGGGAGAGGTAATTTAGCTTGGTAACGCCCGCCGGGGTGGGGTTACCCAGACTCAGTTTCTGTAGTTCGCGAAAAACACAGAACATGGACAATTTAAGCCAAAATCTCCCACAAATAACGAATAAAGTTTCAACCATATGTTCTAAACTTAACATAAACATTTTATAACATTCTTAGTATGCTTTTAACAAATTTAATCACACAAACAACAAGATTTGAACTCATAATTTTCATGTTCTTGCTATTTTTCACGTAAGAATAAGGTTTGGAAAATTCCCTCGTGCGTAGGCTAAACGATTACTACTCATGTTCACCACAAGTCCTAAACACATACCATATGTATTCATGACATTCAATAGTTACATTAATACTAACCTTATAGGTTTAGTTCCCTATTTTAATGCAACTTGTTAACTTGGTTTAAATTCTGCTCATTACCATCATTCACATATACAGGACTGAAATCTCAAATATTAAGTTTAAACAACATCATATCATCCCATGGACATCATTTTTTTAACGTGGTGTAACCAGTTACAAAACATAGTAGTTATAAGGTCACAAGACCTTTTCTAATTTATTTTTATAACTCTCTTATTATGTGGTCAATTAGTCACACTTTCACTTAATTATTTAATATAAGCTCCACTTTATTTATTAAATCATTACCCTTCTAATTTAATTACTTTTCATTCCCTCACTATTATTACACTCGAATAAATTATTCCATAATAATTCCCATCAAATATTTATTTTATTCCATAAATATTTTAACTAAAATATTTATTTTATTTGACAAATATTTTAATAATAATTTCCATCAAATATTTATTTTATTCCATAAATATTTCACCTAAAATATTCATTTTATTTGATAAATATTTTAATAATAATTTCCATCTAATATTTATTTTATTTCATAAATATTTTAACTAAAATTTTCATTTTATTTGATAAATATTTTAATAATAATTTCCATCGAATATTTAATTTATTCCATAAATACTTCAACTAAAATATTCATTTTATTTGATAAATATTTTAACTATTTATTTATTTATTATTTATTTTTTGCCCACCGGGGAGAGGTAATTTAGCTTGGTAACGCCCGCCGGGGTGGGGTTACCCAGACTCAGTTTCTGTAGTTCGCGAAAAACACAGAACATGGACAATTTAAGCCAAAATCTCCCACAAATAACGAATAAAGTTTCAACCATATGTTCTAAACTTAACATAAACATTTTATAACATTCTTAGTATGCTTTTAACAAATTTAATCACACAAACAACAAGATTTGAACTCATAATTTTCATGTTCTTGCTATTTTTCACGTAAGAATAAGGTTTGGAAAATTCCCTCGTGCGTAGGCTAAACGATTACTACTCATGTTCACCACAAGTCCTAAACACATACCATATGTATTCATGACATTCAATAGTTACATTAATACTAACCTTATAGGTTTAGTTCCCTATTTTAATGCAACTTGTTAACTTGGTTTAAATTCTGCTCATTACCATCATTCACATATACAGGACTGAAATCTCAAATATTAAGTTTAAACAACATCATATCATCCCATGGACATCATTTTTTTAACGTGGTGTAACCAGTTACAAAACATAGTAGTTATAAGGTCACAAGACCTTTTCTAATTTATTTTTATAACTCTCTTATTATGTGGTCAATTAGTCACACTTTCACTTAATTATTTAATATAAGCTCCACTTTATTTATTAAATCATTACCCTTCTAATTTAATTACTTTTCATTCCCTCACTATTATTACACTCGAATAAATTATTCCATAATAATTCCCATCAAATATTTATTTTATTCCATAAATATTTTAACTAAAATATTTATTTTATTTGACAAATATTTTAATAATAATTTCCATCAAATATTTATTTTATTCCATAAATATTTCACCTAAAATATTCATTTTATTTGATAAATATTTTAATAATAATTTCCATCTAATATTTATTTTATTTCATAAATATTTTAACTAAAATTTTCATTTTATTTGATAAATATTTTAATAATAATTTCCATCGAATATTTAATTTATTCCATAAATACTTCAACTAAAATATTCATTTTATTTGATAAATATTTTAACTATTTATTTATTTATTATTTATTTTTTGCCCACCGGGGAGAGGTAATTTAGCTTGGTAACGCCCGCCGGGGTGGGGTTACCCAGACTCAGTTTCTGTAGTTCGCGAAAAACACAGAACATGGACAATTTAAGCCAAAATCTCCCACAAATAACGAATAAAGTTTCAACCATATGTTCTAAACTTAACATAAACATTTTATAACATTCTTAGTATGCTTTTAACAAATTTAATCACACAAACAACAAGATTTGAACTCATAATTTTCATGTTCTTGCTATTTTTCACGTAAGAATAAGGTTTGGAAAATTCCCTCGTGCGTAGGCTAAACGATTACTACTCATGTTCACCACAAGTCCTAAACACATACCATATGTATTCATGACATTCAATAGTTACATTAATACTAACCTTATAGGTTTAGTTCCCTATTTTAATGCAACTTGTTAACTTGGTTTAAATTCTGCTCATTACCATCATTCACATATACAGGACTGAAATCTCAAATATTAAGTTTAAACAACATCATATCATCCCATGGACATCATTTTTTTAACGTGGTGTAACCAGTTACAAAACATAGTAGTTATAAGGTCACAAGACCTTTTCTAATTTATTTTTATAACTCTCTTATTATGTGGTCAATTAGTCACACTTTCACTTAATTATTTAATATAAGCTCCACTTTATTTATTAAATCATTACCCTTCTAATTTAATTACTTTTCATTCCCTCACTATTATTACACTCGAATAAATTATTCCATAATAATTCCCATCAAATATTTATTTTATTCCATAAATATTTTAACTAAAATATTTATTTTATTTGACAAATATTTTAATAATAATTTCCATCAAATATTTATTTTATTCCATAAATATTTCACCTAAAATATTCATTTTATTTGATAAATATTTTAATAATAATTTCCATCTAATATTTATTTTATTTCATAAATATTTTAACTAAAATTTTCATTTTATTTGATAAATATTTTAATAATAATTTCCATCGAATATTTAATTTATTCCATAAATACTTCAACTAAAATATTCATTTTATTTGATAAATATTTTAACTATTTATTTATTTATTATTTATTTTTTGCCCACCGGGGAGAGGTAATTTAGCTTGGTAACGCCCGCCGGGGTGGGGTTACCCAGACTCAGTTTCTGTAGTTCGCGAAAAACACAGAACATGGACAATTTAAGCCAAAATCTCCCACAAATAACGAATAAAGTTTCAACCATATGTTCTAAACTTAACATAAACATTTTATAACATTCTTAGTATGCTTTTAACAAATTTAATCACACAAACAACAAGATTTGAACTCATAATTTTCATGTTCTTGCTATTTTTCACGTAAGAATAAGGTTTGGAAAATTCCCTCGTGCGTAGGCTAAACGATTACTACTCATGTTCACCACAAGTCCTAAACACATACCATATGTATTCATGACATTCAATAGTTACATTAATACTAACCTTATAGGTTTAGTTCCCTATTTTAATGCAACTTGTTAACTTGGTTTAAATTCTGCTCATTACCATCATTCACATATACAGGACTGAAATCTCAAATATTAAGTTTAAACAACATCATATCATCCCATGGACATCATTTTTTTAACGTGGTGTAACCAGTTACAAAACATAGTAGTTATAAGGTCACAAGACCTTTTCTAATTTATTTTTATAACTCTCTTATTATGTGGTCAATTAGTCACACTTTCACTTAATTATTTAATATAAGCTCCACTTTATTTATTAAATCATTACCCTTCTAATTTAATTACTTTTCATTCCCTCACTATTATTACACTCGAATAAATTATTCCATAATAATTCCCATCAAATATTTATTTTATTCCATAAATATTTTAACTAAAATATTTATTTTATTTGACAAATATTTTAATAATAATTTCCATCAAATATTTATTTTATTCCATAAATATTTCACCTAAAATATTCATTTTATTTGATAAATATTTTAATAATAATTTCCATCTAATATTTATTTTATTTCATAAATATTTTAACTAAAATTTTCATTTTATTTGATAAATATTTTAATAATAATTTCCATCGAATATTTAATTTATTCCATAAATACTTCAACTAAAATATTCATTTTATTTGATAAATATTTTAACTATTTATTTATTTATTATTTATTTTTTGCCCACCGGGGAGAGGTAATTTAGCTTGGTAACGCCCGCCGGGGTGGGGTTACCCAGACTCAGTTTCTGTAGTTCGCGAAAAACACAGAACATGGACAATTTAAGCCAAAATCTCCCACAAATAACGAATAAAGTTTCAACCATATGTTCTAAACTTAACATAAACATTTTATAACATTCTTAGTATGCTTTTAACAAATTTAATCACACAAACAACAAGATTTGAACTCATAATTTTCATGTTCTTGCTATTTTTCACGTAAGAATAAGGTTTGGAAAATTCCCTCGTGCGTAGGCTAAACGATTACTACTCATGTTCACCACAAGTCCTAAACACATACCATATGTATTCATGACATTCAATAGTTACATTAATACTAACCTTATAGGTTTAGTTCCCTATTTTAATGCAACTTGTTAACTTGGTTTAAATTCTGCTCATTACCATCATTCACATATACAGGACTGAAATCTCAAATATTAAGTTTAAACAACATCATATCATCCCATGGACATCATTTTTTTAACGTGGTGTAACCAGTTACAAAACATAGTAGTTATAAGGTCACAAGACCTTTTCTAATTTATTTTTATAACTCTCTTATTATGTGGTCAATTAGTCACACTTTCACTTAATTATTTAATATAAGCTCCACTTTATTTATTAAATCATTACCCTTCTAATTTAATTACTTTTCATTCCCTCACTATTATTACACTCGAATAAATTATTCCATAATAATTCCCATCAAATATTTATTTTATTCCATAAATATTTTAACTAAAATATTTATTTTATTTGACAAATATTTTAATAATAATTTCCATCAAATATTTATTTTATTCCATAAATATTTCACCTAAAATATTCATTTTATTTGATAAATATTTTAATAATAATTTCCATCTAATATTTATTTTATTTCATAAATATTTTAACTAAAATTTTCATTTTATTTGATAAATATTTTAATAATAATTTCCATCGAATATTTAATTTATTCCATAAATACTTCAACTAAAATATTCATTTTATTTGATAAATATTTTAACTATTTATTTATTTATTATTTATTTTTTGCCCACCGGGGAGAGGTAATTTAGCTTGGTAACGCCCGCCGGGGTGGGGTTACCCAGACTCAGTTTCTGTAGTTCGCGAAAAACACAGAACATGGACAATTTAAGCCAAAATCTCCCACAAATAACGAATAAAGTTTCAACCATATGTTCTAAACTTAACATAAACATTTTATAACATTCTTAGTATGCTTTTAACAAATTTAATCACACAAACAACAAGATTTGAACTCATAATTTTCATGTTCTTGCTATTTTTCACGTAAGAATAAGGTTTGGAAAATTCCCTCGTGCGTAGGCTAAACGATTACTACTCATGTTCACCACAAGTCCTAAACACATACCATATGTATTCATGACATTCAATAGTTACATTAATACTAACCTTATAGGTTTAGTTCCCTATTTTAATGCAACTTGTTAACTTGGTTTAAATTCTGCTCATTACCATCATTCACATATACAGGACTGAAATCTCAAATATTAAGTTTAAACAACATCATATCATCCCATGGACATCATTTTTTTAACGTGGTGTAACCAGTTACAAAACATAGTAGTTATAAGGTCACAAGACCTTTTCTAATTTATTTTTATAACTCTCTTATTATGTGGTCAATTAGTCACACTTTCACTTAATTATTTAATATAAGCTCCACTTTATTTATTAAATCATTACCCTTCTAATTTAATTACTTTTCATTCCCTCACTATTATTACACTCGAATAAATTATTCCATAATAATTCCCATCAAATATTTATTTTATTCCATAAATATTTTAACTAAAATATTTATTTTATTTGACAAATATTTTAATAATAATTTCCATCAAATATTTATTTTATTCCATAAATATTTCACCTAAAATATTCATTTTATTTGATAAATATTTTAATAATAATTTCCATCTAATATTTATTTTATTTCATAAATATTTTAACTAAAATTTTCATTTTATTTGATAAATATTTTAATAATAATTTCCATCGAATATTTAATTTATTCCATAAATACTTCAACTAAAATATTCATTTTATTTGATAAATATTTTAACTATTTATTTATTTATTATTTATTTTTTGCCCACCGGGGAGAGGTAATTTAGCTTGGTAACGCCCGCCGGGGTGGGGTTACCCAGACTCAGTTTCTGTAGTTCGCGAAAAACACAGAACATGGACAATTTAAGCCAAAATCTCCCACAAATAACGAATAAAGTTTCAACCATATGTTCTAAACTTAACATAAACATTTTATAACATTCTTAGTATGCTTTTAACAAATTTAATCACACAAACAACAAGATTTGAACTCATAATTTTCATGTTCTTGCTATTTTTCACGTAAGAATAAGGTTTGGAAAATTCCCTCGTGCGTAGGCTAAACGATTACTACTCATGTTCACCACAAGTCCTAAACACATACCATATGTATTCATGACATTCAATAGTTACATTAATACTAACCTTATAGGTTTAGTTCCCTATTTTAATGCAACTTGTTAACTTGGTTTAAATTCTGCTCATTACCATCATTCACATATACAGGACTGAAATCTCAAATATTAAGTTTAAACAACATCATATCATCCCATGGACATCATTTTTTTAACGTGGTGTAACCAGTTACAAAACATAGTAGTTATAAGGTCACAAGACCTTTTCTAATTTATTTTTATAACTCTCTTATTATGTGGTCAATTAGTCACACTTTCACTTAATTATTTAATATAAGCTCCACTTTATTTATTAAATCATTACCCTTCTAATTTAATTACTTTTCATTCCCTCACTATTATTACACTCGAATAAATTATTCCATAATAATTCCCATCAAATATTTATTTTATTCCATAAATATTTTAACTAAAATATTAATTTTATTTGACAAATATTTTAATAATAATTTCCATCAAATATTTTTTTATTCCATAAATATTTCAACTAAAATATTCATTTTATTTGATAATTATTTTAATAATAATTTCATCTAATATTTATTTTATTTCATAAATATTTTAACTAAAATATTCATTTTATTTGATAAATATTTTAACTATTTATTTATTTATTATTTTTATTATTTTTTATTTTTTTGCCCGCCGGGGTGAGGTAATTTAGCTTGGTAAGGCACGCCGGGGTGGGGTTACCCAGATTCAGTTTCTGCAATTCGCGAAAAACACAGAACATGGCCAATTTAGGCTAAAATCTCCCACAAACAACGAATAAAGTTTCAACCATATGTTCTAAACTTAACATAAACATTCTATAACATTCTTAGCATGCTTTTAACAAATTTAATCACATAAACAACAAGATTTGAACTCATAATTTTCATGTTCTTGCTATTTTTCAAAGTTTCAGCAAATTTCATGAAATCACAAATACAGATTCATTATAACACCAAATCAGTCCGTTTAAGTTTCGTTCTTTTCGTTTTTACATGTATAAACATAATCAATTATCAATTTGCTGTTTAACATACAATTAAGGCACCGATTTTTGTACTTATGGGCCACATTCAAACATTATTTCTCTGTAACCTTCAATATTCCAACTTAATCTTTATTTCATGGATTAATTGCTCTAAAATCGTTTATAAACATCATATATCAGATTGTACATGCATATTAACAATTACAAACAACTTCCCAACAATTTGGCCATAAAAACTCAATCACAGAGAACTAAAATAATATTTTGACTGTAAACTCAAAAACTCAAATTTAAAGCTGTGAATTCATGAATTTGATTATTCTAAATCTCATACAAGTCATGTAAACATGTTATGAACATATATAACATCATATATTCAACAATTATCCATGAAAATTCAATTATAGTGAGATAAAAATTAGTTTTCATGAAAAACTTCTAAGGATGTAAATTAAAAGTTTTGATTAAGGGATTACCCTTGATTTCTCTGCTTAGATACTCAATGATGATAGGAACTTCCTTCTTGATTCTACAAAACTTCTTCCTCGATAAAAATTTTCTCCCAATCTCTCCCTTTTCTCTTTGTGTTAGTTTTCCAGACTCGTATATGAAAACAAAACATATAATACGTATTTAATAATTGATGCGTACATGGGTAGTGGTTAGGCGATAGTTTGGCCTTAACGGCTCCCATGTCCTCAAGGCCATATTTGCTTTGTTTTAATTCCCTTTTTACTTTATTTTAATTAACTTATTTATTATATAGTTTATTTGTCACACCTTAATTAATCAAATAATATTATTTAACTTAATTAAATAAAGGCAATATTACCCATTAAATCACCTCATCACATAATTAAAATTCCCATTTATTATTATGACAAATCAATAAATCTCTAATTAATTATTTAATTAATTAGAACAACATTAAAATTATTTGACAACTCATTTAATTCAATTATCTCAATTAAATTCTTACTTTAATCAATAAAATTATTCCACATTAAATTAATTAATGTGACACAATTAAATTAATCTACCACAATTCCATCAAATAATTATTTAACTCAATAAGTAAATCAACAAATATTTATTTAATTCAATAAATATTTAAAAATTTATTACAAAAATCTCGTTCGTCACATCTTTCCCCTCTTAAAAGGATTTGTCCCCAGAATCACGATTCACTTAATTTGTCCCGTTACATTCTCCCCCCTTACAAAGATTCTGTCCCCAGAATCATTACACATGTATTAAGTAAATAAATGAGGATAATTTTTCATCATTTATTCTTCGAGTTCCCACGTAGCTTCTTCAGCATTGTGGTTCCTTCAGATTACCTTAACAGAAGGTATTACTTTATTTTTGAGTACTTTTTCTTTCCTGTCGACTATCTGAACATGAACTTCTTCATAAGAAAAATCTTTCTCAAATTGTAAGGGTTCATATTCTATGACGTGCTTGTAATCGGGTTTATACGAGACAGAAACATGGAAAACATTATGAACATGTTCTAAGGCCGTAAGTAAGGCTACCCCATATGCGACGTCACCAATTCTTATCAATACTTCGAAGGGTCCAATGAACCTTGGGTTCAATTTTCTATCGGATTTTTCCTTTCTAAGGGAGACAGCTTTCAAGAAAACGTAACTACCAGATTGAAATTCTCGTTTCTATCGATGTTGATCAACATATTTCTTCTATCTATCCTGAGCAGCTATCAATCTTAATTTTTACAATCTCGAAGGTCTGTTGTACTAATTCTGGCCCTAGTAATTGACGTTCACCAACTTCATCCCTAGCATAATGGAGTTCTACACTTTCTGCCGTATAACGCTTCGTAAGGTGGCATACCAATACTTGTGTGGTAACTGTTATTGTAAGCGAATTCCACCAGCGGTAGATGATCATCCAAATTTCCTTTAAAGTCCATTATACAAGCTCTTAACATATCCTCCAATGTCTGTATTGTCCTTTCACTCTGGCCATCTGTTTGAGGATGGTATGCCGTACTCATTCTCAATTGCGCTCCCATGCATTCTTGTAGTCGCTTCCAGAAGTTTGATGTGAAATATGGATCTCGATCCGAGACTATAAACATTGGAACACCGTGCCTTGAAACAATTTTCTTCACATACAATTTCGTCAACTGATCCAAGTTAAATCTGATCTTGATCGGTAAGAAGTGTGTTAATTTTGTCCATCGGTCCACGATAACCTATACTGCGTCAAAACCTTTCTGAGTCATTAGAAGACCTACCAAAAAATCCATTGTGATATGTTCCCACTTCCATTCTGGGATTTCTAACGGTTACAATAACCCACTCGGCCTTTGATGTTCTATTTTAACTTTCTGACATGTCAAATACTTGGCCACACAATCAACGTCTCTCTTCATATTCGGCCACAAGAAATGTTGTCGAAGATCTTGGTACATCTTTGTACTCCCCGGGTGAATCGAATACCATGAGCTTTGAGCCTCGCTCAAAATTTTCTCCTTTACTTCTAATACTTGCGGAACCCAAATTCTTTTCTCGAATCTGAGTAACCCTTCCGTATCGACTTTGAAATTCATTTCATCACCTTCAGATATTCTTTTTGTTATCTTTTCACATTCCTCATCATTAAGCTGTGCTTCCTTAACTCTATCCATTAAAGTTGGACCGGCTCCCAATTGAAACAGTTTTTTGTCTGACTCCTTTAGGGTATTTCACCTCCAACTCTAGTTTTGCCATTGCTAAAATTAACTTCTCCTGAGCGGTTAACATAAACAATTTCTCTCAACCCTTTCTGCTTAAGGCGTCGGCAACTACATTCGCCTTTTTGTTTTATTAAAAATCTATTTATTCTCGCTTCAAATATGAATACGATGGCTCGTGTACAACGCTCTTGGCAAGACTAGAAAAACCTAGTTATCTCATCATGTTAAAGCTTCTGAGAAGATGATGCGTCGAATCCTATGAGTGACAGCGAATAAAGTTCGCATCATTCTATATCGAATAAGCAAAAGAAGTGAACTAGTAAACAAGCAAGACAACTAAACAGGAATCGTGATTGATAAGAAGCAAACAACTGATTGATTGTGCAAGCCTTCCTTATAAGCTAATCCCCAACCCAAACCTTACTCAAATAGCCACCAGAGGCAAGGAAATGGAATCTTTGCTAGCATTTTCCACCCGGTCTTCATTCTTTTGGATGGCCTCGCATCAAGGGGTGATACAATTGACTATCTAGAACTGATACGATATGAATTGAAGTCCCGGCTCTACATTATCTAATGGATCTTTTCGTTCTAATACTTTATCCGAGAGTTATCAGTATTTATAAAATTTATTCCTATCTAACTGAATGTTATTTGATCAAATTACAAAGATATTGTTGAGAAAAAGATGGATTTTCCCGGATGAAATGAAAATTGGATTCATGGAACAGGAGAAAGATTCACATTAATTAACAGGAAAGACATGTGGTTATGAAAGAGGGATTAAGTCTCCTTTTGTCTCGATACTATTACCAGTAGCTTCCCCAACACCACCTCGCCCAAGATCTATTCCATTTCTAGTCGAAGAACCACCTGGCCGATTATTGACCAAGTGACCAGGGTAAAGCTAGTTGGAGATATATTACTTAGCCTTTTTTCATATCCACTAGAAACAGAGGAAGTCAGCCGAGTTGAACTAAGAATCAGTCGTTTACCTTGACTACCGACCAATAAATTTGCCTTCTCTATGAGGTAGAGCCAGGAGCAGTAAGTTCACCATTTACAAAGTTATACTCTCTTTTCGCCAATTCGAGTTACCATTGTTAATCCAAAAGCTTCTGAACTTGTACTCAAAGGTAGGGCATTTCCCATTTTTATATGAACTTCTGTACCAGAAACAATGCTTATCTCTAATTATAGCCCCTCTAGGATGTAAAATTTATCTCTTCTCACCATCCCCATAGTGTATGAGACAAATGTATGCATTTCGAATAGGGTCATATTCTATAGTTATGATTCTACCATATATGTCTTTTTTATTCCGTCGAAAATCGATTTTACGGTATAGACGTTTATGACCTCCCCTGCGATAATGATTCCTCTAGCATTACGACCTTAACCACAATGATGTTATCTATAGCTCAAATTATTTCGTGGATTGGATTTTACTTGAATGTGTGGTACACATATCTTTCAATGTCAATCAAGTAATTCATTCCCCTAAATCAGAAAATTAGGTATGATAATACCTTTCTTTTAGTCTATAGTAGCCCAACTTCTAGGGATCATCTTTACTCAAGATTTCACACCCGAAAAGGTAGTCTCATAATCCAGTTATCCCCCTATCGCCTAGGAGAGGGAACCACTAAATCAAAGTAGCTCAGGAAAAATTTCCCAAAGAAAAGAAATGAAGCCCCGATAAACACGACTACAGAGTAAACCTGAAAAGAAAGAAAAGGATAAAGAAGGCACTGACCTCACTATAGGAGGGAATGCAAGACTTCGTAGCTCAGGTAGAGGCTGAGCGGACCGCCGACTGCTGAACACCTGTGGTCTTTGACCAGGACCAATAACTAATTCGAATTTGGATCTGACATGTTGGTAGGTTTTTAACCATAGGCATTTTGCTAGGAAGTTGGCGGGCTCATTATAAATTAGGTCGGGGATGGTTAGTGGTTTTGGGATCCCGTAGAAAATGCTTCTTTTATGCCTCAGATATTAGCCACATCTCATATTCATTTAGTAATTCTACCTCTTCTTCATTCCTGGACCTCAATATTCTATATTTCATGCTATTGGCTTACATATTAACATAAAGGCATCCTCCTTAGTTAGCTCATGAATTCAATATATAAACTACTGAGATAAGTGATCGCAATGTAATTAGGCGGCTGATTGTCATTGCTTTTGCTTGTCGGCCCCTCCCGTTCCCTCCTAGTTCCAATTTCTTTCTGCAACTACCTAACTATCATCTATTAGCTTCCTCTATTCAAACTAAAATAACGAAATGGACATTTTCGAGCATGTACAACCATAGAAGCTGATACCAAAGAAAGGTTCGGGTTGGAAAGTCTTTATTTTATGTGCCAACGTACGCCTATCACCAAATCTGCACGGAGAAATCATTTATTGGATGGTTTGCTAATTCATGATTTACACCTCTCTCTGTCGCTTCTTAACAGTTGATTGCGAGATTAGTACTTTCTTCGTTACTAATAGATATATATTTTCCGTAGTATACTTTGTAAGAGAAATTGGAACCAGAAGAAGCCCAAGTTTATAGGTCTTACCACCGTACTCCTGTTAAAGACATGATGCACACTATTTTAGGTATAATGCTAGTGGACAACATCTCGAGTATAAGTACCTCGAATTTTATGAAATAAAAGTATTCAATTTTTTTTATAATTACTATTCAGTAAATGGTTAAATTGATAAAATGTTAAAGTTAAGGGTGATATATGTAAATATTTTAAATAAACAAATGGTTATAAAATACTCATTGTTGTCGGGGAATATTCGTTTGGTCGTGGAATATTCTTACTGTCAGAGAATATTCGTACGACTGCACAACCATTTGTGGGCCCCCATAACAGAATAACCTGTCGGATGAAGAAAATAACAAGTATGAGTTTTTTTCATAAATAACAGCGTAGTTGTTACCGTTAAAACTATTGGAATACCCGGTGGGTAAAGTAAAATAATACGCGTTGTTGCACAGTAGCACACGGTATTGCACAGTATTTTTGGATTATTAATTCATACGTAAGAAGACAGTACTCAATAATTGTTACAATAATTACTGTTTAATATTTTATTTTATTGAGTCAATAATTGCTACGTTGATATTTTATATATTATTGTTGTTTCAATAATTATCACTGCACAGTATTTTCATTATTATATCCATAATTCATATTATTTGAATAATATTGTTAGATAGCATTATTGACAATGTCTAAGGAAGTTCTGTATAGAAAAAGGGTTTGGTCATCTAATTGCGCTCCAGTAAGGAGAAATCCTTATCAGAAAGCCCCCTATTTCCTAGGGAAGGACCTCGTTGTCATAATTGTAATTTTGTAATATTATTTGTGAATAATTAATTATTAATTTATATGATAAGAAAATATTTATTTTAATGGGGATATAAATGGAGATTTTTCAGAAAAAATTGTTTATTACATGATTTTGTAAAATCTATAACTCTTTGTGTATAATGAGTTAGGAGATGAGCCATATATCAAAAGAAAGCCCTGGAAGTAAGCTAAACGCAGAAATTTGAATAACCCAAAAATATTCCGAAAAATCAGTGTTCTTAAGATATATTGCGTGGGTTATAATTTTTAATCCGACCGTTGGATCGTTGTGATTTTTGGATATGTTATACATATATAAGTTGAGTATATGTCCACAAATTTTGAACCGTTAAAAATTAACATAAGATTTGTTATGAATTTTAAGAGGTGACTGATTCAAAAATTATTTTTATAAATGATTTTGGTGGAGATTTCTAGAAGGTGGGACCCTACTTATCCTTTTATCTCTTGAATGTGCTGAATTTCAAAGTTTGATTTCAAGTATGGCGTACGTGAGAATTGGTAATAAAAAAATTAATATTTTATTAATTTAGTTTGCTTTGGTGTTCTAGCATTTTCCTATAAATAGGATGCTTCGTTAGAATTGAAAATCACACTAGAATCTGAAGTTTTCTCTCTCTATATTATCGAGCGTATTCTTGTAAGTACTTTAGATACTTTGAGAGTCGCTATTCAGTGCAAGTTTCCGGAGGCACAATAGTTATCTAGAAGGGGGGGTTGAATAGATATTTTAATTTCTTTTTGAAATACTTTGTTAGTGTTGATAAAGATTTAAACACAGCGGAATTAAAATTTGTTTGTTCTCACTTTAAGATATAGTGAGTTAATGAGAGTGAGGCAGTTATAACAGTTATAGTAGTTATAACGAGAATGTAAGAGACACAACAGTTTTAAGTGGTTCAGAGCACTTAAAGCTCTTAGTCCACTCTTCTAGTACTCCTCGAGTAGGAAATCCACTAAGGATATCTTTTACACTTTCTGAATCTCACATATTCCTTCAAGACTAGCAGTCTTGGCACTTCTCAGTTCACTTCTGAACTCTTCAAGTCCAGCAGACTTGGTTCTTCATAGTTCACTTAGAACTCTTCAAGTCCTTCTGACTTGGAACTTCTTACTTCAATTAATAGTAGTTGATGAGTTCTTGATTGGTGCTACTCAGTTGTAGTTAAGCTCTTTGTTCGAAAGAACTGAGTAGCTGAGCAAGCTTTCTCCTTTCAGATCGTAGAGTTGAGCGTTTAGCGTTTTTCAGCGTTTTTTTCAATGTTTGCTTAGTTGAATCATCTGCTGATGTTTTGCATATATTAGGTCTTTGAAATCTATCCGTTGAAGACAGTCGTTGAAGCATTAAATGCATTTGACATTTCTGAACTTTGATGGAGACTTTTATGCACATCTGCTAATTTGCAGTCTGGCCTACTGACACAGCACTGCTATCTCACCTAACACCTGAAAAGGTGTTTTCCTCTGACCCATGGTACTTTCCTTAGCTTCTTCAATACGTTTCTTTGTTGCATACTAATGATATATTGTGTTATTGGGATTGGTGAGGACTTCAACGTTTATAATCCATTCCAAATTTGTTGGGATTTATCCTTAAACAAATGGGCAAGGCTCGATGCTTCTGACACAGACAGATGATGCTCTACGATTTGATCGTGGTGTCTTGCCACCTTGGTGCTTGATCTGATACTAGAAAACGAGAACACTACGATTTCTCTTAAGGACTGGCACACTACGATCTTCACTTGCTTGTCTTGCACTCTACGTTTCTGAGAGCACACTACGATCTCTGAGTTGGCTCTGTAAACGTTTGGACCATTCTACAATTTCAGGAGAGGCCCTTCAAGGCAGACATACTACGATCCTCGATGCTCTACGTTTCTGCCTTGGCTTCTGTAAACTCTTGATCAGCTCGATAGACTACGATTTTGTTGAAGCCTATCTATTACATCTCAAGACATAGATCAACCTAACATCTTTGATCTCTTCATCTATACATTCATTTATAGAATGATAAACATTAAAATATTAGATCAACCTAACAAATTTGATCTATCATTAAGTCCTTGTACATGTATTCCTTGAAGGACTTTACATATAATCATGAGCATTTTACTTTAAACATCAAATAAAAATATGCACTCTCCCAACACTCTTTGCATCAACTGCTCCCGGGCGACATATGTGACGCCCCCAAAATTAGGTATACATCACCCATCTTGAGTCGTCAGATACATGGTACAGAATTCAAATACAACTTACTAATACCGCTGTCGTGTATAATACGACAAAATACAACTGTGAGTTTGATTACAATAATTGTCTACTAGAGATCATACAAACTCAAAAGGAGTCCTCAATACAATTATTGTCACACTATTTCACAGAATAGCGAGGACTACTAATGCTATCCTCTGGACCATTACTCCGTTCCCCGACTCGTCCCTGCTATGTTCTCATTTCCTGAAGAGAACAGTGAAAGAAAGGGTGAGCTCAACTAGCCCGGTAAGAAATATTATGACTAAGATAATGCAGAATAAATTATCGTTAGCCTTCAACAGTATTAAACTGATAAAATATAACAACATCAAGTTTAACAGCAGCGGATCAAGCAATCCATTAAAAGAGTCAAGTAGAGAATAGAATCTACTATCTTTTATGATTTAAAAAGTTTTTAATCACTTTTATCGCTGAGACTCAGCTTAATAAATAATCCACATCATCCCTGCACTACGGCCAAGGATACTCATTAGGGTCACGACCACAAATTCCATGCACTACGGGCCAAGGATATTTGTGTATTCATCAATGGTCATGATCATGCCAACAACTGTCCATCAATGCACTACGGCAAATGAGACTTTTACCACATCATTTGTAACATTACGGTCATGATTACACCGAATAATCCCTGGTCATAATCATACCAAGTCCATCCATGCTCTACAGGCCACAGATGACTTTCAAAAATATAAATAAGAGGATGATGACAATGATATAAGAATTCAATAAAACAAGTTCAAGAATTATTTTATCCAGGAATTATTAACGTCCAAATTGTCAACACGATACTATTTTGTGGTGTAAAATTCAAGAATGATCAGAAGAATATTTCCATGAAAGGATACTGGATGAAGCGCAAATGTCAAGGATATTCCACTAATTTCATGGAGTATAGAAATCAAAGTTTTATCCAACTGAGTATAATAAAGAATGGAGTAACAAAAGAAATCACCATGCATGCGATAGACCGCACAGACAGGTTATTCCAACAGAATAATAATAATGGAACCAGGTCAGGTGAAATTCACACCGACAGGATGTTCAAACAGAATAATAAAGACGGAACCAGGTCCGGTGTAAAACACACAGACAGGATGTTCCAACGGAATAATAATAAAGACGGAACCAGGTCCGGTGTAAAACACACAGACAGGATGTTCCAACGGAATAATAATAAAGACGGAACCAGGTCCGGTGTAAAACACACAGACAGGATGTTCCAACGGAATAATAATAAAGACGGAACCAGGTCCGGTGTAAAACACACAGACAGGATGTTCCAACAGAATGATAGAAGAATGTCACCAAGTATAGGGTAGACCGCGTATACAGGTTATTCCAACAGAATAATAAGAAATGGAATAACAACAGTTCTCTTCATGAATAAGAAAGAATAACACCCCTTACCGTAACAGAAACTGGATATGGGAAAAGAAAAGTTAAGTAGCAGAAAGCTTTTCTTCTATCTCTCTATAGTTTCTCTCTCTAGAGTTCAGTGAATTCGTAAGAAAATAATGAAGGAATGAGCTTCTATTTATAGGAAAATGGAATGCATAGTAACTAATCCATGAACGGTCCAGATTAATTTACTTTAATCTGACGGTCCATATTTAAAAAAAAATCTTTTAAATAAAATATAATATATTCTATTTATATAAAAAGATTTTTACTATGCAAACACTATGCAACACTATGCAAAACACTATGCAACACTATGCATAATAAAATATAATATATTCTATTTATAAAATAACTTTAATAAAGTATTCTGTTTTATATAAAAAGATGTTTCCGTTTTATTACGTTAATAATACGAATAAAACAAAACGTCATTATCGCTATAATAATTCATATTATTAATCGACAATAATTGAATCAAATTGAGCGACTTCTTACATAAATATCAATAATCAATACCGTGTGCTACTATGCATCAACGCGTATTACTGTACTTTTACTACCCAGTAGTTCAACAATATCAACGGTAAAACTTCCGCCGTTATTTTTAATAAAATATTTTTGTCGTTTTCTCAATCCGACAATAATTCTGTTGTGGGGTCCACCAATAATTTTGCCGTCGTACGAATATTCCCCGACAAAAAGAATATTCCCCGACCAAACGAATATTTTATAACAACTTGCGTACTTTGCAAAATTTATAAATATTACCCACAACTATAACATTATATCAAATTTCTTCCATAATATTCAAAAATAATAATTATAAAAATTCATCTTTATTTATAAAAACTGGGGTCTTACAACCTCCCTTCTTATGAAATTTCGCCCTCGAAATTAGGGTACGTACCTGGTATGTCGAAGAGGTAAGGATACCTTGATTTCATTTCAGATTCTAACTCCCAAGTCATTTCCTCAACATCGTGGTTTCTCCACAAAACTTTGACTTGAGGTATAACCTTGGTGCGTAAAATATATTCCTTCTTATCCAAGATTTGAACAGGAACCTCTTCATACGTTAAATCTTCCGCTATTTCGTCTGGTTCTAATTCAATAATGTGGTTCGGGTCTTTCACATATTTACGTAGCATGGATATGTGAAAAACGTTATGAACACGAGACATACTTGGCGGTAAAGCGAGTCTATAGGCCACAGTTCCTACTCGATCGAGGATTAAAAATGGGCCGATGAATCGAGGATTGAGCTTTCCTCTCTTTCCAAATCTCGTAACTCCTTTCCATGGAGCAACACGTAACAACACATGATCTCCTATATCGAATTCCACGTCTTTTCGATGAAGATCAGCATAACTCTTTTGTCGATCTTGTGAGGTTTTTATACGTTTCCGGATCGTTTGAATCTTTTCCGTAGTCATACGTACCAAATCCGGTCCCAACAACGTTGCTTCACCCACCTCATCCCAACATACTGGAGAACGACACTTTCTTCCATACAACGCCTCGAACGGAGCCATGCCAATACTTGCTTGATAACTGTTGTTGTAGGAAAACTCCACCAATGGTAAGAACTTGTCCCAACTTCCCTTGAAATCAAGGACACAGAGTCTTAATAGATCTTCAAGAGTTTGAATAGTCCTTTTCGACAGTCCGTCCGTTTGAGGATGATATGCCGAGCTAAATCGTAAATCTGTGCCCTTAGCTTTTTGCAAACTAACCCAAAATCGCGAAGTGAATCTTGGGTCTCGATCAGAAACTATGGATACTGGCATACCATGCAATCTTACAACCTCGTTTATGTACATACGAGCAAGACGTTCAAGTGTATAAGTTTCTCGTATCGGTAAGAAATGAGCAGAATTGGTCAATCTATCAACAATGACCCAAATCGCATCTATGCCTTGAGGAACTTTGGGAAGACCAGTAACGAAATCCATGGTAATGTGCTCCCACTTCCATTCTGGAATTTCAAGTGGTTGCAATGGTCCTTTTGGTATTTGATGCTCCGTCTTGACTCGTTGACACGTTAGACACCTTGAGATAAAAAGCGCTATCTCTCTCTTCATATTGCCCCACCAAAATGTATGTCGAAGATCATGATACATTTTGGTACTCCCAGGATGGATTGCAAACGGTGTGTTGTGCGCCTCCATCATGATTTTATACTTTAAATCAGGGTCGTTAGGAACACAAAGTCTGGAGTTGACTCGAAGTATTCCTTCTTCATCGATTCTTGCTTCCGGTATCGCACCTTCTTGTACTTTCTTCCTCATACGCATCAGCTCCGGATCTGTAACTTGAGCAGCTTTAATTTTATCAATTAAAGTCGGTTCTACTCGTATATTCGCCATCATAATGTGGGTCCTTGGAGTCTTTATCTCTATCTCCATCCTTTGCAAGTCATCCAAAATGGGCCTTTGCGTTGACAATATTGCACTCGCACCCGCATATGACCTTCTACTCAATGCGTCAGCTACCACGTTCGCTTTTCCAGGATGGTATTGGATGGTATGATCATAATCTTTCAACAGTTCAAGCCAACGTCGTTGTCGCATGTTGAGTTCCTTTTGAGTGAAGAAATATTTGAGGCTTTTATGATCCGTAAAGATCTCCACTTTCTCCCCATACAAGTAATGCCTCCAAATTTTAAGTGCGAAGACAACAACTGCTAACTCTAGGTCATGAGTAGGATAATTTCTCTCATATTCTTTGAGTTATCGTGAGGCATAGGCTATAACTTTCCCATGTTGCATGAGAACACATCCTAACCCTTTGCCCGAAGCATCACTGTAGATGACAAATCCCTCCGAACCAGATGGTATTGTCAGAACAGGTGCTGAAATGAGTCTCCTCTTGAGTTCTTGAAAACTCTTCTCACATTCCTCGCTCCAACCGAACTTTGTATCTTTCCGAGTCAGCTGAGTTAGTGGAGTAGCGATTCGAGAAAACCCTTCTACGAATCTCCGATAATAACCAGCTAAGCCGAGAAAGCTACGTACTTCGGTCACTGATTTAGGTTGCTCCCAGCTTTGAATAGCTTCAATCTTTGCTGGGTCAACAGATATTCCATGATTTGATACCACGTGCCCAAGGAATGCTACTTCCTCAAGCCAGAACTCGCATTTCTTCAACTTGGCATAAAGCTTGTATTCACGAAGCTTTTGGAGTATTAGCCTCAAGTGTTCCTCATGATCTTCACGGCTTTTGGAATAAATAAGGATGTCATCAATAAAGACGACCACAAAGTGATCCAAATATTCCTTGAATACTCGGTTCATCATATCCATGAAGGCAGCAGGAGCATTAGTCAATCCAAAGGACATGACTAGGAATTCATAATGCCCGTACCGAGTTCTGAAAGCCGTCTTTGGAATGTCATCGGTTCTAATCTTCAATTGGTGATATCCGGAATGAAGATCAATCTTTGAAAAGAATTTGGCACCTTACAACTGGTCAAACAAGTCATCAATACGTGGCAATGGATACCTATTTTTGATGGTGACATGATTTAACTCCCGATAATCAATACAAAGTCGCATACTCCCATCTTTCTTCTTCACGAATAGAACAGGAGCACCCCAAGGAGAAGTACTAGGACGAATAAAGTCAATGTCTAACAATTCCTGCAGTTGAGTCTTTAACTCCTGAAGTTCAATAGGAGCCATTCGATATGGGGCTTTGGAAATGGGTTTTGTACCGGGTTCAAAGTCGATACAAAATTAAATTTCACGCTCTGGGGGTAGGCCAGGAAGTTCTTCAGGGAATACGTCAGGGAATTCATTAACAATAGAAATATTATTCAGAACTGACGTATTTTTGTTTAGATCTGTGACATGAGCTAAGAAAGCTTGACATCCGTTTTTCAATAAACGAATAGCTTTATGGCTTGAGATGACAGTGATTGATTTTAATGGTTTGGTTGCTTGAATTCGCATAATAGGTCTATTAGAAATATAAAAGCTAACAACCTTACGGAAACAATCAATTTTTGCATGATGAGTAGTTAACCAATCAATCCCTAGAATTACATCAAATGCAAGTATTTTTAATGCAATAAGATCGACAGGTAATGCGTGGGTACCAACTTGAACCAAACAAGACTTATAAACCGTGGATGTAATGAAGTTTTCTCCCAACGGAGTTTCCACAGATAAGTCAAAGTCTAATTTCTCCGAAGTCAAATTTAATCGTTAAGCGCAAGTAGGAGAAATAAAAGAATGGGTAGAACCGGTATCAAATAAAGTGTAGACTTCTCTAGAGTTTATGATAAGCTTACCCGTGATGACCTCATGCGGGTTCCTTTCTTTCTGGGAGGTCACAACAAACGCTCTCCCTTGCACTACCGGCTTTGACTTTTCTGGGACAGCCTTTGGTGCCTCCATCCTAGTTGAATTTGTCTTCGGTGAACGACAAAATCGGGCTAAGTGGCCTTCTCTTCCACAATTATAACATGCTTTGGACGGCATCGCACAATTTGGACTGATGTGTCCCTCCCCTCCGCATTTGAAGCATATGATAGGTTGTCTTTTTCCTTCCTTAACAACGGTTGTTGATGCTGACGTCTTTCCATCATTGTTGAATCTCCTCTTCTTGAAATGTCCATTCTTATTGTTTTGGCCCTGATTACCACCGAAGTGGTTACCATTTCTGGCCTGATGATTTCCTCCACGCTTGTTGTCACCGCTTCGATGACTGCTCTCACTGGTATTATCATTTTGCCGGCTGCTCTCTTTTGATTGCGTTGACTCGTTATCGCGCTCTACCAACTGAGCCCTATTTACAACATCAGAATACAAACACAGTTTATGAGAAATAAGATGTTGACGTATCTCCGGCTTCAAACCTCTTAAAAACAATCGTGTCATTCTCTCTTCATTATCCACCAAGTGGGACGCAAACAGGGATAACTCCGCAAATTTTGCCTCGTATTGCGACACAGTCATATTGTTTTGCTCTAATTTGATAAACTCCACCTCCTTCATGTGACGAATACTTTCGGGAAAGTATTTGTCGTTGAACAGCTCTTGGAACTTCTCCCAAGACATCTTCAGTACGGCAGGTTGAGTACGTTTTACCGATTCCCACCAGTAATCTGCCTCTCCGCGCAACATAAAGGCGGCAAATGGAACCTTTTGCTCCTCGGAGCATCCCAAGACATCAAATATTTTGGTGATCTGCTTTATCCATGCTTCCGCAATAAGTGGTTTTGGCTCTCCCTTAAACTCCGGTGGTCCCAGCTCCTTGAACTGTTTAGCGGTGACCGCCCGAGAATTTCCAGTGTTTCCACCTACATTTTGAACAGGAGCCGCTCTCGCTTGCTGTTGCATAAATTGCATAAAGCCTCTGAACAATCCATCATTCATCATTTGGTCATGAGGATTGTCGCCTTCCTGATGCACATTCTCCTGATTATTGATATGTGGAGACTCAACGGTCTCTTGTGCTCCATTGTTATTCTCAACATTTTCGGAAGTCATTTTCAAATACTGCCATAAAACAAAGATTAATTGACATGTAACATAATATCTCTAAACTTTGACCAACTAATTTAAATATAAAATAAATTTAAGTAGGTCATACTAGCGAAGGAATTCCCCGTCTCTCCCCTCCTAGTTCTAGTCTCACATCTAAGCCAGGGATCATATCCCTAAGCTTTGATACCAACTGTGACGCCCCCAAAATTAGGTATACATCACCCATCTTGAGTCGTCAGATACATGGTACAGAATTCAAATACAACTTACTAATACCACTGTCGTGTATAATACGACAAAATACAACTGTGAGTTTGATTACAATAATTGTCTACTAGAGATCATACAAACTCAAAAGGAGTCCTCAATACAATTATTGTCACACTATTTCACAGAATAGCGAGGACTACTAATGCTATCCTCTGGACCATTACTCTGTTCCCCGACTCGTCCCTGCTATGTTCTCATTTCCTGAAGAGAACAGTGAAAGAAAGGGTGAGCTCAACTAGCCCGGTAAGAAATATTATGACTAAGATAATGCAGAATAAATTATCGTTAGCCTTCAACAGTATTAAACTGATAAAATATAACAACATCAAGTTTAACAGCAGCGGATCAAGCAATCCATTAAAAGAGTCAAGTAGAGAATAGAATCTACTATCATTTATGATTTAAAAAGTTTTTAATCACTTTTATCGCTGAGACTCAGCTTAATAAATAATCCACATCATCCCTGCACTACGGCCAAGGATACTCATTAGGGTCACGACCACAAATTTCATGCACTACGGGCCAAGGATATTTGTGTATTCATCAATGGTCATGATCATGCCAACAACTGTCCATCAATGCACTACGGCAAATGAGACTTTTACCACATCATTTGTAACATTACGGTCATGATTACACCGAATAATCCCTGGTCATAATCATACCAAGTCCATCCATGCTCTACAGGCCACAGATGACTTTCAAAAATATAAATAAGAGGATGATGACAATGATATAAGAATTCAATAAAACAAGTTCAAGAATTATTTTATCCAGGAATTATTAACGTCCAAATTGTCAACACGATACTATTTTGTGGTGTAAAATTCAAGAATGATCAGAAGAATATTTCCATGAAAGGATACTGGATGAAGCGCAAATGTCAAGGATATTCCACTAATTTTATGGAGTATAGAAATCAAAGTTTTATCCAACTGAGTATAATAAAGAATGGAATAACAAAAGAAATCACCATGCATGCGATAGACCGCACAGACAGGTTATTCCAACAGAATAATAATAATGGAACCAGGTCAGGTGAAATTCACACCGACAGGATGTTCCAACAGAATAATAAAGACGGAACCAGGTCCGGTGTAAAACACACAGACAGGATGTTCCAACGGAATAATAATAAAGACGGAACCAGGTCCGGTGTAAAACACACAGACAGGATGTTCCAACGGAATAATAATAAAGACGGAACCAGGTCCGGTGTAAAACACACAGACAGGATGTTCCAACGGAATAATAATAAAGACGGAACCAGGTCCGGTGTAAAACACACAGACAGGATGTTCCAACAGAATGATAGAAGAATGTCACCAAGTATAGGGTAGACCGCGTATACAGGTTATTCCAACAGAATAATAAGAAATGGAATAACAACAGTTCTCTTCATGAATAAGAAAGAATAACACCCCTTACCGTAACAGAAACTGGATATGGGAAAAGAAAAGTTAAGTAGCAGAAAGCTTTTCTTCTATCTCTCTATAGTTTCTCTCTCTAGAGTTCAGTGAATTCGTAAGAAAATAATGAAGGAATGAGCTTCTATTTATAGGAAAATGGAATGCATAGTAACTAATCCATGAACGGTCCAGATTAATTTACTTTAATCTGACGGTCCATATTTAAAAAAAAAATCTTTTAAATAAAATATAATATATTCTATTTATATAAAAAGATTTTTACTATGCAAACACTATGCAACACTATGCAAAACACTATGCAACACTATGCATAATAAAATATAATATATTTTATTTATAAAATAACTTTAATAAAGTATTCTGTTTTATATAAAAAGATGTTTCCGTTTTATTACGTTAATAATACGAATAAAACAAAACGTCATTATCGCTATAATAATTCATATTATTAATCGACAATAATTGAATCAAACTGAGCGACTTCTTACATAAATATCAATAATCAATACCGTGTGCTACTATGCATCAACGCGTATTACTGTACTTTTACTACCCAGTAGTTCAACAGTATCAACGGTAAAACTTCCGCCGTTATTTTTAATAAAATATTTTTGTCGTTTTCTCAATCCGACAATAATTCTGTTGTGGGGTCCACCAATAATTTTGCCGTCGTACGAATATTCCCCGACAAAAAGAATATTCCCCGACCAAACGAATATTTTATAACAACTTGCGTACTTTGCAAAATTTATAAATATTACCCACAACTATAACATTATATCAAATTTCTTCCATAATATTCAAAAATAATAATTATAAAAATTCATCTTTATTTATAAAAACTGGGGTCTTACAACATAAATGTCTCGGGGCTCCTCCTCTCTAAGTACACGGGGTTCCTTCTCCACAACTCGACTAGATCCTCCAACATCCGACATCATGACAACACAGTTTTAAGTTTTAGTTATTAATCATTACTCGCGAGCACATAAGTTTATCACATAAGCACATAAAGTCTTTTATTATCTTCAATGAATTAAGGAATTCCTTTATTAGAACTCGATAAGAGTTTATCACCACTACGTTCTCGTTCTTCTATAAGGCTCCTACCTAAGGTTTTCCCCCCATCTAAGGTTCTTAACCTACAACTTTGATGCCAACCTGTGACACCCCCAAATACGGGTA
The DNA here is from genome assembly GCA_020205505.1 of Panax japonicus. Lineage (NCBI taxonomy): Eukaryota > Viridiplantae > Streptophyta > Magnoliopsida > Apiales > Araliaceae > Panax > Panax japonicus. The sequence goes on from CM035111.1 coordinate 42,479,236, forward strand.
CTTCAATTCCCACGTGATTTGGTGTTCACTGTACAAACATCATATGTTTATCTGCCCATAATAAATGAAAGGCAAAAAACACTTTTTTACCACTGTGGTTGTAGTGTTTTAAGTAATTAGCCACTGTGCTTTTAAAATGTTCAATTAGCCCACTGTACTTTTTAAAAATATTCAATCAACCCATTCCGTCCAATTTTGCAGGCGAACGTCAAAAAATTGGGCCGATTTTCCTACGTGGCTTTTGAAAAATAAAATAAAATAAGTTATTTCCTACGTGGCAAGCTAGTCATTCAAATTCTTAATACTGATGAGCCACTACACTTTAAAAAAATGCAATTGGACTACTGTGATTTTAAAAATATTTTTATGTTTAATTTTCTTTCTTTTTCTTTACCTAAATATTTATAATATGTATAATATTAATAAAAATTAATATTATAATATTTATAATATGTATGTTTTATTTTAAAAATAAAAATAAAAATACTTTTATGTTTTAAAATACTTGTCAAATTTTTAAAAATAATTTTTTTATGTTTTATTTTTTTTCTTTTTCTTTACCTAAATATTTATAATATGTATAATATTAACCAAATTCAAACTCAAACTCTATTGTTCATCTTCTTCCTCACCAAAAATTCTTGTGGCAACAAAAGAAAATAATAAAAGAAAATAATTAATTATGTGGCATAAAAATGATTAAAATAATAATAAAATTAAAATAAATCTATAGTTCATTTTTTATAATTTTTTCTTTTCCTTTATCTCTTTTCCTTTCTTTTAATTATTATTTTTATTTTGAAAATTAATATTAATTTTAATACAATAAAATTATTAAATTTAGACTTAAACATAAAAAACATACTATTAAAAATATTAAAAACCTATTAATAACTAAACATAAAAACAAGAAATAAAAAAATAAAAAACAGAACCAAATAAATATTAAAAACCTATTAATAACTAAACATAAAAACAAAAATAAAATAAAATAAAAAATAGAATCAAATCAAAATCAAAAAGTTTTGTTTGGGATGTTTAAAAATAAAAATAAGTTTAAAAGCACAAACACAGAAGAAATAAGTTTCAGAACCTCCAATCTTCGTTCGTTGGCTCACTCTACAGAGACTCAGAGATTTAAAAGAAGCTTGAAAGGTTGGTAATTTCTGAAATCTCATACAACCCCTTCTGTTAAATCACGATGCTTAGTTTTCTATACAAAAATTTACTCAAAAACACTGCTATTAGTTCTTTAAAATCATCCCAATTGTGTCTTTTGAATCGAAGATATTTTTTCGGATCTGAAATTAGTGAGAGACATAAGGAATCTATTTTCTCTCTCTTCAAAATCAATGGCTTCACTGAAACCCAAAATCAAAATCAAATCGAGATCTGGGTCTTCGAGGTTGGGATTGAGGTTGGGACTGTGATTGAGGTTGAGACTGGGATTGGGTTTCCTAGCCCATGAGAGAGAGAGAGAGAGAGAGAGTTAGTGAAGGAAATTGATTTTGGAGGTCTTCTCTTTTTGAGGGGTGGTGTGGTGGACGGGACGGTGGCCCAGTCAGCTGCCATGTAGGAAATAACTTTATTATATTTTTTTTCAAAAGTCACGTAGGAAAATTGGCCCACTTTTTTAACGTCTGTTAGTCAAATTAGACAGAATGACTTGATTGTACATTTATAAAAATCACAGTGGATTAATTGAATATTTTAAAACCACAGTGACTAATTGCTTAAAATACTACAACCACAACGGTGAAATAGTACTTTTTGCCATAAATGAAAACATTAAAATAGCTAGAAATAAGTTGTAAGACCCCAAGTTATTATAAATAAAATAGAATTTTCTCTAATTATTATTGTGAATAATAAGGTGTTAATTTGATATAATACTTTGGTTATGGGTGAAATGTGAAAATTTTATAAAATAAGCAAGTGGTTATAAAATATTTATTTTGTCGGGGAATATTCGTTTGGTCGTGGAATATCCTTGCTGTCGGGGAATATTCATACGACGACACAGCCATTTGTGGCCCATAACGAAAAAAGGTCGGATGAAGAAAACGACAAGCTTGAGTTTTAATAAGTAAGTAACAACGTAGTTTTTATCGTTAACACTGTTGGAATACTCGGTGGTTAAAATACAGTAATACGCGTGGTGGTACAATAGCACACGGTATTGCACAGAATTTTTGAATTATTGATTCTTACGTAAGAATGCACTACTCAATAATTGTTATAGTAATTACTGTTCAATATTTTATTTTATTGATTCAATAATTGTTGCGTTGATATTTTATATTATTGTTGTTCAATAATTGTCACTGCACAGTATCTCCATTATCATATCAATAATTCATATTATTTGAATAATATTATTAGATAGCATTATTGGCAATGTCTAAGGAAGTTCTGTCTAGGAAAGGGGTTTGGTCACCTAATCGCGCACCAATAAGGAGAAATCCTTATAGGAAAGCCCCCTCTTTCCTGGGAATGAACTGGTTGTCATAATTGCGATTCTGTATTATTTTTTGTGAATAATTAATTATTGATTTACATGATAAGGAAATATTTATTTTATGTGGATATAAATGATGGATATATTTATTATGGTTATAAATGAAAGAATTAATGCTGAGGTATTTTATCAGTATTTTATCGGAATGGAGGTTTTAAAAATCGTTCGTATGTGGATTTCGATCATTTTTCGTTTGGAATTTGGAAAAACTTAAACTTACAAAGTTGTAGAGAATTTAATTTCCTATGGAATAGACATGAGATTCGAATTTTTCTGATAAAAGGCTATTTATTATGAATTATTGAAGTTTCAAAAATAAATGTTTTTATTAAAAATATGGTGGTCCCCACTTTTGGTTAGTGATAAATGAAATGTGCTGAAATTTATTTTCAAAAGTGGTGGGCTTGAATAGTAGCAGGTAAAGCCAACAGGTAGCAGGTTAGTCTGCAATGGCGTTCTAAGCATTTTTCTATAAATAGGGTTCTTAGTTAGAATTGAAAATCACACCAGAAACAAGTTTTCTCTTTCTATATTATCGAGCGTATTTTGTGAGTATTTAGATACTTTGTGAGTTTCTATTCATCAGTGCAAGTTTCTTTCAGCCTTATACCGATATTCCGATCAGAAGTACTGATATTTTGAGGTAAGGGATGTTATTTTCTTCCTAATGATGTTATTCTTTTCAATATCATTATACCAAAATATTGGTATGGATTTTATTGTAGAATTTCTACCTTTTTGTGTCGGAGTTACTATTCACGTATACGACACTATTCGCCAAAAAATGAAATTTTGTTCTTTTTGTCCAAGATGTCTATTATGGTTACAATCTTTGATTGTATCCATGTTTTGATCTTTATTTTTGAATTCTGCTTCGAAATTGGTTATTATGGAGTATTTTTGAACTTGGATAAACTAAAGTACGAATCCCTAATCTTTGATCTTTAATCTCACTGGATTCATTTTCTTTAAGATATTTTTCATCATCCTCAGTCTTAAATGATGATATTACTGAATATCTTTGGCCTGTAGTGCAAAGATGAATGATTACCTAATGAATATCTTTGGCCTGTAATGCAAAGATGAATGATTACATAATGAATATCTTTGGCCCGTAGTGCAAAGATGAACAGGTGTTGAGATGAACATGACCAACTGGTGATACAAATGAATATCTTTGACCTGTAGTGCAAAGATAAATATTTGATTCAAGATGTATATTGATTGTTGTATAGGGATAAAATATTGATGATGGACTTTTAAATCTTAGAAGATAGTAGAATTCTTTCTCTACTTGACTCTTCTAATGGATTGTTGTTTTCGCTGTAGTTATTGATTTAAAACTTGTTGTCTATTATATTTTATCAGATTTTTCCCTGTTGAAGACTAATGATAAATTGTTGTATATTATCTTAGTCATAATATTCTTTACTGGGCTAGTTTAGCTCACCCTTTTCCTTTTTGTTCCATTTTTCTTCTCAGAAGGTGAGAACATAGCAGGAACTAGCCGGGGTTTGGAGTGATGGTTCAGGATAGTTGTTTTAGTAGTCCTCACTATTTTGTAAAATAGTGTATCAATAATTGTAATGAGGACTCCTTTTGAGTTTGTATACAATCTATTAGACAATATCTGTATCCAAACTCACAATATATGTGTTGTCGTATTTTTCAGGACAATTGTATTATTGAAGTTGTATTTGTTTCCATACCATGTATTTGGCGACTCAGAATGGGTGATGTATACCTATTTTGGGGGCGTCACATAAATTCTCTCCTTAAGGAGTTACAACATCTGAAAATAAATACATCAATCCCAGGACATACAAACCTTAAATCTCAAATGCGGAAAACATAAACAAATATTAAGTCTTACACAACATTGTCATAAGTCTAAAACGTAAATACATTAAATAAGCAACAGGTCTTCAACACTTGTTAATCTTGTCCTTGCATTTTCTAGTAGAAGGCTTGTCGGACCATTCGTTCTTAACTGCAATGTTATTATTACGCAAGAGTGAGCACGATTGCCCATATGTATAATAATATAACAACAATATAATAACATGTGAGTGAATCAAAGACTTCTGAAATAAGAAACTTGACTTTTGAATCAAGAATGAATAACAAGAATCAAAAGAACTCCTAAGGGTCATAAGACCATGAACTATGTCCTAGGTTGTCAATTGTTTAAACTTGAAACCTTTAACAATCATAAGACTATGGACTCTTCTACTCGTACTTAGAGGGATCAACCCTTAGTACCATATTGTGCACAATATCTTAACGCTAAAGCATAAGTAATCCCCTATAACAGGGTTGTTCATCTCAGTTTGACATTAGAGTCCACACCAAAGGAAGTTTGGTTTGAATAAGCTCAACAAGGGTTCCAAAATTTAGAACGTTCATCAACTATAGACTAGTCAGACCAATAAGGGTTCGCTAATCTTATAAGGTTCAACAATAAATGATATTCAAATTGAATAATAAACTCAAGAGGTATACAATGGGATAAGTATTGTATAATAGGAATCATGTTGTAAAAGATTGATAATATCTACTATGAAATCATGAACTTGGTCAATGAATAACAAGAACTTGATCGATAAAGAATATAAGTCTAGAACTTGCTCAAATAAAGAGGTAAGGTTTAGAAACTTGCCTCGTGCGTAGGTTACACGTTAATTATAAACGTTCCTCGATTTAATCCTACATACCATTTACATTCACAATATTAGTCAATTATAATGTAACTACCAATACAAGTCTATTCTCTTTTGTCTAAACTCTGAGTATGATTATACTAATCAAACCACAACACTTGTTTTCACATAATATCATATTTCAAAAACAACTAGCTAACTATGCGTTCCACAATCAATTAAACATGTAAATACCTCATTGACATGTTAAGAATCTATTTTAACATCACATTATATGTCTAACACATTTTTATGTTCATTAGATTAGGTTACTATTACATTCCCTAGACTAAAACAATTAAAACTCTCATTTCTAGACAAACTGCATAGTGGCGCTACGGCGTCACCATATGGGCTATCCTTAGCGCTGCAGCGCGACTAGTGATAAGTAGGTTTTATACCTACTTATCCGGTATCTATTAATTGAATTTGTTGCTTAAACTCATGTTTCTTAGTTACTTTTCATGCATTTCATGTTCATTTTGTAGGTTATACGTTTGGGAGCGGTGTGAGCGACTATTGGTAAGGAAAAGCAAGGAAAATGCAAGGAAAAAGCAATCCGAACATCGTTTATTCTTTCATGTTAAATTTATGTTCTTAGCTTGGAGCTTATACTATATTGTATAGCATTTTCTTAGCTTTCCAGAACATCTTGAATCATTCAAATCGGAGTTCGGATGAAAGAGTTATGACATTTCTACCAACGGACGTTGAACTTCACCGTTTTGGGTGGTCATTTGCATAGCAGTCACTTCCAGTCCAATTTCAATATTCATCCGTTCGTTATTTCTCAAAACTCAAAGAATAAAAGTTGTAGATCTTGTCGATAGCTTCGATTTTGTAGGTCGCGGACCCCGTAACTCCTCTCGGTTTAAAAGTTATGACAGTTTTAGCAGAGGAGGTTTCAGCAGAAAATTAATTGGCAGTTTGCACCTTAGCCGGGGCTGGACGTTTTTGTGCCTTAGGACCCAGCCGGGGCTGGGGTCCTGGCCATTTTAGCAGTCCACTACCCAGCCGGGGCTGGGTTTTTACAAAAGAAAAAGCCAGCCAGGGCTGGCCTATGCGAAAAAGAGTAGATTTTGTCTGAATTTGAGTCCGGAAAGGATTGTTTCGAGTTGTTTGATTCAAGGACTTCCAAGAGGACTTAAAGACATGTACAAAGCTTATAAAAGGAGGGGAATAACACAGATTAGAAGAGATTAGGAGGAGAGATTAGGGAGTTTTTAGAAGAATTCCATTAGATTAGATTAGAGTAAATTAGATCAAAACCCTAGTTTTTCTTAAATTTGGAGATTGAAGCAACTTGAAGACCATTAAAGATCAAAAGCAGGAGCTTGAGGATGATGGAGATTTTCTGACAACAGATTTATTCTTTACTCTACTCTTATTTTTATCTTTCAATGTTATTTCAAAGTGTGGATTCTTAGTTTTAATTCAATGAACTAATTCTTTGTTTGAGATTACAATGGATCTTATTGTGTAGTTTATTTTAATATGCTTCGTTATCAATTATTATGTTCTATTGTGTGGATTGTCTATTGTGATTTGGACTTAATTGTTTAATTGATTGGCCATCAATTACCGTGATAATCTATATGAACTCGGGAGATGAAGTATAGATTTAGATCTAATCATGATAGCATGTGTTCAGGATTTTCTTAATAGCTTAAACTTGATGTGTGTTAAGGTAGAGATATGCTTGACATCGCATGTAATCGGATAGAGAACTTATTCTTAAAGTTTCTTCAATTGTAGTTCACATAGAGATATAGTGGGTTAGTTTATTAAGGTGTTTAACGGATTTCTATCTTAATTGTGGATTGACGTTAATACGGTATTAGTGCATCGAGAGGTGGTTAATACTACTTTCGTGTTCTTGATTAACAATTCGGGATAGAGATTAATTGATGAGAAGTGTGTTAACCTAAATGAAGCAATAAGTGAAGTTGTGATCTTAAATCTCCATAATCTGATTTTTAATTAGTGGTAATTAGAATTAGTTTAGTTAAATATTTTAATTTATAACATTAAATTCATTTGTTTAAATAAGATTGAGTTGGTTACGGGTTAGTACTTGGTGATTTTTATTAAATAATTCTCTGTGGGAACGATACTCAACTTATCACTTTATTACTTGTTGACCACGTATACTTGCGTGTTGTGCGTAACTAGATTTTACCCAACAAGTTTTTGGCGCCGTTGCCGGGGAATTAGTTTAATATCTCTTTGCCAATATTAGCTTCAATCAAATTAGTCTTAATTTAAACATTTTTATTCTTATTGTTAATTCTCTTCCTATATTTCTCTCTTTTTAGGTACCATGGATGACTTTACGTATCAATGGCCATACACAAACATGACTCAACCAAAAGAAACGGAGATTGACAGACTCGCGACACTTTTTACAATGTTAGCACAAATTAAAGAACTTTCGAGGAAGTTGGACGTTATCGCAGCCCAACAGAGTCGAAGGATGGCAATCATGTGTGACTATTGTGCTGGCAACCATCCGAGTCATCAATGCACCGTTAGTTTTGGGCAGGGACAACAAGGTGGTGTATACCTCAACCAGTATGCATATTATAATTACCATCAAGTTTGGGGGTATCACCTGGATTCTTCATGGAGCTACAACTATCAAGACCAATACTCTGCTCCAAGTCCAACATACACGCCGGAATTCTCATATTCACTTCCAATGCAACAAGAAGACAAATCAGAGTTTATGGAATTCATGCTAAGGGCTATAGCAGAAAAAGAAGAGTTTATAAATAGTCAGGAGCTGTCAATCCAAAATTTTAATAATTGGATGGAAAAACGTTTCACAGCCTCAACTAATGGTCCTCAATATATGGCTTTCGAGATTCGTACATGATCATTACCCAACCATTATAGCATGATTTTAACAACTTAAATCATACAATTACTCGAATTAAATCACATAATTTTACTGTTCTTGATGTTTTTAAAAGTTTTGAAGATAAAACATGAAATTTGACATTACGGGTTCGTTGTAACTCTGAATTTGTTCGTTCAAAGTTTGTTTTCTTCTTTTTAACATGTACTCTCATAATATAATGTTAAATTTCAAGTTAAAAACAATTCGTGGCATACCATTACTTACAAGGGCCATATATATGAAACCTTTGTACTATATACTTTCAAAAATCCAATTACAACATATTTATATGCAATTGATGTTTTTAAAACATTCATAGATGGTAAAAAACATGTTATGATTATATATTATCATGTATATACACATAAATCATCAATTCATGCATTGATCACGCAATTTTTACTTTACAGAGAACTTAGAGATAGTTTTTCACAAAAATATAAGAATTCTATAAGTGTCTTTTGTATTCTCAAAGAGTCTTGAAGTGTTATTCTAGAATACACCACTCCTAGATTAAATAGGAGATTGTTGTAACACATGAAGTATAAAAAAAGGAATCTAGCAGTCAATAATATAAGAATATGTTCTGCAGGAGCAGCAGCACTGCAAAGCCTATTGTTCTTACCTTTCTTCTAATAAAAGTCTAGTTTAATCAATATCCTTGATAAATTCCTCGTTATGCACATTGTGTTTTCGTTTGTCCCAACAAATTTGGTATCAAAGCTATTTTTTAAAAATCACATCCTGCTATTATGAGTTCAAATTCAGTCCCTACGTCGTTTGCATATTCTCCAAGTCAAATCCCTATATTTGAAGGGGAACACTATGAGTACTGGAGCAGTCAAATGGAAACTGTCTTCATATCTCAAGACCTTTAGGATATTATTGAGACTAGTTATGAAGAACCACCTGGAACTAGAGATTGGTCACAAGCACAACAAAAGTTATATAAGGAGAACAAAAAGAAAGATGCCACAGCACTCCAATTTATACAATAAGGGGTAAGCAAATCAATTTTTCCTAGAATTTTTGGAGTAAAAAAATCTAAAATTGCATGGGAGATTTTTCAAAAAGAATTTCAAGGATCTGCAAAGGCCATTACTTTAAAACTTCAGACATTATGGAGAGATTTTGATAATCTGTCAATGAAAGAAAGTGAAAGCATTCGAGATTTTTCTTCAAGAGTTACTGAAATAGTAAATCAAATCAAGGGTTGTGGTGACATCATTGAAGATAAAAGAGTGATTGAGAAAGTTTTGAGAAGTCTTCCTCCCAAATTTGATCAAGCTGTCACGGCCATAGAAGAATCCAAAGATCTGTCCAAAATGTCCATACATGAGTTAACAGGTTCACTACAAGCTCATGAACAGAGGATTAATAGGTCCTCACATCAACCTGTGGAACAAGTTTTTCAGTCCAAACTGAGAATTTCAGATAAGAAGGCCAACAAGTCAGATTATGAAAAAAATCAAAATTCTGTTTCAAGAATGAATCAGCAGATAGGAAGAGGAAGAAGAGAGAAAACTTACAGTCACAACTCAAAGAAAAAAAGAAGTGGAAGCTCACAACAAAGTTTTAATAATGCAAATTCTCAGCGTATCATCTGCAAAAGATCTAACCATGAATCTCGAAATTGCAGATTTAAATGTATAAGATGTCGAGTGCCTAATCATTCTTAAAGAGACTGTTGGTTTCAAAATAAAAAGGAGCAAAATGAAGGTAAGTTCACAAAGGAAAGTGATAATGAACACCTATTTTACTCTTGCCTACTTACTGAAAGTGAGTCGCAAAATTTATGGTATTTGGACAGCGGTTGCAGTAGCCATATGACGGGAAATAAAGACTTCTTCATAGAACTTGATCACAACTTCACTTCTCAAGTAAAGTTTGGGGACGGAAAGTTACAGAAAGCTCTCGGAAAAGGTGTTATTGTTTTCCACACCAAAGGAGGTAACAAAAGATTAATATCTGATGTTCTTTATATGCCAAATTTTTCTGAAAATCTCTTGAGTGTTGGTCAGTTGTTAAACAAAGGCTATCAGGTTATCTTTGATGATAGCAAATGCGAAATTGTTGACAAGAAAAATAACTTGACAGTAGCAAAAGTTGAAATGTCTAAAAATAAGGTGTTTCCTCTTATTATACCAATAGAGGAAAACCTTGCTTTAAGAAGTGAAAGTCTAGATATATCTTACTTATGGCATTTAAGATATGGGCATTTAAATTATAGGGGTATGAAATTGTTGAAAGAAAAAAACATGGTGGTTGGACTGCCTGCTATAGAGAATAATGGAACAGTTTGTGAAGGTTGTGTCTATAGAAAAATACATAGACTTCCATTTCCAAAAACCTCATGGAGAGCTAAAGCCCCTTTAGAATTGGTGCATTCTGATATATGTGGTCCTATGAGGACTCCATCTCTCAACAATAAGAGATATTTCATTCTCTTTGTTGATGACTATACAAGAATGATGTGGTTGTACTTCTTAAATGAAAAGTCAGAAGCTTTATCAATTTTTCTTCAATTCAAAGCTCTAGTAGAAAAGCAAAGTTGATGTCAAATGAAAAATTTACGGACAGATCGTGGTGGAGAATTTATATACACACCGTTCATGAATTATTGCAAGGAGAATGGAATTCAAAGGCAGCTCACTGTTAGTAGAAGTCCGCAATAAAATGATGTGGCAGCAAGAAAGAATTGCACTATCATAGAAATGGCTCGTAGTATGTTGTAAGAAAAAAGGCTTCCAAAAAATCTATGGGCTGAAGCTGTTTATACTTCCATATATATTCTTAATTGATCCATTACAAAGGCAGTTCAAAACAAAACCCCATTTGAGGCATGGAATAACAGGAAGCCACTTGTTGATCACTTCAAAGTTTTTGGATGCATTGCTTATGGCATGAACACATCACACAACATGGACAAGTTTGACAATAAAGGTGAAAAATACGTGTTTATTGGCTATAATGATGGGTCTAAGGGTTTTAGACTGCTTAATCCCAAGACAAATCAGCTTGTAGTATCTAGAGATGTCATCTTTAATGAAATGGCAGCTTGGGAGTGGAAGGATGATTCTTCTCAAGATCAAAAGTCATACAAATTTAAAGAAGCGTCATCTTTTCAAAAAGATGCAAATCAAGAAAGCAACCTGCAGCATGAAGTAACAAGAAGTTCTTCTAGAATTCCATCATCAATTCATGATCATTCCGATTCGGAATCACCTCCAAGAAAGGTACGATCATTGTAAGATGTCTATGAATCTTGTGAATTTGATCTTTTTTCATGTGAACCCCACACTTTTGAAGAAGTAGCAAGTAATAATGTATGGATTAAAGCCATGAAAGAAGAAATCTCTATTATTGGAAAGAAAAAAACTTGGGAGCTTATGGATCTGCCAAAAGGGAAGGATGTCATTGGATTAAAATGGGTTTATAAGATAAAGTACAATGAAGATGGCTCAATTCAAAAGAAAAAGTCTAGATTAGTCACGAAAGGCTACTCACAATTTCCTGACATAGATTTCACCGAGACGTTTGCACCGGTAGCTCAGATGGAAACAATAAGAACTGTTCTTGCTTTGGCAGCACAATTGGAGTTGAAAGTGTTTCAACTTGATGTAAAATCTTCCTTTTCAAATGGTGAGCTGGAGGAAGAGGTCTATGTTGAGAAACCTCAAGGTTTCTAAGTAGAAAGAAAATAAGACAAAGTGTATAGGCTTCAAAAGGCTTTGTATGGCCTAAAGCAAGCCCCTCGAGCTTGGAACAACATGATTGATGGTTATTTCCAGCAAAGTGGATTCAAGATGAGCCCAAGTGAACCTTCACTGTATGTAAAGACAGAAGGTACATACTTCCTTCTTGTTTGCTTATACGTTAATGATTTGATCTATTTTGGTTCAAATATGAAAATACTCGAAGATTTCAAGAAAAATATGATGAATGAGTTTGAAATGACTGACTTGGGTCTTATGAGATATTTTCTTGGGATTCAAGTGAAACAAAGCAAAGGGCATATTTTTCTTTCCCAAGAAAAGTATGTAGAAGATTTGCTTAAAAAATTTCAAATGGAAAAATGCAAAGTTGTGCCTACACTTATGGCTTTAAATGAAAAGTTGCAGCAAAATGATGGAGAACCAAGAGTTGATGACAAGCTTTATAGAAGCTTGGTTGGCTCTCTGATTTATCTCACCAACACAAGACCTGATATAATGCATTCAGTGAGTGTGATTTCTAGATACATGAATAAGCCAACAAAGTCTCATTATACAGCAGCAAAAAGAATCTTAAGGTATCTACAAGACAAAAAAAATATGGGATCACTTATGTGAAAGAGAAAGATTTCAAGCTTGTTGGATATACTGATAGCGATTGGGCAGGTTCCCTTGATGATCGAAAGAGCACCTTAGGTTATCTTTTTTGCCTAGGTTCAAATGTGATATCATGGAGTTCAAAGAAGCAAAAATCAGTGGTGTTATCGTCAGCGGAAGCAGAATACATTGCAACAACCGATTGTCCATATGAAGCAGTTTGGTTAAGAAGAATTTTGAATGATTTGCAGCTAAAGCAAAATGAACCTACAAGAATCTATTGTGTCAACAGGTTAGCAATAGCAATGGAAAAAAATCCAGTTTTTCATGCTTGCTCTAAGCATATAGAGCTCCGTTATCATTTCATCAGAGACTTGGTGAGCAAAATAAAAATTTGCATGGAATTTGTTAGCACTAACGATCAGCCAGCTGATGCTCTAACCAAACCAGTCACGAGGGAAAAATTTGAGAAGTTCAAGAACGAATTAAAGATTACAAATTAAGAGGGGGTGTTAGAAAGTAATTATGTAATCTCATATTTCTAGAAGCATATTAAATATAGTTATTAAGCTTGCTGAGTTCTATAAGTGTCTTTTGTATTCTCAAAGAGTCTTGAAGTCTTATTCTAGAATACTCCACTCCTAGATTAAATAGGAGATTGTTGTAACACATGAAGTATGAAAAAAAAAGAGTCTAGCAGTCAATAATATAAGAATATGTTCTGCAGGAGCAACAGCACTGCAAAGCCTATTGTTCTCACATTTCTTCTAATAAAAGTCTAGTTTAATCAATATCCTTGATAAATTCCTGGTTATGCTCATTGTGCTTTCGTTTGTCCCAACAGGAAGTAGTAGTTGATTTAGATTAGACCGAAGAACAGTAGATGGCTAGTGAGTTTCTAAAGAGATAGAGATTGAGATGGATATGGAGATAGAGATGTGATTTGGGGTTGGGGATCAAACAATATTTGAAGATCTGTAATAATTCGCTTTTATATATGAACATAATGTAACTCAAACAGAGCATAAACCAGATTTTGGTACTATATCTGCGCATTTCTCGCAGCACAGATAATATAATATACAAAAAGATCAGAGACTAGGGGATTTACTTGAGTGGATAAGAAGCTCGAAGAAGAGCCCACATGGTGATCGAAGAAACCCTAGGAAGTGCAAAAGAAACCCAACCAATGTCTTAAACCCTAGACAAAAAACCCTCTTTCTAGATATACAAAACATTATTATTACAACATGTACAAAACATTATTCCTAGATATAATAATATCACTTGATCATATATACTAAACAATTTTAGATGCAGTCTACCCAAACTGTCCTCGACACAAACACCATATTACATAGAAATCCACACCAAAATACATGTGCATACATGCATTATTATGAATTAGAAACATACTACATGTAACACATGCAGTGTTAATATATATATATAACAACAAAACAAAAGAATCTCTTTCTTAATTTCACCGCCCTTAGGTCTAAACCGCCTCTCCCTGACCTTGACTTACGGCTGGCTGGCGAACCAACGTCGTCAAGACAGTGAATATTAATGGAACGGCGACCATTATCACTACTGCTATATATCTTTCAGTAATATATATACTCCATCGCGCGCAGTCATGAAATTAGTACCCAGCTCTAAATTAATATATACAATAATATTTTGCATTTGCTTGTTACAAGTTACCTCATTTTCTACATGAACTAATTCCACGCTCTTTGGAAACCATCTTATCCTTAAGATCATGTGAAGTAAGAGAATCCTTGCATTAATTCTTCAACCGTAGTTAGCAATTAAAATTATTCCCCCTGGATCAAAAATACATGCATGTTAAAAACTTAAACAACATCATTTCTTGATCACCTCTAGTAGCTAGCATTTATACAATGCAATGCAATGCTTCTTTTTTTTTTTGGTTCCATTCAATGTCAATAACATGAACCATTATGTTTAACAACGGCCTGTACGTACCAATTTGAGTAGCCTTCGAGCTAGTCTTAATTTGTGATATTAACTAGATCTCAACCAGCCTCTTGGCATTTTAAAGCACCTGTATGCATCACTTATGTACCTACAAAAAATCAAAAACTTGAGAGGTTCCTTGTTCAGTCTAATTGTGATGAAATCATGATAACAGATCGCTGGTACCACCACCCAGGCACAATTACTTTTTAACACTTCCATGACTTCCATAATAAAGCAATATGGGTCTGAGTGAGGGTATTGGTAATATAGACTAATCATGTTATGCTAATACTTTGAAATTTAGATAGATAGTAAAACATTAATACAATGTTGATAAAGAACTATATATCTGAATGAGGATATTGAATAACATTGTGAGTGCTGTAAGAACAGAGATTTAGCACTGATGAAGAAACCAAATTCATCGCAAGGTTCCTCTATTCCAAGTACAAGTGTGTTATTAATGTTGTGAATTTCAGATAAATAGGAAATATCGATATGAAGAGATATCTTTATAATAATCTAAGTGAGGGTATTGAATGATATTAGGAGTTCTGTAAGCACTGAGGTTCCACTAATGAGCGTCAGTAAGATGCCAAAATTAGCGAAATAAGCCCCTCTATTGCCAAGAACAATCTTTGTTATTAATACGGTGAACCTTGGATATATAGAAGAATGTCTAAATCATAACGTTAAAAATTTGACTGGTATATATATTTATATAGAGTCCGGATCTTAAGCTCACCCATTATTCAACTCACCCGAGCTCACCTCCTTTTAGCGACGGACCCGTCGACGGTTCGGTCATAAAATCGTCGTCTATACTTTTAGCAACGCTATATGTTGTCCGTCGCTAAAAGGATAGACGACGGTTAAGATAACGAGTACCTTAGGATATAATCCGAGGATAGGAGTAAATGGACTTGCAAAGAGTCTATAGATATTTAAAAGATATGCATACATCTTAATATATAAAAACATTATATGAAAGAAATATATTGAATAAAGCTAAACTCTTTATGAGAAATGGTTGTAGATAAATGGACTCTTAATAGTTCCCAAACAAGTAATAAGATAAAATAATCTGAATTATTTTTGTGTGAAACTGATGAGTGAGTTTTATAAATATGAATTCGATATTATTAAACTTAATTATTGTTATCCTTGAGTGTTTTGGTATCTTTTTATTTGTTTTTGTGTTTATTTATTTCAGGATGGAGCTAGAGGGACAAATTGGTCATTTGGGAGAAGAAAAGAATTAAAAATTATTGAAATTCAAGCTTGATGGCATTTTTGTAAATCATTTGTCCTGGTCAAGCGCATAGGCTCTTGGAAATGAACTAAGTTGAGCGCCTAGGCGCTCATGCATGATCAAAGTTGGATTTTTCTACTGCTGAGTTATTTTTGAAGCCAACTAGGAATCTTGATAAGGGCTTGGACCAATACAAAAAGGAAAAGACTTCAGTAAAGACATATTGATCAGTTTATCAAGTCAATTGTAGAGCGAACAACAAAGGAAACACAAAAGGAAAAGTGCAAAGACTGAAGATCAAAGAGAGAGTCTATGAGCAAATTCAGAGTTTCTTTTTCTCTTCTTTAATTTTTATTCTTTGTAATTATCTGGGATGTTTGAATTATTAATTTGGATGATGTTTTCCTTATTTATCATAAACTAAATTTTAATTAATATTGCAACGGAACTTGGTATGTAGTTTAAATTAAATCTTCCCATTGAATGAAAGTTGGTCTTTATTGAATTGTTTAATATATCTTTTACTTATTGATTAATTGTTTGGCCAGCAATTGATAAGTAGGTTTTATACCTACTCATCCGGTATCTATTACTTAAATTTATTGCTTAAATTCATGTGTCTTAGTTACTTTTCATGCATTTTGTGTTCGTTTTGTAGGTTATACGTTTGGAAGCCATGTGAGCGATTATTGGTAAGGAAAAGCACGGAAAATGCAAACAAAAGCAAGCCGGATATCGTTTGTGCTTTCATGTCATTTCATGTTCTTGGCTTGGAGATTAAACTATATTGTAGAGCGTTTTCTTAGCTTTCCGAAACATCTTGAATCATTTAAATCGGAGTTCGGATGAAAGAGTTATGACATTTCTACCAACGGACGTTGAACTTCACCGTTTTGGGTGGTCATTTGCATAGCAGTCACTTCCAGTCCAATTTCGACCATCATGAGTTTGTTATTTCTGAAATCTCAAATAATGAAAGTTGTATATCTCGTCGATAGCTTCGATTTTATAGGTCGCGAGCTCCGTAACTCCTTTCGGTTTAAAAGTTATGTCAGTTTTAGCAGGTGAGGTTCCAGCAGAAAAAGTAATTCGCAGATTAGTACCCAGCCGGGGCTGGGCCTTTTTGTGCCTTAGGACCCAGCCGAGGCTGGGGTCCTGGGCGTTTTAGAAGTCCACTACCCAGCCGGGGCTGGGTTTTTGCAAGGGAAAAGGCCAGCCGGGGCTGGCCTATGCGAAAAAGAGTAAATTTTGTCCGAATTTGAGTCCGAAAAGGATTGTTTTCGAGTTGTTTGATTCAAGGACTTCCAAGAGGACTTAAAGACATCTATAAAGGCTTATAAAAGGAGGGGAATAACACAGATTAGAGGAAATTATTAGGAGATTAGAGAGCATTCTATTAAATTAGATTAGAGTAAATTAGAGAAAAACACTAGTTCTAATTAGATTTGGAGATTGAAACAACTTGGAGACCATTGAAGATTCAAAGTAGGAGCAAGGAGGGAGCGTCAAATCTACACACAATAGATTATTTCTTCTCATCTTCTTCTATCTTTATCTTTTAATGATTATTCAATTGTGGATTCTTAGTTTTAATTCAATTTTTAATTCAATGAACTAATTCTTTGTTTGAGATTACAATAGATCTTATTGTGTAGTTTATTTTAATATGTTTCGTTATCAATTATTATGTTTTATTGAGAGGATTGTCTATTGTGATTTGGACTTAATTATTTAATTGTTTGGCCATCAATTACCGTGATAATCTATATGAACTCGAGAGATGAAGTATAGATTTAGATCTAATCATGGTAGCATGTGTTCAGGATTTTGTTAATAGCTTAAACTTGATGAGTGTTAAGGTAGAGATATGCTTGACATCGCATGTAATCGGGTAGAGAACTTATTCTTCAACCTTCTTCAATTGTAATTCACATAGAGATATAGTGGGTTAGTTGATTAAGGTGTTTAACGAATTTCTATCTTAATTGTGGATTGACGCTAATACGGTATTAGTGCATCGAGAGGTGGTTAATACTACTTTCATGTTCTTGATTAACAATTCGGGATAGAGAATAATTGATGAGAAGTGTGTTAACCTAAATGAAGCAATAAGTGAAGTTGTGATCTTAAATCTCCATAATCTGATTTTTAATTAGTGGTAATTAGAATTAGTTTAGTTAAATATTTTAATTTATAACATTAAATTCATTTGTTTAAATAAGATTGAGTTGGTTACGGGTTAGTACTTGGTGATTTTTATTAACTAATTCTCTGTGGGAACGATACTCAACTTATCACTTTATTACTTGTTGACCACGTATACTTGCGTGTTGTGCGTAAATAGATTTTACCCAACAGCAATTACCATGATAATCTATATAAAATTGGAAGATGGAATATATATTTAGATCTGGATATAATAACATATGTTCATATAATCTAAATAGGGTTAATATGATTATCATATAGGATAAGAATATACATATATGTCTTTTGTATCCATTAAAAGAATTTATGCGTAAAACCCTAATTAACTTGATTCACATAGGAATATAGTGAGTTGATTGACTAGGGTGTTCCTTATAATTTTGTGTCTTAAAGATCGGATTTAGGGGGATTTGTTCACATGTTTTTCGAAGAAGTGTGTGAGTATTATAAAACATTCTTGGATAATGATTCATATTAATTAATTGATTTAAATGAAATACCAAGGGAAGTTGTAATCTTAACTTGTTAAATCTGCAGTTAATCTTGTGAACTTTGATCGTTGTTATTAATTTGTTAATTTAGATTTTCATATCACAACCAACATTTCGTAATTTAAAATAAGATTAATTGAATTAAAATTGGTAAT
This sequence comes from Panax japonicus, assembly GCA_020205505.1. Lineage (NCBI taxonomy): Eukaryota > Viridiplantae > Streptophyta > Magnoliopsida > Apiales > Araliaceae > Panax > Panax japonicus. The sequence goes on from CM035111.1 coordinate 42,497,754, forward strand.
TGATAAAGAATAATATATTTCCTCGTGGGAACAATATCCTTGTTTGCTGAATATTACAATTGAACGCGAATACTTGCGTGTTAAAGTGCTTGTAAGAAATTAGGCAACAAGTTTTGTGCGCCGTTGCCGGGGAAATTAGTTTAATATTTTGTTAATTGTGATAGAGTTAATCTTAATTTAAACTTTTTTCTTTTCTGTTCTTCTCATGTGTTCTCTATTATTGTATGCAAACGCGATAAAAGAAGCCAGATTTATTACCTTACGAGGACGACATCGAAAAACAGTTTCAGTGGTTGCGTAAGTGGGTTAAAGAAACTAAAGAGGCACTTGATAAGAAAGATAATATGGTTAAAGAAGAGCAAAAAGCATTGCGGGATTATGCTACACCGTGGGTTACTGAAATTCACTCGAGTATTACGAGGCTTGCCATTATTGCAACAAGTTTTGAGATAAAATCGGGGACAATATAGATGATTCGGAATAAATGTTAGTTTAGAGGCTTACCGAATGATGATCCGAACGATCACATAGGCATCTTCATTGAAATTTGTAATACTTTCAAGTACAATAATATGTCAGAGGATGCAATAAGGCTAAGGTTGTTTCCACTTACTCTTAGAGATAAGGCTAAGAGTTGGCTTCATTCACTACCACAAGGCTTGATTACTACATGGAACGACCTAGCCCAGAAATTTCTTTCAAAGTTTTTCCCCCATGCAAAAATTGCAAAGTTACGGAACGATATCTTCTCTTTCGTTCAGTATGACTCAAAATCACTATATGAAGCATGGGAGAGATTCAAAGACTCGTTGAGAAAATGCCCACATCATTGGATTCCTAAATGGCTTCGGGTGCAGACTTTTTATAACGGATTATTCAACATAGTGAGATCGAGTATAGATGTTGCAGTGGGTGGGGCTATTATGGCCAAGAACTGTGATGAGGGGTATCAGTTGCTTGAATCCATGGTAGCTAATAACTATCAGTGGCCAATAGTAAAAATGACTCAGCCAAGGACAGCCGGGGCTTATGAAGTAGATGCGATGACAGCATTATCAGCTCAAGTGACAACTCAAATTTCTGCTCTTACAAAGAAGATAGATGCACTTGGGGTACAACCAGTTAAGAAAATAAAAAGAAATCGTGAAATATGTGCGGGTAGCCACTCAAGTGATCAATGTGCAATAAATCCTGAGTCAGTCCAGTTTGTTTCTAGTTATAACAGGCAGCAGGGTAGTTATCCAAACAGTTAGAATCCAGGAATGAGAAACCACCAGAATTTTTCTTGGAGCAATAATCAGTCACAAGCTCCAAGGCAATCATATCCACCTGGATTTCAGCCACATCAACAATCCCAACAACACCCACAACCTGTTAAGCTCTCACAAATGGAAGAATTGTTGGCAAGATTGGCAACTCAATTTGAAGCCACAACGAAAAACCAAGCAGCTGCAATAAAAAACCTTGAGAACCAAATTGGGCAGATAGCTAGTGCTTTGAATACTAGAACTCTAAGTTATTTACCTAGTGATACGGAGAAAAACCTAAGGAATGATGGCAATGAACAATGTAAGGAAGTTACACTCAGAAGTGGGAGGGAGTTGACTACATATTCAAAAGGATAAAAGAAAATAATTCATGTCGAGGATGTTGAAAAAGAGTGGAAATTCGAAAAGTAAATCTGGGGAAAAAGTTGTGAAAAAGCAGCAAGAAGATAAGCAAATAACAGTCGTGCCACTTGTGTCGTTTCCTTAAAGATTGCAAAAGCAGAAATTAGATAGACAATTTTTAAAATTTCTAGAAGTATTCAAAAAGTTACAAATCAATATTCCATTCGCAGATGCTTTAGAAAAATGCCTAGCTATACGAAATTCATGAAAGATGTTTTAGCAAGGAAGAGGAAACTAGGGGAGTTCAAAAATGTAGCATTGACAGAAGAATGTATCCCAATTCTGTAAATGAAGTTACCACCGAAGTTGAAGGATCCGGGTAGCTTCACCATACCGTGCACGATTGGACCCCAATTCTTTAACAGATGTTTGTGTAATTTGGGTGCGAGTATTAACTTGATGCCACTTTCGATCTACACGCAGTTGGGATTACCAGCACCAAAACCAATACATATCTCTTTATAACTCGTGGATAGATCAGTGACATACCCTAGGGGCATTGTGGAAGACATATTAGTGAAGGTGAACAAATTCATATTTCCAGCCGACTTCATTGTGTTGGACTATGAAGAGGATAAAGATATACCCATTATCCTTGGAAGACCATTTTTATCCACGGTAAGGACATTAATTGATGTGCAAAAAGGAGAGTTAACGAGGGATTCCAAAATGAAGAGGTAACTTTTAATGTTTTCAAGGCTACATCCAGGTTCAATACCCTTTATACATCGGACAAAATTTAAGCTTTATAACTCAACATCTATTAAACATCATACATTATCAAGTACATCATCCAGAACCTTAAACATGGTTCAAAATAATAACTCAGCCAAAGTATATAAATCTTCATGCATTACATCTGATTCAAGTCTTACAAGTAGCATATAGTGTTACCTTGAATCCTTAACCTACAAAAATGGTTATTTACGAGGTTGAGCTCGACAGCCCAGCAAATCTAACAGTTTTCATGCAACACGTAGCACATAAATAACATGTTTATCTTATACATCATAAACATATGTCTAAACACATTATACATGATGTACATCACATCTCAAATAAAGATTGAGTTCCATAACCCAATCAACATTCTTTACTCAACCGATGTAGTCATAAATTGACCTTAAAATTTGATACTTACAATATAAGTAATACATCATGGTCTTTGCAATACAGATTTAAAACAATTCATCATCAAGTTCACATAACAAATAGGAACTGAAAGACTTACCTTGATCGGTGTTTATCAATAACAGATTAACAGCTTACAGCTATCTTTACTTCATGTGACCTACACAATTATATAATCATATGCATCAACTATTAGTCACATAGCAATGCATAGCAGTTGTAATTTAAACTTTTCTTTACATCCCATAACCCTTCCTATTAATCAATACACAATGTTCAATTTGATTGTGTTAACTTTAGACTTGTATCTTACCATATTTCTTCTTAGTCATACTCAAAGTTCATTCAAGTGTTTAAGTCTTGTTTGGACTTCTTATTGGTTTATATTAGCCCCATTCCATATCTTATAATTTTCATTTCATTTGAATGAAAACAGTTTCTAAGTTCATTAACACTTGGAACGACGTTTCGACGTTCATTCGTCGCACACTCGCATGCTCATACAACTTGTCTAAAACATCATTTATTAATGTTAAGCATCATTATATTTCATAATATTTATATTTTATAACTTAGAACAATATCTTTTATCGTTGGAAGCACTACACTTTCATTCGTGCATGCCTGACACCCTCTGATTGCCTCTTAATGCACATAAGTCCCAAAAATGGCTATTTTGACATGTGTTCCCGAATTCAAATTTAAAAACTTATTAAATAAAAGTTGTTGGTCTACTCATTATCTTTCTGAATCATTGTGAATCACCTCAATCGGAGTTTGTATGAAAATTTTATGGTCATTTTACTATAGGAGGTCAAAACAGTCATGTCTGGCTACTATTCCAGTGTTGCAGCGCTCCAAATATTCTTGGGGGCAGCGCTACAAGCGCCCAAGAGCAGAAGGGGTTGCTCAATTTGCTCTGTTTTGTAAATTTTTGACCTTTTTCCCTTCTGATCTTCATAACGCGAGTTATAGACGTCCAAATCAGTCTGTTTCTGACTCTATAGACTCCTAACTTCTAAAACTACAACATACATGAGAATTAACACCTTCCAAACACACGAACAAACAATTCTAATGTCTCAATTTCAAAGTTCATACCATTTTTTCATGTTTTAACATGTTTAGCGTAATCATTCACCACGAACTCGATTTAACCCTGTTTTAGTTCATTCCAATTGGGTTGTTTTCATTTCTTAAAGGAGAGCAACAATCAATCATCAATTTACAGAATACCATATGAAACCCTAGCCAATTTTAGCCTCTAAAATAGAACAAAACATACATATTACAACAAAACTCTAATTCCTCCTCGTTAACATGTTTTCATGATTTTGATTACTCTAAAACCATTTATAGAGGTTATATATCAGATTATACATACCTATATATATATATAACATCTCTTCAAATCACCCAACCAAAATAGCTTTTTAAATGAAGAACTTGAGAAACTATAAATTATAGCTTTAAAACTATAGTATACATATATTGATTCTTCTTAAACTTGATTAGATGATAAGAAATCTTCTTCTTATTCCTTCTTTGCATCTCCAATCCTTCTCAATTACATTGAGAATTTCCCCTTTCTCTCAAACTCTATTTCTTTCTTCCTTACTTATTCTCTATTTTCTTAGACTTAAGAGTATTATACGTAAAACACCAGAGTATTATACGTAAAACACCCACCCTTATTGCAATTGGGAGTTACACACACGTAGTCTTAGCCGTTATAAAAACCAAAGGCATAAGTCCTTGTTTAGCTTACCCAAATAAAACTCCTTTTTATTTTAATAATCTTCATATCATATGCCACACCAAATGTCACACTTCATTTTATTTAATCATTGAACCAAAACAACTACAATTTACTTAACAAATCATTACCTTTCTAATTTAATTAAATTAGAATATTTCCATAATAATCTTCATTGAATATTTATTCAATTCTATAAATATTCCAATTAAAATGTTTATTCAATCCCATAAATATTTTTAACTATTTACGAAACTCACAATCTTACTACATTTACATATTACATTTAAATATATATATATATATATATATATATATATATATATTAATCCCCCATTTATTAAAACAAATATATTTGCATCATTTCACAATTTTAATTAAGTGAATCACTCACATTATTTATGAAACTTAATTCATAATAACTTCCATCGTCACAATAATAATTAAATTATATTATCTCATAATATAATTTTAACTTAATCAAATTAACTAATAGTACTCAGTTAATATCCTTTTCATAACAATTTCATTTAATTTCTTCAATAGTTTAATTAATTGTTAAACCTCTTTTTCCCAATACATGAATATATAATTCTCTTCACACCAAATCAAATATTTCATAATATATAACACATATATATACATACTCAAACTCAAAACATCTTATAATAAGAATTTTATTTATTAAATTCTTATTTAAATAATTTCTAAAAATTCAGGTTGTCACGGGAATCATAAGTCAACTTGAACTATAACCCATCTAAAATGTAAAACCCTTTACTGTCACTGTAATATCTTGCCACGTGGTGTGGGTCCTCCCAAATCTCCTGGACCCATCAGACCACACCCCAACGTTGCCCCCACTCTTTATTATAAGAAATTTAAAATAAGAGTACAAAAATTGGTTAACAAATAATATACTCGTTGGTACAAAAGTCAAATCATTTCTTCATCAAGCCACGTGACTAACAAGGACATACCACTTTCATCATTATGTTGTAAATAGGGAAATGTGCTTATACGGTTTAGTATCCCTTAAGACTTCTTCTCCAACCATACGAACTGCCACTTCTCACTCACACATTCAAACTTCCTTGAGAACTCATACATCTACTCCATCTCTTATGTCGAACGGTAACATTCCCCGGCCACACCTCCTTCATCAAACCATAGCATTCACCGACTACACTTCTTCCACCATATCCGACGAATACCCCACCAAACCCCATCCTCTTCGCTGACCAAACAGTTGTTACAACCAAACCCACCATCCAAACAACCGCCATCACCGTTCAACCCATCGAGACAATACCAACCACCGACGTCACCTTACAAAAACAACGCGTACCATAAAATAAGCACCATCAGCAACAACAGCATTACCCCTGAAACTCAACCTACCGACGTAACCACCATTGACTAAACCCCTCAAATCCCCCTTTCACCTATACTGGAAGACTCTTCGCCCAAGATGAGGGAAGCTGAACAAAAGGATATGGACATTTGGTAATATTATCAATCTGAAAAAGCCTACTCTCACATCTAGGGTGCTCATCAGTAAAAAACCGAACCGGTACCGATATGAAATTACCAAAAAAATAAGAACCGGAACCGGTACCAAATTACCGATTCTATACAAAATTGATACCAGTTTTTTGGTTATACCGCATGGTAATATATATAACTATTAATAATAATTAAATAATTTTTTTAATATATTAAAAAATTTGCTAATAATTTATAAGCACAACTCTTCAGGTAGAATGAGCTAAATGATACCTCTTAGCTTCTAAGTAGAACATAAGCCATAATGTAATTATTTACTTATCAAAAGAAAGTAGAACAGAAAGTAAATCCGAGTATTATGTTGTTTGGTGTGGTGGCAACTATTACTGAATTTTTTTTTACAAAGGAAGTAACAATCCTGTTCTGAGCACTGTGCAAGAATGTTTACATTATTTAACCAATATAAGAGTAATGTTATGTCCACTGAAAGTTAGCACTAAATATCACATAAAAGTGTTATGGACGCAACTGTTTTGAATACACTTGTTATGGGCTAGGGGTCCAGCCTCATAATACTGAGAGATTACAAGTACATCATGTTCCTTTGTTGATTAAATTTTGGTTCTTTTCGGTATTTTGATTTTTATTGAATTCAAAAAGTTTCTTATCGCTACCGATACCGAAAAGTATAGAAAACCTGAAAAACTGGTACCGCCGGTTTAAATACCAACCGATTCGGTAAAAAATCAAAAAAACTAAATTTTTTGAGCACCCCTACGCACATCAACACAAGATCTTCTATATCTGAACGTCTTCTTCCCCACCTTCGATCCTATTAAAAAATACCCGACCAGTACTAACTTTGTGATCCAAACCTATCAAAAAATATATTGGCGCTCGAAGGGTGAATGGGTTGTCGTTACTATACGCCCTGATGTACGAAGTACGATTTCCCTCTATGAATTTATTTCTTCGTTTTTAAGTTTTGTAGGGATCAGGTTCGCACAACTGGTGTCGAACTCCTACATCCATCTCATCTGCTTTATCTCCTTTTGCCACGAGTGTGAGGTCAAACCTTCCTTGGGTTTTTTTTTTTGCAATGTTCACCCTAGACCGGTCAAACGAACCAAGGTATCGCTAACTGAATAAATAACCGAGTCAACGCGTAGAGATATAAACCCCCTCCAACAACAAAGGGTGACATTTATACAGGGTCTACATCAAGGACCTTGACACCCACCTAGTCCTGAATCGGGGTGAACCCTTGAAAACCACCTTCGCGTTCGACTCTACCCCCAGAATCAGGAAGAAAAATACATAGCTTTCTACGCAAAGATAGTAAAAATGGACTGATCTTTGGACCTGTTATCCGACCAGTCATGACTCTTCAAACATAAATGTAAGTTATAAATTCAGCATGTTATAATAAATGCAAAATTACCAAATTTCGATTCTCACGAATCTTTACTTATTTTCAGTAACTATCTTCAAACCACAATCGATCGTCCAGTTCGGAACAAAACCACCTACCGATGTTGCACAACCTAAAAACACCCTCAAACCGACACCCGAAGTCATCCCACAATAAGAAAAGTTGATCGCGATGACACCACTTATTGCTGTCCCCATGCCCGATCATGCGGTCACCCCGAAAAAATGCCCTAGAGCTCAATGATGAAGAAAGAAGGGCAATAACAATAAGGAAAAATCAAAAGTTGGTGAAGGCCGTAACAAAAATTTGCTCTGAAAAATTGGCTCCCTCCACCAAACTTTACCTAAACCTAACTCTCGAACCAATCCAACCCCCTACTTCTCCCAACCATACACCAAACAACGCCACCCCCCCCCCCCCCTACCAAAAAAAGAAGAAGGAATCCCGAAAAGTCAATTGTTGAACCCCTTTCCAAGAAATTATGCATAGAGACAACAAGCTTAACACCTATTGAACCCTCCCAAAAACTAGCACCCGCCCCCACAAACATTTGACTCCCCAACAACTTTCCGACCAAGAACAAAAAATTCCATCGTCGATCACCCTATGGCCTGAAGATGTTACAACGACTACCCCATCGAACTCTTCGACACCTTCATCATTCCTAGGGACAATGAGAATTTGAAGGGCTGAACTCCCAACAAGTCTTCATCAAAAATCCAATCCATGGGGGTCAGGTAAGTACAACACACATAAACTCTCCTTCAAATATGTTTCACTTCAGTAATCTGAGTATAATGTTTTATTTTTCAGGCTGCCTTTGGTACAGTACTACATATGCTTGATGCAATGACTGCCAAGGAAAAAGAATTGAATGTTGAAGTCGAACGTCTACGAAAAGAATTCAAAGTTCTCTGATTCGAACTCAAAAAGGAACAAGGTCAGAATGTCGACACCGTGCTCAAATTCAAAGAGTTATTAACGTAGTTAAAGACCTTGAAATGGCAAAGTTCAGAACTAGTTGAACAAATACAAACTCCTGGAGAATCGGATCTAGCTGAAAGGCAAAAAAAGAAGAGCTGAAGAAGACCGTGAAAAATAGCAAAGGTCATCTTCGGGTTATGTATAGCCCATATTAAGAACCTAATTAAAGGTGTTTCTCAATTGGAGAAAGAACTGAATGACCTTCGAGCCCAAGTCCAACAAATTTCCGAAGTTAATCGACAGAAGGTTATTGAAGAGTATAGAACGTCGCCCAAACTAACTAAATCAATGGTAGAATAGTTCAACAAAGGCTATCAATTTTCCAAGGCCAAGATCATTGACCCCCTCCTCAGCTTTTCTGACGATGAACGAATAGAGACCAAAGAGAATCCACCTACTGACCACAATTTTGAACTTGTATGAAGCCTTTTGTACAAAGAATTAATGTGTACATATTTACAACATTTGCAAGCATGAATTATTCAAAAGAAAACTAGTTCTTTATTAATAATATAACAATACTACAAACCAACCAGCTGTTCACTCCTAACTATAGATTCACAAAATAGAAAAAAAATTGTAATTTTTAAATAGAAAACATATCTTATTAATAGTACTTCTGAAGCCTCCCTGCATGTCATGTATTTTTTATGTTTATTCTCTCCATTGTCTGAAGCTGATATGTTCCCAGCTTCGGCACCTCGATGACCTCAGATGGTCCTTCCTAGTTAGACATAAGCTTTTCTGTATTTTGAGGTGTAGAAGCTTTAGCCTCCCGAAGCACCAAATTGCCAACCTCAAACCTTAGTTGTTTAATCCCCCCCCCCCCGATTATAATGTCGAGCAGTTTATCGTTGGTAGATAGCCAACCTATCATTGTCGAATATCGAAATTCGTCTAATAAATATTGATTTAGTCGAAGACCTTCACATTATTTAACTCTTTGTACTGGCTAATCCAAAGAGAGGGAGACCCAATTTCCATTGAAATAAGAGCATCGATACCATATGACAACTACAGAGGAGAATCTCTTGTGGTGTTCTGAGGTGTAGTTCAGTAAGACCATAATACACTGAGTAATTATTTTGGCCACCGACCTTTAGCCTCGTCTAATCTACTCTTGATGTTATTAAATAAGGTTCGATTTGTCATTTATACCTGACCATTGGACTAAGGTCGGGCCATCGAGACCGTACGATGTTGGATGTTCAAATCCTTTAAAAACTGTTTAAACTTGGAACCCACAAACTGATGCCCGTTGTCTGACACCATAGTCACAAGAATACCAAACCGGAACACCACCAACTCCTTAAAATATTATATACAATCTTGATAGATGATTGTCTAAAGTGGTTTAACCTCCACCCACTTAGTCATATAATCGATAGTAACAACTACAAATGTCATCCGATCCTTCGCCTTCGGTAGGGGATCCAAGATATCAATCCCCATATTGCAAACTGGATCAGGGACAGAACCGATCCAAATAAGGAGTAAGCCAACAATCTAACCTCTCTATTACCAAGACATCTTGCCTCTGAATGTTCGGGGCATCCAGAAGCTCCAAGTACACCTAACCCCCAAATGAACTTACATTTGTCGTGGCCAGTTTTGACAAGGCATCGGCCACAATATTATTCGACCGATCCATTCCCTGGAAAGAATAAGAATTGAAATAATGCAACCAACTCTTAACTTCACTCAAGTATTTAGTTATCATTGCTCCCCAAGCCTCGTATTCCCTAGAAATTTGCTTATTAACAAATTATGAGTCACTAAACACAAACAAATTTCGAACCTCTAAACTCCTTGCTAATCGTAACCCCGCTAAGATTGCCTCATACTCCACCTCATTGTTGGTGGCCTTAAATCAGAAATTAATTTTTTGCAGAACATTAAACCCTTCGGGGCTAGTTAGTATTACCCCAACCCCACTAATATCTGACATTGAAGATTCATCCTCATAAAGGGTCCATGAGGACTGTGTTTACTGGACACCAAAAACCAAGCATATTTCTTCCCTTGATCGATTCTACAAATTCGGCTTGGTAAATGAACACTCTACCATAAAATCTATCAAAGCCTGACCCTTTATTTTCGTATGTGGAAGATACTTCAAGGAAAACTGACTGAACTCTACCACCCAAACAACAAGCCAACCCGAAGCATTCGGTTTATGGAGCACCTTCTTAATAGGTTGTTTTGTTAAAACCACCAATACTCGACCCAAAAAATAGTGTCGAAGCTTCCAACTGGCTATAATCTGGGCATAAGAAAATTTCTCTAGGTTCGGATACCAAGTCTCTGAATTTCTAAGAGTGTGACTGACGTAATACATAAGATATCATTTTCCTCTTGACTCCCTTATCAAAATAGCATCAACAGCCAATTAGATCGCCACTAAATATAAATTAACAATTCAAAAGGAACCAACTTCATTAATAAAGGTTTCGAAGACATGCATTTTTATTCTATGAGATGCATCTTCATAGTCTGAAGTTCACTTGAAAGTATTCTCATTCTTCGGCCTTTTCAATATGTCAAAAAATGGTAGACACCTCTCCACGGATTGGAACATGAACTACTGAAGTGCTGCAATCAGCCTTGTCAACCGCTTAACAACTTTGAAGGTATGTGGGAACCTTATATTTACTATAGCCTTTATTTTCTCCAGGTTAGCTTCAATTCCCTTTTTAATGACCAGATACCCGGGGAAATTTCCTGTTCCGAAACCCAATGTGCACTTAGTCAGATTCAGTCGTATGTTATGATCTCGAATGGTCTAAAAGAATTCCTCCAAATTGGACAAATGATCTCGTATCATTATGCTCTTGACAATCATGCCATCAATATACACCTCTATATTACGACCGATCTATTTTTGGGACATCTTATTCATCATGTGTTGGTATGTCGCCCCTGCGTTGATCAACCTGAATGACATCTTCTTATAAGCATAAATAGCACGATGTGTGATGAATGCTGTCTTTGGAATATCTTCCTTAAACATTGAGAACTGATTGTATCCCGAAAAGGCATCCAAAAAACTAAAAACAGTGTGCCCGGAAGTTGTATTAATGAGTTGATCGATGTGTGGCAACGGATAAAAGTCCTTCGGGCATTCCTAATTCAAATTAGTGTAGTCGATACACACTTTCCATTTCCCGTTCTACTTCCGGGCTAACACTACATTAGCCAACCACTCCAGGTAATCAATCTTGAAGATAACATTGGCCACGAATATTTTTGTTATTTATCATCAATAATTTTATACCGCTCCGGGGCAAAGATTCTTCTCTACTGCCGAAATGGCTTTCAGGCAGGATCTAAACTTAGACGATGTACGACCACCGATCTGTGGATACCTGGTATGGCACTGGGAACACAAGAAAAGATGTTTGCATATACCCAAAAATGATCAACCAAACCAGCCCGAAGAGGTACTTCTACACTTGATCCGATTTTAACTGTTTTTACCAAATTTCCTAGTATCAACTCCACATCTTTTATCTCTTAGCCTGGAAGAGCAAGAGGTTCGGTAGCCCCTTCGGTGAATGGTTTCCACCTCAATTTTCATCACCTGGTGCTGCTTACAAACCCTGACCCCCAATGATAGCAACATATTTTTGTAACATCTCTGAGCAATATCTAGGTTCCCTTTCACCTCTCCGACCCCATATGTTGTAGGAAATTTAATTTTGAAATATGGAATAAATGTGACCGCATGTAGTGCAACCAATGTAGTCCGACCTATTATAACATTATAATCAGAATCAACCTGAACAACAAAAAATTTAACATTCACCTGGACCTGTTGGAGGCCGTACCGAAGGTGATTGGTAGCTCGATAGTATTGACCACATTGACCAGATTGTAACTAAACCTGTATAAAGGAGCCTCCTGTCCAACCTCCTATTTTTTGTCCCTCCAGATCCATAATTTGATACACATGACTTTAGAGAATATCCACCGAATACTCGTTATTGATCATAATTCTCTGCATATCAACCGACCCCACCTGTGCTGTAATAACCAGTGCTCCCTCATGAGGTTCCATCGTGTTTGGCAAATAATCCTCATTAGACAAGAAGATTGCGGTGTTAGGATAAGGTCGTTTCCTTTTTGTTAGTTGTTCGAACATCGTTAAAATGGAGTCCAATGAGTCTCGACACTTCTTTCCCATCACACACCCCACTGAACCTCCTGTAATTACATCACACTCGGCGAACTTGTAAGTCTTAATCAGGTTGTCAATCTCTACGGCGTTCCCGACCACCGTCCTCCTGCCTTCATTCCGACCATTCCCGTCCAACAATGTAATGCATCAGCCCCTCATTTTGAATATTTATTTCAATCGTATTCTTTAGCTGCCCATATGCCTCGATCGAATGCCCCGTGTTTTAGTGGTATTCCTAGAAAAACTTTGATCTCCCTTCATTGTACGATTTCTCACCTGGCATGGTTTGAAAAATGGTTTATCTTTAATCTCGTTTAGGATTCTAGCCCAATCAGTATTGAGCGGAGTATAAATCTTATTGAAACCCCAATTTTGAAACGAAGGTCGGCCATTTCTTATAGATCCGTTACGAGCCTCCTTCTTCACCTGTGTATTCGGCCTGGGGTTATAACTCTTATCCCGATCTTGAGGTCGATCTGTCCAGTGTTAGTGTGTCTTAAGACCATAACATCATCAATGACATGTCATATGTTTATGGTAGATCCTTTAAAGGATTGAACATGATATCTTTTAACAACTTCATCGATTACTCCATATCTAACATGGTGGTAAAGAACCCGAGTGCCTGTGGTACGTTGAAGTCTATCACAGTGCCCACCGCCTCCCTGAACCTCTTTACAAATTAACTCAAAAAATTGTTGACTGTTGTTTAATCTGTATAAGGAAAGTTTTAAACTTTTCTCTTCTTCTATTCCTACTAAATCGAACATGGAATTTGTCGCAATGCTTCTGTCAGGACTCGATGGAATTAGGTGATAACCACTACAAAAAAAAGGGTCATTGCTGACGGCCAATGTCTCATCGAGAATAAGGTCACTGCCGACAGGCTAGCCATCGCCAATAGATGTCATCGGTAACTTCCTTTTCCAAGTTGGCGGGCGATGGAGTGCCGTCAATAATGACTATATCGCTGTCGGCAATGAGTAGTATTTGGTGCGTCATCCATAACTGTGCTCATTTCTTCAAAGTGGTGATAAAAATCTGACACTAAGTTGCATTCGAATGCTCATAGACTCATAGTAACACATGAGACACTCATACATGTGAGTATGATCATAGGGGTCACCTGTGTTGTTATACGTCTCTAAAGGTGGCATCTTTTTAGTTAGATCGACCTGAACTCGATCAATTTATTGTGTAAAGGGTGACTTCGAGTCAACCGATAACTAGTTCACCTGAGCCGCAGCTGATATCTTCTGTTTTAACTCCGTAAATTTTTGCATAATGGAATCGAGCATTCCTTTTGGGGAAGCTCCCCCATATCGATCCCTCATATAATTTGGCGAAATAACTTGTCGACAACGTTCAGATCGTACTCGTCCCTCCTCGGGGTTCCGAGAGTGTGGTCTATTTTTGTTCCTTCTTTTCGAAAAACCTCCTGATCGATGAGATCTGGACTGACTCTGTGGCATAGACTCTTGATGTTTATGCCGACCCAGGTAAACCTCTCATTTCCCCTCCAAATTAACCAATTATGTTTCTCATTCCTTCTGTTGGAGACGTAGGATCTCCAAAGCATTTTTATCTATTGAATCTTGCACATACGGATTAATTCCTGCCAGGTTTATCCCTCATGTCCTGACCCCAATCTTGGTGAGTATGTGTTAGGGTCTAATTGTGTGTCCCGTGATTGTGGGGATTGAGAGCCTTCTAGCTCGTGAAAAATAATTATCATCAAACAAGAGCTGACTGAGCTTTTGTTGAGATCACTATGGGGTTATTAAGTCTGAGCCTGTCTTTGACTGACTTACGAGCTTGTTGTGTTGTTGGATTGACTGAAGACCTCTCCTGGTCAATAATTTTCTTTCCTTTACCCGCTATCTATTTAACTTGAAAGTAGATTGATGATTTAAAAAATAACACTAAAATAAAATCCCCCTTCTAGCGCCAATGTTAAATCCAAAATCTTTTCGCTCGCCAAATCACCAAATAATGAACTTAAACTTGTACAATGAACAAACAAATACACTAAAAAGCTTGACGACTGAGGCCGCCGGAGAAAAGCTCCAGTGTGAGAATAACTACAAGTCAGAAACGTCAAGAATGGAGCTATGTAATTGTTCTAGTATGTGTACGTGGAACTTAGATTATGACTATATTTATAGTTTGATCATACCACCTCAATCCCCTAGTTGGAATAAGAGTCATATATAGAAGTTCCTTATGATTATGAGTCTCATAATTGACTAGGGTTTTATAATTAATTTTTTACATTTTCTTCTTCATTGCTACTGCTTCTCTACTCAATACTTGAAATTTCTCTTTATATTCTAATTTCTAGGTAGAGCCGGGAAGGTGTAGAAGGACGAGTGGGAAGAAATAGAGGTGCTCTAGAGAATAAACAAACAAAAAAAAATCATAATAGAAAGAGAAATTTCAAGTATTGAGTCACGAGCAATAACAGTAGTAGTGAAGAAGAAAATGTAAAAAATTAATTAGAGGGTGGGTGCGAGGCAAAAGAATCTATAGTATGTGTTAAGGGTGTTGGGGTGTGGTATAATGGATTCAGGATATTCGGAGGACCCATGCCACATGGCAGGATATTACAGTGACAATAAAAGGGCTTGACATTTTAGAAGGGTTACAGTTCAAGTTAACTAATGATCCCCTATCCAATTTGACTTCTTATTTTTGAAAAATTCAAGTCCTAGTCAATTATGAGACTCACAGTTATTAGGAACTTTTACACATAGCTCATATTCTAACTGGAGGATTGAAGTGATGTGTAAGACCCCGAATTTTATGAAATAAAAGTATTCAATTTTTCTATTCAATAAATTGTTAAATTGATAAAAGTTAAAGTTAAGGGTGGTATATGAAATATTTTTCAAAATACGCAAGTGGTTATAAAATACTCATTGCTGTTGGGGAATATTCGTTTGGTCGTGGAATATTCGTACTGTCGGGGAATATTCGTACGACGGCGCAGCCATGTGTGGGCCCCATAACAGAAAGCGATTGGATGAAGAAAATGACAAAATTAAGTTTTTATAAATAACGGCGTAATCGTTACCGTTAACACTGTTGGAATACCCGGTTGGTAAGATAAAGTAATACGCGTTGTTGCACAGTAGCACACGGTATTACACAGTATTTTTGAATTATTGATTCTTACGTAAGAAGGCACTACTCAATAATTGTTACAGTAATTACTGTTCAATATTTTATTTTATTGATTCAATAATTGTTGCGTTGATATTTTATATTATTGTTGTTTCAATAATTATCACTGCACAATATTTCTCATTATCAGATCAATAATTCGAGTTATTTGAATAATATTATTAGATAGCAATATTGGCAATGTCTAGAAAGTTCTGTCAAGGTGAGGTTTGGTTATCTAATTGCGCGCCGGTAAGGAGAAATTCTTATTGGAAAGCCCCCTCTATCCTGGGAACGGCCTGGTTGTCAGTACTGTGATTCTGTAATATTATTTTTGAATAATTAATTATTGATTATTATGATAAAGAAAATATTTATTTTATGTGGATATAGATGGAGGAAATTTTTAATGTGACAATTGTTGAAAATTAATATTTTATTTTTTTCTGATAAAATAATTCATTTAAATATATTATTTTAATAATATATTAACGGTAATATTTTTACAATGAATGTGGGATATATGAGTATATGAGGAGGAAGAGTATTTTTGTGGCATTAAATATTTAACATATGTTTTGGGTGTCGGTGGACACAATTCTTGACCGAAAATTGATTATAGACTGTAAAATCGCTCGTTTGTTGATTTCGGTCAATTTCTGTTTGGAATTTGGAAAAAATTTCTTCTGTAAAGTTGTAGAGAATGGAATTTCCCATGGAAAGACGCGAGTTTCGAATTTTTCTGATAAAGGGCTATTTATCATGAATTATTGAAGTTTCGGAGTTCCGAAATAATTGATTTTTGGAAGTTTTAATTATTTTATATAAGAAAAACGTTTTTGTGGTTGTTGGCACATGGGTGGCTGATGTTTTTGACCAAAGAAGACATGCTAGAGTTTTCTAAACATGTGGGTAAGAATTTTGAATAAATAATAATATATTTTATTAATTTAGTCTCCTTTGGTTTTCTTAAAGCTCTATTGCATGACTTATAATTTTTAATCCGACCGTTGGATCGTTGTAATTTTTGGATATGTTATACATATATAAGTTGAGTATATGTCCACAAATTTTGAACCGTTAAAAATGAGCGTATAATTTGTTATGAATTTTAAGAGGTGACTGATTCGGAAATTAGGTTATAAATGATTTTGGTGGAAAATTCTAGAATTGGTGGGCCCCACTTTTGGTTGGTGAGAAATGTGCTCAATTGAATTTTCAAATGTGGTGGGTGGGAATAGTAGCAGGTAAAGCCATCAGGTTGCAGGTTAAGTCTGCTTCGGCGTGCTAACATTTTCCTATAAATAGAGGGCTAAGTTAAAATTGAAAATCAGACCAGAAACATAAGCTTCCTCTCTACTTCTCTCTCTATATATCAAGTGTGTTCTTGTGAGTATACTTTAAGTGTTGCTATACGGTGCAAGTTCGTTCAGCGTTATTCCAGTCAGAAGTACTGCTCTTTTGAGGTACGGGATTGTAAGGGATAGTAAGGGAAGTTCTTTTCTTCTCAAATGATATTATTTCTTCAATATCATTATGCTGAAATGTTGGTTGAAACTTTTTATCAAATTTGGAACTTTTTCATGTCGGGGTTACTATTCATGAGTTACTATTCACGAGTTACTATTTATGAGTTACTATTCACGAGTTACTATTCACGAGTACTATTCACGAAGCGTGATGATATTTTTTGTGAAATTTCTATCTTTTGGTGTCAGAGTTACTATTCACGAATACGACATTATTCACTGAAAAATGAAATTTCTTCTTTTCGTCTAAAATATCTATTGTGGATACTAGCTTTGATTGTATCCATGTTTTGATCATTCTTGAATTTTACTTCAGTATGATTATTTATGAAGTATTTTTGAACTCGGATTGTTTAGAGTACGAATCCTTAATACTTGTTATTTTGTTTCACTGGATTCGTTTCCTTTAAAATATTTTTCATCATACTCAGTCTTAAATGATGGTGTTACTGAATATCTTTGGCCTGTAGTGCAAAGATGGTTGATTTTATTATGAATATCTTTGGCTCGTAGTGCAAAGATGTACAAGTGATGAGATGAACATGAACAATTGATGAATATCTTTGGCCCGTAGTGCGAAGATGAATAGGTGTTTAGATGAACATGACCAACTGATGAATATCTTTGGCCTGTAGTGCAAAGATGACTTGTTGATGAATATCTTTGGCCTGTAGTGCAAATATGACTTGTTGATGAATATCTTTGGCCTGTAGTGCAAAGATGACTTGTTGATGAACATCTTTGGTTTGTAGTGCAAAGATGACTTGTTGATGAATATCTTTGGCCCATAGTGCAAAGATGACATGTTGTTGAATATCTTTGTCCAGTAGTGCAAAGATGAACATTTGTTGAGATGAACATGACTAACTGGTGATACAAATGAATATCGTTGGTCGTAGTGCAAAGATGAAATTATTAGTATGATTATGAACAGGAAATGTGATTTGGTGTAACCATGATCTTTGATGTTTCAGGTAAAGACAGGTCATAAAAATTATCTTCGTCCTAGATGAGAAGAGGAATTTTTAAGCACACTTATGGTTATGAGTTATTCATATGATTGTGGAAAGGAATTGTTGATTGATGTTACAGGGATAAAACATTGTTGGTGGACTTTTAATGTGGAGAAGATAATAGACTTTATAGTCTATTTGACTCTTTTAATGGATTGCTCGTTCCGCTGCAACTATGGTTGAAAAGTTTTATCATCTACCATATGTTCTAAATCTCTGATTTATTATTGATGAAGGCTATTGATAATTTAATTATCTTTAGTCATGATATTCTTTACTGAGCTAGTTGTGCTCACCCTTTTGCTTCACAATTCCTTTCAGGTAATAAAAGTGTAGCTGGGTCGAGCGGGGAATAACAGGGGAATAGAACGGTGGTCTATAGATGTTGAGGGTGAGGTGAATTCAACTTTGGAAGGGTGTTTTGTCATACAAAATGTCTAATGACATACAACCTCGAGTCATCATAAGACATGGATGTGCTCATCCACTTGCTGAGTATATTTACGAGCACTACCTATATAATCTTGGTGTTTGTTTGAAGTGTAATTCTCAATTTGAGACAGTGGAGATAATGATAAGTCAAGAGAAGACTCACCATTGGGAAGAATATGATAGTAATCTTCTCGTTTTTCTTTGGGGTCTATTAGGTCAACCAAGGATAATTCCCTGGACATATGATATCTATCATAACCTAGACGCATGGCCTCCCATGTACGAAGGTTTCCTTGAGCACTTCCCTAAGATTTTAGTTTCTAAAACAGTTTTTGACTATACCTTTATGTAAGGTGTCACTGTGAGGTGCTATGGTTGAAGCACCATGAGGGTCACATTTGGTATATATTTGTATCCAAACTCACAGTATATGTGTTGTTGTATTTTGCACGAAAATTGTTGTAATAAAGTTGTAGTTGTTTTCTGTACCATGTATTTGGCGACTCAGAATGGGTTGGATTGAATGGACCTATTTTGGGGTCGTCACATGATGTGATCAAGCTATATATACATCCATAATCCAGGTTTTAGGTACACACTTTATTACTCTTGTAGACATTCAAAATTTTATTTTCCTTGGACTAACCATATAGGGGTCACAAGCGTCTTTTCTACCTCGAAGACAGCCCTGGAGGACTATAGTTGTAAGACCCCAACTTTTTATAAATAAAATCGAATTTTCTCTAATTATTATTGTGAATAATAAGGTGTTAATTTGATATAATACTTTGGTTATGGGTGAAATGTGAAAATTTTGCAAAATAAGCAAATGGTTATAAAATAATCATTGTTGTCGGGGAATATTCGTTTGGTCGTGGAATATTCTTTTTGTCGGGAATATCCGTACGACGGCGCATCTATTTGCGGGCCCTATAACGGAATAACTATCGGATGAAGAAAACGATAAAGTTTGAGTTTTTATAAATAACGGCGTAATTTTTACCGTTAACACTGTTGGAATACCTGATGGTTAAAAATACAGTAATACACGGTATTGCACAGTACTGTTAAATTATTGATTCTTACGTAAGAAGACACTACTCAATAATTGTTACAGTAGTTATTGTTCAATATTTTATTTTATTGATTCAATAATTGTTGCGTTGATATTTTATATTATTGTTGTTTCAATAATTGTCACTGCACAGTATTTCTCATTATCAAATCAATAATTCATATTATTTGAATAATATTATTAGATAGCATTATTGGCAATGTATAGAAAGTTCTGTCAAGGAGAGGTTTGGTAACCTAATTGCGCGCTAGTAAGGAGAAATCCTTATCGGAAAGCCCCCTTTTTCCTGGGAACGGCCTGGTTGTCATAATTGTGATTCTGTAATATTATTTATGAATAATTAATTATTGATTTATATGATAAGGAAATATTTATTTGATGTGGATATAAATGATGGATTTATTTATTTTATGTGGTTATAAATGAAAGAATTAATGCTGAGGTATTTTATCAGTATTTTATCGAAATGGAGGCATTAAAAATCATCCGTTTGAGGATTTCGGATATTTTCTGTTTGGAATTTGGAAAAATTGAAAGCTACAAAGTTGTAGAGAATTCGTTTTCGTGTGGAATGGACATAAAATTTGTATTTTCCTGATAAGCAGCTATTTTCTATGAATTACTGAAGTTTCCAAAAATAAAATTATTTTTATTAAATTATGGGTGGGACCCACTTTTGGTTGGTGTTAAATACATGTAGACTGCTATTTTTCTTCAAAGATGGTTGGCTTTGAATAAGGTGTGCGTAGAATGGAAGAAAAGAAATAATATTATTTTATTATTTTAGTCTCTTTTGGCGTTCTAGCATTTTCCTATAAATAGGCGCTTAGGTTAGAATTAAAAATCACACCAGAAACAAGTTTTCTTTATCTCTATATTGTCGAGCATATTTTTATGAGTATTTAGATACTTTAAGAGTTGCTGTTCGGTACAAGCTTCCTTCGACTTTATATCCAATATTCCGATCAGAAGTACCGTTATTTTGAGGTAAGGGGTGTTGTTTTCTTCTTAAATGATATTATTTTCTTCAATATTATTATGCCGAAATATTGGTCTGAATTTTTTATCAAATTTGGAACTTTTTGTGTCGGGGTTACTATTCACGTATACGACACTATTCACTAATACGGCACTATTAACCGAAAAATGAAATTTTCTTCTTTTTGTCCAAGATGTCTATTATGGTTACTAATCTTTGATTGTCTCCATGTTTTGATCTTTATTTTGGAATTCTGCTTCAAAATTGGTTATTATGGAGTATTATTTAACTTGGATAAAACTGTAATACGAATCCCTAATATTAGTTCTTTTATCTCACTGGATTCGTTTTCTTTAAGATATTTTTCATCATTCTCAGTCCTAAATGATGATATAACTGAATATCTTTGGATCTGTAATGCAAAGATGAATGATTACCTAATGAATATCTTTGGCCCGTAGTGCAAAGATGAACAGGTGTTGAGATGAACATGACCAACTGGTGCTACAAATGAATATTTTTGGCCTGTAGTGCAAAGATGAATATTTGATTCAAGATATATATTGATTGATGTTACAGGGATAAAATATTGATAATGAACTTTTAAATCTTAGAAGATAGTAGAATTCTTTCTCTACTTGACTCTTCTAATGGATTGCTGTTTTCGCTGCAGTTGTTGATCTAAAACTTGTTGCCTATTATATTTTATCAGATTATTCCCTGTTGAAGACTAATAATAATTTGTTGTATATTATCTTAGTCACAATATTCTTTACTGGGCTAGTTGAGCTCACCATTTTCCTTTTTGTTCCATTGTTCTTCTCAGGAGGAGAGAATTTAGCAGGAACTAGCCAGGGTATGGAGTGATGATTCAAGATAGTTGTTTTAATAGTCCTCACTATTTTGTAAAATAGTGTATCAATAATTGTAATGAGGACTTCTTTTGAGTTTTTATACTCTCTATTAGACAATATTTGTATTCAAACTCACAGTATATGTGTTGTCGTATTTTGCACGACAATTATATTACTGAAGTTGTATTTGTTTCTATACCATGTATTTGGCAACTCAGAATAGGTGATGTATACCTATTTTGGGGGCATCACAACAGTAACCCTCAAACCACGGAGACAGTCATGTGGGATAGTCAAATCAAACCCCGGAGACAGCACCTGTGGGACATCAAATCAACCACTGGAGACAACCCCGAGGAAAGACAGAGATAATAGCAGTCAAAGCCCCAAAAATAACCCCGAGGGACAACAACATAAAAAAATTCTCCACCTACAGAGAAGGTTACAAAAATTCATCGCAGCAATCCCAAGCGCAAACTACGTAAAACAACTCAACGGACTTCCTGTAAAGACCCGAAGATGCCAGTTTGGTTATGGACCCATCTTCTCAGATTCAAAAAAGGGCAAGCCATATGTCATTACGTAGTTCTCAGAAAGACCTTTCGAAATGGTATGGACACATCTCTATAGGATTCCAGATTGCAAGTTACGGACGTTTCAACAAACAACTCGTCGATCGAGGTGCACGTACTTGGAGGCGGAACCCACTAGGGCATTTCTGTAGGTCTACCCGTGGAAGCCCGAGTCTATATATATCAGACCCCCCTAGCTCATTTCAGCAGATTTGAAGAGAAAGAGAGGGCCTAAGAGTAAAAATTCGAGTATATGAGAGAGAAAGGGAGCTTTTCTTCTGTTTAAACACTGTAAATCTCTATTCTAAACACTTATATATATATATATATATATATATATATAAACTTCAACATATCAAGTTTTAACCGGAGGAAATTGAGTTTAAAGGCGTCTAAAGTTGTTCGATAGCAGTTCTCAGTGACATACTATAAGATCTCTTTAGATCTGCTTTCTTTGTTTGCTCTACTATATATATAAGTGCTATATATATAGTTAATAGTTAATATTGGTTAGATCTAACTTTTTAACCGATCATTACATGTAAATAGTCCATATTTGCATTTTATTGACTAGATCTAGCTTTTAATCGGTTCAAAACTTGAACCTGGAAGCTAGAATGGCTAAGATATGTATAGATCTAGTTTTCTTTCTAATTTTGTAAATATTTAGCAACCACATGACCCTAGAACTGTATCTAGAGGAAACGAGATGCTTGCATACTCGCATACAAGGATTTAACTGATGAATCCATTGTTTTTCGACATTTAGAAGTAAATACGCATTTTATTTCAATATATTCATCGTGCAGGTTGTTTAAATGATATTATGTGAGCCTAGGAACCCCAGGGTCGATGATTCAATCAATGAATCTAGATCCGGTTCCCATGATGGACTAGTTCAAGTTGTACAGTGATCAGCTTGCAACCCATTGTATAGTAACCGTGGGACCTTAAAACGGTTATCCGGATTTAAAGCCTCAAAATAGTGAAAATTGTGGTTTGTAGTGTTCGGGCTCACTTCGATGGATTTCATGCCTATAAGGAGCCCAACACTTGTAGATAATATTTACATATTGTCAAAGATGCTGCACATCTTAAATAAAAGCAAATCAAGCCGAATATGGAATAAAATGGAAGTATCAAAGGCCCCAATTCCTATACGAGCGAAAAGGTTTGAAAACGGCTTTTCAAAACATCATTTTTCATATGCCTGTTAAAATTGAACTTTTCAATAATTCAAACCCCTTCGTATATAGTTCCAAAGAGGCATAACACTCCTTTCAAAGCACTCAAGCACAATTATCTGCATCACACACACACACACTTTACATGCTTAGGAATGAAAAAATAGCGGTAACCGTGTTTCACGGAAGTCGGGGGGTGCCTAACACCTTTCCCTCACTTAAGCAAGCCCCCGAACTCTATGAATCTCGTGTTCCAAACCAATTAAACAGAGTCACATATTGGGCCATATTGCAAAGAAATATCTTTCAAAACTCGGATGAGTTAATACATCTATTTAAACTCATATCAACTGCCGACGACTTTGTTTAATTCGGCCCAATCATTAAAATCAAACTTTTCAAATCGTCGACATTGTATGTCGATCTTTCCAAAATTTCACCCTTTAAAGAAAGTTAATTTAAATCACATTGCGAATATATAAAGGGTAGAGAACGCGATATGAAGGAAAAATCTCTGCGTTAACAACTCTTATTCACCAGAGGAGTTACGTACCTCTATTTTTGATATTTCTAGTATGTACGTATTCTCACACCGGAACTATCCCCCGTCGGCCCTAGCTGCCAAACTTTAAACTTTAATAACATTTGCATTTATAATTACAAAATTTATTACAAAGGTTTAAAACACAAAAAATATTAATATAATTATTAATATCAGATATATACTTACTCTTTTCTCTTTACAACTTGAACCTATTTATGGATTTGCACTTGTATAATCAATGGTATGTAAAGAATATATATGGTCTCCTATTTATGGATTTGCACCTGTATAATCAACTGTATTTAAAGAATATATATGTTGTATTCTCATGGAGTATGATAAAATCTTTGTATACTACTTATTAATATAAAATATAGTAAACAACCCCCTCTCTTCCTCTCTCTCTCTCTCTGTATATATATATATATATATATATATATATAT
Organism: Panax japonicus; assembly: GCA_020205505.1. Taxonomy (NCBI): domain Eukaryota; kingdom Viridiplantae; phylum Streptophyta; class Magnoliopsida; order Apiales; family Araliaceae; genus Panax; species Panax japonicus. The sequence continues at coordinate 42,522,198 of CM035111.1, forward strand.
ATATATATATATATATATATATATATATATATATACCGCAAGGATCAAGAGCATTCTCCTTAAATAGCACTCCTTTATTAAAACTACGTCGTTTTGGAGTCTTTTTTAAAAAACAAGTGGGGCCGTGGGTGGTTGCTCTCTCTCTCTCTCTCTCTCTCTCTATATATATATATATATATATATATATATATATATATATATATATATATATATAGGCTCTCTCCAGCGAACTAGAGGGAGTTAAGAGCGAATTGGCTATACCGTCGCTATAGCATAAAAAACCGGTTTTCTATGCTATAGCGACGAAAAGAGCATTCTCCTTAAATAGCACTCCTTTATTAAAACTACGTCGTTTTGGAGTCTTTTTTAAAAAACAAGTGGGGCCGTGGGTGGTTGCTCTCTCTCTCTCTCTCTCCTCTCTCTCTCTCTATATATATATATATATATATATATATATATATATATATATATATATATATATATATATATATAGGCTCTCTCCAGCGAACTAGAGGGAGTTAAGAGCGAATTGGCTATACCGTCGCTATAGCATAAAAAACCGGTTTTCTATGCTATAGCGACGAAAAAAACCGTCGTTATAATCGGTTCGTTCTTAGTTTGCTCCTTCCAGTTCGCTGGAGAAGCGGACTGTATTTATATATATATATATTTATATATATATATATATATATATATATATAGAATGAGGATTCTGTCCGGGAGTCCGGACAGGTCCTAAAATGCGGTCCAAAAATTTTATTTTTTTTTTGTTTTTTTTTTTGAAACAACTAAAAAAAAAAAAATTATGGAACTGAAATTTTTCCATAATACAGTGTTTTGGGTGTGTTTTTAATACCTATACCAACCAATGTATGTACAGTCTGCCCAGACTGTACAAAAATATTTTGGTATAGGCATCCAAATCACGCCCAAAACACTGTATTATGGAAAAATTTCAGTTCCATAATTTTTTTTTTAGTTGTTTCAAAAAAAAACAAAAAAAAAAAAAGGTCCGGATTTTGTTAAAATCCGGGAGTCCGGACCTGATCCGGACTCTATATATATATATATATATATATATATATATATATATATATATATACTCTATTTGTTCTAAAATATAAAAATCATTTTGACTTTTGGAAGTTAACTTATAATATTTTAAAATTTAATATAGTTGTGATTCACTTAAGTTTTTAAAAACAATAAATCATTTAATTAGAAATATTTTTAAAATATTCTAAAATATTAAGATCTGGATTAGATAAATTTAAATCACACCAGTTTTATATTTAAAATTTTCTCAAATAGGTTTTTAAAAGTAGGGAGTATATGTATAATTGTATACTCTCTTATAATTAGTAGAAATTCATAATTTTCAAAATTAAAACATTTTAATTATGACATATATATTAAATTGAACAAGCTGGATCTTTGAATTTTTAAAATTATTAGAGATTATTCACTATAAGAATATTAATTATTAGGTAAATAACTATAATTCAATCTAATAAAATCATATACTCCCTATAATGAAAATAAATAATGAAAACTCATATATTCACAACAGAAAATCATCGCTACTTTTTATATGAAAATATCAAAAAATCAGCAAAATTTCTTTTGTCCACAAATATTTGTACTTCCACCGGCATTCCAAATACAAAGTATCTTTGCTCTCCAACGTCTCCATTGCATGCCAAGACTAAAATTGTATCATCTTTTTGGACAAGATTAGCATTTTTTTGAACTTTATTATTTCTTGCGGAGGCATTTCAAAGTTTAATAACCAGATTTCCAATAATTATAACACCCATAATGGGATTTATAGTACTATTAGCCTCTTGATGATTTCTCCAAGAAAAGATCGATCATTTGTTTCGATTTTGATTTTTTTTTCTCTTAAACTTTCTCTTCTGGCTACTTCCAAATCCACAAGCAAAACTATAATGTTGACTTTTTGACATTAGCCAAATTAAAGTATGCTTGCTGTGAGAATAGCTTTCAACTGCACCTTCTTGAAAGGTTTAAGTAATTAATACCTAATTCAGGTGTTGTTAGATTATATTAATGTGGGTTAAGAATGTTGTTGAATTAGTTGCAGGTTTCTTGTTGTGCTAGTATTTGTGCACAAAGACGGACGGACGGACGTGGATCGGAACGAATTTGGATTCCATGCAATCTACATTAATTTCGACAAATCTATAGAAACGATATGCATTCGTATAAGTACAGAGTTGAAATTTATAATTCTTGTATGACAAATGTCATCGGGAAAAACTACTTTTATGCCAAAGTTATAGTTTTCCTCTACATAGCCTTTTCCTTTTGTTTTTAAAATTCATAGCCTAAAGAAAAGATAGGATCATACCTCCTATACAAAGGATTAGAATTATCTTAAAATGAATCGAATTACAAGTTAAACAAATAACTAAACAAGAAAAAAAAAAAACAAAAGCTCTATGCTGACAAATTTTTAGAGGGCTGGTACATGACTACTACATCAGCCACAACATATATATATATATATATATATATATATATATATGTATGTAAATGTATTATTCTCATCTGCTCCTCTTAATTTCCCTATTCATTTCAAAAACACACTTATTTTATTCTACCAAACATGGACTAATATTCATCGCTTGAAGCTAGGCTCCTCCTCGGTTCTTCATTCATATAGTGTAAAGTTTTTGCTTAGGCATGTCCTTCACAATACCACACAATGGTGTGTTATCAGGGATGTTGTACTCGTCCCGTAGCGATCGCTCCGGTGAGAGAACACTTATGTAGAGTTGTTGCCCCAAGTATGAGCGCTCCAACATCATTGACTTAACGTTCCACATCCCAGCATTGTCTAATGTCAACATAACTGCTGCCCAGCCTTTAGGGTACACTTGGATGGTTGTTCTGCTCACTGTATCAAGAAGATTGTAATTTTTTCTCTTTTCTGGTGACCATGTCCCTGCTTCGATTCTGTTGCAATAGTAAGAAAATTGTACATTTAGTACTTAAATTTTATTTTTATCCTAGTAAAATTATCTATCAGAGAAAGGAATGCTGCAGCAATTGTTTATGTAAGTTATATATGTGTATATTGACTTACGCGACTGGGAAGAAAGAATATCCAGAAATGTGCCATGTTTGAATGCTATTCTCATGATTCTCAAATATGATTTCTACAAAATTTCGAAAAGTGCCATTGAGTACGTTGGGTTCCATTCTGACCACCTCCTCGTCCTTTGCTGGCGGATCGTCCTTAATAATGTCGTATTTGAACACCTTGTCTGCAACTCCAAAGTACTCCGCTAGCTTTAGTGGGGTCTCCGGATCTTTGTGGGACACCCCGTTGATGGCGTATCTAAGCTTTCCGTCCACGGTGCCCGCCGTGTTCGCAAGCTTGATGGTGCGAGTGATATTGATCTTTCCGTAATGGTAAGAACCTTGAGGGTTCGGGCGAGCAGCACTCGCTGTGAGGTTCCATCTGTACGAGCGGAACTGGTTTAGAGACCAGGCCCAACCCGTAGGAGCCTCAGGGAGGACTGGTGAGGCTGGTCCTTTGCCACCTACGTAACGAATGGTGGCCGTTGAGGTCAACACGATCTTTGAAAACCGTGTAGAAACCACCATGAAGTAGTCCTTAGGCTCTTGGTCCATGGTTACCAACACGGAGTAGCATTGCCCTACGTGCACGTCTAGTGCATCGTACACGTTTTGCACTGTGTGTGATCCTTCGATCTCCACTAATTTCATCAAGTGGTTCTGAATACGCACGTTAAGCGAGTACTTGAATCCCACATTACAGAACCTAAACCGATAAGTCTTGCCAGGTAGCAAGTTAAACATCGGCTCGTCCTTCCCGTCTCCTTTACCGGCCTTACCATTGATAATAACTCCGTCAGGCTTCTGTAGGGTACGACCGCTATCCAATTGTTTCTTCAATGCCGAGTGACTCTTAGTATACCAATCGCCAATCATGACTGAAAACTCGGCCTCAGGGTCCGGGAACGGAATTGGGATGAGATTGCGACTATGAACGCGGATGCTACCATAACCGCCTGCGGCCTTATGCATGGCCGTGGACGGATAATAGTAGTAGCTACCTATCTGATCCTTAACTTGGAACTGGTAGGTATAATTGGTTCCCGGGAAAATCGGGCAGCCTAGTTCCTGCCAAGCCTTCTTGCCAGGAATTCTTCCTTTGTTGAATACCGTGCCAATGGAAAGAGATTGGCTCATCGATTTTGTTAAAAACATTGACCACAATATTGTTATTGGAAGTGCAATTTATGTAGGGACCAGGAAATTCGCCATTGATGAGAATAATTTGTTGGGGCACACCCAAGGGAGAGAGGGTGCCATAAGTAACATCCCATGTAAAGAACAAATATGGGTCCTCCCCATGGACATATGCCAATAGACAAGATAACAACAAACCAAGAACTTGAAAATTTACCCTACCCATATTTTATTTTCCTTCACTTTCTCTATATATGTATATATATATAGACACCTCTATATCTCTCTGTCTTGTTTTTGGTATTCTTTAATATTTGTTGTTTGTTGGACACCTCTTTTGGTGAAAGAGAGGTGAGAGTTTGATGTTTTGGGAAGTGGCATTGGAACCTCCATTTCTTTTTTATATATACGAGTAAGATGGGCATGATCATTTAGAGGAAGAGAAATGATAGCCTTTGAATCCCCTTAATTCATCGTTCACTCATTCTCCTTGCATTCAGCTCTTCCTTTACTATCTTTTTATCCCTCCTAGTCTTTTGCTCAATCTATATCTAAAAATTGTCTTCCTAATATTTCTTACTTTTTTTATCATAGTTGATCCTATTTTATTTGTCCATGTTATTTGTGGTAATTAAGGGCGTGGAAATAGTCATGCATAGAGCATAGCACTGGCCAACCATTTGGATTTTGGCAATTTAAAAAATCCTTGAATTTACATAGACTAAATTGAGACCAACACTGACCAGATAACCATTAGGAAGAAATATTCTTGGTTTTGTACTCCCTTCTTTCCAAACGAAAAAAAAAATAAAAATCAAAAGTAAACAATTCTTATAATTATACTCCGTCCGTTGCAAAAGTAAACAACTAGCATATTAAATTTCAAATTAATGTGAATATATTTAATTTTAGTTTATACTATTATTATAATTGTATAGTGTAGCGCTCCCAAATCCGGGTCTATTTTTACATCTGGATCTGGTGCTCCACGGTACTACCCATTCAGCATACTCTTAAGATATGAATGTAATTAATATATTATTAATTACAACATATCACTTCTAATCCCAAGTTCTAAGACATTTACATATTCAAATTATAATATTAATGAATATTACAGCATTATAAATATTACAATTAAAACATACTATTACATCACAACATGTAATTATGTACATCTAAATCTTCTTCTTTAACACATCCATTTCTCTTAACACCATCTGACTATTTAGGCCCTTCCGTTCTAGCTGCAAAAGTTTTAGAATTTCGCAAGAGTGAACATTTAATTTCTCAACAAGTCATAGCAGTTGAATAAACAACAAAATCAAGAATTAATTCATCATTCTTTGAAAACTTCATCAACTGAACAATAGTTGAGAAGTCGTTCGAATAAACAGGAATAAATCAAATTCCGTTCATTTTTAACCATCACTCATTTTAATTTATTAAATGGTCCTAAAGACCTTCACCTTTATCTTCTTTACATCGTATGTTTTGACACCAACCATGTCTGCATTATTAGTATGACACAACATGTGTATGTTTCACTTCTGAATCTTAACTTCCATATCTTAGGGTATCTTCTCTTATGCTTACACCAAAATCCACACTAATTTAATCTAATTTTGATTAACATTACTTAACTTTCATTAATTATTCATCATTCTCTCTATCACCTTAACACGTGTCCAGTCGAAACAATTAACATGAACTTATTCATAACGCAGTTCATGAATAACATAATGCTTAACAACTTGAACAGTTCAACAATTAAACAGTTCATCTCAAAAGCATATAAGTGCAGATAATTGGCACATAGCACAATTCATAAATAAACATCTTGTAAAAACACAACACATTTGCACAAAGATAAGAAACATGCATTCAACTCAATAATTTGAATGAAGTTAGAAAACTTGCCTTAGGCGTTTCTTTACAGCTTACGTTATATTACTCTTCAAACGACCTATATATATCATTAAGGTAAAACATACCAATTATTCATGTAATGACCCCAAATATTGGTTTACTTTAGCTTATTTCATAATTCAAGATGTCTTTATAAATCGAGATAACATATTTAACTGTATACACTTCGTCATACTTCCCCTTTAGTTTCGTTCATAATCAAAACTTCAATTTCAAAGCCCTATTATGCTTGCATCTTATAACCCAACACATATTAATTCATTCTTTGATTAATCTCCGCGATGTTCATATAATTCATTAGAATCGAAACAATGCGTCAAAACTTCAAAAACGTAGATGGTGACTCGGCGTTCGTAAGTCAACACGCCTTGATTTACTTCTCGTTTAGTATAATTCATCATTTAGACTCACCCCTTCAAAGTTCCTCGATGTCCATATTTTAAACTTAGGAACACATAACATGACTATCACGTGGCATGACATCACGGCATTTAGAAACAGCACATCCGATATATGTACAACACCGCTCGGCGTCGCCCAACACGTCCCGACGTGCATAATGTCGTTCAGTGTCACTTAATATGTGACGCCCCCAAAATAGGTATACATCACGCATTCTGAGTCGCCAAATACATGGTACAGAAACAAATACAACTTCATTAATACAATTGTCGTGCAAAATATGACAACACATATACTGTGAGTTTAAATACAAATACTAGTCTAATAGAAAATATAAAAACTCAAAAAGAGTCCTCATTGAGGACTGCTAAAACAACTTTCTAGAATCATCACTCCATACCCTGGCTAGTTCCTGCTAAATTCTCACCACCTGAGAAGAAAAATGGAACAAAAAGGAAAAGGGTGAGCTCAACTAGCCCAGTAAAGAATATTATGACTAAGATAATATACAACAATTTATCATTAGTCTTCAACAGGGAAAAATCTAATAGAATATAATAGACAACAAGTTTTAGATCAACAACTGCAGCGGAAACAGCAATCCATTAGAAGAGTCAAGTAGAGAATGAATTCTACTATCTTCTAAGATTTAAAAGTCCATCATCAATATCTTATCCCTGCAACATCAATCAATATACATCTTGAATCAAATATTCATCTTTGCACTACAGGCCAAAGATATTCATTTGTATCACCAGTTAGTCATGTTCATCTCAATACATGTTCATCTTTGCACTACGGGCCAAAGATATTCATCAGTTAATCATTCATCTTTGCACTACATGCCAAAGATATTTAGTAATATCATTCATTTAGGACTGAGGATGATGAAAAATATCTTAAAGAAAACGAATCCAGTGAGATAAAAGATCAAAGATTAGGGATTCGTACTTTAGTTTATCCAAATTCAAAAATATCTTATAATAATCAATTGTGGAGCAAAATTCAAGAATAAAGATCAAAACATAGGTACTGTTAGTTCCTAGTAGGCACAAGTTATCTAGAAGGGGGGAGTTGAATAGATATTTGAAAATCTTTTCTCTTTAAACTTGTTCTTAAATAATGATTAAAACTTAGCAGAATTAGTATTTGTTTTAATCTTCTTTATCAAGTAATGGAGTTATGAGCGAGTAAGGCAGTTATGGCAGATATAACAGTTATAGCATATATAGCATGAATGTAAACGACACAGTTGTTTTTAAGTGGTTCAAAGCACTCAAAGCTCCTAGTCCACTCTTCTACTCAACGAGTAGGATATCCACTAAGGATGTCTTTTACAATCTTCTGAATCACACAGATTCCTTCTAGACCAGCAGTCTAGGAACTTCTCTAGTTCACTCTTGAACTCTTTAAGTCCAGCAGACTTGGCTTTCTTACAGTTCACTACGAACTCTTCAAGTCCAGCAGACTTGGTACTCTTCTTCAGTTGATTGATAGTTGTTGAGTTCTTGATGGTTGCTACTCAGTTGCTGTGTAAGCACTGGTTCGTTAAGAACTGAGTAGCTGAGCAAGATTTTCAATATCTCAGATCATAGAGTTGAGCTTGAGAGAGATGTTCACGTTGTTTGATTAATGCTTGTTTATCTCTCTCTCTGTCTGATCTGTATATATGTGATGTTAAAAACTATCCGTTGGATCCATCCGTTGTGGCATTAAATGCATCTGAACTTTCTATACTGTGATGGAGACATTTCTGCACATCTTCTGAATTCTGCATTCTGGCCCACTAACACTGCAGGCTGCTTTCTCACCTACCACCTGAAAAGGTATTTTGTCCCTCTTACCCATGGTACTATCCTTAGCTTCTTCACTACGCTTCTTTGTTGCATACTAAGGATATTTCATATATTCTGGGACTGATGAGCACTGCAGCATCTGGGATCCATTCCTCACTTGTTAAAAACACAGATCATGAGGCTCAACATTTTCTGACATGAGACAGATGATGCTCTACGATTTGGATCGTGGTGTTCTATGATTTAGATCGTAGTGTCATCTTTGCATACTACGTAGCTATTAGTTCAAGAGCACTACGATTTCCCTTCATCCTTCGTACACTACGATCTTCTCTTGCTCGTGTTGTTGACTCTACATTCCCGAGAGCACACTATGATCGTTGACTTGTAAAACTTCATGTTTCCTTCAGCATACTGCGATCGTAGAGTTGGCTCGGCAAACGTTGGGACCACTCTACGATTTCCAAAGAGTCCCCTTCAAGGCAGGCACACTACAATCTTTAGGCTCTACGTTTTCTGCCTTGATTTCTGTAATGTTGATCAGATGGATGCACTACGATTTCTTCAAGACTAATCTATTACATCCTAAGATCAACCTAACAGTTTTGATCTTTCTATCTATACATTCTTTATCAGAATGGTACACGTTGAAAGCTTAGATCAACCTAACAATTTTGATCTATCACTAAGTCCTTGTACATATATTCATTTAAGGACCTTACAAATAATCATGAACATATACATTTAAAACATCAAATCATAATATGCATTCTCCTAACAATCTCCTCCTATTTGATGTTGACATAACCAAGGAGATTTGTTGTCATGATTATTAGTGACTAGATGCATTTGCAGGAAATTTAAACATGACTTAGTATTTCAGTGAGCAGCTGAAATTTCTAGAGAATAAGTATGAATTTATTGATGATCAGAAGATATTACAATTCAGCATTACATCAATAGGAAATTTAAGTTTTAACTTATCTCTGTTTCCTTGACCTCTTATTTGGAGGTGGGTTGGCATACTCCTCAGCCCTTCTTTTCCTTTGAGCTTCCTCATTTCTTGCTAACTCTTCTAGCTCGCTTAGACTTAGAACTGGATTCTCTTCATGTTTGCGCATGAATGCAGGATCTCCAACTGGCATTCTTATGCGTACAGTAGACACGTCTTGTGAGCTAGGAGTTGGCTCCTGATGACTCAGAGGTATAGCTATTACAATTGCCTGCTGACCAGATCGTTGAGTATGATGATGTGTTAGTCTTGCAGGAGGGCTTCGTGATGTCTGAGTATGAAATTGACTTCTCCACCTTTCTTGAGTTTCATGACCTCTTCCTCTGCCTTGGCCTCCTTAATCTCCTTTCCCTTTATTATTCTCCCCCTTTATGTCAGCATCAAGGGTTCGAATGTCGGCAGACAGCCGATTAACTCCTTGAACAAGCTCGCTCAGTTGGCTTTGGGTTTGAGCGATGTCCTCCCTATTTTCCTTGATCTGTTTTTCAGATCTTGCTTCTTTATTTTGGAGGGCTGACAGAATCATATCATTATGTTTCTCCTGATTTGCATAAGATTTTTGGAAGTTGTACACAGAAGCTTTCAAGTTAAGAATATTGTCCAGCATATTTTTATGTTGAAGATCTTGGTGTTTCTGCATTTTGAGTACAGCCTCTCTTTGCTTGGCAGCAACCTGTAAGTGGATCTCATCTTTGTCTGATATACTCTTCAGAATCTCTTTGATAATTTCCCTTAGCCTCTTTGTAAGCTCAGTATTCATAGTGCCAGGGAGATTATTTGTAGTTGTGATCATTTGATTTAGCCGGATATTGATGAGATCAGAGTGAGTTTCAGGCTTGCTTCTATAGACTTGACCATTTTTTCAGAGGTGTCTTTCAAGTCATCCATGGTAGGTAGGCTTGGGAGAGTATCATTTTCTTGAGGATTGTTCATTGGAGGGGTTTTTGGGTGAGATTGATCTTGCAGATTGTAAAGAGTGAGATCAAGACTGAGGTAGTCATGTGATGAGGAGGATAGTATATCAGCTGGAGGGGCTTGGGTTTGGATATATGGGATAGGTGACTCTACGATTTCAATATTGGACTCTATGATGTGGCTTGAGTCTAGGAATCGTAGAGTTGGTGATTTGAGGGAGCAGGGTAAGGTTGACTTCTTCTGGTTCTTCAGTTACAGAATTTTGGGATTCTGCAACTAGAAACTGATTTACTAGATTGAGAGTTACTTCCAGCCATTTAGGAAATTCATAGAAATAGCTAAATGAAGATGATGACAGGTGATTAACTCTAAATTTGGTAGGGATAGACAATACCTCAGGTTTATCTTTTGATGAGGAATGGTTGGTAAGCAGCTTCTTGGCAAAAATGACTATCCCTGGAAATCCATTAGCCAGAACTGAGATTGCTGGATATTCCTTGAAGCTCCAGAACATGTGATCCCATGAGTTTAGGATTTGAGCTTGATGGTATGCCATCATAGGTAGGTAGGAATATAGTTGAGTGTACATATAGCTCCTAAATCCATCTTTCCCTACACCAGTGATTTCAAGCTCATCATTATCATCATCTTTTTCTTCTTCATTTTCTTCTGAAGATTCCATTATCTCAATGGTCTCTGGAGGGTTTGGCATTGGCTCAATTTCATCTTGAGCAATGACCTCTTCTTCAGCCATTGGGATGTCATGAGGCTCCCCCTCAGCATGAACATCTTCTTGGAGGTTTAGAAACTCCCCCTCAAGGTGGTATATCTTCTTGAGCCGAAGACTTCTTCCCCTCAGCTGGTGTATACTCAATCATGAGAATTTCAGGGATCTCCCCCTCAGCTGAAGCATCTTCTTCTAAGTTTGCTTGGCACAATTCTACTTTTGTAGCCATACTCTTGGCTTCCTTCTTCAACACTTTTTCATTTTCAAGAATATACTTCTTGACCAGCTTCCTCTTTGATTTGCTGGGTTTAGCCACCATTTCTGGATTCTCTTGAGTCTTTGCTTTGCCATGTTGAACAGCCACTCTTCTTGAAGCAGCTTCTTCCATTTCTGCCACACTTGGCATGGTCTCAGAGAATAACAGAGACTCTACGATCTAAGAAACTGTTGGTCTTTTAGACTTATGACCAGTTTTGTTCTTCTTTAGGATCTGTGATATGGTGGCTTGATCCTCTTCAGCTTCTTCTTGCTGTTGCATCTTCCTTAGCCTCCTTAGAGTCTCCATGTCACAGGACTCTACAGGAATGTCAGTTGTAGATCCTTGAGGCTCTTCAATTTGTCTTGCCCTTAGATTTCTCTTGCCCTTGCTTTTTCTGGCAAGAGTAGAGGGTTCTCCCTTATCAGTTTCTCCTTCTTCTTCAACTTCTCTGACAACAGACATGCCTCTTGGAAAGCCTGCCTCTTTTAGTTCTCCAGTTCTCCCACTGGACTCTGTCATCATTCAAACATACTCAGCAGGGTTCCTTTCCCAGTTCTTAAACAACTGCTGGGTAATTCTTCGATTTGGATTGATGGCTTCTCCTTCATCATCCCCTATTTTGTCACCCAGTGCAGATTACAGAATGATGCTTATGAATCTCTCATACAGCATCTTCGGGGTGCTCTTTGATTTCTTCGAGTTGATGATCCACTTGTCGATCCACTCGAGCAACACAGCCCCATAGTTAAGTTGTGTACCATGAACCATGGCCGTCATGAGCTTAAGCTGAGTCTCATTTACCTGAGTCATGACCTAAGCTTTTACAGCAGATGCATTTCCCAATAATGTCAGCCAAAAATTTGTACCTCTGAGAGTAACTCCTTCTTTTTGTAGCCTCTCACAAAGGGGATTCTTTTTGTGATGCATTTTCTTCAATCCCTCTTGGAAGCCTTATGCTGTCTAGAAATGGGTGCCCCACATTCTTGAAACCTAGGGCCAGGTTGAAGTCTTTGTCCCTGAGTCTCATTTTTACTCCCTTTACTCGAGTAGTGATGGTGTTGTGTTCGTACACTCCAATCTTGTAGAACTCCTTCACTAACTTTGGATAGATGAGTATATCGGTGCTCAACGCCTCTTTGAGACCCGCCTTCTTCAGTAAGGCCAGCGTCTTGTGAAATTTTGGTGGAGCATCCTTGAACTCGTCGAAACAGAGTCTGTAGCCTGAAATTACATTTGAAGCAGCCATTGATTCTGTAGTTGAGAAGTGGGATACGACTGAGCTTTCTTTTAATTTAGGGTTTTGCTTTGAGAGAGAGAGAGAGAGAGAGATAATCTTTTGAACTTCAGATTTCAAAAACACGGTTCCAATTTGTACTTGTAGCTTCCCTCTCTCTTTTTGACTTAGTGGGATAGGTGTTGCCTTTTCCTTAGCTCTACGATTTTGACTGTGCATGAATGTACTGATTTGCCCTTTGATTCTTCAGAGCTGAGATGTCCTTAGGATGACTACGATCGTAGAGGTATTCTTCTGGTCGTTGAGTCTGTCCTGCGATCGTCGAGTCTGTCCGGCAGTCGTTGAGTCTGATCACCGTTCGTAGATTCTGTCCTACGATCGTCGAGTTTGTCCGGCAGTCGTTGAGTCTGATCACCATTCCTACAGTCTGTCCTATGATCGTCGAGTCTGTCTGGATCCTTGTGATGAGTTTTTGATTAAGCATTCTTTTTAAGGTAACTCAGGAAGGGCCAACCTCTTGGTGTGATTCAAGGGTTAGGTTTTTCCCTGAGGCACCTCTTAGAGAGATTGCTTTGTTATGAAGCTTGTCATCACAGGATTCACTTTGCTTGTTGAAAGGGCTTTTGGCCATCGTCCAGTCTGCACTATGATAGTTGAGTCTTTGCTACGATCGTTGAGATAGTTGTCTGTTCAGCTCTACGATCGTGAACTTTCCTTGATCATGTCTACAATTTTGAGTACAGCCTTTATATCTGTCATGGTTAGCACAATCTAGAGCATACATTTTATGGTTGAAGATTTAGCATGCCTAGCTCACTAATTAAGTTGTTAAATCTGGATTCATCTAGTGGTTTTGTAAAAACAGCATCAAGTTGATTTTCAATAGGGATATATTGTAAAGATATAGTTCCATTTTGCACATGATCCCTAATGAAGTGATACCTTATTTCTATATGCTTGGTCCTAGAATTAATGACAATATTATGAGTTATTGCTATAGCACTTGTGTTATCACAGTGTATGGGAATAGATTTAAAATCGAACCCATAGTTAGCTAGCTGATTTCTCATCCATAGGATCTGAGCACAGCAGCTCCCAGCAGCAATATATTCAGCTTCTGCAGTTGAAGTAGACACTAAGTTTTGTTTTTTGCTAAACCAAGATACAAGTCTGTTTCCAAGAAGTTGACAGGTGCCACTGGTACTTTTTTTATCTATTTTGCATCCTGCAAAATCAGCATCTATGTATCCTATCAGTTCAAATGAGGATTCCTTGGGATACCACAGCCCCAAGTAGGGTGTACCCTTGAGATACCTGAAGATCCTCTTTACAGCAGACAAATGTGACTTTTTAGGGTTAGCCTGAAATCTAGCACATATGCATGTTACAAACATTATATCTAGTCTACTGGCAGTTAGGTATAAAAGAGACCCGATCATTCCTCTGTATTGAGTGATATTAATACTTTTACCTTTCTCATCCTTGTCAAGCTTGGTTGCAGGAGCAATTGGTGTTTTCATGGAAGAGGCTGATTCCATGCCATACTTCTTTAGTAAGTCTGTGATGTATTTGGCTTGGTTGATGAATATTCCTTCATCAGTCTGCTTCACTTGCAGTCCAAGGAAGAAATTCAGCTTACCCATCATACTCATTTCAAACTTGCTCTGCATTAGCTTAGAGAATCTCTTACATAACTTTTCATCAGTAGAACCAAAAATGATATCATCAACATATATTTGAACTAGCAAGACTTTGTCTTTATGCTTTCTAAGAAATAGTGTGGTATCTACTCTACCTCTAGTGAACCCATTTTCTATTAAGAAGTTAGTCAGTGTTTCATACCATGCTCTAGGTGCTTGTTTAAGACCATATAAAGCTTTATCTAATCTATAGACATAATTGGAAAGAGATGAATTGATGAAACTTGGAGGTTGTTCTACGTAGACTTCTTCTTAAAGCTCTCCATTTAGAAATGCACTATGTACATCCATCTGGAAGACTTTGAACTTCATGTGGGCAGCAAAGGCAAGAAAGATTCTGATGGCTTCTAGTCTGGCAACGGGTGCAAATGTCTCATCATAATCAATACCTTCTTCTTGAGAATAGCCATTTGCCACTAATCTTGCCTTGTTTCTGGTGATGACCCCATCTTCATCCATTTTGTTCCTGAAGACCCACTTGGTTCCTATAACAGGATGACTCTTTGGTCTTGGTACCAATCTCCACACTTTGCTTCGTTCAAATTGGTTGAGTTTTTCCTGCATGTCTTCTATCCAACTGGAGTCTTCCATAGCATCCTCTATCTTCTTTGGCTCTATCTGTGACAGGAAGCTTAGATAGAAGCATTCATTATGAGTAGTAGCTCTTGTTTTAACTCTTGCACTTGGATCTCCAATGATTAGATCCTGAGTATGATCTCTTACCCATCTGTTCCCTGTTGGGACATCTGTCCTGATGCCTTCCTGTCTTAGGTCTTCAAGGTTTATCTCTTCTTCTTGGAGTGGAGGCTCGCTGTCTTGGATGGACCTCTCTACGATTTCATTATCATGCTCTACGATTTCACTGTCTGGTACTACGATCGTAGTGTTGAGCTCGACGATTGCACTCGTAGTGTCTGCACTATCGGTCGTAGTGTCTAGAGGCACTGCTTTGTCTGAGTCAGTTTCATCAAAGATGATGTGTATTGAGACTTTGACATTCAGTGTCTTCTTGTTGAATACCCTGTAAGCTTTGCTGTCTGTGGCATATCCAACAAAGATCACTTCGTCTGACTGGGGCTGGAATTTTGTCAGATACTATTTTCCATTGTTGAGAATCTAGCATGCACAGCCAAAGACATAGAAATAGCTGACACTTGGCTTCCTTCCTTTCCACAGTTCGTAGGGTGTCCTCTAGATCGTAGAGTGAATTAATGATCCGTTCTGAGTGTAGCATGCAATGTTGACAACTTCTGCCCAGAAGTATTCAGGCAGATGAGCTGCTGCTAGTAGATTCCTTCCAGCCTCTATCAGAGTTCTGTTCTTTCTTTCAGCAACTCCATTTTGTTGAGGAGTTCGTGGAGCTGAGAAGTTATGACTAATGCCATTGTCTGAGTAGAACTTGTCTATTTCTGAGAAATCGAATTCTCTTCCATGATCACTCCTTATTGCCTTGATTTTCTCTCCTTTCTCATTCATCATCAGTCTGAACATCTTGATTAATTCGGAGCTCGTTTCATCCTTTGAAGTTAGGAAGAATACCCATGTGAATCTGGTGTAGTCGTCGATTACAACCAGAGAGTATCTTTTTCCTCCAAGACTGGTTGTTGGGATTGGCCCAAAGAGATCCATGTGGAGGAACTGCAGGGGCTTGTCAATGGAGTTGGCAGTCTTGCTCTTGAATGAGCTTCTGGTTTCCTTTCCAAGCTGACAGGCGTTGCATGACCTTTCCTTAACAAAGTTGAACTTGGGTAGGCCAGATACGAGATCTTTTGATGCTAGTTTGGACATGTTTTTGAAGTTTAAGTGAGACAGCCTTCTATGTCATAGCCAGCTTATTTCCTCGGATGCTTTTGCCAGAAAACATATTGTTTCATCAGAGCTTAGTTGACCGAGATCTACTATATAGACATTTCCTTCTCTTGTTCCGGTTAGCTTTATGGCTGATGCCTTCAAATCTCTGACTTGACATTGATTATTGAGAAATGTTACTTGGTGACCCTTGTCGTAGAGTTGACTGATGCTTAGAAGGTTGTGTTGAAGTCCTTTCACATAAGCTACTTTGTTGAAGGATACTGCACCATTGCCAACAGAGCCATATCCTCTTGTCTTGCCCGAGCCGTTATCTCCAAGGATAGTAGAGCTTTGTTCCCTGTCATATGCCTTGAGCATCCACTGTCCAGATACCATGTTGAGGTTGTGAAGCTCTTTTCCTGTCAAAACATTTGAAACTTCATTTTGGTACCTATATTTGCATGGGTCCTTCTTTGTTAGTGCCTTTGGGGACCCAAATTTGTCTAATCTTGGGTCTCACATGCATAAAATTATAATAACACTTTGTAGCCCTATGACCATATTTATTGCATATGAAACATCTATTATAATGCATGCCTATGTGTGTGTGGTGATTCATCTTCCACTTGGACTTGTGTGGTTCCTTAGTTAACCTTCTGTTAAACTGATTCTCTTTCTTCCACGTGTCCTTAGGTTTCATAAATAGTGATGAGTGTGCCTTACCTCTACTGTACCTTCCCAGTTGATTCGTAGAGTTGGTTTTGTTTGACTCTACGATTCTTCGAGGTTGGTAAGTAGAGGTTAGGTTACTCTTTTCCTTGATGAAACCCAGACCAGCGTGAGATCCTTTACTTCTCTGAGTATAACTAGAGACAGTAGAACAAGGTTCAACTGGTTCTTCTAACTGTGAGGATTTCACAAAAGCAATGTCTCTACCAAAACTTGAGACATTACTAGTGCTAGTTTCCATTGTCTTTTCCACACTTAGCTCTGAGATGGATTCCCCAAAGCCTAAGCATGTTCTGTCGAATGTGCTTCTCTGACTAGAGAGCAGGCAGTCCATGGATGATGAGGATCTATTCCATGCAGAGATAGTCTTCTCCAGATCCTCAATTTTAGAGGTTATCTTAGACTCTCTTTGTGCATGATGTGTGTTTGTCTGTTTTAAAGTTTCATTCTCAGCTTCAAGCTTGGAGAAAAGATTGGTACTTAGAAGGGCTGTTTCAAGCTCTTCTTAAACATTCTTCTTCTCCTCTTGAAGAAGTAAATGATCTTTAGACAAGACTCTGAACCACTTCATGTATTGATGTAGGTCGGTGGTTATGCCATGCAAAGCAGTTTTTAAGTCACTTATATCTACATCAGGAGAATTAAAATTAAATACCTCATCGATACTTACATCATGTATGTTTAGGCTTTGTTTGTCCTTTGCATGTTTGGCCATTAAGAACAGATTGGCCATATGTGGTTCTTCCTCATCTCCGGAGTCTGCATTTGAGTCATTATCTGAATCACTCCCCGATCCTCCGGCAACCAGGCCTTTGTCTCTTTTTTGAGGCCTCTTGATTCCTTTGTATTCTTTCTTTGCATGAGATTTCTTCTTTAGTTCTTCTTTGATAGGCTTGTTGCAGTTGGCAATGCAATGACCAGGTTTCATGCAGTTGTAGCATAAATCATTCATTTGATCCTGGCTGACGTAGTTATTGACTTTCTTTGGCTTGCCAGTTCTGCTTTGTCGCATAAACCTTCTTAGTCTCTTTACCAGCATAGCAAAGTCATCGTCATCGTCTTCATCATCATTAGAGTTAATCTTAGTTATGACTTTTGATACATCTTCATTTGCCTTGAGAGCAACACCCTTATCCTTTCTTCTTCCTTCCGATAAGGTTTCGGCGCGTTGGGTCAACTCCAGTTCGTACGTCAGGAGATTTCCATACAGTTATTGAACTGTCATCTCATTAAGATTCTTTGATTCTCTTATTGTTATTGTCTTTGCATCCCACCTGCTCGGTAGGGCTCTCATGAACTTTGTGGTTAGATCCTTGTTAGGATAGATCTTCCCATACGCTCGTAGAGAATTGAGCAGAACGTTAAATCTTTCATAGGTTGCAGTCACATTTTCTCCCTGCACATGAGCAAACATTTCATACTGCTGTGTCAGGAGAGACTGTTTGTTCTCTCTGACTTCTTCTGTTCCTTCGTGCATAATCAGTAGTGCTTCCCAAACTTCCTTAGCTGTTTTGTTGTTTACAACATTTTCAAACAGATCGTCCTCTAAGGATTGGAACAGGATGTTCTTCGCCTTTTTATTAAGTTAGACAGCTTTCTTCTCTGTGTCTGTCCATTCTTCTTTAACTTTGATTTGTACTCTATTTGGATCGTCAATTGTTGGTGCAAGCTTTGTTGGTATATAGGGCCCATTAAGAACAGTCTCAAATAGATCTTCATCTAATGAGTCCATGTATGCTTACATCCTAACTTTCCAATTAGCAAATTTATCTTTGTTGCACATTGGTGGCTTGCTGCCTCTCCCGGTCCTGGATTCGCTTGGTACGAGTGCCATCTGCATCTACTAAAGCGTGTAAGCTGTAAAATAGAACCTGCTTTGATACCAATTGTTAGTTCTTAGTAGGCACAAGTTATCTAGAAGGGGGGGTTGAATAGATATTTGAAAATCTTTTCTCTTTAAACTTGTTCTTAGATAATGATTAAAACTTAGCGGAATTAGTATTTGTTTTAATCTTCTTTATCAAGCAATGGAGTTATGAGCGAGTAAGGCAGTTATGGCAGATATAGCAGTTATAGCAGATATAACATGAATGTAAACGACACAGTTGTTTTTAAGTGGTTCAGAGCACTCAAAGCTCCTAGTCCACTCTTCTACTCAACGAGTAGGATGTCCACTAAGGATGTCTTTTACAATCTTCTGAATCACACAGATTCCTTCTAGACCAGCAGTCTAGGAACTTCTCTAGTTCACTCTTGAACTCTTCAAGTCCAGCAGACTTGGCTTTCTTACAATTCACTACGAACTCTTCAAGTCCTGCAGACTTGGTACTCTTCTTTAGTTGATTGATAGTTGTTGAGTTCTTGATGGTTGTTACTCAGTTGCTGTGTAAGCACTAGTTCGTTAAGAACTGAGTAGCTGAGCAAGCTTTTCAATATCTCAGATTATAGAGGTGAGCTTGAGAGAGATGTTCACGTTGTTTGATTAATGCTTGCTTATCTCTCTCTCTCTGTCTGATCTGTATATATGTGATGTTGAAAACTATCCGTTGGATCCATCCATTGTGGCATTAAATGCATCTGAACTTTCTGTACTGTGATGGTGACATTTCTGCACATCTTCTGAATTCTGCATTCTGGCCCACTGACACTGCAGCTGCTTTCTCACCTACCACCTAAAAAGGTATTTTGTCCCTCTTACCCATGGTACTATCCTTAGCTTCTTCACTATGCTTCTTTGTTGCATACTAAGGATATTTCATATATTCTGAGACTGATGAGCACTACAGCATCTGGGATCCATTCCTCACTTGTTGAAAACACAGATCATGAGGCTCGACGTTTTCTAACATGAGATAGATGATGCTCTACGATTTGGATCGTGGTGTTCTACGATTTAGATCGTAGTGTCATCTTTACATACTACGAAGCTATTAGTTCGAGAGCACTATAATTTCCCTTCATCCTTCGCACACTACGATCTTCTCTTGCTTGTGTTGTTAACTCTACATTCCCGAGAGCACACTACGATCGTTGACTTGTAAAACTTCATGTTTCCTTCAGCATACTGCGATCGTAGAGTTAGCTCGGCAAACGTTGGGACCACTCTATGATTTTTGAAGAGTCCCCTTCAAGGCAGGCACACTATGATCTTTAGGCTCTACGTTTTCTGCCTTGACTTCTGCAATGTTGATCAGATGGATGCACTATGATTTCTTCAAGACTAATCTATTACATCTTAAGATCAACCTAACAGTTTTGATCTTTGTATCTATACATTCTTTATCAGAATGGTACACGTTGAAAGCTTAGATCAACCTAACAATTTTGATCTATCACTAAGTCCTTGTACATATATTCATTTAAGGACCTTACAAATAATCATGAACATATACATTTAAAACATCAAATCATAATATGCATTCTCCCAACAATCTCTCCCTATTTGATGTTGACATAACCAAGGAGATTTGTTGTCATGATTATTAGTGACTAGATGCATTTGCAGGAAATTTAAACATGACTTAGTATTTCAGTGAGCAGCTGAAATTTCTAGAGAATAAGTATGAATTTATTGATGATCAAAAGATATTACAATTCAGCATTACATCAATAGGAAATTTAAGTTTTAACTTATCTCTGTTTCCTTGACCTCTTATTTGGAGGTGGGTTGGCATACTCCTCAGCCCTTCTTTTCCTTTGAGCTTTCTCATTTCTTGCTAACTCTTCCAGTTCGCTTAGACTTAGAACTGGATTCTCTTCATGTATGCGCATGAATGCAGGATCTCCAATTGGCATTCTCACCAACCAAAAGTGAGGCCCACCCATGTTTTTAATAAAAAATATTTATTTTCCGAAACTTTAATAATTCATAATAAATAGTCCTTTTATCAGAAAAATACGAATTTTATGTCCATTCCATAGGAAATCGATTTCTCTACAACTTTGAAGAAGAAATTTTTTCCAAATTACAAAACATAAAATGCCTGAAATTCACATACGGGCGATTTTTAATACCTCCATTCCGACAAAATACTGATAAAACATCTCAACCTTAATTCCTTCATTTATAACCACAATAAATATATCCACCATTTATATCCACATAAAATAAATATTTTCTTATCATATAAATCAATAATTAATTATTCCTAAATAATATTACAGAATCACAATAATGACAACCAGGTCGTTCCCAGGAAAGTGGGGGCTTTCCGATAAGGATTTCTCCTTATTGGTGTGCAATTGGGTGACCAAAACCCTTTCCTAGACAGAACTTCCTTAGACATTGTCAATAATGCTATCTAATAATATTATTCAAATATAATATGAATTATTGATCTGATAATGGAGATATTGTGCAGTGACAATTATTGAAACAACAATAATATAAAATATTAACGTAGCAATTATTGAATCAATAAAATAAAATATTGAACAGTAATTACTGTAACAATTATTGTGTAGTGCATTCTTACGTAAGAATTAATAATTCAAAAATACTATGCAATACCGTGTGCTACTGTGCAACCACACGTATTACTGTATTTTAACCACCGAGTATTCCAACAGTATTAACGGTAACAACTATGTCGTTATTTGTAAAAACTCAAACTTGTCGTTTTCTTCATCCGATCATTTTTTGTTATGGGGCCCATAAATGGTTACGCCTTCGTACGAATATTCCCCGACAACAAGAATATTCCACGACCAAACGAATATTCCCCGACAACAATGAATATTTTTTAACCACTTACTTATTTTACAAAATTTGTACATTTTACTCATAACCAAAGCATTATATCAAATTAACACCTTATTATTCACAATAATAATTAGAGGAAATTTAATTTTATTTATAAAAAGTTGGGTTCTTACATAATACGCCCCGACGTATATAACGTCGTTCGGCGTCGCGGGACATTTGAAAACAGCTCGGCGCCACGCCCGTGCACAACCCCCTATCAAACTGTCCAGTAGCCCCCAGAAGATGAGGTCCGGGCACCCCCAGCCTTAATGCAGCTGACCATGGCCAATGCACATGCGCCCGACATCAGCCCACAAGCTCAGTTTTACAATTTTGTTGCACCTACTTTGTCGCTTCATAACTTTCTCATCCAATATCGAAATGAGTCTGTTCTTGAGTCATTTTCTTGGTCGTAACATCCTCTAAAATTCCCCCTGGACAGAATAATTTTTTAGATTCTCTAGCTAGTTGAAAAATTGCCTCAAAAATCCTTCTTGAGCCAATTTTGGCTAGATGGCATTTTTAACGTCAAATTTTTAAATCTTCATAACTCGCGTATCTAAAGTCGGATTAAGCTCATTCTTGAGCCTACAACTCACTTTTACTACTCTCTACAAAACCCCCAGAAAATATAATTTTTCGAAAGCATTAATTAACCATAAAATTGGTTCGAAAGCCATACCAAGTAAGGATTTTCAACTTTTAATGTCTTTTACTAAATTTTTTGTCATAACTTTGTTATGAAGTATATTTTACTCTGTTTCACTTGAAACATTTTCGTAACTCACATGAGTACGTTTCCTTCTTTTCGAAATCCATAAATTCCATGCGGACAACGATTTACACAAGTCCGATTAGAGTCATCTACATAGTTTTTCACTCTTTACGCATAAACTTATGTTTTTATTTTTAGTTCCACTTTTTATGCGTATTACCAGTAGTTTAAAAGCATAAACTACCTTATATCGCCAGGATCCACCATGATCCACCACAAACCACAACAACAACAACAACACCAATCAAAACTAAAAAAAACTTAAAAGAGATGAAGGATGATTTCAAGTTTATGGCTTACCTCTTGAAGTTCTTTTCTTCTTCTTCTTCCTTATTTACTAATGGATTATCAAACCTTGATCGTTCTCTTCTTCTTCCCTTTGATTAGTCCAAGCTCTCTCTCTCTCTCTCTCTCTCTCTCTCTCTCTATATATATATATATATATATATATATATATATATATATATATATATATATATATAGTTCTCTTGCTCTCTTGTTTTCTCTCTCAAAATTTACTTAACAAATGAAAGAGATGATGGATTTGGTGGGTATATAAAACTTACTTTCCATTACTTACAAGTTGGTTATCCAACTTAAGTCTTCTAGAGTCAATACCCTTCACTTTCCAATATTACAAATCATCCCTTAGGTTAACCTAACATAGTTCAAGTTAACCTAACCTAAGCTAACCACCATGGTTAGTTAGTGGGGAATTAAATTCCAAGAATTGGGTAAATTGGTCATTAAAGCATGACAATTTCTTTGGCTCCAAGACACAAGTTATGGCTCCACTCTTTGCCTCCAAGCATTTATATTTTAACCCAAAGCTCAATCTTAGCCAAGCCATTCCAAACCATAGGCTCAACCCTAAGTCTAACCTTTCCAAACCCTTGATTCAACCCTAGTCAAGATCTTTTCAAACCCTAACTAAATCATTCAAACCCTAGACATGGTTAGACCAAAATTAATTTGGTTATTCATTTTTTAGTTAGATTTTCCAACTTTTTCAATTATGTTTCGTAACACACTCGATTAACCGAAAAATTGACTTTACGTTCAGTAATTATTATTTTTTACGCTTTCCGTCCCCATTTCTCGAATAAATGCTATATCATAATTCAAAAAGTCAAAAAATGAAAAAATGTTTTTCCCGTGAATAGTGTTTTTATGTCTTTTCTCTGAAAAAATTTATTTTCTTATACGAAACCCTAAATCGTATATTATAACACGTAAACACAATTAAGGTCATAATTCGACCTTTAAACACATAACACAAATAATATTTAAAAAAATCATTTTATTAGATATTTCTATCGAAAGCCTATTTACAAAGCTATCCAATTTCTCAGGTCGTCACATATAATATATAACAAAAACTATTAAGCGCAAAAAAAATCATTATAAACTTTTATAAGTCGTATCAATTTTGAAATTTAATATGTTATCGTTTAACCACAACAGTCAAATTGTATCTCTAATTTTGGAATAAATGGAGTACTAATTTTGATAGACTGTGCACAAATAAAACATACACAGTTGTGTATGACCATTATTCCATATATATATATATATATATATAAAAACTACAGTTTCCATTATTGTTTTATTTAAAATTTAAAAAAATCATATCGATTTTAAAATTAAAAATATTCCCCTTGCTCAAAGTTTAGATATATATTTTCCTTTTTAATCCATTCTAAAATAAGAGATGCGTTTTCATTTAAGAATTATAAAGCGACATGATGTTCCTAATTTACTATTACATTTTTACTATTACTTTCAATATCAAACCACCTTCGAACTAATTGAAAGTAGTATGCACACAAGCCAATCATGTTGATGATAAAGCATATACTTTGTAACAATCTTATTCATTTATTAATAAAAGTATTCATTTACTAAAGGCTTTAATTTATCTACATATTGTTGTTTTAATAATATATGATAAACTCATAGTTTTAAGCAATGCTTTTAGAATCATGATGAGATCATGCTAATGAGATCTAAATTCTTAGATAGCTTAAAAACTAAAATGTTCTCAATCGATGAATTACTAAAAAGGGGAATAGTGAATTCGGATAAATTGATACATACGTTGCTTGCTCATAATTGAATGAGGATGATTGATCTCGTTATTATTTGTGTGAAGATAATAAAGCAAGTATGCAGGTGCTTATTGGATAATAAGTTCACTGAACGTGGCTCGCTAAGGAATACCTAATGGAGTTTTACTTACATGTCAATAGGAATTCCTGTAGTGATAGTAGTACAAGTGATCCTTAGACTTGAGATCATCGTATCTTGTGTATGATAAATTATACTTTGACATATTCCTCAGGACCCTTAGGGTACATTAAAGGGTATGCTTTGGTGTAATAAGTTATACATGGAAATAATGAATGATCAACAAATAATCTACCGCTTCTAGTAAAAGAAGAAAAATATCATATGTGATTCGATAAATGACAATACAGTAGTCCTTGGCCAAGGAATAATGAAATTAGAAAGGAGTTTCTAATTTACATTATTTGGAGTTGTGCATTTAAGAATCGAAATACATATAATTAAATAAAATAAGACTTGACAGTAATTTCATGTCTTATATTTAATTGAGACATTGTATGGTGGAAGGATTGAATTGTACGGTAACTATTTACTCAAAGTTCTTTTATGATTAATGTTGAAATCTATATTATCTGAAAAGTCGTTGATCGCTAAGGAGGCTTATCATTATTGTAGAATAAATGTTATTTATTTAAATAAATTAATAGTTTAATTTATTTATTTAAATAAGATTAGAATTGTTCTAATTGATTTATTCACAACCGGTTTAATATGGAGAACCTAAATAGTCACACCATAAAAGGAAGAATATTTATGTAAGAAACAAATGGCATAATCGTAATAATAAGTTAAGGATATTTAATTTAATATCTATGGTGATAAAATAAATTAAATAGCTTAATATTTATTATTTAATATTTTGAAAATATTAAATATAAATTAATAAGAGGAGTCTTATTATTATTATTATTATTATTATTATTATTACTATTATTATTAGTATTATTATTATTTAATTCTTAAAAGAGTTTAGGAATTAATTAATAAAAGTACTATCATATATTCATAATAGGAGGTTAATTAATTAAAAGAGTTTAATTAATTATTTCTAATAAGATTGGGAGTTTAATTAATTAAAGAATTTTAATTAATTAAAATAAAACTCAATTCCTAAATTGTTAAGAAGGAATGCTTACATCTATAAATAAGAAAAGTCTTATTATGGGTGAAGGTTGATATTTTCACAAGACACGTGAATAATTTTTCCAAGAGTTGGGAGAGTACGTATTTTTTATAGAGAGAAAAATTAGAATTTTGTCAAACACTCATCTTCTTGAATCTTTCTTTCTTGGTGGATTACCTCTAGATGTCAAACACTTGGGTGGCTAACGTTGATCAAAGAAATGAATCAAACCCGATGGATTCAAATTGAACGTGAAAAGGATTTGAGGTGAACTTGTACCTGAGGAAGCTAGTTCTACAAGGGTATGAATGTGATCACCTTCTATATTCTATTGATTGATAATTATGCATAAAGTATGACAATTGATTTATATGAAAATTTTAAATTCCTATTTTACCGTGATTCCGCACTTTTTTTAAATTCCTATTTTATCGTGATTTTACAAATATATTTTTATTTTTGGAAGGAGGATTCGGACAAAATCGATGAAACGGAACTATTTGTGTCGCTTTCGGGAAAGAAGAAGCATTCGACGACGAGTGCTGGTGACTTCATTCTCGATTCTACGAGAATTTTTATGAAAAAGTTGCATTTATACAATAAAAGGGACGTGAATATTTCAAATGGATTTTAAAAAAAATACTTATCCTATATTTTAAAGAGTAAAATACAGTGACACCCCCTCTAGATATTCATAATAACACTCACATCCCCTCTACTTTTTTAAATAACAATTAGTACCCTTGCAAAATTTTAAAGTTACTAAATAGATAAAGTTACATATTTACCCTTGTATATTACTAAATTTTAATTTCTGAATAATATATATATATATATATATATATATGTTATAAATATATATGTGCGTGTCTGTGTTTAATTATTCTTTTTTAATATAATATATTTTAATTATAGTTTTATTTGTAATAAAGACTATCTCATTCAAATTGTTTGTAACTTATTAAAAAACTAATTTAGTTTAATTAATACATATTTTTGGATAAGTAATACAAATATTAAGAATTTTAAATTAAAGTATTAATTAAGTTGTTCTAATTAGAGTGATTGGGTATGTTGATAGTTTAGTTTTTGGTGTTTAACAAAAAATTATTCTTTGAATTCTTAGTTTTATATTACGATTTTTTATGTTAACTTTTCTTGAGTATATGTCAAAATTTGGGATGTTTATGATTTTGATTATATTTTTAGTATACAGTTGGTGTTGTTTTTGTTTTTGTGCAATGTTGAATAAAATAAAATATAATAATATTTATTACTACATCTACCATGTAAAAAGATTTTTCTTTTAATATATTTTTTTCAGTTTTTGAGTAACAACATTTGTCATTTTAACAGTAAACAATTATACCCAAGTGTGACTTATATTTAGTTTAATATTTAAAAATAATAATTAATATGATTTTTAGTAATTTATATGAATAATAAGATTCGTTCTATAATAATAAGTTTGTTTTACGTAACTTTTAATATTTAGGAAGAATATTTATAATTTATTTTTTGCGTTAATTTGTACTTTTTTAGTATTAAAATTTTACTTTGTAATTACAAAAAAATAGATTTGAATGTATATTATGTAATTTTAATCTTTGAAAATTTTAATTAGCAAATAATGTATGACTTTATTTTCCTGTTAAAATGAATATTTATTATTTTTTGACATTTATGTTATTTATTGCACAAGTTCATAATTTAATTAATTAGATCAAGTTAAGTAAAAATTATACTATACAAATTTATATTTAGTGGATATATTTAGAGGTGTAAACAGATATATACGGATCCAAATACAGTAGTATTTGTATCCGTTTATTTGCGGATATCTTTAAACCGAATACGGATAATATTCGCTTTTTTGAATACGAATAATATCTGTTTTTTTCGAATACGGATGTGGATGAATACAAATTTTTCGATTACCATTTACAGCCCTAACTATAACTAGAATAAAAAAAATAAGGAGTTTTAAAATATAGTTTATTAATGAATGAATGTTAATTTATTTATTTTTAATAAATATTTAAATATAATAATCAATGTTCTAAATTACAATTCAAACAAGTTTTCATCATTTTTGAAATCCTAAATTTCAGAATGAATGCTCTACTTATTAATGTTTAGATGTCCATTTTATGTGTGTGCGGTAATACTGTAGTGTGTATTTAAGATCCCAACTTTTTATGGATAAAGATTTAATTTTCTCTAAATATTATTTTAAAAAATAAGGTGTGATTTGATATAATGCTATAGTTATAGGTGATATATGCAAATTTTGCAAGTAAGCAAGTTGTCATAAAATATTCGTTTGGTCGGGGAATATTCGTACGACGTCACAATCATTGGTGGATCCCACATAACGAAATAACTGTCGGATATAGCAAGTGATAGAAATAACATTTTTATAAAAATAACGACAAAACTTTTACCGTTAAATGTTGAAATACCATTGATAAAAGAACAGTAATACGTGTGGTTGAATAGTAGCACACGGTATTGTACAGTATCTCTGATTATTGATGCTTACGTAAGAAGTCACTCCGTTCATTTAATAATTGTCACAGTAGTTATTGCATAGTATCTCATATTATTCATTTAATTATTGTCACAGTATCATCTGCATAATATTTTATATTATTAAATCAATAATTGAGACGACACTGTTATTCATATTATTATTTGCATTATTGACAATTTCTAGAAAGTTCTGTCGAGGAAAGGGGTTAGGTTATTTAATTGCGCGTCAATAAGGAGAAATCCTTATCGGAAAGTCCCCTCTTTTCTGAGAATGATATGGTTCTCAATATTGTAAGTTATAATATTAATGATGAATAATCGTTGAAAGATTAAAAATGTGTTTATTGAAGATAAGTGATTTGTGGTAAATATTTATTCAATTTTTAATATAAATAGAGGGGTTGTCATGAAGTATTTGTTGTAAGTTTGACTTATTACTTGGACCTACACTTACTCATTTTTCAAAATCGCTAATAGAAAGTTGTCTCAGTTTTGTTTTATTATTATAATAGTAATAAAATAGAAAACTTTTTATATAAAACATAATACTTTTTATAATATGTGACGCCCCCAAAATACCTATACATCACTCATTCTGAGTCGTCAAATACATGGTGTTAGTTCTCAGTAGGCACAATAGATCTAGAAGGGGGGTTGAATAGATCCTTTTTATTTCAAATAATTTTCTGGTTTATTTTGTATTGCTAACAATTTAGCATATGAAAAATATAAGAATCTTTTCAAGCACAGCGGAATAAGTAAAAGATCCCCTTCATTGATATATTCATAACCATACATACATTGTTCGTAGAGTTAGTTAGGTGGTAAGCAGTTAGAACATACATAGCAGTTAGAGCAGTTAATAAACATAATGTAAATGACTTAAAGTAAAAGACACAAGGGGTTTTAAGTGGTTCAGAACTCAAGCTCCTAATCCACTCTTCTGCTTTCAACTAGAATGATTTCCACTAAGGAAGGGCAGCATCATGAATCACTAAAATTCCTTCAAGGCCAGCAGCCTTGGGACTTCAGTTCACTAAGAACTCTTCAAGGCCAACAGCTTTGGAACGTCTCTAGTTCCCTAGGAACTCTTCAAGCCCAACAGGCTTGGAACTTTATTTAGTCCCTTCGTACAAGGACCCCTCAGGCCCTGGCTTCTTGTTGAGTTGTTTGTTTATTTGTTGGAGTTGGTGCTGAGCTGCTACGATGTCTTTATGCTCTGAACATCTTTTGTACTTTCGCAGCTTTGCGTGATCATCCTTGAAGTGCAGTTGAGTGTTGCATGATGCTCAGCTTCTTCAGTTACTCAACTTCCTCTGATGATCCCTTGATGAACTGCCTTGAAGATCATTCCTCTTGATACGTGATGGATGCACATGATTGGTTTCTAAGATGACTATAAGCTCTTCTGCTAGGTACTTAGAAACTTTCTCATGCTTGCCACCATAATGGCATTTGAGATCTCCCTTCTTGATACTTGATGCCTTCTCATGATGGACTTGCTAAGATGACTGTAAGCTCTTCTCTATGGTACTTAGAGTCTTCCTATGATGGACATCAAGATGACTTAACGCTCTTCTTTCTCTCGACAGTTCAGAACACTCTTCATGTAGTAGAACTCTCACTTCTATTTCTTTATTTCTAAGTGTTCTTGGTGGATCGTAAAGTGAGCCTTCGGACTCACTATCTTACATGGTTTAGAACAGTCCACTGTTACTCCAAACTCAGCAACTCCATCAACTCTAGATCTTTGACGCTCTTCCTGATTTATACTCCTTCTCAATCCTTCTGTTGGAAAGTAGCCATTGAAGGCTATTCAAATATCTTCACATATCTCGAGTTGACTGAGGTAGACTGCTGATGTGACAAATCATACTTTTTCTGACACTGCAGTCTACTGTTTCACCTACCCATCAGAGATGTCACTTTAATGTTTTGGGCAGATTGAAGACTTTATTTCCTCCTTCAGATTTCTCGATCAGAGGTTGTCCTTTTGCATCGATGCTCTCAATAAGCTCTTGTCCGAATATTACCCTTTAGATTGAATCGTTGCCAATGCTTCAGTCTTCAGTTATTCGAACTCTACGATTCTGATGCATGTCTTCAAGGACCTGATCGTAATGTCATGTTAAGTGGTAGAGACAACATTACGATCTTGAAGAGTGTTGATTAGATCTTCAATATAGAACACCTCCTCCTACTTTTATGCAGTGCTTCAACACTTCTGTTTGCCTCAACAGCTCTCAGATAGTGATGACTTGACTTCATTGTTCTGTCCCCTTCTGAATAGCAAGACACTTCAGATTTGTGGCATGTCCAGCTCGCTTTCTCCTTGTGATCTCCCGTTCACTTATCATTAATGGACTGACCCAATGCTTGATCACTTTAGCCTTGTTCTTCAGAAGCTGTCCAGTATCTCTGTATGCACTTCATCAGTTCTTTCTTTGTTTGGCAAACACTACGATCCTGGTTACTTCCAAGATCATCGTCTTCTGTCTGCTTGACAGCTACTGTACTTGCTGACTTTCCTTAGTCAGTTACCGAAGTCTTCTTCTAATCTCCTTGTGGAAGACTTTATCTCGACTGGCTTTACAACTCAATCTTGATGTTGATTGGGTTGATGCTTAGATCTTCTGTTAGCTTGCATGCCATTCGTTGAGTGCTCTTTGGTTTCCTTCAGGTGGGATGTAGCTTTGCAGTGCTAACCAGAGGCTTCAATCCTTTGGATATTCTGGGAGTGCTCATTCGTTAAGAATCGTACTTGCTCTACGATTTTGCCATAGCATTGTGAGCACATATATTGATGTCTTAGTTCTGCACTCTACGATTCAGCTTTGGTTGTGCAGACACTACGACTCCGAGATCAGATTTTGGCACTCTACGATTTTTGTCGGTGTGCTTGTTGTCTTTATCTGATTTTTCTCGACTACTATCTCTGCCTCTGGTGTGATCAGTAGACTCTACGACTCTGAGTGTAGTCTATGATTCTTGACTTGGCTTTGGCAGATACTCGGTCGGCTCGTAGGCAGGCTGTCTCTACGATTCTGAACATGACTTTCGCAGCAAACTACGGCCCTAAGGAAGTTCTCCTTGACACACTAAGATCCTTCCTCGTCTCTCCTGACAGTCTACGAACTCTGATATCTACTATCTTACAGACTATGATTCTGCCTCGATAGCTCTCGAGTTTTCCTTGACTCTCCTGGCAAACTACGATTTCTAGGGCAGTGCTCGACGATCAGACAAGCCTATCTATTACATCATAAGATTAACCTAACATGCTTGATCTTTCTATGTTTATAGTCCTTGTACATCATTTCTTTTGAAGGACTTTACAAAGTTGATTTGTTTATGTAGGATCAACCTAACATACTTGATCAATTCATTCTAAGTCCTTGTACACATGTTTCTATTATCTATCAAAGGACTTTACAACTTTTTTTAATGCAAGCATACTTGCATATTCATTCATATATATCATAATCATATCATATATAATAGGAATAACATTCACATGCTTATTCCTGACACATGGTACAAACTTCAAATACAAATTTAATTTATACAATTGGTAAGTGTAGTGTAGAATACAACAAAACATAAGCTGTGAGTTTTAATACAAATATTGTCTTCTAGACAGTATTCAAACTCAAATTAAGTCCTCATTACATTTATTATCACACTATTTCATAGAATAGTGATGACTACTAATGCAAACATATGGACCGTCACTCCGTTCCCCGACTAGTTCCATCTATATTCTCATTTCCTGAAGAGAACAATGAAATCAAAAGGGTGAGCTCAACTAGCCCAGTAAGAAATATTATGACTAAGATAATGCAGAATAAACTATCGTTAGCCTTCAACAGTGTTAAACTAATAAAATATAATAAACATCAAATTTAACTGCAGCAGAACATGCAATCCATTAGAAGAGTTAAGTAGAGCATGATATCTACTATTTTCTATTATTTAAAAAGTTTATCATCAATTTTATCGCTGAGACTCGGCTTAATAAATAATCCACATCATCGAATCACCCCTGCACTATCATGCCAACAACTGTCCATCAATGCACTACGGGCTAATGAGGACTTTTACCACATCATTTGTAACATTGCGGTCATGATTATACTGAATAATCCATGGTCATAATCATACCAAGTCCATCTATGCACTACGGGCCACAGATGATTTTCATAATAATATACACATGAGGATGATGACAATGATATAGGAATTCAATTAAAAGAAAGCAAAGGATAAATTTTTAAAGATTTATAATTTAATTTATCTAGAATTCAATATCGTCCAAATTATAGACATGATACTGCTTTGTGGAGTAAAATTCAAGAATAATATTGTATCAAAAATAATTTGGAAAAAAAAGAAATCAATTTTTGTCACGAATAGTACCCCAGGTGAATAGTACCCAGTGAATAGTATTTCGGGAATAGTTATCCCGTGAATAGTACTCCAGCATGAAAAAGTTAAAATTTATCAAGAATGCTCAGAATAATATTTCTATGAAAAGATACTAGATGAAGTACAAATATCAAGGATATTCTATTAATTTCAAGGAGTATAAAAGCCAAAACTTAACAAAATAAGTGTAAAATTCAAAATCTGAAACGAAATGATATTACTTACATACTACAGAGTATGGAAGAAAATATTATTTCTTACGAGTATTGAACAAAAATAATATTCTTTACCTTAAAAAGAAGAGTATTCCAACTGGTAGGGCGGGAATATTCTTGAAGAAAACTTAAACTGTTTTCTACGCTCAAAGCTTCCTTAAACTCTAAAGAAATACGCTCAATATTATAGAAGAAGGATTCTCTGATTCTAGTGTGATTTTTAATTCTAACTAAGCATCCTATTTATAGGAGAATAGAAATATACTATATAGAATTTTCACTAACTGCACAGTACGAAATCGGACGAAATCATTCACGAGCGGAAAAAACTTCTGATGTTTCTTTTTTTTAACTTAATAATATAATATTCGATAAAATATAATATATTCTATTTTTCATAGAAAAAAACTTATTATAATATATATATATATATATAATAAATATATAGATATAATAATAAAAATAATACAACTCCCTCCACTCCCGGGAAACATCCCCCCCCATTTCATAACCATGTAATATATATATATATATATATATATATATATATATATATATATATATATATATATATATATATTCACACACCCCACTACTCACATTCACTAGCACATACAAAAATTCCCTCCACCACATGCCACTAATAAAACAATATAATATATATATAATCACATGCATGCAGTATATATATATATATATAAAAGAAAAACTAAGATTACTTTCTCCCGGTGATTTTGAAAAATGAGAAAGTGGGGGTCCAAATAATATTCCAAAATTTACAACAAATACTTCATAAAAATCCCCTCAATATTTTTAACAATATTTATCATCATTATTAAAACTTACAATATTTAACAACCAGGTCGTTCCCAGGAAAGAGAAGGCTTTCCGATAAGGATTTCTTCGTATTAGCGCGCAATTAAGTGACCAAACATCTCCTCAGCAGAACTTTCTAGACATCGTCAATATTGTAAATAATAATATAAATAATTTTGTCGTCTCAATTATTGATTTAATAATATATAAAATATTGACAATAATTGAATCAAATAACGTGGATACTATACAACAATTATTGTAGCAATAATTGAATAAAACTGAGTGACTTCTCACGTAAGCATCAATAATAAATACCGTGTGCTAATATGCAACCACGCGTATTACTATACTTTTATCAGTGGATATTTCAACAGTTAACGGTAAAACTTCCGCCGTTATTTCCATAAAAATATTTCTGTCATTTTCTAACTCCGATAATAATTCTATTATGGGGTCCACCAATGATTGTGCCATCGTACGAATATTTACTCTTAAAACGAATATTTACCGACCAATCGAATATAATATAACAACTTGCGTACTTTGCCAAATTTATAAATATTACCCACAACTATAATATTATATCAAATTCACTACTTAATATTCAAAAATGATATTTATAGAAAATTTATTTTTATTCATAAAAGTTGGGGTCTTACAACTTCCCCTTCTTATGAAATTTCGCCCTCGAAATTAAGGTACATACCTGATATGTCGAAGAGGTGAGTATACCTTGATTTTTTTCAGATTCTAACGTCCAGGTCATTTCCTCAACATCGTGGTTTCTCCACAAAACTTTGACTTGAGGTATAACCTTGGAGAGTAGAACATGTTTCTTCTTATCCAAAATTTTAACAGGTACCTCTTCATACGTTAAATCTTCCACCATTTCATCCGGTTCTAACTCAATAATGTGGTTCGGGTCTTCCACATATTTACATAACATGGATATGTGAAAAATGTTATGAACACGAGACATACTTGGCGGTAAGGCGAGTCTATAGGCCACAGTTCCTACTCGATTAAGGATTTCAAATGGGCCAATGAATCTAGGATTGAGTTTTCCTCTCTTTCCAAATCTTGTAATTCCTTTCCATGGAGCAACACGACACATGCTCTCCAACATTGAATTCCACGTCTTTTCGATGAAGATAAGCATAACTCTTTTGTCGATCTTGTGAGGTTTTTATACGTTGTCGGATCTTTTGAATCTTTTACATTGTCATATGTACCAACTCTGATCCCAACAACGTTGCTTCACCCACCTCATCCCAGCATACTGGAGAAAGACATTTTCATCCATACAACGCCTCGAATGGAGTCATGCCAATTCTTGCTTGATAACTATTTTTGTAGGAGAATTCCACCAATGGCAAGAACTTGTCCCAACTTCCCTTGAAGTCAAGGACACAAAGTCTTAATAAATCTTCAAGAGTTTGAATAGTCCACTCTGACTGCCCGTCCATTTGAGGATGATATGTCGAACTAAATCGTAAATTCGTGCTCATAGCTTTTTGCAAACTAACCCAAAATTATGAAATGAATCTTGGGTCTCGATCAGAAATTATGGATACTGGCATACCATGCAGTCTTAAAATCTCATTTATGTACATACGAACAAGACATTCAAGTGAATATTTTCTCGTATAGGTAAGAAATGAGCAGGCTTGGTCAATCTATCAACAATGACCCAAATTGCATCTATGCCTTGAGAAACTTTGGGAAGACCAGCAACGAAATCCATGGTAATGTGCTCCCACTTCCATTCTGGAATTTCAAGTGGTTGCAATGGACCTTTTGGCACTTGATGCTCCGCCTTGACTCGTTGACAAGTTAGAAACCTTGAGACAAACTCTGTGATCTCTCTTTTCATATTACTCCACCAAAATGTATGTCGAAGATCACGATACATCTTGGTACTTCTGGGATGTATTGCAAATAGTGTGTTGTGCACCTCCATCGTGATTTTATACTTTAAATCAAGGTCATTAGGAACACAAAGTCTGTATTTGACTCTAAGTATTCCTTCTTCATCGATTCTTGCTTCCGAGATAACACCTTCTTGCATTTTCTTCTTCACACGCATCAGCTCCAGGTCTTTAGCTTGAGCAATTTTAACTTTATCGATTAAAGTCGATTCAACTCGTATATTTGTCATCATCACGTGGGTCCCTGGAGTATTTATCTCTATCTCCGTCCTTTATAAGTCATACAAAATGGGCCTTTACGTTGACAATATCGCACTCGTACCCGCATATGATCTTCTACTCAATGCATCAGCTACCACGTTCGCTTTTCCAGGATGGTATTGAATAGTATGATCATAATCTTTCAATAGTTCAAGCCAACGTCGTTGCCGCATGTTGAGTTCCTTTTGAGTGAAGATATATTTGAGACTTTTATGATCCGTAAAGATCTCCACCTTCTCCCCATACAGGTAATGCCTCCATATTTTAAGTGCGAAAATGACAACTGCCAACTCTAGATCATGAGTAGGATAATTCATCTCATATTCTTTGAGTTGTCATGAGGCATAATGGGCTATGACTTTTCTATTTTGTATAAGAACACATCCTAAACCTTTTCCTGAAGCATCACTGTAGATGACAAATCCCTCCAAGCCAGATGGTATTGTCAGAACAGGTGCTGAAATGAGTCTTCTCTTGAGTTCTTAAAAACTCTTCTCACATTCCTCGCTCCAACTAAACTTTGTATCTTTTGAGTTAACTGATTTAATGGTGTAGCGATTCGACAAAATCCTTCCACGAATCTCCGATAAAAACTAGCTAAGCCAAGAAAGCTATGTACTTCGGTCACTAATTTTGGATGCTCCCAGCTTTGAATTGCTTCAATCTTCGCTGGGTCAACAGATATTCCATGATTTGATATCACGTGCCCAAGGAATGCAACTTCC
The DNA here is from genome assembly GCA_020205505.1 of Panax japonicus. NCBI lineage: Eukaryota > Viridiplantae > Streptophyta > Magnoliopsida > Apiales > Araliaceae > Panax > Panax japonicus. The sequence continues at coordinate 42,558,608 of CM035111.1, forward strand.
TCAAGCCAGAACTCGAATTTCTTCAACTTGGCATATAACTTGTTCGCACGAAGCTTTTGGAGTATCAGCCTCAAATGTTCCTCAGATCTTCACGACTTTTGGAGTAAATTAGGATGTCATCAATAAAGATGACCACAAAGTTATCCAAATATTTCTTGAATACTTGGTTCATCATATCCATGAAGGCAGTAGGAGCATTAGTTAATCCAAAGGACATGACTAGGAATTCGTAATGCCCGTACCGAGTTCTGAAAGTAGTCTTTGAAATGTCATCAGTTTTAATCTTTAATTGATGATATCCGGAACGAAGATCGATCTTTGAAAAGAATTTGACGCCTTGCAACTGGTCAAACGGGTTATCAATACGAGTCAACGGGTACCTATTTTTGATGGTGACATGATTCAACTCCCGATAATCGATACAAAGTTGCATACTCTCATTTTTCTTCTTTACGAATAGAACAGGAGCACCCCAAGGATACGTACTAGGACGAATGAAACTGATGTCTAACAATTCCTGCAGTTGGATTTTTAACTCCTGAAATTTAATAGGAGTCATTTGATATGGGGCTTTAGAAATGGGTTTTGTACCGGGTTCAAGGTCGATACAAAATTCAATTTCACGCTCTGGGGGTAGGCCAGGAAGTTCTTCAGGAAATACGTCAGGAAATTTATTAACAATAGAAATATCATTCAAAACTGACATATTTTTGTTTAAATCCGTGACATGGGCTAAGAAAGCTTGACATCCATTTTTCAATAAACGAATAGCTTTATGGTTTGATATGACAGTGATTGACTTTAGTGGTTTGGTCGCTTGAATTCACATAATAGGTTAGTTAAGAATATGAAAGCTAACAACTTTACGAAAATAATTAATTTTTGTATAATGAGTAGTTAACCAATCAATCCCTAAAATCACGTCAAATGCAAGTATTTTCAAAGAAATAAGATCGATAGGTAGTATGCGGGTGCCAATTTGAATCAAACAAGACTTATAAACAGTGGATGTAATGAAGGTTTCTCCCAACGGAGTTTCAACAGATAAGTCAAAGTCTAATTTCTCTGGAATTAAATTTAAACTTTGAGCGCAAGTAGGAGAAATAAAAGAATGGGTAGAACCAGTATTAAATAAGGTATAGACTTCGCTAGATTTTATGATTAGCTTACCCGTGATGTCCTCTTTCGAGTTCTTTGCTTTTTGGGATGTCACGACAAACGCTCTCCCTTGAACTACTAGTTTTGACTTCTCTGGGACGGCCTTTGGTGCCTCTATCCCAGCTGGACTTGGCTTTACTGCACGACAAAATCGAGCCAGGTGACCTTCCCTTCCACAATTGTAACATGTTTTGGACTGCTGCGTACAGTTTGGACTGATATGTCCCACCCCTCCGCATTTGTAACATACGATCGATGATCGTTCTCCTTCTTAAACAACGGGTGTTGGTGCTGACGTCTTTCCATCATTATTAAATCTTCTCTTCTTGAAATTTCCACTCTTATTATCTTGGCTATGATTACCACCGAAGTGGTTACAATTTCTAGCATGTTGATTCCCTCCACGTTTGTTGTCACCCCTTCGATGACTGCTACTACTAGTATTATCATTTTGTCGGCTGCTCTCTCTTGGTTGCGTTGACTCATTATCGTGCTCCAATAACTGAGCCATAATTACAACATCTGAATACAAATATAATTTATGAGAAATTAGGTATTGACGTATCTCAGGTTTTAAATCTCGCAGAAATATTCGCGTCATTCTCTCCTCATTATCAACCAAGTAGAACGAAAACCGAGATAACTCAGCAAACTTAGCTTCATACTGTGACACGTTCATATTGTTCTGCTCCAGCTTGATGAACTTTACCTCCTTCATGTGACGAATACTTTCGGGAAAGTACTTGTCGTTGAATAGTTCTTGGAACTTCTCCCAAGACATCTTCAGTACGGCAGGTTGAGTACGCTTTACAGACTCCCACCAGTAATCTGCCTCTCCTCGCAACATGAAGGTGGTAAAGGGAACCTTTTGCTTCTCAGAACCTTTTACCTGAGGATTATTGCCTTCCTGATGCACATTATCCTAGGTATTGATCGTTGGTGACTCAACGGTCTCATGTTCTCCATTGCTTATCTCAACATTTTCAAATGCCATTTTTAAATACTGCCACAAAACAAGGGTTAATTGACATACCACATATTATTCCTATATTATGACCGACCAATTAAATAACAAATAAACTTAGGTAGGTCATACTAGCGAAGGATTTCCCCGTCTCTTCCCTAGTTCTAGTCTCACATCTTAGCCAGGGATCATATCCTTAAGCTTTGATACCAATTATGACGCCCCCAAAATAGGTATACATCACCCATTCTGAGTCGCCAAATACATGGTACAAACTTCAAATACAAACTTAATTTATACAACTGGTAAGTATCGTGTAGAATACGACAACACATATGTTGTGAGTTTTAATACAAATATTGTCTTCTAGACAGTATTCAAACTCAAATTAAGTCCTCATTACATTTATTATAACACTATTTCATAGAATAGTGAGGACTACTAATGCAAATATCTGGACCGTCACTTCGTTCCCCGACTAGTCACAACTATATTCTGATCATTTCCTGAAAAGAACAATGAAATCAAAAGGGTGAGCTCAACTAGCCCAGTAAGAAATATTATGACTAAGATAATGCAGAATAAATTATCGTTAGCCTTCAACAGTGTTAAATTGATAAAATATAATAAACATCAAGTTTAACTGCAGCGGAACATGTAATCCATTAGAAGAGTTAAGTAGAGCATGATATCTACTATCTTCTATGATTTAAAAAGTTTATCATCAATTTTATCGTTGAGACTCAGCTTAATAAATAATCCACATCAATCAATCACCCATGCACTACGGCCAAGGATATTCATTAGTGTCACGACCACGAATTATCCATGCACTATGGGCCAAGGATATTCGTGTTTTCATCAATGGTCATGATCATGCCAACAACTGTTCATCAATGCACTACGGACCAATGAAGACTTTTACCATATCATTTGTAACATTACGGTCATAATTATACCGAATAATCCATGGTCATAATCATACCAAGTCCATCTATGCACTACGAGCCACAAATGACTTTCATCATAATATAAACATGAGGATGATGACAATGATATAAGAATTCAATTAAAAGAAAGCAAATGATAAATTTTTAAAGATTTATAATTTAATTTATCCAGAATTCAATATCATCCAAATTATCAACATGATATTGTTTTGTGGAGTAAAATTCAAGAATAATATTGTATCAAAATAATTTGGATAAAAAAAATCAATTTTTGTCACGAATAGTACCCCGGGTAAATAGTAATCGGGTGAATAGTACCCCGTGAATAGTACTTCAGGAATAGTAATCTCGTGAATAGTACTCCGCATAAAAAAGTTAAAACTTATCAAGAATGCTCAAAATAATATTTCTATGAAAATATACTGGATGAAGCGCAAATATCAAGGATATTCTACTAATTTCGTGGAGTATAGAAGCCAAAACATAACAAAATGAGTTTAAAATTTGAAATCTGAAACGAAATTATATTACTTACATACTACAGATTATGGAAGAAAATATTATTTCTTACGAGTATTGAACAAAAATAATATCCCTTACCTTAAAAAGAAGAGTATTTCAACTAGTAGGACGAGGATATTCTTGAAGAAAACTTAAACTGTTTTCTATGCTCAAAGCTTCCTTAAACTCTAAAGAAATACACTCGATATTATAGAAGAAGAATTCTTTGATTCTAGTGTGATTTTCAATTCTAACTAAGCATCCTATTTATAGGAGAATGGAAAGATACTATTTAGAATTTTCACGGACTGCACAGTAGGAAATCAGACGAAATCATTCACGGGCGAAAAAAACTTCTGACGTTTCTTTTTTTTTCAAGTTAATAATATAATATTCAATAAAATAAAATATATTCTATTTTTCATAAAAAACAAAAATTATTATAATATATATATAATAATAATAATAATAAAAAAATAATACAACTCCCTCCACTCCCGGCAACATCCCCCTATTTCATAACCATGTAATATATATATATATATATATATATATATATATACTTCATTCCACACACACACATCCAATATATATATTCACAAACCCCACCACTCACCACTCACATTCATGAGCACACACAAAAATTCCCTCCACCACACGCCACAAATAAAAAGTTTATATATATATATATATATATATATATATATATATATATATATATATATATATATATATATATAATCACTTCTCTGCAGTATATATATAATAAAATTTGATATTACTTTCTCCCGATGATTTAGAAAAATGAGAAAGTGGGGGTCCAAATAATACGCCAAAATTTACAACAAATACTTCATAAAAATCCTCTCAATATTTTTAACAATATTTATCATCATTAATATAACTCTCAATATTTAACAACCAGATCGTTCCTAGAAAAGAGGGGGCTTTCCGATAAGGATTTCTCCCTATTGGCGCACAATTAGGTGATCAAACCTCTCATCGACAGAACTTTCTAGATATCGTCAATATTGCAAATAATGATATGAATAACTTTATCATCTCAATTATTGATTTAATAATATATAAAATATTGACAATAATTGAATCAAATAACGTGAGATAGTATGCAACAATTACTGTAGCAATAATTGAATAAAACTGAGTGACTTCTCACGTAAGCATCAATAATCAATACATGTGCTACTATGCAACCACGCGTATTACTGTACTTTTATCATTGGGTATTTCAACATTTAACGGTAAAACTTCCGCTGTTATTTCCATAAAAATATTTATGTCGCTTTTTAACTCCGACAATAATTCAATTGTGGGGTCCACCAATGACTCTATCGTCGTACGAATATTTCATGTTAAAATGAATATTCCCCAACCAATCGAATATAATATAACAACTTGTGTACTTTGCAAAATTTATAAATATTACCCACAACTATAACATTATATCAAATTCATTCCTTAATATTCAAAAAATGATTTTTATAGAAAATTCATCTTTATTCATAAAAGTTGGGGTCTTACATAATATATATAAAGTTATTTGTTTTATTAGATTATAATTAGAATATATTATATTATATGTAAAATTATTTGTTTTATTAGAATAATTTAGATGAATAGTGAAATCAGACAAAATTTTAGAAAAATCACTATTGATTCTGTGATTGTTTACTATTTAAATAGTATCATGTCATTCTCCTATAAATAGGATGCTTAGTTAAGAAATTAAAATCATTCCAGAATCAGAGAATTCTTCTTCTATAATATTGTGCGTATTTCTTTTGAGTATAACGATATTTTGAGTGTTGCAAATAGTGCAAGATTTCCTCAAGATAATCTCCGTCATACAAGTCAGATTTAGTCTCCTATTAAGGCAAAATATGTTATTTTCTTTCATATTCGTTCATGATATTACTTCATACTCGTAAGTGATTATTTTTCGTATTCGTAAGGGATATTATTTTCGTTCAATATTCGTAAGGAATATTATTTTCTTCCATACTCTATAGTATGTAAGTGATATTATTTCGTTTCATATTCCTAAATCTACACTTACTTTGATAAATATTACTTCTATAATCTCTGAAACTAGTAGAATATCATTGAGTTTTGCGCTTCATTTATTATCGTTTCACTGAAATATTTGTCTGAACCATCTTATTAAATTTTAATATTTTAATTTGGGGTACTATTCACAGAGTACTATTCACTCGGGATACTATTCACGGGGTACTATTCACGACAAAATTGGTTTCTTTTTTGTCCAAATTATTTTTGATGCCTGAATATCATTCTTGAATTTTACTCCACAATTAGTTATCATGTTGACAATTTAGACATTCTTGAACTCTGGATAAATTAAATTATAAATCTCTAATATTTATCATTAATCTCACTTGATTGATTCCTTATGTCATTGTTATCATTCACATACTTATATTGTGGTGAAACTTGTGACGCCCACAAAATAGGTATACATCACCCATCTTGAGTCGCCAAATACATGGTACAAAATTCAAATACAACTTAATTATACAACAGTCGTGTAAAATACGACAAAACATAATCTAAGAGTTTTAATAAGAATATTTTCATCTAGACAATATCTACACTCAATGGAGTCCTCATTACATTTATTGTTAAACTATTTTATAGAATAGTGAGGACTACTAAAACAACCATCTGGACCATCAATCCATTCCCCGACTCGTCCCAGCTATATTCTCATTTCCTGAAGAGAACAGTGAAAGAAAGGGTGAGCTCAAACTAGCCCAGTAAGAAATATTATGACTAAGATAATGCAGAATAATTTATCATTAGCCTTCGACAGTGTTAAACTGATAAAATATAACAACCATCAAATTTAATTACAGCGGAACAAGCAATCCATTAGAAGAGTCAAGTAGAGAATAAAATCTACTATCTTCTATGATTTAAATGGGTTTTCATCACTTTTATCACTGAGACTCAGCTTAATAAATAAACCACATCATTCCTGCATTACGGCCAAGGATATTCATTAGTATCACGACCACAACTTATCCATGCACTACGGGCCAAGGATATTCGTGTATTCATCAATGGTCATGATCATGCAAACAACTGTCCATCAATGCAGTATGGCTAATAAGGACTTTTATCTTTTATCACATCATTTATAACATTACGGTCATGATTATACCGAATAATCCCTGGTAATAATCATACCAAGTCCATCTATGCACTACAGGCCACAGATGACTTTTAACATATTATTAACATGAGGATGATGACAATGATATAAGAATTCAATAAAACAAGTTCAAAGATAAATTTTTAAAGATTTATAATTTAATTTATCCAGAAATCAATAACGTCCAAATTTTCAACATGATACTGTTTTGTGGAGTAAAATTCAAGAATGCTCAGAAGAATATTTTCATGAAAAGATACTAGATGAAGCGCAAATATCAAGGATATTCCACTAATTTCATGGAGTATAGAAGACAAAACTTTAACCAACTGAGTATAATAGAATATATGAAGCCGCAAATGGATTTTTGCCATCCATGCGGTAATCCACGTAGACAGGTCATTTCCACGATTTAATAAGGAATGAATACGAAGGATCATTCACCATGCATGTGGTAATCCACATAGACAGGTTATTCCAACAGAATAATAAAGAATGGAATAACAGAAGAATTCACCAGGCGTGCGTAATCCGCACAGACAGGTTATTTCAACATAATAATAAAGAATGGAACCAGGTTATGCGTAACCCGCACAAACAGGATATTCCAATAAAATAATAAATAATGGAACCAGGTCATGCGTAATCCGCACAGACAGGATATTTCAACAGAATAATAAAGAATGGAATAACAACAGAATTCATCAGGCATATGATAGACCGCATAGACAGGTTATTCCAACAGAATAATATAGAATGGAATAACAACCCTTACGAGTATTGAAAGAAAATAACTCTCTTCATGAATACGAAAGAAATAATACCCCTTACCTTAGAAGAAACTGGATACTGGAATAGTGAGGTAGCAGACTTCTCTTCTTCTTTCTCTCTATAATTTCTCTCTATAATAATTGTTCTTGTGAGACTTAGTGAATTGGTGAGAATAAAAGAAGAATGAGCTTCTATTTATAGAAAAATATAGTTTCGATAATTGCACGTTTTGGGGCTCAAAATATTACAGTATAATATTTTCCTCTTTTTTTCATTTTTAATTTAGTCCTGCAAGTATTATCAAACTTGCACCACCACCCCTAATAGTAAATAATGTGAATCAATAGTTCATTCATGTGACTTTATATTATAATCATGTGAAAAAACTAATTATAGTATAGTACATTCATCTATGCCTCAATTTTTAATTTAGTCATGCAAGTATTATTAATCTTGCACCACCTCCCCTAATAGTACATGAATGTGAATTAATAGTACACACATGTGAACAAATAGTTATAAGCATATGAAAAAATAGCAATTAATTGCTCATTTATCCGATTAATTATCTGATTGGTCAATATAACCTCCAGACATCAATTATTATTGAAATAAATATCGATTTCCACTAACACTAATAATTCCAACACAATGGAACTATCAATTTCATCTTTAATCAAGACTAACTTAATCATCATTATTCATCACAATATTTAACAATCAGGTCGTTTCCAGGAAAGATGGGGCTTTCCGATAAGGATTTCTCCTTATTGGCGTGCAATTAGGTGATCAAACCTCTCCTTGACAGAACTTCTAGACATTGTCAATATTGCAAATAATATTATGAATAACTGTGTCGTCTCAATTATTGATTTAATAATAATAAATATTATGAAGATGATACTGTGACAATAATTGAATCAATAATATGAGAGATATGATGCAGTAATTACTGTAGCAATAATTGAGTATAACTGAGTGACTTCTCACGTAAGCATCAATAATCAATACCTTGTGCTACTATGCAATCACGCGTATTACTGTACTTTTATTACCGGGTAGTTCAACAGTTTAACGGTAACACTTTCGCCGTTATTTTTATAAAAAGATAATTCTGTCGTTTTCTAACTACGACAATACTTTCGTTGTGGGGTCTACCAATGATTGTGCCGTCGTACAAATATTCCCTATTAAAACGAATATTCCCCGACCAATCGAATATTATATAACCACTTGCTTACTTTGCAAAATTTGTAAATATTACCCACAACTATAACATTATATCAAATCCACACCATAATATTCAAAAATATATTTCGAGAAAATTATTCTTTATTCTTAAAAGTTGGGGTCTTACAAAAGTCAACTTTAGCCCGTAGTGCATAGATGGATTATTGATTGGTATGCTTATGACCAGGAATTGTGTATTGGTATAATCATGACATATAATGTTACAGACAAATGTTGTGGTGAAAGTCATCTTTGGCCCATAGTGCATAGATGGACAGGTGTTTGGCATGATCATGACCACTAGTGATACTAACAAATATCCTTGGCCTGTAGTGCATGGATAATTCGTTGATTTGAAATATTTATTTATTAGTGTTACATGGATAAAATATTGATGATAGACTTTTAAATCATAGAAGACATCATGATCTACTTGACTCTTCTAATGAATTGTTATTTTCACTGCAGTTGTTGATATAAAACTTGTTGTCTATTGTATTCTATCAGATTTTTATGTTGAAGACTAAGAATAATTTGTTCTACATTATCTTAGTCATAATATTCTTTACTGGGATAGTTGAGCTCACCCTTTTATTTCATTATTCTCTTCAAGAAATGTGAATATAGCTGAGATTAGTCGGGAAATGGAGTGATAGTCCAAGATGGTTGCTATAGTAGTCATCACTATTCTATAAAATAATATGATAATAATCGTAATGAGGACTTTATTTGTGTTTGGATATTGTCTACGAGATAATATTTGTATTAAAACTCACAGCTTATGGTTTGTTGTATTTTACACGACAGTTAATAACTGTATAAATGAAGTTTGTATTTGAATTTTGTACCATGTATTTGGCGATTCAGAATGGGTTGTGTAGACCTATTTTTGGGGCGTCACAGTGTATGAATATTTATAATTTATAATTAGATTCAAAAGTTTACATTGAATATTGAATTATTTTTTTCTCAAATAATTGATAAAAACTTTAATAATATAATTATGAGGACTTTTATTTAAATTTATCCTCAATACATATATTACAATTTACATAGTTATAAAAAGTTTATTTTAGTTCATTATATTTATGGAGAGTGCGAGTTATAATGTACATGTGACAACTAACAACTAGTTAATCCAACTTGATCCAAAATTTACTTTGGACTTAATTTAAATATTTGGACTTCTAATTTCTAAATAATTTGGCAAATGAAAGTGATAAATACACCCCTCCCTCCATCCAAAAATTCATAAACATGAATTAATTATTCAACCCCCTTGTAGATTAATTCTAAATTAATTTGGACTTATCATATTTTAACAATAAAATTATATTGCTCATTGTTCCCGCCTCCCAGCATTGCAAGTAAGTTTTGAAAGTAAAAAACTTATAACAAGTTAATAGATATAGTTTTGTTCTTCTAGTATATACTTTTATTGTTAAATGATACATTTTAGATATTTTAACTTTATAATAGTAAAAATCCATTAACTATACTTCAATTAATTTATTTCAATTTATTAATATTATAATAAAAGTGTTATTTCTTACTTTTTAGAAGTGAAATGATATATTTTTAAAATAATTTTCGTATGATAGTGAAAACTAATTATTATATAAGGAATGCCACTTTAAAAAAAATTATTTTGCTTATTATATAATAATTAATATATATATAAGTTATTTGAATACGAATTTCGGACACGGATTCAAATTCGGATATCCGCTATTTACCTGATATATTTATGGTCGAATGTTAAACGAATACAAATACATTTATATATGTATTTGTATCCGTTTATTTGCATACCTTTAAAACGAATACAAATATATCCATTTTTTTAAATACGAATTATATCTACTTTTTTTGAATAAGGATGCAGACGAATATGCATTTTTCGGTTACCCTTTATAACCCTAGATATATTAAACATTATAATTTGAAGGGTGTAATAGACATTTTGTGACGCCCCCAAAACAGGTATACAACACCCATTCTGAGTCGCCAAATATATGGTACATAAAGTAAACTAAAACTTCAATAATACAAATGTCATGTGAAATACGACAATACATACTGTGAGTTTAAATACAAATATTGTCTTCTAGACAATATCCACACGCAAATAAGTTCTCATTACAATTATTCAAACACTTTTTTACAGAAATAGTGAGGACTACTAAAATATCTTTCTAGAAACCTCACTTCATACCCCGACTCGATCCTGCTATGTTCTCACGTCCTGAGAAGAAAAATGGAACAAAAAGGAAAAGGGTGAGCTCAACTAGCCCAGTAAAGAATATTATGACTAAGATAATATACAACAAATTATCGTTAGTCTTCAATAGGGAAAAATCTGATAGAATACAATAGACAACAAGTTTTAGATCAACAACTACAGCGGAAATAGCAATCCATTAGAAGAGTCACGTAGAGGATTAATTCTACTATCTTCTAATATTTAAGAGTCCATCATCAATATTTTATCCCTGTAACAACAATCAATATACATCTTTAATCATCTTTGCACTACAGGCCAAAGATATTCATTTATATCACCGGTTGATCATGTTCATCTCAACACCTGTTCATCTTTGCACTACGGGCCAAAGATATTCATCAGTAATCATTTATCTTTGCACTACAGGCCAAAGATGTTCAATAATATCATCATTAAGGACTGAGGATGATGACAAATATTTTTAAGAACGAATCCAGTGAGATAGAAGGACAAATATTAAGGATTGGTATAACAGTTTTATCCAAGATCAATAATACTCCATAATAACCAATTTTGAAGCAGAATTCAAAAATAACGATCAAAACATGGATACAATCAAAGATAGTAGCCAAAATAGACATCTTGGACAAAAAGAATAAATTTTATTTTTCGGTGAATAGTGCCGTATACGTGAATAGTAACCCCGACACAAAAAGTTCCAAATTTGATTAAAAAGTTCACCAATAATTCGGCATAATGATATTGAAGAAAATAATATCATTTAAGAAGAAAATAACATCCCTTACCTCAAAATAACCGTACTTCTGACTGAATTTCGGTATAGTGCTGACAGAAACTCGCAACGTATAGCAACACACAAAGTATACTCACAAGAATACGCTCGATAATATAGAGAGAGAAAGAGAGAAAACTTGTTTCATGTGTGATTTTCAATTCTAACTTAGCCCTCTATTTATAGAAAAATGCTAGAACGCCAAAGGAGACCAAATTAATAAAATATTATTATTTTTCTTTTCTTCTTCTACGCCTCCTCCACCAACTAATCAGCCACCAACTTGGAACAAGAAAATTCAGCAGCCCACATGTGTTAAAACACAAGTGGGTCCCACCCCATTTAATAAAAATCATTTTATTTTTTGAAACTTCAACAATTCATAGAAAATAGACCGTTTATCAGAAAAATACGAATTTTATGTCCATTCTGCCTGAAATCGAATTCTCTACAACTTTGTAAAAGGAAGTTTTTCCAAATTCCCAACAAAAAATATCTGAAATCCACAAACGGATGATTTTTAATTCTTCCAGTCCGACAAAATAATGATAAAACACCTCAGCATTAATTCTTTCAATTATATCCACATAAAATAATATATTTATCAATTATATCCACATCAAATAAATATTTCCTTATCATATAAATCAATAATAAATTATTCTTAAATAATATTACAGAATCACAATTATGACAACCAGGCCGTTCACAGGAAAGAGGGGGCTTTCTAATAAGGATTTTTCCTTACTGGCGCCCAATTAGATGACCTAACCTCTCCTTGACAGAACTTTCTAGACATTGCCAATAATGCTATCTAATAATATTATTCAAATAATATGAATTATTGATCTAATAATGAGAAATACTGTGCAGTGTCAATTAATGAAACAATAATAATATAAACTAACAATGCAGCAATTATTGAATCAATATAATAAAATAATGAACAGTAACTACTATAACAATTATTGAGTAGTGCCTTCTTACGTACGAATCAATAATTCAACAATACTGTGCAATACCGTGTGCTACTATGCAACCACGTGTATTACTGTATTTTAACCACCAGGTAACCCAACAGTGTTAACGGTAACAATTTACGCCGTTATTTATAAAACTCAATCTTTGTCATTTTCTTTCATCCAACCGTTTTTTGGTATGGGGCCCACAAATGGCTGCACCGTCTTACGAATATTCCCCGACAGCAAGAATATTCCACGACCAAACGAATATTCCCTGACAAAAATGAATATTTTAATAATCACTTGTTTATTTTGCAAAAATTGCACATTTTACCCATAATCAAAGCATTATATCAAATTACCACCTTATTAATCAAGAATAATAATTAGAGGAAATTCGATTTTATTTATAAAAGGTTGGGGTCTTACAATCTCCCCTCCTTATGAAATTTCATCCTCGAAATTGACGTACGTACCTGGTGTATCGAAAAGGTGAGGATACCTCATTTTTATTTCTGACTCCAACTCCCAAGTCATTTCCTCAATAGAATGGTTCCTCCACAAAACCTTAACTTGTGGTATAATCTTGGTGCGTAGGACATGTTCTTTCCTATCCAAGATCTTAACAGGTACCTCTTCGTATGTTAAATCTTCAGCTATCTCGTCTGGTTCTAACGCAATAATGTGGTTCGGGTATTTCACATATTTACGAAGCATAGATATGTGGAATACATTGTGAACACGAGACATACTTGGAGGTAACGCGAGTCTATATGCCACGTTTCCTATTCGGTCAAGAATCTCAAATGGACCAACAAACCTTGGATTGAGCTTTCCTCTTTTTCCAAATTTTGTAACTCATTTCCATGGAGCAACACGTAACAATACATGATCTCAAATATTAAACTCCACGTCCTTTCTATGAAGATTAGCATAATTCTTTTGTCGATCTTGCGAGGTCTGAATACGTTGTCGAATTATTTTGATCTTTTCTGTAGTCATGCGTACTAACTCTGGTCCCAACAACGTTGCTTCTCCCACCTCCTCCCAGCATACTGGAGAACGATACTTTCGTCCATACAACGCCTCAAATGGAGCCATGCCTATACTTGCTTGATAACTGTTGTTGTAGGAGAATTCCACTAGTGGCAAGTACTTATCCCAACTTCTTTTGAAATCTAGAACACAGAGTCTTAATAGATCTTCAAGGGTTTGAATAGTCCTCTCTGATTGTCCGTCCGTTTGAGGATGATATGCTTAACTGAATCGTAAGTCCGTGCCCATAGCTTTCGGTAAGCTAACCCAAAATCTTGAAGTGAATCTTGGGTCACGATCCGAAACTATGGATACTGGCATGCCATGCAATCTCACAATCTCATTCATGTACATACGAGCAAGACGTTCAAGGGAATAAGTCTCACGTATCGGCAAGAAATGGGCAGACTTGGTTAATCTATCAACAATAACCCAAATCGCATTTATGCCTTGAGAAACTTTAGGAAGACCTGTAACGAAATCCATTGTAATGTGTTCCCACTTCCATTCCAGAATCTCAAGTGGTTGCAATGGACCTTTTGGCATTTGATGTTCTGCCTTTACACGTTGACAAGTTAAACACCTCGAGATAAACTCCGCGATCTCTTTCTTCATATTGTTCCACCAAAATGTGTGTCGAATATCATGATACATTTTGGTACTCCCAGGATGAATTGCAAACGGGGTGTTGTGTGCCTTCATCATGATTCTATGCTTCAAGTCAGAATCGTTCAGAACACAAAGTCGAGAGTTGAATCAAAGTATTCCTTCTTCATCGATTCTTACTTCTGGAATAGCACCTTCTTGTACTTTCTTCTTCATTTGCATCAGCCCCAGGTCCGTAGCTTGAGCAGCTTTAACTTTATCAATTAAATTCGGTTCTACTCGTATATTCGCCATCATCATGTGGGTCCCTGAAGTCTTTAATTCTACCTCCATCCTTTGCAAGTCATATAAAATGGGCCTTTGTGTTGACAATATTGCACTCGTACTCGCATATGATCTTCTACTCAATGCGTCAGCTACTACGTTCGCTTTTCCAGGATGAAATTGAATAGTGTGATCGTAATCTTTCAACAGCTCAAGCCAACGTCGTTTCCGCATGTTGAGTTCTATTTCGGTGAAGAAATATTTGAGGCTTTTATGGACCGTATAAATCTCCACTTTCTCCCCGTACAAGTAGTGTCTCAATATCTTCAACGCGAATACGACTGCTGCCAACTCCAGATCATGAGTAGGATAATTCCTCTCATATTCTTTGAGTTGTCGCAAGGCATAGACTATGACTTTCCCATGTTGCATGAGAACACATCCTAACCCCTTGCTAGAAGCATCGCTGTAGATAACAAATCCATCCGAACCAGATGGTATTGTCAGAACAGGTGCCGAAATGAGTCTCCTCTTGAGCTCTTGGAAGCTCTTCTCGCATTCCTCGCCCCATACGAATTTTGCATCCTTCCGAGTCAGCTGAGTTAAAGGAGTAGCGATTCGAGAAAATCCTTCCACGAATCTCCGATAATAACCAGCTAAGCCCAGAAAGCTACACACTTCGGTCACTGACTTTGGCTGCTCCAACTTTGTATTGCTTCAATCTTCACCGGGTCCACAGATACTCCATGTTTTGACACCACGTGTCCAAGGAATGCTACTTCCTCAAGCCAGAACTCTCATTTCTTCAGCTTGGCATAAAGCTTATGTTCACGAAGTCTTTGAAGTACTAGCTTCAAATGGTGCTCATGATCTTCACGGCTTTTGGAATAGATGAGGATGTCATCAATAAAGACAACAACGAATTGATCCAAATATTCCTTGAATACTCGGTTCATCATATCCATGAAAGCAGCAGGGGCATTAGTCAATCCGAAAGACATCACTAAGAATTCATAATGCCCGTACCGAGTTCTGAAGGAAGTCTTTGGAATATCCTCAGTTTTAATCTTTAGCTGATGATATCCAGAACGAAGATCGATCTTTGAAAAGAATTGTGCTCCTTGCAACTGGTCAAACAGGTCATCAATGCAAGGTAGTGGATACCTATTCTTGATGGTGACATGGTTTAATTCTCGGTAGTCAATACAAAGTCGCATACTCCCGTCTTTCTTCTTTACAAATAAAATAAGAGCACCCCAAGGAGATGTACTAGGACGAATGAAACTGATGTCTAACAATTCCTATAGTTAGACTTTTAACTCCTGAAGTTCAATAGGAGCCATTCGATATGGGGTTTTAGAAATAGGTTTTGTACCCGGATCAAGATCAATAAAAATTCAACTTCACGTTCCGGTGGTAGACCGGGAAGTTCTTCGGGAAACACTTCAGGAAATTCTTTAACAACGGAAATATTATCCAAATCTGACTTGTCTCTGTTCAAATCCATAACATGGGCTAAGAAAGCTTGGCATCCGTTTTTCAATAAACGAATAGCTTTGTGGCTTGATATGACATTAACTGATTTTAGTGGTTTAGTAGTTTGAATTCGTATGATAGGTTGGTTAGGAATATGAAAACTAACAACCTTACGAAAACAATCAATTTTGGCATGATGAGTGGTTAACCAATCAATTCCTAAAATCACATCAAAAGCAAGTATCTTTAAAGAGATAAGATCAACAGGTAATGTGATAGTGCCAACTTGTATCATGCAAGATTTATAAACTATAGATGTAACGAAGGTTTCACCCAACGGAGTTTCAACAGATAAGTCAAAGTCCAATTTCTCCGGAGTCAAGTTTAAACGTTGAGCACAAGCAGGAGAGATAAAAGAATGGGTAGAACCGGTATCTAGTAAGGTATAAACTTCGCAAGAATTCAAGATTAGCTTACCCGTGATCACTTCGTTTGGGTTCCTCACGTTTTGGCCAGTCACGACAAACGCTCTTCCAGGAACCGCTGATTTTGACTTATCCGAGACAGCCCTTGGAATCACCACTCCCGCTGAACTTGGTTTTGCTATAGTACAATCTCGAGCGATGTGGCCTTCCTTTCCACAGTTGTAACATACCTTGGATTGTTGTGGACAGTTTGGGCTGATATGTCCCTCCTTCCCGCATTTGTAACATCTAACTGGCGGTTGTTTTCCTCCCCTAGAATTTGTTATTGGTGTTGGTGCTGCTGCTGATGTCTTCCCGTCATTGTTGAATCTTCTCTTTCTGAAATTTCCACTTGAGTCACCTCTTCTATTATCATGGCCACGATTACCACCTGAGTGGTTACAGCCTTTGTCCATATTTTTCCTTCCTCGCTGGTTATCATCGTTCGGATGACTGCTGTCACCGATATGACCCTGGTTGTGGTCCCTCGGTTCAGTATACTCACTATCTCGCTCTAACAACTGAGCCCTGTTTACAACATCTGAATATAAAGAAAATTTATGAGATATAACGTATTGACGAATCTCGGGTTTTAAACCCCTCAGAAACATACGCGTCATACGTTCCTCATTCTCCACCAAATGAGGTGCAAAACTGGATAACTCTGCGAACTTTGCCTCGTACTGAGACACCGTCATGTTATTCTGTTCGAGTCTAATAAACTCTACCTCTTTCATATGACGAATACTTTCAGGAAAGTACTTGTCATTGAAAAGTTTCTGAAATCTTTCCCAAGACATGTTGAGTGCATCTGGTTGGGTACGCTTCACAGATTCCCACCAGTAATCAGCTTCACCACGAAATATAAAGGTAGCGAATGGAACCTTTTGTTCCTCCGTGCATCCCAAGAAATCGAATATCTTGGTAATTTGCTTGACCCATGTTTCTGCCATGATCGGATCCGATTTTCCCTTAAATTCTGGTGGTCCCAACTCCTTAAACTTCTTGGCTGTGACAGACCGCGCGTTGCCATCATTTCCACCCGTATTTTGTACACGAGTCTCCCTCGTCTGATTTTGCATGAACTGTAAAAAGCTCCTAAACATTCCATCGTTCATCATTTGTTCGGTAGTGTTGTTTACAGGAGGAATATTGCCTTCATGCTGCATGTTGTCCTGGTTTGTGACTAAAGGTTGCTCCACAGTCTCGTACATTCCATTGTTAACGTTCTCAGCAGCCATTCTTAAATACTGCCATAAAACAAGGGTTAATTAAATAAATTAACATGTCATATAATATCCCTATATTATGACCGACCAACAAATAAGCTTAGTAGGACACACTAGCAAAGGATTTACACATCTCTCCCCTCCTAGTTCTATTCCCCGATCTTCGCCAGAGACCATATCCCTAAGCTTTGATACCAACTGTGATGCCCCCAAAACAGGTATACAACACCCATTCTGAGTCGCCAAATACATGGTACATAAAGTAAACTAAAACTTCAATAATACAAATGTCGTGTGAAATACGACAATACATACTGTGAGTTTAAATACAAATATTGTCTTCTAGACAATATCCACACGCAAATAAGTCCTCATTACAATTATTCAAACACTTTTTTATAGAAATAGTGAGGACTGCTAAAACATCTTTCTAGAAACCTCACTCCATACCCCGACTCGATCCTGCTATGTTCTCACCTCCTGCGAAGAAAAATAGAACAAAAAGGAAAAGGGTGAGCTCAACTATCCCAGTAAAGAATATTATGACTAAGATAATATACAACAAATTATCGTTAGTCTTCAACAGGGAAAAATCTGATAGAATACAATAGACAACAAGTTTTAGACCAACAACTACAGCAAAAACAGTAATCCATTAGAAGAGTAATGTAGAGGATTAATTCTACTATCTTCTAATATTTAAGAGTCCATCATCAATATTTTATCCCTGTAACAACAATTAATATACATCTTTAATCATCTTTGCACTACAGGCCAAAGATATTCATTTATATCACCGGTTGGTCATGTTTATCTCAACACCTGTTCATCTTTGCACTACGGGCCAAAGATATTCATCAGTAATCATTTATCTTTGCACTACAGGCCAAAGATATTCAATAATATCATCATTAAGGACTGAGGATGATGAAAAATATTTTTAAGAACGAATCCAGTGAGATAGAAGGACAAATATTAAGGATTGGTATAACAATTTTATCCAAGATCAATAATACTCCATAATAACCAATTTTGAAGCAGAATTCAAATATAACGATCAAAACATGGATACAATCAAAGATAGTAGCCAAAATAGACATCTTGGACAAAAAGAAGAAATTTTATTTTTCGGTGAATAGTGTCGTATACGTGAATAGTAACCCTGACACAAAAAGTTCCAAATTTGATTAAAAAGTTCACCAATAATTCGGCATAATGATATTGAAGAAATAATATCATTTAAGAAGAAAATAACATCCCTTACCTCAAAATAACCGTACTTCTTACTGAATTTTGGTATAGTGCTGACAGAAACTCGCACCGTATAGCAACACACAAAGTATACTCACAAGAATACGCTCGATAATATAGAGAGAGAAAGTGAGAAAACTTGTTTCAGGTGTGATTTTCAATTCTAACTTAGCCCTCTATTTATAAGAAAATGCTAGAACGCCAAAGGAGACTAAATTAATAAAATATTATAATTTTTCTTTTCTTCTTCTACGCCTCCTCCACCAACTAATCAGCCACCAACTTGGAACAAGAAAATTCAGCAGCCCACATGTGTTAAAACACAAGTGGGTCCCACCCCATTTAATAAAAATCATTTTATTTTCTGAAACTTCAACAATTCATAGAAAATAGGCCGTTTATCAGAAAAATACGAATTTATGTCCATTCTGCCTGAAATCGAATTCTCTACAACTTTGTAAAAGGAAGTTTTTCCAAATTCCCAACAGAAAATATCCGAAATCCACAAACGGATGATTTTTAATTCTTCTTGTCCGACAAAATACTGATAAAACATCTCAGCATTAATTCTTTCAATTATATCCACATAAAATAATATATTTATCAATTATATCCACATCAAGTAAATATTTCCTTATCATATAAATCAATAATAAATTATTCTTAAATAATATTACAGAATCACAATTATGACAACCAGGCCGTTCACAGGAAATAGGGGGCTTTCCAATAAGGATTTTTCCTTACTGGCGCGCAATTAGATGACCTAACCTCTCCTTGACAGAACTTTCTAGACATTGCCAATAATGCTATCTAATAATATTATTCAAATAATATGAATTATTGATCTGATAATGAGAAATACTGTGCAGTGTCAATTATTAAAATAATAATAATATAAACTAACAATGCATTAATTATTGAATCAATATAATAAAATAATGAACAGTAACTACTGTAACAATTATTGAGTAGTGCCTTCTTACGTACGAATCAATAATTCAACAATACTGTGCAATACCGTGTGCTACTATGCAACCGCGTGTATTACTGTATTTTAACCACCAGGTAACCCAACAGTGTTAACGGTAACAATTTACGTCGTTATTTATAAAACTCAATCTTTGTTGTTTTCTTTCATCCAACCGTTTTCTGGTATGGGGCCCACAAATGGCTGCGCCGTCGTACGAATATTCCCCGACAGCAAGAATATTCCACGACCAAACAAATATTCCCCGACAAAAATGAATATTTTAATAATCACTTGTTTATTTTGCAAAAAATGCACATTTTACCCATAATCAAAGCATTATATCAAATTACCACCTTATTAATCAAGAATAATAATTAGAGGAAATTCGATTTTATTTATAAAAAGTTGGGATCTTACAACCTCCCCTTCTTATGAAATTTCGTCCTCGAAATTGACGTACGTACCTGATGTATCGAAAAGGTGAGGATACCTCATTTTTATTTCTGACTCCAACTCCCAAGTCATTTCCTCAATAGAATGGTTCCTCCACAAAACCTTAACTTGTGGTATAATCTTGGTGCGTAGGACATGTTCTTTCCTATCCAAGATCTTAACAGGTACATCTTCGTATATTAAATCTTCAGCTATCTCGTCTGGTTCTAACGCAATAATGTGGTTCGGGTTTTTCACATATTTACGAAGCATAGATATATGGAATACATTGTGAACACGAGACATACTTGGAGGTAACGCGAGTCTATATGCCACGTTTCCTATTTGGTCAAGAATCTCAAATGGACCAACAAACCTTGGATTGAGCTTTGCTCTTTTTCCAAATTTTGTAACTCCTTTTCATGGAGCAACACGTAACAATACATGATCTCCAATATTAAACTCCACGTCCTTTCTATGAAGATTAGCATAATTCTTTTGTCGATCTTGCGAGGTCTGAATACGTTGTCGAATTATTTTGATCTTTTCTGTAGTCATGCGTACTAACTCTGGTCCCAACAACGTTGCTTCTCCCACCTCGTCCCAGCATACTAGAGAACGACACTTTCGTCCATACAACGCCTTAAATGGAGCCATGCCTATACTTGCTTGATAACTGTTGTTGTAGGAGAATTCCACTAGTGGCAAGTACTTATCCCAACTTCTTTTGAAATCTAGAACACAGAGTCTTAATAGATCTTCAAGGGTTTGAATAGTCATCTCTGATTGTCCGTCCGTTTGAGGATGATATGCTTAACTGAATCGTAAGTCCATGCCCATATCTTTCGGTAAGCTAACCCAAAATCTTGAAGTGAATCTTGGGTCACGATTCAAATCTATGGATACTGGCATGCCATGCAATCTCACAATCTCACTCATGTACATACGAGCAAGACGTTCAAGGGAATAAGTCTCACGTATCGGCAAGAAATAGGCAGACTTGGTTAATCTATCAACAATAACCCAAATCGCATCTATGCCTTGAGAAACTTTAGGAAGACCTGTAACGAAATCCATTTTAATGTGTTCCCACTTCCATTCCGAAATCTCAAGTGGTTGCAATGGACCTTTTGGCATTTGATGCTCCGCCTTTACACGTTGACAAGTTAAACACCTCGAGATAAACTCCGCGATCTCTTTCTTCATATTGTTCCACCAAAATGTGTGTCGAATATCATGATACATTTTGGTACTCCCAGGATGAATTGCAAACGGGGTGTTGTGTGCCTCCATCATGATTTTATGCTTCAAGTCAGAATCGTTCAGAACGCAAAGTCGAGAGTTGAATCAAAGTATTCCTTCTTCATCGATTCTTACTTCTGGAATAGCACTTTCTTGTACTTTTTTCTTCATTTGCATCAGCCCCAGGTCCGTAGCTTGAGCAGCTTTAACTTTATCAATTAAATTCGGTTCTACTCGTATATTCGCCATCATCGTGTGGGTCTCTGGAGTCTTTAATTCTACCTCCATCCTTTGTAAGTCATACAAAATGGGCCTTTGTGTTGACAATATTGCACTCGTACTCGCATATGATCTTCTACTCAATGCGTCAGCTACTACGTTCACTTTTCCAGGATGAAATTGAATAGTGTGATCGTAATCTTTCAACAGCTCAAGCCAACGTCTTTGCCACATGTTGAGTTCTTTTTGGGTGAAGAAATATTTGAGGCTTTTATGGTCCATATAAATCTCCACTTTCTCCCCGTACAAGTAGTGTCTCCATATCTTCAACGCGAATACGACTGCTGCCAACTCCAGATCATGAGTAGGATAATTCCTCTCATATTCTTTGAGTTGTCGCGAGATATGACTTTCCCATGTTGCATGAGAACACATCCTAACCCCTTGCTAGAAGCATCGTTGTAGATAACAAATCCATCCTAACCAGATGGTATTGTCAGAACAGGTGCCGAAATGAGTCTCCTCTTGAGCTCTTGGAAACTCTTCTTGCATTCCTCGCTCCATACATTTTTTGCATCCTTCCGAGTCAGCTGAGTTAAAGGAGTAGCGATTCGAGAAAATCCTTCCACGAATCTCCGATAATAACCAGCTAAGCCCATAAAGCTACGCACTTCGGTCACCGACTTTGGCTGCTCCCAACTTTGTATTGCTTCAATCTTCACCGGGTCTACAGATACTCCATTTTTTGACACCACGTGTCCAAGGAATGCTACTTCCTCAAGCCAGAACTCGCATTTCTTCAGTTTGGAATAATGCTTGTGTTCACGATGTCTTTGAAGTACTAGCTTCAAATGGTGCTCATGATCTTCACGGCTTTTGGAATAGATGAGGATGTCATCAATAAAGACAACAACGAATTGATCCAAATATTCCTTGAATACTCGGTTCATCATATCCATGAAGGCAGCAGGGGAATTAGTCAATCCGAAAGACATCACTAAGAATTCATAATGCCCGTACCGAGTTCTGAAGGAAGTCTTTGGAATATCCTCAGTTTTAATCTTTAGCTGATGATATCCAGAACGAAGATCGATCTTTGAAAAGAATTGTGCTCCTTGCAACTGGTCAAACAGGTCATCAATGCAAGGTAGTAGATACCTATTCTTGATGGTGACATGGTTTAATTCTCGGTAGTCAATACAAAGTCGCATACTCCCGTCTTTCTTCTTTACAAATAAAACAGGAGCACCCCAAGGAGATGTACTAGGACGAATGAAACCGATGTCTAACAATTCCTATAGTTGGACTTTTAACTCCTGAAGTTCAATAGGAGCCATTCGATATGGGGTTTTAGAAATAGGTTTTGTACCCGGTTCAAGATCAATAAAGAATTCAACTTCACGTTCCGGGGGTAGACCGGGAAGTTCTTCGGGAAACACATCAGGAAATTCTTTAACAACAGAAAAATTATCCAAATCTGACTTGTCTCTGTTCAAATCCATAACATGGGCTAAGAAAGCTTGGCATCCGGTTTTCAATAAACGAATAGCTTAGTGGCTTGATATGACATTAACTGATTTTAGTGGTTTAGTAGTTTGAATTCGTATGACAGGTTGGTTAGGAATATGAAAACTAACAACCTTACGAAAACAATCAATTTTGGCATGATGAGTGGTTAACCAATCAATTCCTAAAATCACATCAAAAGCAAGTATCTTTAAAGAGATAAGATCAACAGGTAATGTGATAGTGCCAACTTGTATCATGCAAGATTTATAAACTGTAGATGTAACGAAGATTTCACCCAACGGAGTTTCAACAGATAAGTCAAAGTCCAATTTCTCCGGAGTCAAGTTTAAACGTTGAGTACAAGAAGGAGAGATAAAAGAATGGGTAGAACCGGTATCTAGTAAGGTATAAACTTCGCAAGAATTCAAGATTAGCTTTCCCGTGATCACTTCGTTTGGGTTCCTCACGTTTTGGCCAGTCACGACAAACGCTCTTCCAGGAACCGCTGATTTTGA
Organism: Panax japonicus; assembly: GCA_020205505.1. Classification (NCBI taxonomy): domain Eukaryota; kingdom Viridiplantae; phylum Streptophyta; class Magnoliopsida; order Apiales; family Araliaceae; genus Panax; species Panax japonicus. Next base: position 42,582,569 of record CM035111.1, read on the forward strand.
CTTATCCAAGACAGCCCTTGGAATCACCACTCCCGCTGAACTTGGTTTCGCTATAGTACAATCTCGAGCGATGTGACCTTCCTTTCCACTGTTGTAACATAACTTGGATTGTTGTGGACAGTTTGGGCTGATATGTCCCTCCTTCCCGCATTTGTAACATCTAACTGGCGGTCGTTTTCCTCCCCTAGAATTTGTTATTGGTGTTGGTGCTACTGCTGATGTCTTTCCGTCATTGTTGAATCTTCTCTTTCTGAAATTTCCACTTGAGTCACCTCTTCTATTATCATGGCCACGATTACCACCTGAGTGGTTACCGCCTTTGTCCGTCTTTTTCCTTCCTCGCTGGTTATCATTGTTCTGATGACTGCTGTCACCGATATGACCCTGGTTGTGGTCCCTCGGTTCAGTATACTCACTATCTCGCTCTAACAACTGAGCCCTGTTTACAACATATGAATATAAAGAAAATTTATGAGATATAAGGTATTGACGAATCTCGGGTTTTAAACCCCTCAGAAATATACGCGTCATGCGTTCCTCATTCTCCACCAAATGAGGTGCAAAACTGGATAACTCTGCGAACTTTGCCTCGTTCTGAGACACCGTCATGTTATTCTGTTCGAGTCTAATAAACTCTACTTCTTTCATATAACGAATACTTTCAGGAAAGTACTTGTCATTGAAAAGTTTCTGAAATCTTTCCCAAGACATGTTGAGTGCATCTGGTTGGGTACGCTTCACAGATTCCCACCAGTAATCAGCTTCACCACGAAACATAAAGGTAATGAATGGAACCTTTTGTTCCTCCGTGCATCCCAAGAAATCGAATATCTTGGTAATTTGCTTGACCCATGTTTCTGCCATGATCGGATCCGGTTTTCCCTTAAATTCTGGTGGTCCCAACTCCTTAAACTGCTTGGCTGTGACAGACCGCTCGTTGCCATCATTTTCACCCGTATTTTGTACACGAGTCTCCCTCGTCTGATTTTGCATGAACTGCAAAAAGCTCCTAAACATTCCATCGTTCATCGTTTGCTCGGTAGTGTTGTTTACAGGAGGAATATTGCCTTCCTGTTGCATGTTGTCCTGGTTTGTGACTAAAGGTTGCTCCACAGTCTCGTACATTCCATTGTTAACGTTCTCAGCAGCCATTCTTAAATACTGCCATAAAACAAGGGTTAATTAAACAAATTAACATGTCATATAATATCCCTATATTATGACCGACCAACAAATAAGCTTAGTAGGACACACTAGCAAAGGATTTACTCATCTCTCTCCTCCTAGTTCTATTCCCCGATCTTCGCCAGAGACCATATCCCTAAGCTTTGATACTAACTGTGACGCCCCCAAAACAGGTATACAACACCCATTCTGAGTCGCCAAATACATGGTACATAAAGTAAACTAAAACTTCAATAATACAAATGTCGTGTGAAATACGACAATACATATTGTGAGTTTAAATACAAATATTGTCTTCTAGACATTATCCACACGCAAATAAGTACTCATTACAATTATTCAAACACTTTTTGACAGAAATAGTGAGGACTGCTAAAACATCTTTCTAGAAACCTCACTCCATACCCCGACTCGATCCTGCTATGTTCTCACCTCCTGCGAAGAAAAATGGAAAAAAAGGAAAAGAGTGAGCTCAACTAGCCCAGTAAAGAATATTATGACTAAGATAATATACAAAAAATTATCGTTAGTCTTCAACAGGGAAAAATCTGATAGAATACAATAGACAACAAGTTTTAGATCAACAACTACAGCGGAAACAGCAATCCATTAGAAGAGTCACGTAGAGGATTAATTCTACTATCTTCTAATATTTAAGAGTCCATCATCAATATTTTATCCCTGTAACAACAATCAATATACATCTTTAATCATCTTTGCACTATAGGCCAAAGATATTCATTTATATCACCGGTTGGTCATGTTCATCTCAACACCTGTTCATCTTTGCACTACGGGCCAAAGATATTCATCAGTAATCATTTATCTTAGCACTACAGGCCAAAGATATTCAATAATATCATCATTAAGGACTGAGGATGATAAAAAATATTTTTAAGAACGAATCCAGTGAGATAGAAGGACAAATATTAAGGATTGGTATAACAGTTTTATCCAATATCAATAATACTCCATAATAACCAATTTTGAAGCAGAATTCAAAAATAACGATCAAAACATGGATACAATCAAAGATAGTAGCCAAAATAGACATCTTGGACAAAAAGAAGAAATTTTATTTTTCGGTGAATAGTGCCGTATACGTGAATAGTGCTGTATACGTGAATAGTAACCCCGACACAAAAAGTTCCAAATTTGATTAAAAAGTTCACCAATAATTCGGCATAATGATATTGAAGAAAATAATATCATTTAAGAAGAAAATAACATCCCTTACCTCAAAATAACCGTACTTCTGACTTAATTTCGGTATAATACTGACAGAAACTCGCACCGTATAGCAACACACAAAGTATACTCACAAGAATACGCTCGATAATATAGAGAAAGAAAGAGAGAAAACTTGTTTCAGGTGTGATTTTCAATTCTAACTTAGCCCTCTATTTATAGGAAAATGCTAGAACGCCAAAGGAGACTAAATTAATAAAATATTATTATTTTTCTTTTCTTCTTCTACGCCTCCTCCACCAACTAATCAGCCACCAACTTGGAACAAGAAAATTCAGCAGCCCACATGTGTTAAAACACAAGTGCGTCCCACCCCATTTAATAAAAATCATTTTATTTTCTGAAACTTCAACAATTCATAGAAAATAGACCGTTTATCAGAAAAATACGAATTTTATGTCCATTCTGCCTGAAATCGAATTCTCTACAACTTTGTAAAAGAAAGTTTTTCCAAATTCCCAACAGAAAATATCTGAAATCCACAAACGGATGATTTTTAATTCTTCCAGTCCGACAAAATACTGATAAAAACCTCAGCATTAATTCCTTCAATTATATCCACATAAAATAATATATTTATCAATTATATCCACATCAAATAAATATTTCCTTATCATATAAATCAATAATAAATTATTCTTAAATAATATTACAGAATCACAATTATGACAACCAGGTCGTTCCCAGGAAAGAGAGGGCTTTTCAATAAGGATTTTTCCTTACTGGCGCACAATTAGATGACCTAACCTCTCCTTGACAGAACTTTCTAGACATTTCCAATAATGTTATCTAATAATATTATTCAAATAATATGAATTATTGATCTGATAATGAGAAATACTGTGCAGTGACAATTATTGAAACAATAATAATATAAACTAACAATGCAGCAATTATTGAATCAATATAATAAAATAATGAACAGTAACTACTGTAACAATTATTGAGTAGTGCCTTTTTACGTACGAATCAATAATTCAACAATACTGTGAAATACCGTGTGCTACTATGCAACCACGCGTATTACTGTATTTTAACCACCAGGTAACACCCAACAGTGTTAACGGTAACAATTTACGCCATTATTTATAAAACTCAATCTTTGTTGTTTTCTTTCATCCAACCGTTTTCCGGTATGGGCCCACAAATGGCTGTGCCGTCGTACGAATATTCCCCGACAGCAAGAATATTCCACGACCAAACGAATATTCCCCAATAAAAATGAATATTTTAATAATCACTTGTTTATTTTGCAAAAATTGCACATTTCACCAATAACCAAAGCATTATATCAAATTACCACCTTATTAATCAAGAATAATAATTAGAGGAAATTCGATTTTATTTATAAAAAGTTGGGGTCTTACACATTCTTTTTTAAAAAATTGGATATTAGTTGGTCAATCACACTAAGAGTATTGAATGTTACATATTGTAGACTAGAGGGTTACTGACTTTTATTTTAAAAACTAAAAGGGGGGGTTAAATACACTTTTTCCCACTCTACCCGATCTCGGTTTATAAATGCATCACTGAACTGAAATTTTTTACGGTCAACTCATTGAACTATAATTTTTTACAAAAAATTGAAATTTCCATCTAAAATTTTTAAAAGTTAACGGAATGTTGATGTGGCAACTTATCATATACTTAGGTGGATATTGAACAATTAAAAAACACAATAATTGTCAATTCTATAACAAATAGTTAAAGAAAATATAAATCAAATTAATGTACATAACAAATAATTATATTAATTAAATAAATTAAATTAATGTATAATTTTTACAAATGTATTTATATAAAATTAATAAATTCATATTATTATTTTTTAATTTTTAAATATTTTAAGTTCATGTTAAAAATATAAAATTATCTAATATTTTGAAATGGAGATTATTATTATTATTATTATTATTATTATTATTATTAGAGTAAAATACAGTGACACCCTCTCTAGATAATCATAATAACACTCACCTCCCCTCTAATTTTTTAAGTAACAGTTAGTACCCCTGCATGTTTTTAGGGTTGACTAAATAGATAAAGTTACATATTTATCCTTGTATTTTATCAAATTTTAATTACTAAATAATATATATTTGTGTGTGTGTGTGTGTGTGTTTAATTATTCTTTTTTTTAATACAATACATTTTAATTATAGTTTTATTTGTAATTAAAACTATCTCATTTAAATTGTTGGTAACTTATAAAAAACTAATTTAGTTTAATTAACACATATTTTTGGATAAGTGATACAGATATTAAAATAAAATAAATTTAATTATTAATTAAGCTATTCTAATTAGAGTGATTGAGTATATTGATCGTTTAGTTTTTTGTGCTTAACAACAAAAAATATTATTTGAATTTTTAGTTTCATATTATAATTTTTATATGTTAAATTTTATTGAGTATATATTAAAAAATTGGGATGCTTATGATTTTGATTGCATTTTTTTAGTATACAGTTAACGTTGTTTTTATGCAATGTTAAATAAAAAATATAATTATATTTATTACTACCTCTATCTTGTAAAAAAAAATCTTTTAATATATTTTTTCTTTTTTTTTGTGAGTAACAACATTTGTCATTTTTACTGTAAATAATTATGTTTAAGTGTGACTTATGTTTAGCTTAATATATGAGAAAAATAATTAATATAATTTTTAATACTTTTTTAATATGAGTAATAAGATTCGTTTAAATTGTAATAATAAGTTTGTTCTACGTAAATTTTAATATTTGAAAAAATTATTATTATTTTATTGTGTTAAATTGTAATTTTTATGGGTATTAACATTATACTTTTTAATTATAAAAAAAATATTTGAATATATATCACGTAAATTTTAATATTTGAGAAATTTAATTAGTAAAAATTGTATGACTTTATTTTCCAGATAAAATGAACATTTATTATTTTTTGACTTTTATGTTATTTATTGCACAATTTCATAATTTAATTAATTAGATCAAGTAAAGTAAAAATTATGATATACAAATTTATATTTAGTGGAAAAATAAAACATTATAACTTGAAGGGTGTATTAGACATTATATTAAAAATATTTTTAAATATTAGTTGGTCAACCACACTAGGGGTAGTGAATGTTACATATTGTAGACTAGAGGGGTGCTGACTGTTGCTTGAAAAACTAGAATGGTGGTGAGTGTTATTATGATTATTTACATGGGGTGTCAGTGTATTTATCATCATCATCATCATCATCATCTCTATTTTTTTCTCTCTTGAAAATCCTAATGTCATCAAGAAACCAAAATTCAAAATCATCTAATTCCTCATCCTGAGGAAATAATATCCAAAGAAGAACAACAACTAGAGCATCTCCAATCCCAAATCTAGTTCACTAAGGATATCGAGCACCTTGAACCATAACCCTAACCCTAATCTCGCTTTCTCAAATCCATATTTGGGGGTCCAAACCTAATTCCCAACAAACTGATCAGAGCTTTCCGATCCAGACCCTAATGTTGGGCTTTGGCACAGAAACGCACAGCGAAAATTAAAATTTTAAAGCAATTTCCGAAACCCTAAAACAGGATCCATGCGAAAAATCAATTAATTCAGAGGTTTAGAGATTATACCAGATATGAAAAAAAATGAGAATCTGAAACCGACTGCGCCTCGAATCTCCAACGCAATACAAACCGATTGCGCCTCTACGGTATCCACACGAATGCCGCACGAACAGTCGAACGATTCTGCTATAAGAAGGACTTGCGGTACTAGCCACCAAAAGGAATGGATTTTCTGAAACTATTTTCTTTCTAGTCTCTCTCTAAGAGCGGCTATGGTTTTTCAATTATGATATATCCCTAAGTAGCTGCTATATATCATATATATAGTAGTTAAAAGGAATTAATCAAATCAAAACCTAATTTCATAAAATCCGAATATATATATATATATATATATATATATATATATATATATATATATATATATATATATCTTAATTAAGTCTTACTTAATTAATATACATATATACAAATTATCCTTTAATTTTAAATTCGTGATTTAAATACTATTAATCATATTAATATAGTTAAATTCTTAAAATTTAAATTAATTACCTTTTAAATAATGTTCTATGTGTGTGACCCTATAGGTTATTATTACGTTGGCAATAATTTTAAAATCATATTATAAAATTATAAACAGTGAGCGGCATCTAGTAATGCATCACTGCTACCCCAAGTAATAATAAGATCAATGATTCGATGCAACCTTTTCGTAACCAATGTTTCAATGTAATTTAATCCTTTTAACCTTAATATCCTATATTAAACTCGAGTCATGGAATGTGTCATACTCTTCATAATTTAATCTGAGTTTTCTTAATCAATGAGTAGACTATATGAAATAAATCACTATTTGAGCATGGCCATGCATTTCATAGTCCTACTCAATCAAGAGGCCTATGGATATCACCCATAATATATAGGATGGTTAAATTCCATCTAGATCACTCATATTTCTCACACGATTAATGATGAACCCAATAATCACCTTTATAGTCCACCCTATTAAAGGTGACATTTGATGATATCAAAGTACATAAATTCTCGTGTAGTAATATAGCGATTTCAGGTCGGAGACCATTACATCATTGTCACTATGAGAATTGCTAATGACACTTCGCATAATGCTCCATATAGAATTCTCATGGTGGGTCTGTCAAGTACATCGTTCTCTAACATGTACCTATGCATTGACTTAATATCTCATATATTTATGACCAATGAGATTTGGTCATCAGTCAATCCACATACTAGTCTCAATGCATCATTGTTGTCCCATCAACAATGATACTTGACTAGGGACATTAAAGAACACTGATACTAATGGTAATATATAATCTCATGTTCAAGTCACATACTTGAAACTATATAATTTGTATCACTATTCTAAGGAATTTTATTATGTTAACAATTATATTATGCAGTAAATAAAATCATAATAAAATCATATATTTATTCAATCAAATATAATATCAAAACGTTAAGCAATTATATCAAATTATTGGCCTCTAGGGCATAAACTCTAACAGTCTCCCACTTGCACTAGAGTCAATCACTCATGTATCTAATACCCATGGAACTAGTGTGACCGTCGTGCTTCTGCTGCGACAAAGCCTTGGTTAGTGGATCTGCAACATTATCATCTGTTGGCACTCTTCCTATATGTACATCTCCTCTATCAATGATTTCACAGATGAGATGGTACCGCCTAAGTATATGCTTGGATCGTTGGTGAGATCTGGGTTCCTTAGCCTGTGCAATGGCTCCATTATTATCACAGTATAGAGCAACCGGATCAACAATGGTTGGAACAACACCAAGTTCAGTTATGAACTTTTTAATCCATACAGCCTCCTTGGCTGCATTAGAAGCAGCAATATACTCAGCCTCTATTGTAGAATCAGCTACTGTCTCTTGCTTCGAACTTTTCCAGCTAACAACACCACCATTAAGGCAAAACACAAAACCTGACTGAGACTTATAGTCATCATTGTCAGTCTGGAAACTAGCATCTGTGTAACCCTTTACTGCTAGTTCGTCTTCACCTCCATATACCAAGAATGAATCCTTAGTCCTTTTCAGGTACTTGAGGATATTCTTGACTACTGTCCAGTGACCTTCACCTGGATTCGACTGGTATCTGCTCGTCATGCTCAAAGCATATGAGACATCCGGACGAGTACATATCATTGCATACATGATAGATCCAATTGCCGAAATATAAGGGATCTTTCTCATACGCTCCTCATCATCTTGTGATTTAGGACATTGGGCCTTAGAGATCTTTACACCATGAGTCACGGGTAAGTTTCCTCTTTTCGCCTCTTGCATGCTGAACCGTTTCAACACTTTATCAATATATGTACTTTGACTTAGGCCGAACATTTTTCTTGATCTATCTCTATAGATCTTGATACCTAAAATTTAGGCAGCATCACCCAAATCTTTCATGGAGAAACATTTTCCTAACCATGTTTTTACAGCCTGTAAGGAAGGAATGTCATTCCCAATAATTAATATGTCATCAACATATAATACTAGGAATACAATGTGACTCCCACTAACCTTCTTATATACACAAGGTTCATCTTCATTTTTAATAAAGCCAAATTCTTTGACTGCTTCATCAAATCGAAGATTCCAACTCCGAGAGGCTTGCTTCAATCCATAAATGGATCGCTGCAGCTTACATACCTTTCCAGCATCTTTTGGAGTGACAAAACCCTCAGGTTGTGTCATATACACATCCTCAAGGAGATTTCCGTTAAGGAAAGCAGTTTTGACATCCATCTGCCAGATTTCGTAATCATAAAAAGCTACAATAGCAAGTAAGATCCTGATGGATTTAACCATTGCCACTGGAGAGAAGGTTTCGTCATAGTCAACACCTTGAATTTGTTTGAAACCTTTTGCTACCAGTCGGCCTTTATAGGTTTGTACATTACCATCCATGTCGGTTTTCTTCTTGAAAACCCACTTGCACCCGATTGGTTTTACCCATTCGGGTGGATCAACCAGAGTCCATACTTGGTTACTATACATGGAGTCCATCTCGGATTTCATGGCTTCAAACTATTTCTCATAATCTGGTCCATTCATAGCTTCTTGGTAGGAAGCAGGCTCATCTTGATCTATGAGCATCACATCGCCGTTTTGAGTCACAAGATATCCATAATATCTCTCAGGCTCTTGGCGTGTCCTACCAGATCTACGAATGACTTGTGTAATTTTAGCAGGTTCACTTTCCATAATTTTTTGTGGTTCCTGCTCATGTTCCAACTCAGGTTCAATGATATTTTGTGGTTCTCGAATTTCTTCGAGTTCTACTTTCCTCCCACTGTTTTCTTTAGAGACAAATTCTCTTTCTAGAAAAATATCAGTTCGAGCAACAACCACTTTGTTCTCAGAAGGTTTGTAGAAATAATACCCTTTTGTTTCCTTTGGGTATCCCACAAAATTACATTTGTCAGATTTGGGTCCGAGCTTGTCAGAATCTAGACGTTTTACGAACGCCTCGTAACCCCAAATTTTCATGAACGGCATACTAGGACGTTTCCCAGTCCACATTTCATATGGTGTCTTCTGAACCGTCTTTGTAGGAACACGGTTAAGTGTGAATGCAGCTGTCTCTAGGGCATGACCCCAGAAGCTTATTGGAAGATCTGCATGACTCATCATTGATCGTACCATTTCCAACAAGGTTCGATTCCTCCTCTCAGATACACCATTCCATTGCGGTGTTCCAGGTGGAGTGATCTGTGATATAATACCACACTCCTTTAGAAGGTCATCAAAGTCTTGGCTTAAGTATTCACCTCCTCGATTGGATCGAAGGGCTTTTATGCTTTTGCCAAATTGGTTTTGAACTTCATTCTTGAATTCCTTGAACTTTTCAAAGGATTCAGATTTGTGTCTCATAAGATACACATATCCATATCTACTAAAGTCGTCAGTAAATGTAATGAAGTAATAAAATCTACCTCTTGCTAACGAACTCATGGGTCCACATACATCACTATGTATAAGTCCCAATACATCGCTAGCTCGTTCACTGTGTCCAGTGAAAGGGGCTTTAGTCATCTTGCCTAATAAACAAGACTCACATTTCTCATATGATTCAAAATCAAATGAATCCAAGAACCCATCTTTATGGAGTTTGGATATGCGTTTCTCATTTATATGGCCTAAACGACAGTGCCAGAGATATGTCGGATTTGAATCATTTGATTTAAATCATTTTATATTTATGTTATAGATAGGCATTTCTAAATCAAGAATATAGAGACCGTTAAATAATTGTGCAACACCATAAAAAATATCATTTAAGTAAAACAAACAACGATTGTTCTTTATTATAAATGAAAAACCTTTCTTGTCCAAACAAGAAACAGAAATAATGTTTTTGCTTATAGCATGCACAAAATAACAATCTTCTAATTCTAAAACTAGCTCAGTGGACAAAGATAAATGATAAGTTCCTACGGCCAGTGCAGCAACTTTTGCTCTATTTCCAACTCGTAGGTCAACCTCTCCTTTCGCCAAAGTTCTACTCCTTCGGAGTCCCTGCACATTAACACAAATGTGAGAACCACATCCAGTATCCAATACCCATGATGTAGAAGTAGACAAGTTGACTTCTATAACATATATACCTGAATCAGAAGTCGTACTTCCTTTTCTTTTCTTCACTTCTTCCAGATAAGCATGACAGTTCCTTTTCCAGTGTTCAGGTTTTCCACAGAAGTGACATTCACCTTCTTTAGCCACCCCACCTTTAGGTTTTAAAGCCTGTTTGGTTTTGGAATTGGGTTTGGCAAAAGATTTATATCCTATCTCCTTCTTGCCTTTCCAAAACAAGGTCAGTTTGGGCTTCCGGAGTGATTGGAAAACCCAACCTATCAAGGTACTCAATATACCCAATCATTTTCAGCACATGTGGACCAACTGGATCACGTTCACCCATTTTACAGTGATACAACGCCTTGCTTGTATCATACCTCTCTTGTCGAGCATGCCCTTTGAACAATTTCTTGAGATGCTCGATCATCTCATAAGCATCCATCAACTCATGTTGCTTCTGAAGCTCAGCGTTCATGGTTGCTAGCATGATACAACTCACATCTAGAGCATCATCTTGATGCTTCTTATAAGCATTGTGCTCCGCACGTGGTGCAGTGACAGCTGGTGCTGCAGGAATGGGCCCATCAAGGATATATAGCTTACACTCTTGTTTGAGGACAATCCTCAAGTTCCTATGTCAGTCAAGGAAATTAATTCCACTTAGCTTGTCCTTTTCAAGGACTGATCGTAATAAAAGACTATTTGTGTTGTTGTTGTTTGCCATTTGATATCTACAATTTATAAGTGCAAAAATAATAAGTCAAATTACAGAGTTGATATTATATAATTGATAATAGTACATTCAAAATATACCTCCCACTATTTTATTCAAATTAATAGCCCTCACCATTAATTCGGAAAGCATTTTCTATTAAATCTTTCTAGTGAGCCAAGATCCATATTTCATTATGCCTTAAGTTAGCTTTGGATATTCTCTCAAAACATAATTATTTAGGTAAGCAACCCTTTGTCAATTATATCATATATAACTCCTGGATAGTTTGGTAAACAACATTTGTTTCTAGTCCATCTAATGGTACCAACCAAACTCTATGCCTCTAAGTCCATAATCCTATTGAGATAACTTAGTTAAGTCGAGCCCAATGATTTTAATAGTTTGGATATCACAATTATCCTATCGCATCTTACCTAGATAAATAGGGTACTTTGCTTTGGCAAACCTACATCTATTGATCAAGGTCTTGATGAGTGTTATTCATTGGAAGGCATCTGATTTAGACTTAATAATTTAATGAGGGATTTTATTAATTTAGATCTCACCAATTTTAATCTTATTAAGCATGCACATTATTAATCATATCATATCGCATACAAGCATAAATAAAGTGCAAGATTAAATGTGTCACAGTTATGGCCCAATCCACTGTCAATCTTTTCAAGCTAATGAAAGATTGAAGGTCAATCTAAGGTGGTAAAAGATCTTAAAATAAATAGCTTCCTTGGATCTTCCTCTAGCATGCGCCTCTTCTCCATCATCATCTTTCCATTGTGTTCTCCATCTTGACATCTTCATCAATTACAGATTATTACATGACATAAAGAAACCTCGAGTTACATTCGAGGGGATTTAGATGAGAAGAGAATATTACATTAGAATTTATAGAAAGGCACGACATGCAAGCCGTATTTCAAAACCAAAAACCACTAACCTATGGGTCAAAAGGCCATAACTGTGCACCATGCATATCACAATAAGCACATAACAATTTATAGATAATTAAAGAAAACTATATATAAAATATAGGGGACATGACCATCGTGCGCTACGACGGGGGGTCCAAGGGGGGGTATCCCCCCTGTCCAGTTTCGATTTAATCATATTAAAACGAATAACAGTACACCCAGAATTTATCATATATTTCCAGTTTCGATTAATCATATTAAAACGATTCTTCATGCTTCTAATCCGATTAGAATAGTTATATTGTTATTCCACCGATTAAAGATACGATTAACAGTATCATCATATATATTACCAAAATACACATACAACGGAATATCATATATTCAATTTTATATCGGTAAACATGCATCATCATATATCACATCAATGATGTGATAGCAGTTAGAACTTCGATGGTTTCATGACCCGATCCGAATCCGTGCTCGAAACTTACTGCCGTGTTCTGGAGGAATTTCGATCCGACTTACAGAAAGAAACTGAGCTGCCGAACGGTGAAGGAGCTCCCTACTTTTCTCAAAGTCAGCACATTGATCGGTGACTTAGGGAGTGATAAAATCAACAACCGATATCATTTCAATTTATTGAACTCGCTGGAAGATTTTCCTTTCAATAGCTTATCTGGGTTTATTTTTTAGATTGGCTTTTTATTTTTATTTTTTAAGTTATTTAGTTGGACGACAATTGTTCTTTGACATAGATGAAATCGGAAGAAGATGGTTTTAAATTGTTAAGTTATTTCAGATCAAATCGGGAGATTTTTCAGATCTGGTTTGGGAGATCTGACTCTCTTCATATCTAATGTGACACCCCCAAAATTAGGTATACGTCACCCATCTTGGGTCGCCACTTACATGGTACATAAATTCAAATACAACTTAATAATACAACTGTCGTGTACAATACGACAAAACATAAACTGTGAGTTTGAATACAAATATAGTCTACTAGAGATTATACAAACTCAAAAGGAGTCCTTATTACAATTATTATTATACTATTTCACAGAATAGTGAGGACTACTAATGCTATCATCTGGTCTGTCACTCCGTTCCCCGACTAGTCCCTGCTACGTTCTCATTTCCTGAAGAGAACAATAAAAGTAAAAGGGTGAGCTCAACTAGCCCAGTAGGAAATATTATGACTAAGATAATGCAGAATATATTATCGTTAGCCTTCAACAGTGTTAAACTGATACAATATAACAACCATCAAGTTTAACTGCAACGGAACAAACAATCCATTAAAAGAGTCAAGTAGAGAATAAAATCTACTATCTTTTATGATTTAGAAGGTTTTTCATCACTTTTATCGCTGGGACTCAGCTTAATAAATGATCCACATCATCGAATCACCCCTGCACTACGGCCAAGGATATTCTTTAGTATCACGACCACAATTATCCATGCACTACGGGACAAGAATATTTGTGTATTCAATAATGGTCATGATCATGCTAACAACTGTCCATCAATGCACTACGGCCCAATTAGGACTTTTACCACATCATTTGTAATATTACGGTCATGATTACACCGAATAATCCCTGGTCATAACCATACCAAGTCCATCTATGCACTATAGGCCACAGATAACTTTTAATAAAATATAAACATGAGGATGATGACAATGATATAAGAATTCAATAAAACAAATTCAAGAATTATTTTATCCATGAACTAATAACGTCCAAATTGTCAACATGATACTGCTTTATAGAGTAAAATTCAAGAATGCTCAGAAGAATATTTCCATGAAAAGATATTGGATGAAGCGCAAATATCAAGGATATTCTACTAATTTCATGGAGTATAGAAGTCAAAACTTTAACCAACTGAGTATTATTAGGAATGGAATAACAAAAGAAATCACCAAGCATGCGATAGACCGCACATGCAGGTTATTCCAATAGAATAATAAATAACGGAATCAGGTCCGGCGTAGAATGTACACACAGGATATTCCAACAGAATAATAAACAGGATATTCCAACAGAATAATAAAGACGGAACCAGGTCCGGCGTAAAACGCACAGACAAGATGTTCCAATAGAATGATAAGGAATGGTACAACAGAAGAATTTCCCCAAGTATAGGGTATCCTGCGTATACAGGTTATTCCAATAGAATAATAAAGAATGGAATAACAGAAGTTCTCTTCATAGATAAGAAAGAAATAATACTCCCTACAAGTACAACAAATAATATTTCCTACCTTGGAAAAACTGGATACTGGAATAGTGAGGTAGCAGATTTCTCTTCTTCTTTATCTCTATTATTTCTCTCTATAATAATCGCTCTAAAGCTTTTGTGAATTGGTGAGAAATGAAGGAAAAATGAGCTTCTATTTATAGGAAAATATAGTTTCGATAATTGCACGTTTTGGGGCTTGAAAATTACAGTACAATACCTCTAACTTTTCTTTCAATTATAATTTAGTCCTGCAAGTATTATCAATCTTGCACATACTCCCCTAATAGTAAATAATGTGAATCAATAGTTCAATCATGTGAATCAATAGTATAATCATGTGAAAATACGAATTTCAGTATAGTACCTCTATCTATACCTCCATTTTTAATTTAGTTATGCAAGTATTATCAATCTTGCACCAACTCCCCTAATAGTAAATAATATGAATTAATAGTACATATATGTGAATAAATAGTTATATAAGCATGTGAATTAGTAGCAATTAATTGCTCATTTATCCGATAAATTACCCGATTTATCGATATAACCCCTAGATATCAATTATCATCGAAATAAATATCGATTTTCACTAACACAAACAATTCCAACATAATGAAACTATTTTTATCAAAAATATAAAATTTGAAATTTTGAAGTTTGACTTTTCCCGAAAAAGTCAACTGTTGACTTTTTGACCAAATAGTGAATTTCGGAAAATTTTGTGTTTATAGACTATTTTTACTAATTTCGTCGTTCCAGACTCAAATATCACGTCCGCGTCTCCAAATTCAACTCCGAACAACATTCATCAGTAATATTATAACTCACAATATTTATCAACCAGGTCGTTCCCAGGAAAGAGGGGGCTTTCCAATAAGGATTTCTCCCTATTGGCGCGCAATTAGGTGACCAAACCTCTCCTTGACAGAATTTCTAGACATTGTAAATATTGCAATTTATAATATGAATAACTTTGTCATCTCAAGTATTGATTTAATAAAAAATATTTTATGCAGATGATATTGTGACAATAATTGAATCAATAATATGATAGATATGATGCAGCAATTACTGTAGTAATAATTGAGTATAACTGAGTGACTTCTCACGTAAGCATCAATAATCAATACCGTGTGCTACTATGCAACCACGCGTATTACTGTACTTTTAACACCGGGTGTTTCAACAGTTAACGGTAAAACTTCCGCCGTTATTTTCATAAAGTATTTTTGTCGTTTTCTCAATCCGACAATAATTCTGTTGTGGGAGTTCACCAATGATTGTGCCGTTGTACGAATATTCCCCGACCAATCGAATATTATATAACAACTTGCGTACTTTGCAAAATTTATAAATATTACCCACAACTATAACATTATCTCAAATCCACACCATAATATTCAAAAATATATTTCGAGAAAATTTAATCTTTATTAAAAAAAAATCTGGGGTCTCACATCTAATGTTTTGGGATTTAAAAAAATAAAAATAATAATTGATGTTTGAAGTGTTTTAATATTTATTTCTTTTATATTTAAGCCTATATTTAATAATTTAATAATATAAATAATAATCATATTAATTTTCAAAAATAAAAATAAAATTAATTTTCAAAATTTTAGTTATATTTTTGAAATTTGAATTTATTTTTATGAATTTGAATTTTTAATTTGTGCTTATTATGAAAATACTTATAAATAATGTTAAATACATAAGTCAAATTCAAAATTTATCCAAAATTTTCTTATTTTAACAATATATGTAATATATCTTAATACAATAAAAGATAATTTTGTCAACAAAAAAATATTAATAATTTTTCATTATTAATTTTGAGGGTATTATGACAAAATCAATAATATAACATGTCATACATTTATATGTTATGTTACTAAATTTAGTTTTATCCGAAGAGAGGTTAATTAAATTAATGAATTTAATGAGTTATTTAAATTAAAAGAAAATTACATATTTATGTATAATTTATATAATTTATTTAAAATTATACCATACTGGGAAAAAAAAGTTTGTATGCTATAACACCAAAGTTTTACCATACCAAATAAATATTAATGATTAAAATAAATTTAAAAAATTATTTTTATTGTACTTATATTTTGAATGGATTATTTTATTTATTTTATTTTGATTAATTTAGCATTAAATTTATACAAGTTTCCATCTAGGCATGCCACAAAGAAAAATGCGTGACATGTAAATTTTTTTTCTCTGTCTCACGTGGCAGCACATGTAATTTTTCCGTCCAAAGTCAAACAATTTAACAAAATTTGTAAAAAAATTGTAGTTCAATGAGTCGAATGAATATAAATTCAGTTCAATGATTCATTTGTAAATCGAGGTCTAGTAGATTGGAAAAAAGTATATTTAACCCACTAAAAGGGGGTGAGTATTATTATGAGGTGCGAGTGTATTTTATTCTATTTTAAAATCAAAGAATATATTCCTTTTTCCAAAACGGGTCTGACCCGACGACCGTTCTTAGCCGGCGAATCCTTGAGCAGCACTAGTAACTAATTACAAGCACTTAAAAATAGTTTTTTTTTCCACATTATTATTCATCAAAATTGAAAAGCAAAGCGGGCTATGAGATGAGAAGGAGAACGAAAATGGTTATGGGCGCCCTGGTCAGACCATCGTCAAGTCTCCTCACCTCCACGTCCACCTCTACTAGCTCCACCTTATTCAGTAATGGCGCTACAGCTATTCAATTCGTATTACTACTGGTACTTCTTCTGATCTCTATTTCTACCAATTCCACTGCAAGCTTTGTATTAAGTGTGAATTCCAAATTCGCCGGACTGGGGAGTTCGCTCAGTGCCCTAAAATCTCACGATGATCTCCGGCATCTCCATATTCTTACCGCCGGCGTCGATCTCCCCCTCGGCGGAATTGGCCGTCCCGATGCTGTTGGGTGAGTTGTTTATTCTCTCTCCTTTGCGTTTATGATTCATATGTATATGTATTTATATATCGTGATGATTATGTTTCAAGCGCGGTGTTTATAGAGAGTATTGTAACTGTGGGATTTTGATACATCAACTGAGTTCATTGAAATTTTTAGAGCTTAATTGGAATATTTTCTTTCTTTCTTTCTTTCTTTCTTTCTTTCTGTAGTTAGTTATGTTGAACTCTTAGGCAACATGTATGGAGCTCAAAAAGAGTGCGGGGAAGGGGATGGAAAGTAAAGGAATGGAGAAGAAAATAAAATTTTAGGGGAAAGATTAAAGCTTTGCTAACAACTATCACACTTAATATTTAGCCAGATTTGTGTCTACATGTGAAGAAGAGCATTAAAAAAGAAAGTGGAGACAACGTTTTTAGAATAAGATAAGAAAACATAGAGAACACTTCAAGATTTATTTGTCTCGAAAGAGTGACACCTCTTTTGCTTAAAAAAGAAATGTTTAGTTGTGTTCTTTTTAACTCTTATCAAGTTCGTCTTCAACATAAGAATGTATAATAAATCTTATTGTAACACCCCAGTCCTACATCGAAAGATAGGGGGAAAATTTGTCTGCATATAAGGAAATAAGTTAGTACCTTCAAGTCATGACCTTTTGGGAGCCTGTGGTGGGCTAAGATGACCCAAGAAGATACTATTGGGCCAGTAGTTTGAGGCCTTATTTTGATGGATTTGATTCAATTCGGACTTGGGATTTGACCCGAGATTTATTCCGGACTCGGGATTTGACCTGGGTTGTTTCATATGTATCAGAGTCGACTCTCGAAAGCTCGGGTCGGGTCATCCGATCGAGTTGCCGGAGGTGGGGACACGAAACCAGCCGGTATTATCCCACAATGGCTAGAGTGGCAAAGATCTTTTGGCCCGTGTGTGTGATCGGATTCTGACGGGGACGTCAGAAATTTAAGTGGGGGAGTTTGTAACACCCCAGTCCCACATCGAAAGATAGGGGAAAAATTTTTTCTGCATATAAGGAAATAAGTTACTACCAATAGTACCTTCAAGTCATGACCTTTTGGGAGCCTGTGGTGGGCTAAGATGACCTAAGAAGATACTATTGGGCCAGTAGTTTGAGGCCTTATTTTGATGGATTTGATTCGATTTGGACTTGGGATTTGACTCGAGATTTATTCCGAACTCGGGATTTGACTCGGCTTGTTTCACTTATCGTCTTACAATACGTAAGATACGGCGTGATACCGTGTCACGTTTAGATACCTAATGATACTATATTGAATTGCTTTTGTATCGTATAGTATCGTAAGATTGTATCGTGCATCGTAAGATATTGACAAATTTGTACCATTAGATTATAGATCAATTATACATTTCTATCTCACTTCAAAGAAGCTTACCTCAAATTGAGAACAATAGATGTTATGCTTAGACAAATTCGAGTTTATATTCCATCTTCCCCTGCTTCTCATTATCATCTTCTTATTGAGATAGATTTCATATTCTTATCATCTTCAAATTGGGTTTGTCATCCGCAATGACCCGTCATGTAGGGGTACTAGTGATGATGTCAGTCTTTAGGTGTAGCCCTTACTGCATAGTAGGTCGTTTAGGTTTTGGGATCTGGGAGTGGGGGCTGAGAGAGTGGCTAAGAGATTAGATTGTTGTAAAGGGATTAAAGTAGAGTGGGAACTAGTATGTTCTTCTTCTCCTTTTACTTTTCTTTTTCTTTTCCTGCGTCTGCTTCCGTTATTACTTTTATAAGTTTGTTATTGTTTATTTTGCCTCTCCTTGAAAGATATTAAGGTCTCTGAATTTATATCTTATTCAATTTCAGACAACAGACTTCGTGCTGGAATGACTTAGATCTATAGTTGAATAATGAGGAATTAGAGGAATTTGTGAATTTGGGGATGTTTAGGAAATGGTGAACATATCATTTAGACACTAAAGAGTTATGATTAATTTAGACACTAAAGAACAAAACTTGGGAGAAAAATAATTTGGGTAAAGTTCAGATCACTACCTGGGGTTTGGGGTCTTTCCCACTTAACCACCTGTAGTCAGTAAAGCTACATTTAAACTCTCAACTTTTTGAGTTGAAGTGAATAAATGCTTTTCGTCTTAACTCCGTTACTTGAGTTGACTAAAGATTTAATTACCCTCCATATATATATTGAAAGCTTCCATCTTCCTTCTCATCATCCCCAATCCTAATTTCTTCAATTTCTCTGTCCAACTCCTTAGCATCAACTGAATCACTCCCACCAAAATGTCTGAAATACCCATGCTAAGGATTCAAATGGGTTCACTGGTATGGTAGTGAACAACTCTCTGTATTGTGCTTCACCTTATTATCTTGAGGCTAAAATGGACGGTTTCATTGAAAAGAGTGAAGGAATGGATGAGATGAAAGAGGGGTTTAATGTTAATGAGGGTTTTTGTGGATGGGAGAGTAGTTCAGGCTCTGATTTTTTGGCTTCAGAGGCAACAGTGAATGAAGAACACAACAGCTCTGAGGGGTTTTCATCCCCTCCTTCATTGAGGTGGCGTGTTCATAATACTGAGATGCCACGTTGTCCAAGTTCTGATG
Organism: Panax japonicus; assembly: GCA_020205505.1. NCBI lineage: Eukaryota > Viridiplantae > Streptophyta > Magnoliopsida > Apiales > Araliaceae > Panax > Panax japonicus. The sequence continues at coordinate 42,602,595 of CM035111.1, forward strand.
TCTCTGAAGAATTGGAAAACCCAAATTGGACAAATTAGCTAGATCAAATTCTGTTCTTGAGCATCTTAAATTTATCACTCTCAAAGTGAACCAAAAACAGAGTAAACACCTTTATCAACTCAAATGCAGCGAAACAATAATTCCCGTTCTAGTGTGAATTTAAAAGGGGAAAAGAAAATAGACCAAAATAATTCTGAAAAACCCAAGAACAATCGCACAAATACACAATTTCAGCTAACCAAATTTCAGCTCGATTGAACCACGGACCGACCTCCTATTGCTGACTTGATGGATCTCCGTTAATATCCTATATAAATGGACTATTGGACAACAATGAGTGGGCCTTTCCTCCACATTGGAGTGAACTAGCCCCCTTTCATGACTAGGTGGAGGTGTTTGCCATGCTGATCAAAATGACAAACCTCAAGCTTCTTCATTTGGCAACGGTGAGGGATCCGTGAGCCAAAGCGCCGATGGATCGGACTCATTAGGCTCCGACGGTACCGGCCAATAACCCGAATCAATAGAATTGAAATTGAACAAAATCCTAACCTTATTCATGAGATCTGAGCTCTGATAAATCAACTCCGTCGAGCCCAACTCCACCACGCCGTTATTCGACGGGATACAAACCATGGTTTGCAGCCCGAAAGTTTGCGCCTGCCGGGCTCGTTCGCAGGGCGAGCTTATTAGGCGTTCAGCTTTAGTGACCCAGACCGGAGACGAATTGAAAAACGCTTGGCCAGGGAGGCCGGCGCCATTGACGAAAGACTGGGTCATGAAAACGAGGAAGAATCACTCGGTGTCGGTGACTTCTTCGTCGACGGCGTCGTCAGGGAAAGATTGGGAGCCGAAAATTAACGAATTGAGCTCCCGAAGAACTTTTCTCCGGTGGGCTTGCTCTGCGGCGGAGGTGGGTTTCCTTTTCAATTGCTTCTCAAGCCAAGAAGGGGTATTTCAGACATTTATCAAATTTTTTTGACCGATACAGTCCTTTCTCACGCGCTTTTGGCGTCTGATGTACACGCACGGTTAAATTGGATGAAAAAGGTGACGTTTTCACTTCAACTCAAAAAGTCGAGAGTTTAAATATAGCTTTATTGACTACGGGTGGTTAAGTGGGAAAGACTCCAAACCCCAAGTGGTGATCTGAACTTTACTCAAATAATTTTGATGGTCGGTGTTAGATCGGTGGTATTTGATGGGGTGAAGAAGAAGAAGAAGTTGAGTCACCTCAAAGAGGAAAATGGAGTCGACTCAAAAAGGAAAAGGAAGTTGTGTCAACTCAACGAAAAAAAAGTTGAACCCACTCAACTTTCTCTCTCCTCATTATCAAGCAAACTCAGTCTTCTCTCTATGAGTCATCAAGCCAACTCATCTTATCTCTCTTTATTAGGGTTGATGTATTTATGTTAAGTCAAAATAATTTAATGTAACGTTTTGTAAAAAAATTAAAGTTTAGTGATTCGTTTGGTAGAAAAAAAAAGTTCAGTGAGACGTTTGCTAGTTCAGGTATAGTTGAGTGAGGAAAAAAACATTTAACCCCTTTTGAAATTTTCTTTAAAACCCTCCTACACATATCTACTCGTACTCTCACATTTTTCTTATTTATAAGCTTTTAATGTTCTCTCCAATTCAATTCCTTCTAAATTTTATTACTTGTAGTATAGATTTAATATCGCTCTTCTGACGCTATTAAATAACTTTTTTCCTGTAAAAAAAATATAGCTCCGTACCTATTCTTTTATAGTGGTTTGAAGCTGTACAGCTGCTTTTGTGGTTATATAATTTCTTAAGGTTTCCAAATGTTGTAGGCTTTACTATGCTAAGATTGGTATTGGAACACCTTCAAGGGACTACTATGTGCAAGTAGATACTGGAAGTGACATTATGTGGGTTAATTGCATTCAATGCAGAGAATGCCCCAAACGAGGCTATCACGATGTAAGCATACCTTTTCTCTTTTCTTTCTTTTTTTTCCTTTTTTTTTTAATTTTCTTGTATCTTTTTTAACTTTGACTTTAGTTAAGCTTCCTTTTGTTTTGGTATGAACATTATTACATTTTTATTGAAGCTGATCTTTTTTAATCACATGTTATCTTCCTAACAGCTTGAACTTACACTCTACAATCCAAAGGATTCCGTGACGGGAAAGTTGGTTTCTTGTGATCAATAGTTTTGTTTAGAGATCAATAGAGGTTCAGTTTCTGGTTGCAAAGTTAATATGTCTTGTTTGTATACCGAGGTTTATGGAGACGGCAGCTATAGTATTGGCTACTTTGTTAAGGATGTAGTTCAATATGACCGTGTGTCTGGAGATCACCAAACTAGATTGGCAAATGGAAGTGTTATTTTTGGGTAACTCTATATATCTTATTCTCTTTTTGATATCATGTTTGAGGTGATAAGTAGTAAGTACTCTCTCTATATATATTAAATGTGGATATACATCTTTATCTCTATCTGGTTAGAAAAAGTGACTTCAAAACAAACAAAAATAAAAAATAGTAAAATCAGAGTTGATGCAACCTTGTCTGTTCAACAGGACTCTCCTATATGGAGAAGCCGTTATTATATTAATCAATTGACTTCTTATTTCAGTAAAATTTTGCATCTCTTTCCGGAGTCACGTCATGTGCAAAACTTGTTTTTGCGTATTCCTATGGGCTATGGCATGCATAAATTCACATCGGGAGAAAATTCTTTTACAGAATTTGTATGTTGCCTTTATATTTCGCTCTTTCTGTTGCTCCTTTGCATGTACTGTGGAGGCAACCTGTGCCAGACTGTCCCTAGCTAGTTTATGTAAAGATTTATCGTGGTCTTTGTAACTCGCACCTTGGACATATTTTTGTTTGAGTTTTATCCTCCTTAATGCTGGGAACAATTTCAATATTGTTCATTTATCGTGGTCTTTGTAACTTGTACCTTGGACATATTCTTGTTTGAGTTTTATCCTCCTTAATGCTGGGAACGATTTCTATATTGCTCATTGTTAAATTATTAAATAACTCTAAAATGGTCTATTCCTTCAAACAGTTTTCACTGCATGAGCTGTATTCAATTCCTTGCTATCTCCTGCCTATCAGTATTGTAACTGCAGAAAATTTTAATCTTTGTTTTTGAGTTGTTGAAAATAGCGATGGCTCTAGCCTATGCCCTGGTGTTGGGATTGATTCCTTACTCTGCACAGCCAGTAACCGGCTTGTGAAACTATCATGGCATTTCTTTTGCAAAGTGCTTTGCTGTAATGCTTGCCATTAGGTAGACAATAAAGTTGCTTATCCACGAGATGAGATGTGTATATAATTATGTGAAAGCTGTTTAAATTCTATGAACGTATAGCTGTTTACCCTGGAAATATCAATTGCTAATGGCTAACCGTTGTGATTTCCTGTAATGCTGAGCGAAATATACTTTTTTCTATCTGTATGTCTTTTCTCTCATTTGTTTCTTTTCCCTTAGATTTCCCTCCTTTTTTTTTGGTAGTTGAATGTGTGCTTGTGCTTGTGGATATGTGTTTGTACTTTATTTTTTGTTTCTTCATATAAACAAGATTTCAAAGTGGTGTTTAGGCTGTACCTCTAGAGTATGAAATTAGCAACACCAGTGTCAGTTTGGCCATAGTATGACATTATTACTTCTGGAGAAGGGTATTAATGGTTTGTTTGGTTCTATACTTGCTAGACAAGAACCAGAACAAAGTTAGATTGATTATGAGACTTTGAAATCAAAACTGAACTCAAATGATAGTAGAATTGAGCCAATAGAACATAGTACAACTGTTCTCGACTTTCAGTTTGATTCTACGCTCTTAGTTTTTAATAAATACTCACTTGCTATTATTAAATAATAAACGCATTTTTTTTAAAATAATGATTCAACTTCCCTCTTAAATCTTTATATAAAAATGAGTGAGGATAAAATAAACAGAATGCATATTTTGCGAAACCAACAAACGATTCATCATGCCTGTTTATGTATACATAATATATTGTGCGTCTGTGTCTGTGTCTGTGTTTGCGTCTATAATCTATGTAACACACATTTGGTTTTATGTTGGTTCATATTGGATTTGATTATGCTTTGTTCTCCAATTCAATTCTGTTTTTCTTCTCTGAAACTATTCTTGATTCTTGATTCATTTTTCATTTTTTAATTTAATTTTTTGAAACCTCAATGAAATTAGCAATTTAAGAAACCTAACCAAATCAAACCAATCTAAGTGGTCGGCTTGGTTTAATTCTTTTGAACCAGTTATCTGGTATGATGAATAACCCTAGTCCTGTACAAGATAAAATACAAACTAGTGATACATGTTTAAGATTTAATTTTTATGAGTGAAATTTTTTGCTTGGTGAGCCTAAAAATTATAATACCACCACAGCATGACAAGCCTATTAAGTTAAGTGATTCTAGAGGTACATGTGTGCTTTGTTTTCTTTCATTATTATTTTTAAGTCATTGCCCTGTAATCTTGTCTACTTGAACTTGAATTAACTTTTAGTTTTCTGGTTAATTTGTTGTAATTTTCTTTTTACAAGGGTTGATGCATGGTGGTATCTATAAAAAAAATAAAAATATTAAAGTGTGGCCTCGTATATGCTAAAAGTGTTTTAAAAAATATAATAACTTTTCAAATTTTGTTTTGATGAAGTTCTTATTATTTGTGGAAAGTTCCGTCTTTTTTCCTTTAGTCATCTTCTTTGCTAAGCATAAAAGTGGATGAGGTTTTTTATGCCATCTTTTTGTATTTTATGCACGCATTTTTTAGTGGTAATTTTATTTTGTCCCAAGTCTTTTATTTTGTTGCTTATCTACCTTGTGTTTCTTTTGTTTCGTGTAGTTGTGGTGCTAGACAATCAGGGGATCTTGGTTCTTCTGAAGATGCACTTGATGGGATACTTGGTTTTGGAAAATCAAATTCATCCGTTATCTCGCAGTTAGCTTCATCTGGAAATGTGAAAAAGATGTTTGCACATTGTTTAGATGGCGTAAATGGCGGTGGCATTTTCGCAATGGGGCATGTCGTTCAACCAAAAGTTAACACAACACCCCTGGTGCCAAACCAGTATGTGCCAAACCAGTATGTGCTTTCTTTATTTCTAAATAAAAATATTGTTTTTACTCATTTGAATTTGTTCATGAATTCTGTTTGCATGATTTGTTTGATCATTTACTTGTTGGATTTGTTGTTTTTGCTTAAATATTACTATATCCATATTTTAAATTGTGTGGAATAATTGTTTAAATTAAGTACCCTTTTGAGTTGGCGTGCTAGTTGTGGGTTATTTTTACTGGAATGACAAAACATAGTTTTCATAACTTCATTTTTTTTAATTGGTGTAATATGATATAAGTTTCTCAAAATATCATGTTGTCATAATTTTAATTGTCATTTGAACAACCTATTCATCAAAGTTATACAGAGTTGAATTAAGTTCTGCTCTTACTATTAAGGTGAACCATATTTGTAGATGTTTCCTATTCATATTTTAGTTTATATTTTGGTGGACTTAGTTGTTGTTAACCACCCTGCTGCAAGCATCAGAACATACTAAATAACATAAAAAGGACATGGACTTATGTTTGAAGTTGATCCTTGTCTTGTGAACAATTAATGTTCTCTTGTATGTCTATTTATTAGTTTCATGTGCAATAAATTTTTCTCTAATTTGGCAACTTAGTTTATCCAACATCTGAGTATGTTCTTCTGAATTGTATTTAATCTTGGTTTGTGGAATTTCTGTAAACTAAATCCTGTTATAAAATATAGGTTGCATTACAATGTCAATATGACGGCAGTTGAAGTTGGCCATGGTTTCCTAAATCTTACAGCTGATGTATTTGAAGTTGGAGATATGAAAGGGACAATAATTGATAGTGGTACAACCTTGGCTTATCTTCCAGAAGTGATTTACGAGCCATTGGTTAGAAATGAGACTACGTACCCTTCACGACCAATATACACGCTTTGAGTATTCTGGAAGGTATGGTGTAGTAACTATTGGTCATACTAATGCTAAGAGGTCAGTGTCTTGCTAATTGGAAACCAATTCAAACACGGACATTGAGCAATTCAAATACAAATTGGTATGAAATGAATCAAATGCTAGAGGACTTGGGATTCAAAAACTCATGTTGAAATTAAATATGATAGAGATGTACATACTATCAAAGAAATAGGGTTGGTAATAGGTGACCTCGTATAACCAACTATTTTATAGTCAGTGATCAATTACTTGCATCCTGTGAGTATCATGATTCATGAATCATATTATGAAGGTCCAATGAACCAAATATTTTTACCTAAGTCTTACAACTTTGCTTGAAGGCCAAAATATCCAATATACGTTTGGATACAAATGTCATTAACATCTTGTTTTGCCTCGCGCTACTACGTAAAGGCTTCTGGTATCTTCTTTTTGCGACTTTTTAGGAGACTTTGGTGTCCCCTACTCCTTAGGTAGTTTGCTTCGGGTAAGGTCTTGGGAATGTCGAAGACATAATGATGGCAAGATTCTTCAAAAGTGTGTATTGCTATTTCACGGGCCTTATGGATTGAAAGGAAACCTAAAATTTTCAGTGATACCTATCTCTCTCTTCCTCTTCTTTGAGACGGGTTCTGGGCTTGCTATTGAAGCTAATAGATGTGCTAGATATTGGCTAGCCGTGCTTCATTAGTTTTCCTTATTTTCACAATTGTATTTCTTTGGAGGACTCACTGTCCTTCCTTTAAGTACTCATTTTTCTATTTAATTGAACTTCTTTTAATAAAAGAACAATTACAAGTGTTCAAGGGAAAAAAATTGATTGGGAGGACAAGGAGTCCTCCATAGAGATACAAGTGAGTACAGAAAGAAAAGCTAATAAAGCATTGCCCACCAATCTATATGAATGCCTGAAATAGCAACTTCTCTAAAAGCTTCCATAGACGAAGCCTGCAGCGGTTTTAGAAATAAAACCATGTCAAGAGGAAGAGAGATGGGTATCACTGAGTACTCTATTATTTCTTTCAGTCCATGTACCCCATCAAATTGCAAAACAAACGCACTTTCAGAGAATCTTGGCATCCCTATGTCTTCCAAAACCTTCATGCTGTAAATCTTTAGAATAATTTCATAACCTTCGTGTTGTAACCCATTGCAAAAGAAGATCAGAATGGCACTGTCAACTTTGTCCGCACATGATACACATATTTGGGCACAAGCATTTGTATGGCATTGGCCATTGAGAACTGGTAACCAAAAAAATGCTTAATTTTTTTAGGAACCTTGGCCTTCACAAATATAAGAAGATAGGGGAAGGTCATTAGCAGGTCGAATATGAATGAGATAATTTATTAAAAAATAAATAAGATAATAAAAAAGACTTGTAAGGAAAGTTCTCTAGTTATCCAATGACAATAATCACCTATCAGTAGTAGAAGAAGGAAAAACTTGACCGAGGAGGCCCAGAGAGCAAGTAAATGATTAGTCTCATGATCATTCAAGATCCTAAAAAGTAAAATTCCAAGAAACAGTCCCGCGTGAAACTAGCAATGGGAACACTATGTAAAGAAGAGAGATAAAACAGTTTTGAAATGTTGTCACTAGAGGACCATCACAAGCTAACTATCCTTTCAAATTAAATCTGATCATAGCCCCTGCATTAAATGGTTGAAATAACTCAAATCCTAACTAGGTCTGGCAACGAGGCGGGTATGGTCCGAGGATCTCTTCCCATACCCGCCTCGACCCCAAAAACAATTACCCCTACCCCCCCCCCCACGCATTTACCCGATTACTCTCCTTTTTTCCAAATTAAATTTCTCTAATTTTTTAAATATTATTTTGTACAACTATTTTTAATTCAAAATCAAACATCATACAACATTTCTATTATTAGCAACATATTATATTACAAATGTTATGAATTTATAATGAAATAACCTAAATAAGTACATAATTATATATATGCAAAATGTTACTTTTTTTTAAATATAGATATATACACATAATTGGTTTGGTTCCGGTGGAGGTCGAGGTCGGGGTCAGGTCAGGGTGGGGTGGGAGTGAGAGGGTATATCTCATACTCGACCCTAACCAAATCGGGTCCCACTAGGGTCGGGATTGGGTGGGCCCCGTCGTCTTTGGGTGAAATTGTCATGCCTAATCCTAACTAATGAATTTCTAAGGGATAGCATGAGTAAAGGCATTATGGGTAGGATTCGCATCCCATGCATTCCGATGAAAATCATATTTGTTCTTTATCACTTTATGTCAAGAGAATTTGACTTCGAGCAACATTAACCATTTACCTGTTAGGGAAAGATTTTTTTGGTTTCCAAGACCTAATCCTCTTTAATGCAACAAACCTAATCCCAAGCAAGAAGGTGGTTCTTCTAGTCCTCCATTGGCCAAAGGAATTTAGAGATGTAGCCACACTAGCATGAAGCTTGAAAAGAGACGTACACTAAATTTTAATGCTAGAACAAAAAGCATTCCAATAACTCCTAAATGGGCACAAGAACCACCTGATTTCAATGTAAACTGATTCAACTTTGACTTCGGAGTAATCAAAAAGTGGACGTGATGATTGCTGTCTGGAAATAGAAACTGCTAATATGGACATCTGATAAGATCTTGAATGTCAATATCAAACTGCTAATAAATCACATCAAATTTGAATTTGAAATATCATATTGAGTTTTAAAAGTCAATCTTGATCTGATATTTCGGGGAGTGGAGGGAGTAGTATTTACTTAGCAGTGATCATATTATGAGTAAAAGTGTACATAAATATGTAATTGTTGCATAAATAAGAAAAGAAAGAAGAAGAACGAAATGTTTGTTATCTTCAAAATGAGAGATTTAAAACTAAATTTAAACTTTCAAATTTAGATATAGTTCAGTCGTTTATATAGAAGTTTTTAGGACCCTTTAAGTAATTAGTCTAATTGTTCTGTCTATATTGTAGTTAAAAAAATGTTTTGAAAATCGTAAAGGAGCATATATGATATATATAAATATACATATATATGATATATATACGCACAATGTATATATATATATATTGTGTTTTTGTTTCCCTGCCAACATGCCCAAAACTAGCACCAGTTGTTAGTTGTATCTACTTTCTACCCAATGAGAGATGGAATTATGAGTGTCAAGAGAGGACTTTCTGTTATTCCGCTGGTCATTTATATAATTCTATCTCAATAGGTTTATATGAACAATTTCTCTCTTGAATGTTGTGCTATTTTGGCATATATCATCGCATTACTTTAAGAATTATAATGAAATATAGGGTTGCTTTAAGTTTTACTACTTTCTATTGCAGTGTTGATGACGGATTTCCCGTGGTTACTTTTCATTTGAAAATTCTCTTGTTTTGGAGGTTTATCCTCATGACTACCTGTTCCCATTTGTAAGTATCTCTTGTTATGTATCTTATCATGAGCTTGGTTATTTTTTTCACTAGGGATATAAGCTTCATTTATGAGCTTTGAACATACACCAAGTGATATGCTCAAATTATCTCGTTGCTTCTCTTTAACGCTAGCCCCAGTGCAATTTGTTTCACTTTTTTGGCTGTTACAACAATGCTATTGGAGAATACAACACATTAACAAGTTGTAAGGATGTTTAACATGTTCTATGCCTGGGGATCAATTTGTTTATACAAAACTTTAGATATTAATAAAAATTCAATTATCTCAAACTTGGGGTCAAAGGAAATCAAGGAGTGTTATCTCAACAAAAAGCTGATATAGAAGATGAGTCAAAGAAACCATGTGCATTACCTCTTCGAGACAGAATGTAGGGGCGCACATCAGCTTAAGTCCTAGGTGACAACTGGGATAGAAGCACTTCCCAATCTAGTTGACCAAGTGTAGACAGTATCATTATAACTGAGGCAGTTCAAAGAATGTAGCAACTAAACATGGGATTAGTATCTCATAATCTCAGAATGACAAAACATGGAAGACAGCGAAAAATTGGAGACATAACAGAATTAACTATTGATTCCCACATGTTAAGCTCCTTTTAACATGTCATTATCTAAACTACTTGGCTACACAACCAAGGTATGTTCCACCAAGGTTCAAGTATAACAGGGGCTCATCGATATCTCCTGGGAAGACATCTCTCGCAATCAAAAATTAGCTGATGCAGCTTTTGCATTTCTGTCTTTATAAGTTTGAAATTCATCTGTAATGATCCATTCATTTCAGGTTAATGTTTTTGTGAACTTCCTTTTCTATCATCTCATCAACACAATCACTATCCTTTCCTTACAAACCTTTAACTTTTACAAATTCTTCATTAGAAGTCGGTTTATTTTACCTATGGAGATGGTGAGAGTGAACCTCATATCGTAGTATGGTACTCACGTGAAAGTTGAAACTTCTTGCCGTTTAAAAAATAATTGCAAATCATTTCTCTTGAGACAGTTAGCCTTTACATAAAGATTTATAGCTATATGAGACAGGAAACATGTGCTTACGCCAGGGGCAGCCCCACATTGGGGCAGGGGCGGATCCAACCCCTTGGTTCAATGGGGTCAAATTTGAAGAAAAATTTTCAATAAAAAATAAAAACATAATGCAATAAATCATAAAATTAAGTAATGCTCAAATATTGTTTGCAATAACATTTTTCGAGACTCCATAACTTGAAATTGTTGCATGATAGCCTCATTTTCAATAGTTACAAAAATATCATGTTCAATAATGTAAATTCTAAACAATCATTCATTCATATTTGAATTTTTTTTATGGGTCGACGTCGTTGTAAAAATATCATGATACTCATTTTAAACAATTGTAAAAATTCACAAACAATTACTAAATTTGTGAAATTATAAAAAAGAAAAATTACAATATGCTTTAAAGATTTTTTCTTTGATGGGTTATCGTTGTGGCTAGATAAAAAAGAAATAGCAGAGTGTGTACAAATTTGAGATATTCATTAATTTTTTAGGTAAATTATATAGTGGGGGACAACAGGGGATCTTTTAGCATCATTTGATTTCTTCCCATTATTCTTCATAATCTCCACAGCTTTCGAGGCTAGCAACCACCATGCTTCAAAGCGAGTTGGTCTGGGAATAAAATTCACTTGTCTGACAGTGTTCATGAGTAAAGGACTGTGGTCCGACCTGAAAATTGATAGATTAGAACATTCATTTTTCGGGAACAATCATTTTCCGGGAAAAAGACAAATTGACCCCTTGAAAATTCAGTGGGGTTAATTGCCCCCTCCGCCCTTAAGTGCATCCGCCCCTGATTGGGGGCAATGGGGACCTCACCCCTAGGGACTTTTGTGAAATATGTTTATATATAGGCTACTTGCATATTTTAAAAATATAAGTTCATAATAATAAATATTTTATTTATCTCACAAAATGAGTTTCATTTTGATTTCTAAAATTTGAAATTTTAAAATTAATGCTAATTAATTTAATTTAGACTATACAGTTATAAATATTACTCCCATTCCACAAAAAAAAAAATTCTCCTTGCAAATTTTATGAATTATAAAGATATATTTTTGTTTCATATTTACATTTGAATTTTTTGAGTATTTAGTTTTATAGTAATGGTATTATATGGTAATTGTTATGTTAAAAACATTGTATTATTTTTTACTATCAATAAAAATGTGCATTCCCATTTAGCATACTAATAATACCTTTGTATTTCAATTATAATACGTCAAATAAATTCATTAGATATTAACAGTTGGTTGTATATATTGTTTTCTTTCTAAAAGAAAATTTTAAAGATCAACAATTTAGTTTACTAACTAATGTTTCTGTTTTTTCACCTTTTTGTTTCTTCGCATATATCATTCATATTGGTGTTTTTATGTTTTACAGTTTCTCGAATTTATTATACGTTACTATGCTAATGCAACTCTTTTACAGGAAAATTTGTTGTGCGTAGGTTGGCAGAACAATGGCATGGGATCCAAGGATAAAAAGGACCTCACACTTTTGGGAGGTATGTCATTAATTTGCACACATTCTTATATTAATCATGATATTTTAGGTTATTTACTTACTACTGGTGAACCAAAATATACTTTCTTTTGATTGTGTGGGTACTTTAACCTACTCAGGTTTATATTAGGCCGGATTTTTCTATAATGTACAATTTCCATGCAGGTTAATTTTTGTTAATAAAACTATTATTATTATTGTAATTATAGTTGTTTACTGTGGAGATGGAGTTTAGGCCTATGATTAAGGCTTTGGAATGGAGTCAAAACAAATCAAATTGCCCATGCGAGAAGTGAGTGATCAACAAGACCCTTTGAGATGGAGGAAGTCAGACGAGCTATTTTTTTTATATAGACAGGGAGAAACTTCTTGGGCCAGACGGACTTGTTATGTCTTCTTATATCTAGTTGGGGTATCATTAACTACTATCCCATATGACTCTTTCATGACATTCATTTGACACGGTGCCCTGGAAAAGAGAGAAGAATATTCATTCTAAATTTATCTCCTTTATCCCCGTTCCCAAGAAATTAAGAGGTCTCTTAGAACTGTCAGTTTGGAAACTAGCATTTATAAGATTTTGAGTAAGGTGTTAGAAAGGTTGCTTAGTGTTGCTTTGGGAGACACCATTTTTTCACACAGACCGCTATTGTGGGAGGCTGGTAATTCTTAATTATCTCTCAAAGTGTTCTAAAAAATCGCTAGGCGGACCTAGGCAACGGAGGGGTGCCTAGGCTAGGCGCTTTCTTAGACAGTCTTATTTTTTTATTTTTCTATTTTATATACTTGTTATATTATACAAAATATATAGTAAATGTATTTTTTTTTAAATTTTACATGAAAAAATTGTCAAAAAAACAATCTTTTAAGACTTGACAAATTCATATCTAAAATTGTAGAGCTTCAAAACCTTTGTTAAATTCATGCGGTAGAGCTGTTGAGGTCTGATTTTGACTAGGCGGGTGCGTAGGCGCTCGGCCAAATCGAGACAGTTGAGGACCCGCCTAGCCGGTGATTTAAGCGTACCTAGGTTGGGATTTTTAGAGCACTACTCCCTCATGGCTATTAGGCTCTGGAGGATATGAGGTCGGGAGTTCATTTTCATATTATACTTAATTTTCAATTTTTACTCAAATTGGCAGCTTTGAATGTAACTTTGACTTCAATCTCCTGCCGATTAAACTCAATCTTCCAATGGTTTGCAAGCTTTTAGATTGGGATATTGCATATTAAAAACATGATCAATTATACTTTTGCAACAGTGATATGGAGTATCATTATTCTTCTAAAACCTCAACTATTTCTGATGTTTGCAGATTTGGTTCTATCGAATAAGCTAGTTCTTTATGATCTTGAAAATTAGTCCATTGGATGGACAGAATATAACTGTAAGTATCTTCTCCCCCATTTACTTCACTAGCCTTCGTAATGTAATTGGCTAGTCCTAGAACATTGCCGTATTGTTTCATGTTGGGTTTCCGTTTTCTTTATGTTTCATGAATTTCTTTATTGGACCTTTTTTGCTTATCCATTGTAAGTTTCCAAGTTCGTGCTGAATTATGAAAAATACTGTTGATTTTAAAGTGAATATATATTTGTCAATATAAATGCATTCTCTTTTATATGCTCGTTGCACCATCCTACAATCATGTCCCATTTGAAGCTATCCAAACTTTGGTTATTGCATAATGATTTTCTTTTTTATGAAATATAGTTGTATTGAATTCTGGTACCTCATAACGATGTATCTAATTGTTATGTTGCAGCATTGTGTAATTTTAGTATACTTGTTGCAGGATTGACTAAATCTTAGATTTTTATAATGAAAAACTAAAGAATCTGAACCTTAAAATCTTGCAATGGAAAGTGCATTTGGAAGATTCCATCTAGAGTTTTCGGCATGTTGCTATAATCCATTCTTTGAGGAATTTGAAGAGCTTCAGTTTGGTTCTTTGAGGAACACTTTCAAAATTTGAAAACTGCAGATACTGAAGATGGAGCTATTGAATTTGATCAGGAAATTTGACCAAGTTCCTGTTCTTCTTTTATAATCCCCCAAGCAAGAGGCTTCACAAAAATATACATTCCTTTACTTTGAAGAGAGATGAATTTGAGATCGTGAAGGGGGTGGTCCACCAATTAGTGATTCATGTTTCCAACGAAACATAGATTAAGCTTAAGCCTTGCCTAATCAGTTGATATTTTCTTAATTTATTAAAATTAGGAGAATAATTTTTAGACTAGGACTAGTTCTATCTACTAAAGCAAGACTCCGAATCCTTAAGTATGAGAAACTACATAAATGAAGTCTTAAACATAACGCCATAAATAAATAAACTAGCTTAGGTCTTCGTTTATGCTTATCCTAGACATGAATTTTCTTTTGTGCATTTTTCCCTCAAGATCTCCATCCTTGAGCTTGTTCCCAAGATGGAGTTGTCTAATGTGATCATGATAATTTAATTTTAAAGACTTATGTTCACTGTGGGCTCAGGCTATGGTAGCTTTTAAAAGAGTTGATATTTAAATGTTCATAGAGATTGGTGGCAATGCTTTAGCTTTTCGTTCTTTCTCACTTTTGTTTCTTTGGAGGACTCCTTGTCTTCCCTTTATATGCTCCCTTTTCCATCTAATAAGTTTCTTATTTTATTATAAAAATAAATAAAATTTAAAGGTTCTATCATTAATTTGACCCACAGATAGGTGTCTCGGCCAGGTTTATCTATAGTAAAGGAGGAGAAGGCATGAACATAAGTTTCTTAAATCATGCCACAAAGGGCTACAAGTGGACCTGAGGGTAGGACTGCGCAACTGTTTCAGGTTTTGCGGTTTTTCAGATCGAACCGGCCGGTTCGGTACAAAAAGAACCAGTCCGGTTTCGATACAAAAAACCGGTATATACCGGTTTTTCGGTACCGGTTTCGGTACGGCGTAATTATGGTTCGGTTTTACCGAACCGAACCGGTATATACCGGTTTTCTAATTTTTTTATTAATAAATAATTAATAATAATAAATAATGATTATAATAATAAAAATAATTATTATAAACCGGTTCGGTATACCGGTCCAACTGGTACCGGTATCAAAATTTGCTGGTTTCGGTATCGGTTCGGTTCGGGCCGGTTTTTACCGGTTGCACACCCCCTACCTAAGGGTGTCTAAAAGAGAAACCTTATTTACCACATACAAATATATAATAGATATATTACAAGAAGACACTTGAAACAAATTATAAAATAAACTCAAGTAGTGCTATGACCATGAGTGTCTAAGGCTAAGATGCAGTCAGCATCATGTCACCCTTTCTGAAGGCATGCATGAGTTGAGATCATTCCAGTAGCAGCTATTAAGACTTGAGAATAAGATAATCTTATCTATAAAAAAATGGTTTAGACTAAGAACAAGGTCCCATAGTTTTGAAGTTGTTATGATAAGCTAAAACTACAATGAGAATTTTTATTAAGTTGATAATGTATAGGGAAGTTCGAAACTAGCTCTCTCGAGATCTTCTTTACTTCTACTGCAGAAAGATAATATGTAGAACTATTTATTGTATTAAAACTTAGAAAATCAATTTAAAGCCAATCAGTAATATTCGGTAATCAATATCTTACAGACTTTTCATCAGTAGGCTAATGGTACAGATTTGGTTGATGTCTTATAAACTTCAACTGCTCGCTCAGTGGAGAATTAGTGCAATAATCTATGAAAACACGAATTGATGGGTACTTTGGAGTGAATTTATTCCTGAAGACAAATTAAAAAAGTAAAAGGAATTTAAAAATTCAAAGAACACTCAATATTCTCTGCATGTATATGACAGTATGAACTCTTTCGTTTTTTCTTTTCCCCTTTTGGCCATTAATTAGTTCATGGTTGACTTATGGCTGCAGGTTCGTCAAGCATCAAACTGAAAGATGATATTACTGGTTCCGTACATTTAGTAGGTGCTCACTTTCTGTATTCTGCTTGCAGTCTGTGTACCCAAAGGGCTCTACTATTCTTGCTATTAACTGCTCTGCTGCATTGTTTACTTTACTGACCCAGTAAATAGGAATACAAGCACCGCATACACTTAAGCTAGAAAATATTGTGCAGTTAAAGAAAGGTATTGAAATAAATTACAAAGGTATCCCTTGGCTGCCTGCTAGAATGTGCTTGGTTTTACAACCAAAAAAAGACAGATAGATACTCGCAATACTAAACTTGCTGGTTGGGCTATGTTTTACTTCAATAGGCACATTTTTACAGCACTATTGTTTTGTCTCTACCAAATCTATCATGTAAATGCACTTTGTATATATGTAGCCCTAAGATATTGTTATCTTTAAAAACATACATACAGACATGATATAAGTAAAGCACAAAAGAGAGTTGCTTAATTTTACTTTTCGTCGGGGTTCTAAGATCAAATTCTTCATACAGAGTTTCTATGAGTTTTTCGGCAGGTTGTTCCCCTTGTGGTTTTTTATACCTGGCTTGAACGGATTGTGTATAGGTTTTCTACAATATTTACCGACATTATCAGTAAATAATTGATGCATCATTTGCTAGGAAGTTCATGTTTTGTAAAATTGCCAAAGGCATCCAGGTTGAGGTTCAATAGGCTCATTTCTTGGCCAACTATGCCCTATAAGAAGTGTTTTTTTAATATTAGTCAATATTATTTTCTTATTGGTTCTAAAATAGAGTAAATCTGTTTTTACTGGGAAAATATATAAAAATAAAAGATGGTACCTGTGGTTTATAGACCAAATCTGTTATTTAAGAATTCATCTGGGGACAGAACTAGGAGAACACTATTTCCATGTGAGTTTTTGATATTTTCACATGATCTTCTGTCACGCGAGTTTGTGCATCTCAGCGATGTGGATTCTCGTTCTGCCTTGTAATCTTCCTAGCTTTCTAAAAGTTTGCTGCCTCTTTCACAACTATGACTAATGAAACCCTAAAACATTTTCGAGGTGTAACTTTCTGTTTTTCACAAAAGAGTATTATTTCACATATTATTGGAATATGTTTCCATTTTTTTTGTGGTAATTTAAAATTAAATTGTCCTCACCTTTATAATTACAATTTCTATTGATATAACAGCTAAACTAAATGTTAAATGTTCAGTTAGTTAAGGTGTAAACATAAATAAAAATGGGGAAATGGTATTTATGTCCATGATAAGTATGTGATAAAGTTGGATTATGATTAAAGGTATAATTTTTTGTCACAAAAGGATGAGTTAAAGTACATAAACTGAAGAGTAACCAAGTCGTATAATGGGGTTCATTAATATAAAAAAAATTAAAATACTCATCATTTTATATAATCTTGTGGGTCATTAGTGATAAATTTAGAATTATTTTACTCTTTTTTTAATTTTAATTTTCATAATATGTGTAAATTATATTTTATTCATCATTTTAACGGAAAGAATAATAAATTAAAATAGAATTATTCTTAATTCTTATCGTAATTATAATTCAGTTGAAAACTTACGCAATATATAATCATAAAATTTAATTTATTCGGCTTTGCAATGGAATTATTTATTTATTTATTATTATTTATTTTTTTGGCTTGAAAGTCCTGGAATGATCCTAACCCCATATCTAAATATGGACTTGTGGATCAATGTTTGGGTCCCATTGGACCAGTAGCACGTGGACCACTCTTAAGGTGACATATGTCTTGATAGTTGTAAGTAAGTTCAGAATACCACGTGGGAGAGCCAACGGGTGACATGTGGCGGAGAGCATCCTATAATAAAAGTATAAATTGACCAATAAATCTGATCTTGAATGATTTGGAGTAAGATATTCACGTGAAGGATTAGGATCATCATAGGAAGAAGATGGTCATGTGGCACATAAATATCATGGCAGCATCTTCTTATTTTTGCCATGAATTCTTGCACTACCACTGTGTTTTCTGAATTTTAAAATTAATGGAAAAAGAGAATAAATAATTTTTTTTAAATGGTTATTTTTATTGCCAAAATTTTTGTTTTAAAAATGAAATGGGTATATATGAATAGAATTTATAGCGGGTCTCGAAAAATAAGTAATTTATGTTGAGTCGTATTTGAATGAATAATTAAATATGTTCTAAATTATAATATTAATATTAACTTTTCAATTCAATTTTAAATATTTTTAAACTCAAAATTGACATAATCATTTAAGTTTTGAAAGTAATAAATTTTATGTCTTGTAGTACTTTTTAAATAGCTTATGTAACACATCAGTCTCACATCGAAAGATATTGGGAAAAAATTGTCTATATATAAGGAAAACCAATAATACATTTAGTCATGACATTTTGGGTGAGTCTCTTGAGTATTAATTATTGGGTCAGTGGATGACTATCTTATAATTTAGAACGAAGGGAGTATAAATAATTTTTTTTATAATTTCTATTATACTTTCTACAATAAATATAAAGATAAAATAATAATTTAAATGTAACATTTATTTTTTTCTCTTTCCCTTTGTAAACTCAGTAAAAACATAAATGGAAAAAAAAATTAAAATAAATAAAATAAATTTTCTATTCTTTTCTTTTTTATTTAACTTAATTTAAGTTTGTTTTTTTTTTCGTTTTTGTTCACAACATAGAAACATATAACACAATTATCATAAGAAAATAAACATATTGTCTGAATCAACCAACATGCCAAGGGAATGTTTAGTTCCTTTGGTATGTTTTCCCTTGGTATGTTGATAGGTTAGAAGGTAAATTTCACTATCATGAATAAGACTGTAAAATAAACAAACAGTCTGGGTTCGATTCGTACTCGTTCGATTAAAAATTCGATTCGAGCTCGACTCGAAATATAAATGAGTCAAATATGAGCAAATTTTAAAGTTCGATAAATTACTCGAGCCTCTTCAAATTGTAATTTTCTATTGATACTCAGATCATATTCGTTCGGAAAGTTCAAACTGCTCGGGCTCGATTCGGAATCGTGCTCGACTCGGTAGCTAAATGAGCCTTAATCAAACCTTATTTTATACTTGATAAATTTTGTAAACCAAATCTGAACAACTCAATACTCGGATCGACTCAGATCGTTTACAGCCTTAATAATGAGGTAAGGTGAATTTGGAACTCAAAAAACTTGATAGAGAAGGAATAAAATTTAAAAATTAATTGATTTTTTAACCTTTTATTATATTATATTTTGATGTTGTTATTGGTATTATATTTTTTAAGATATAGATAATTCCAAATGAAAACTGTAGTCTTACAAGATGGTTTTTTTTTCTCATGTTCAAAAAAAAAGGACCAGAATTAATATCAATACTATTAATAGTATCTTCAGTTATAATCTAATGGATGGACTTATTTTTTTTCAGTCAAAATAGTTTTTCTCGTCTTTAATGATAAAAAAAAGAAATAAATAGATGAAAAGAAAAGAAATAAAGAATAATTGGGATAGTTTTCTCTGTTCTTATTGAGAGTTTATGGGGAGATAAGAAATAAAATTAATATTTTTCCCCCTATTGTTCGGGCAAGGCCGGATCCATCCCATTAATTCAGTGGGGTCAATTTTTTTAAAACAAAAAATTATAAAAAATAAAAATAAAATACAATAAAATAAAGGCGTCAAAATGCGAGGGATATTGCAAATAATTGTGTGAGCTATCATATAAAATTGATATTATTTTATGTAATTGAATACACTTCGAATCCTCGATCTTATGTTATATATAAAATGATATTTTATAATTTTTTTAAAACAATGTTATTATAAGAGACTTCTTGTGTCCTCTAAAATAAATTACAAAACTAAATAATATTGTTAAAATATTATTTATATTAACATTTTTTGAGATTTCATTGTTTGAAACTATAGTCTCATTTCAATAGCTGCAAAAATATCATGTTCAATGTAAGTTACTAAACAATATAAAAGAGTGGAGTGTTTGTGTTAATAAAAATTTGAGACATTTAATAATTTTTTAATCTGAATTTTTTATTTTCACTAAACACTTTATAAAATCAAAATCAAAATCAAATTAAAAATTAACTCCCAAAAATTTATTGGGGTCAATTGACCCCACTGCCTTAAGGTAGATCCGCCCATGTGTTCGGGAGTTGAGAAGAAAATAGTATAAATTTTTTTTTGCATATTTATTAGTAATATATGTAAAATCCCGAATTTTATGAAATAAAAGTATTCAATTTTTCTTATAATTACTATTCAGTAAATAGTTAAATTGATAAAAGTTAAGTTAAGGGTGATATATGAAATTTTTTTCAAAATACACAAGTGGTTATAAAATATTCATTGTTGTCGGGGAATATTCGTACGACCGGCGCATCCATTTGTGGGTCCCATAACAGAATAACTGTCGGATGAAGAAAACGACAAAATTAAGTTTTTATAAATAACGGCGTAATCGTTACCGTTAACACTGTTGGAATATCCGATTGGTAAAATAAAGTAATACGCGTTGTTGCACAGTAGCACACGGTATTACACAGTATTTTTGAATTATTGATTCTTACGTAAGAAGACACTACTCAATAATTATTACAGTAATTACTGTTCAATATTTTATTGATTCAATAACTGTTGCATTGTTAGTTTATATTATTATTGTTTCAATAATTGACTGTACAGTATTTTCCATTATCAGATCAATAATTCATATTATTTGAATAATATTATTAGATAACATTATTGGCAATGTCTAGAAAGTTCTGTCAAGGAGAGGTTAGGTCATCTAATTACGCGTCAGTAAGGAGAAATCCTTATTGGAAAGCCCCCTCTTTCCTAGGAACGGCCTAGTTGTCATAATTGTGATTCTGTAATATTATTTAAGAATAATTAATTATTGATTCATATGATAAAGAAATATTTATTTGATGTGAATATAATTGATGAATATATTATTTTATATGGATATAATTGAAGGAATTAATGCTGAGGTGTTTTATCAGTATTTTATCGGACTGGAAGAATTAAAAATCATCCGTTTATGGATTTCGGATAATTTCTGTTTGGAATTTGGAAAAATTTTCTTCTACAAAGTTGTAGAGAATTGAAATTCCTATAAAAAATTGCGAGATTCGAATTTTTTGACAAAGGGGCTATTTATTGTGAATTATTGAAGTTCCAGAGTTCCGAAATAATTGATTTTTGAAAGTTTTAATTATTTTATTTAAGAAAAACGTTTTGTGGTTGTTGGCACATGGGTGGATGATGTTTTTGACCAAAGAAGACTGCTAAGGAATTAAGAAAAATAAATTAATATTTTATTAATTTAGTCTCCTTTGGCGTTCTAGCATTTTCCTATAAATAGGTGCTTATGTTAGAATTGAAAATCACACCAGAAACATAAGTTTTCTCTCTCAATATTGTCAAACATATTTTTGAGAGTATTTAGATACTTTGAGAATTGCTATTCGGTGTAAGTTTCCTTTGGCTTTTCATCCGATATTATGGTCAGAAATACTGCTCTTTTGAGGTAAGGAATTTTAAGGGTTATTATATTTTTCAGTTCGTACTTCTTCCGTCGTTCAGAAAATTCTGGAAAAATTTGAAATGATATTTTGATGAGTTTTATTGATTGTGTCCAAAAATTGCGATTTTTAGATGTATAGATTAAGAGTTATGAATTTTACGGAAAAAGACTATTTTAAAAGTAACCGCTTATAACTCCTTGTGGTTAACTCCAAAATTGATGAAATTTTTATTGAGAGTACATCTATATAATATCAGTATATCCTGTGAATTTTGGAATTTTTGGATAAAAGTACAATTTATGATAAATGTTAAAATATTCGGTGGTTTTGGCCATATGAAAAATAGTGAATGAATTTTTAAAATTCCGAGAAAAATATATGTTCAATATGGGATAATATTATGCTAAATCTCAGAGAAGAAATATTTTTAGAACTGATTTTGTATTTTTTATAAAAATGTTCTAGTTATGAGTAAATGAATTAAATATGTTATGCGAAGGAAGAAAATTAGAAAATAGGATTTTATGGCTTGAGAATCCTATATGTGGTATATGCAGATTTTTGATGAGGGTTTTGATTATTGGTGATGAAATTTTATGAGTTTGACATTTTAGAATGATTAAATGCATTATTTAGTAAAGTGTAAACAATTAAAATAAATTGTTTATAAGCTTAAGAAATATTATTCTTTCAATATCATTATACCGAAATATTGGTATGGATTTTATTGTGAAATTTTTATTTTTGTGTCGAGTTTACTATTCATGAGTTACTATTCACGAGTTACTATTCACGAGTTACTATTCACGACAAAATTGGTTTATTTTTCTAACCAAATTATATTTGATTTATGAATATTACTCTTGAGATTAAAACTATATGTTGATCATATTATTTTTATTATCATATATAACATTTCTATAACCCTAATGATGATATTTCTCTTTGACTTGAGTGTAAAAATGGGTAGATTTTTGGTATGATCATGACTATGGGTTCTCTTTGGCCAGTAGTGCAAAGTTGAATTGTTGACTGGTATGATCATGACCATTGAATTTGTAATTGAATATCTTTAGCTTAAGTACAAAGGTGAAATGATCAACATGGTTATAATTATTGTTTATATAAATTCTGAAATGATTATATATTTCTTTGAGATAATAATATACTTGGTCTGTAGTGCAAATATGAACTGTTGATGAATATATTTGGCCTGTAGTGCAAATATGAACTGTTGAGGAATATCTTTGGCCTGTAGTGCAAAGATAAATTGTTAATGAATATCTTTGGCCCGTAGTGCAAAGATGACATGTTGTTGAATATCTTTGGCCAGTAGTGCAAAGATGAACATGTGTTGAGATGAACATGACCAACTGGTGATACAAATGAATATATTTGGCCGTAGTGTAAAGATAAAATTATTAGTATGATTATGAACAGGAAATGTGATTTGGTGTAACCATGATCTTTGATGTTTCAGGTAAAGATAGGTGATGAAAATTATCTTCGTCCTGGATGAGAAGAGGAATTTAGAACTACAATTATGATTATGAGTTATTCATATGATTGTGGACCAGAATTGTTGATTGATGTTACAGGGATAAAATATTGTTGGTGAATTTTTAACATGGAGAAGATAATAGACTTTATAGTCTATTTGACTCTTCTAATGGATTGCTCGTTCCGCTGCAACTATGGTTGAAATTTTTATCATCTACCATATGTTCTAAATCTCTGATTTATTATTAATGAAGGCTATTGATAATTTAATTATTTTTAGTCATGATATTCTTTACTGAGCTAGTTGTGCTCACCCTTTCGCTTTACAATTCTTTTCAGGTAATAAGAGTGTAGCTGGGTCGAGCGGGGGTAACAAGGGAATAGAACGGTGGTCTCTAGTTGTGGAGTTCTCCCTAAAAAGTATAGACAAGTGTGTTGTATACATCTTTTAGTAGTTATATTTGGTGAATCATATAGGGAGAGGTGAACCCAACGTTGGAAGGGTGTTTTGCCACTTTCATACAAGATATCTAATGACATACAACCTCGTGTCATCATAAGATAGGGTTGTGTTCATCCACTTGCTGAGTATATTTACGAGCACTACCTATATAATCTTGGTGTTTGTTTGAAGTATAATTCTCAATTTGAGACAGTGGAGATAATGATAAATCAAGAGAAACTCACCATTGGGAAGAATATGATAGTAATCTTCTCATTTTTCTTTGGGGTCTATTGGGTCAACCAAGGATAATTCTGTGGCCATATGATATCTATCATAACCTAGAAGCATGGCCTACCATGTACGAAGGTTTCCTTGAGCACTTGCCAAATATTTTAGTTTCTAAAACAGTTTTTGACTATACCTTTATGTAAGGTGTCACTGTGAGGTGTTGTCCACGGCTGGGACATGTGTCACATTTGGTATATATTTATATCCAAACTCACAGTATATATGTTGTTGTATTTTGCACGATAATTGTTGTAATAAAGTTATAGTTATTTTTTGTACCATATATTTGGCGACTCAGAATGGATTGAATTGAATGGACCTATTTTGGGGTCGTTACAATATACTATTAATAAATATACAGTTTACACCCTAAAATTTGTAGTCATTTTAATATTTATAACGTATTTATGGATACTAAACATAATGCGAATTTTAAAAAGAATTCCATTAGAATAAAGCCATAGTGATAGTAGCACCTGACATTTAAACCATTTAAGATGACAAATTCCTATCAAATCATGTTTAATTTTAAAAACAACACATCCACATAAAATAATTCCCATTTCAAATTTTTAGCAACATTCAAATGGATACTAGTGAAATCAATAATTCATTCTTTTCTCTTTTTTCTCTCTTTTTTTAGCCAATATTTTTTTTTTGTAAGTCTTATTTTTTGAGAAATACAATATAATTTCATAATTAAATACATTATCAAGAACCAATCAAACATTACTAAAAAAAGAAGAAATAAACTCACAACCAAACAAAACTCACATAAACAGGACACAAGCTTCACATATTGAGACATTTCTCTAGATCTCTTTTTTGTTCGTAATAATTTATTCTTCCTTCTCGTGGAGTTTATTTTCTCATTTGTGGGTTTTGTTTTCTCCATAGGACGATTGATTTAAATTTTGATTTCTCCGTTTTGGCGATTATTTGTTTGTTTGTGAGAATTTTCTAATGTGCGGATTGATGATGATAAATT
Source organism: Panax japonicus (assembly GCA_020205505.1). Classification (NCBI taxonomy): domain Eukaryota; kingdom Viridiplantae; phylum Streptophyta; class Magnoliopsida; order Apiales; family Araliaceae; genus Panax; species Panax japonicus. Next base: position 42,627,268 of record CM035111.1, read on the forward strand.
ATTCAATTTGGGTATAGCGTTATCATGGTGGCTTGTTCTTCTCTTACTCGGGTTGAAGCACTGCTCAAATCTAGATATTCTATTATTATTTTTGGAATACAACTGTTTTCCAACAATATATGAATATTCATTAGTTGTTACGATTAACATTCTTCTTAATTATCTGTTATTACGTGAAAGAATTAGCGTTCCAATTATTTTTATCTTACTTTTTTCATCTTTTGTGACAAACAATCTTAAAATGTTTCAAACTATTTGCTAAAAAACAGAAAGAAATGAAAAAAGGTAGTCAATCAAACATCAAATATTTGTGAATTTTTAAATTGGATTTTTTTTAATATTTCCACGTGTATTTTTTATATTTTTACATGATCTCTTTCACATGAGCATATAATGGGTCTGGAAATAGTGCTCCCTATCATTACTATTGTGGATGAGGTCTTAGGCTAATAGTTAAGACTGAGATACTGTGAACCTTAGGTCTCGTGTTTGATTCTCTCATTAATTTAAAATTGGATTTGTTCAATGCACAACTCTTATAGTTTAGACATACTTTACTTCAAAATTTGAAATTGTTAAATATAGAAGGAAACCAAATTTGAACTTTGCTGATATTCAACCTCCCAAAATAATATTAATAAAAATGCAAGAACACAAGTCTAACTTTCTCTAACAATAGAAAAGTTTTGGACACAAAAATTACAAAGATAAACTCCAATGATCAATAAACCCTAATTGATATATATTACCTGTAATTAAAAATGGAGATGAAGAAGCTGTCACATGGGTGAAAATAAATTAAATTTGGATAAAAATTCAGGAGCAAAGTTGATATTTAAAAGTATTATTATATCAAGTTGTTGCTTTTTTAATAGAGAATTGTTAAATTCCACACCACTTTTTGTTATTTTCACAACAAAAATGTCGCTGTAGATGTATAGCGAAAGTAAAAAACCGTAGCTATAGAATTTATAGCGACACTTTTACTGTGAAAATAATATTTTTTTTTTGTGCATTTAATATTTTCCTTTTTAATATTGTATCTCAATATAAGTTCAAGATTTCATAATTAATCACATTACAAGTTCAATTTTACCTCTCAACAGAAGTTAGAAGATTTCATAATTAAGACGATAAGTCCTTGACCTCTTCCGCGAATTTATTTTCAAGTTTTAGGATGAAATATATCTCTATAATCGAATTTTAATAAAATAGGTTTAGAAAAAGAAAAAGAAAATTCTCCTCCCCAAATCTTTACAATTTTAAGAAAAAAAATTGGATTAAAAATGTAGCATTTTTCTCTCTTTATTTTTTTTCTAACCTAAAAAATTCAATACACCTATTTAGTTTCATTTTCTCTCTCTATTTTTTTTAAAAAAATTCTTCAGGCCGTACGATTAAGATATATTTATTTAAGGGTCCTTAACACTAATATACAACAATTAGAAAGTAATTACAAAAATAAAACACACACAACATAATTACAAAAATAACGCAATTCATATTAATAAGGAAACCTAAAATTAAGGAGAAATATATGTCATAACTAATCATTTAAATTCAAATATCTGGGATCTAACCACAAAAATAAATTCAAATTCAAATTTCATAGGAAAGACTGCACAAATTTTGTACTTTGCAGGAGGTGGCGGATGCAATTTTCAGAGGAGGTGGAAGCTTTGGAGGAGGTGACAGCTTTGGAGGAGGTGGTAATGGTGGCTTCAGAGGCGGCGGTGATGGCTATAGAGGAGGTAACAATGGCGGTGGTGGTGGCGGTGGCGGTGGTGGCGGAGATGGCGGTGGTGGCTCAAGTGGTGGTTATAGAGACGGTGGAGGTGGAGGCTGGGGCGGTAGTGGCGGGAGCAACCATTTTCTTGGAGTAAAAAGAAATTCTCAAGATACTGCAGAGGAGATGATCATTAGTAATGTCATGGTAATCAAACTTTTATAACAAGGTAATCAAACTTTTATACTAAGGTAACCAAACTTTTATACCAAGGTAACCAAACATTGGTAATTACCAAAGTAACCAAACTTTTATATTGAGGTAACCAAACTTTTATATTAAGTTTACCAAACTTTTATACCAAGGTAACCAAATTTTTATACTAAGGTAACTAAATTTTTATACTAAGGTAACCAAACTTTTATACTGAGGTAACCAAACCTTCATACCAAGGTTACCTTGGTGTGAAGGTTTGGTTACCAACTGCACTATGAAAAAACTGATGGTGTGGAGGTGGATTGGTTACCTTGGTATAAAAGTTTGATTACCTTAGTATAAAAATTTGGTTACCTTAGTATAAAAGCTTGGTTACTTTGGTATAAAAGTTTGGGTAACCAAACTTTTATACTAAGGTAAACACCAATCAACAAAAAAAGTGATCATAAATTCATAATCAAACGCACATTTTGCATAAAATTAACATCATAAACCCCAAATGAATGAAATTAAAGAGAAAACCTTAAAAATTAGTGCGAGAAAGAGAGAGGTAAAATAGAAGTACTTACAAAAGCAGAGTACAAAGAAATATGAAGAACAATTGGAAGAATGAAAGAGATAGAAGAAAATGGCAGAAATGGCGTCTTCATCTTTTATACAAAAATGGCAGAAATGGCGTCTTCATCTTTTGAAGAAAAAATGGCAGAATAGAAGAAAATGAGAGAGAAAATGGCAAAATGACGTCTTCATCTTCTCTCTTCAATGGGTCTTCATCTTCTCTATTCACTCTTCAACTTTTGTCTTTAAATATGAAAATGAAAGAATAGAAGTGCAGTGGCGTACAGAAAATGAAAGTAGGAGGAGATGAGAGAGACAATGGCAGAAAAGAATAAAATGGCAGAATAAGAGAAGATGAGAGAGAAAATGGCAATACCAAAACTAATCCCCTAAATTAAGGAATCCTAATTATACTAATATTGTCATGTCAGCCATTACATATTAATCCCTTAATTTAAGGACTTTTGATTATGTTAAGATTAAAAATAAAAACAAAAAAATGTAATATTTTTGTAATTATTTTATAAATGTATGATTTTTATAATTATTTCTAAAAATATACTATTATATGTAATTTACCCTTTATTTAATATATTTAGGGGACAATCAAAAATCGAAATTGAAGTCGGGAAACACCCAAAAGGCCCACCACCCATCTTTTCTTCCGGTACGCACACATGCCATGATTACACTATGTTCATACATATCTTGATTCCTGCGTGCATTCCTTTTCTATTTCTGTAGGCACCCCAACCATTTTTGTCCCCAAAAAGAAATAAAAGGAAAAGGGGCGAAATCAAAGGAGAAAACTGGTTTTTGCAGTCCCCTCTGGGGAGAGATCTTCAGATTTAAGGTAAGGGTTTCTATTTTCATTTTTTTGTATTTTATTGGGTTTAAATTTGTCTGCTTTTTGATTAGGGGTGGGTTTTTGTGAATTCAGATTATACCCAGTAGCTATTTTCTTTCTAATTTGTGTTTTTTCCTGCAATTACTCTGTCTGTTAATTGGAATATCTGTGTTTTCATTTTTTGTGTTTTATTTAGTTTAAATTTGTCTGCTTTTTTTTTTAGTACTGGTGAATTTAGATTTTGCCCAGCAGCTATTTCTTTCTAATTTGTGTTTTCTCCGGCAATTTCTCTGCTTGTTGATTGGAATATCTAGGGTATTCATTTCTGCTATTAGATTCAATCCTTTTTGGGGTTTCTTGTTGAATAATATTTAGAAATTTGGGATTTTGTATGGTATCATATTTTTATCTTTCAATTTTTGAACTTTTGTAGTGCCAAGGATTTGTGGGGGTCTAATGCGAGTGCTATTGTATTTTATTTTCATGTCTCTGATTCGAGAGATTTTTATATGTACTCTGTATATACTAAAAGATGGAGGTGTTACCACCACCAACCTTCTTCCCTATTTTATTGAAAATAAAATTATTTTAAACATGAAATATGATATTTTTCTGGGTTTGAGGTTTTCTTGAAATTTGTTTTGTATGGAGTTTTTGATGTTCTCTTGGAAGAATTAGAAGAGAGGCCCTCCGGGAAGCATAGGATGGGTGAAGGTTTGACAAATTCTTACTTGTGGAGTTCTTTTTAATGCAGGATTAGGGGATGTCTGATAATCAAGTTGACCGGTATGATTACATGGAAGACGAAGGGGATATGTCAGATTTCTTGTATGATGCTGATGGGGAATACTATGGTATAGGTGCTGGGCACGATACCGGCCTTGATGATTATGACATGGTTAGTTTCTTCGCTCCTACCCTGATTTTGTGCAAATTTTTTTTTTTTTTCAAATGAGAACTATTCTTGCTTAGGAGGATACTCAACATTTTGTCTATGGATATTATATATGACAAGAAACCAACAATTTGTTTTCCCTCACTTAGTCACCTGACAATTATTTTTTTATGTCTTGATTTTAGCTTATGAAGGTGACCGATACATCCGCAGCCCAAGCAAGAAAAGGTAAAGATATTCAGGGTATTCCTTGGGAAAGGCTGAATATAACGCGGGAAAGCTACAGATTGACAAGGCTAGAACAATACAGAAACTATGAGAACATCCCTTTATCGGGCGAAGCTGTAGATAAGGTAGGTCATTTTTCAGCATTTGTTTTCATCATCATTCTCCTTCCCATCGATTCTATGAAATTGGATTTCCTTTCTCGGATGGTTATTATGTTAGTATTATGGCAGGCCCTGCATGTAGCCTAACTAGAAAATATGAGAGAGACAGTGATATAGAGATAGAAATAGAGAGAAACCAGAGAATTACAGAGAGAAATTTGGGAGGGAGATGTAGAAGAAAACTCAATGATTCAACACTGCGTTCGTGAGAGAGATAGAGATAGAAAATAAGGAGAAAGCAGTGGAAAGCTTTCCTCCAAATTCTTTCACAAAATTCATATCATCATACTTGGGGAATAATCTTCCCTTTACATCTATATATATAATGAGTAAAAGCTGAAAATAAATTTCCTAACCTAAACCACTATTCTTATCCTTCACTTAAGAGTAACTAACCCATGTGCTCACATTCACTTTCTATATTCTAGAGTATAACTATCATATATGCCCAGTTTACCCTTGGCCTGACATTCCCTTCCCCTTAAAAGTTTCATGTCCTCATGAAAGTGTTCTTGACATATTATAACTATCATATATGCCCAGTTTACCCTTGGCCTGACATTTTATTGGTTTTGTAGGAATGCAAACAAATGCAGAAGGGTGGCAGCTACTATGAGTTCTTTCACAATACAAGATTAGTGAAGCCTACTATTCTTCACTTTCAGGTTTTTCATTTATGAAGTTGGAAATTATTTCTTCTCTCTCTTTGAAATCACAGTATTCCTGCAGTAATTGGCTAGGTCATATATGTTTCTCTGTTTTCTGCAATGTACTATTTAACCTCTTTTTCTTATGGACGTGCACATACACACAGGCACACAACCATGTGCACATATTATCCCCTTTTTCCTTTATACATTTATGCTTGTACGAACATTGCTTAAATAGTTTATCATTTATGTTATTTATATTCTTATGCCTCTTCCTTGCAATTGGTGTCGTATATGCAGTTTGTTAGTTTTAGTAATGAACTTTCAGTATTTCATGTGACTTTCTTTGTTCTTCCCCATTTCTGGACCTGGAACTTTTCCTGAATTTGATTAATATTTGAAGTTTCAGCTTTAGGATAATGAAATAAATTGTTTGGAGTTGTTGAGTGGCGATCGAAACATCATGTCTACTGGATTGAGTTCTAGAATCATTACTCTAGTTAAACTTTTATTGCATTGTACATAACTTGTCGAAGTTCAAGATCACAAACTGCATGCTTTGATGATTTTCCCTCCTTGGAAGCCAAAGCTTCTTGGTCCACCCTAACAATAACCCCCATTTGATGCAGCTCAGGAACTTGGTGTGGGCTACTTCAAAACATGACGTATATCTCATGTCTAACTACTCAATTATGCATTGGTCATCATTATCCCACAATTTGTCGGAGGTTGTCAACTTCTCTGGTCATGTAGCTCCTACCGAGGTATTTGAAAACTAAACTAAATGTCATTCATTTTCAAGTTTGTTTAGTAACTGGGTAAGAAAGGATGTAACTGTCCCTTTGTCTTTTTGTGCGTCTTTGTGGTAGTGCTGCACTAATTTTTTATGTTGCTTGGGTACCTAGAAACATGCTGGAAGCTTATTAGAGGGTTTTACACAAACTCAAATCAGCACGCTTGCAGTCAGAGATAATTTTCTAGTTGCAGGAGGCTTTGAGGGAGAACTTGCTTGTAAGGTGGGTTAAGAACTGGGTAAACATCTATCTGTAAGCATATGTATGCATTTATAATTTACGGACTGATTTTTTATCATTTGTTTGGAGTGTTTTGTGGGGGTGGGGTGGGGGAGTTCATGAGTAGATAGGAAGGAGAAAATGCCCTGATTATGCTACTGGTTAGGCGCTTTTAGCAAGTTATAGGAATTATTTTGTTGCGTGGAAACAAGCATGTCTATGGTTGTTTTGCTGGCATAAATAATAATCGTGTGTTTCTGTAATAGGGTTTCTTTGCTTTATGAAGTAGAATTCACGTACTTAACTAGGTCATTCCTCACTTTTTTTACCATAAAAATATAGGTTAGCGTAACATTAAGCCAATCAGTCTGATAAAGCAATTTAGAGGCAATAGAACATTCAAATTTGCATCTGAAAATGTCTAGAACAACTGTTAGTTAGCCTGTCACAAGTAGCAGCACGATCTGTCAGCCCACCTTATCAAACATGTTGAAATTTCTCCTCATAACTAAGAAAGGAACTTCATTCTAGAAATTAAATTCAACAAGCATATCCAATAGAGGAGGTAGCCTTAGGATGAGTAGGATTCTACTAAAAATAGATATATCTTTGATTACATAGTATAGCTGAATTTACCTACTCTCTAACAACCCTAACTGATATATCCTGCATATTATTGTAGGGGAGAAAAAAAAATTAGTTTACAAATTATTATCAAATGACATGTTTTCATTTAGTCAAGCTTCCAAGAATTGTTACTATCTATTGATGTTGGACACATGCAGGAAAAGTGATACTATTTGATACTCTACATGCACTATTATTAGGAATTATGCAACTACGTCTAGGATAAATTGATTGTATTATATGTTACCTATTTGTGACTTCATTATTATATCAGTCATAGTATATTACTACTCCAGACTAGTTGAATTGTTGTGTTGTTAGGATTTCAAGCAATTTTGTAAATATTGATATATCAAAATATATTTAACTGAAGTTCTGTGCTTTTTCACCTGAAAATTTTGGTTATTGGTCTCATTTGGCCTTTAGGCTAGTGAGTCCCTGGTGAAGGTCTTCAAATCACATTCTGTTGTTAACTTTGCTTTGCTTACCTATTGTCTGAATTGATGCCTGATGGCAACAGACATTACTGTTTCCATGGGGCTATACTAGCTTCAAATTAATCAAGAGTTATAATCTTTTGATCATTTACTGAGCTTTTGTATGCCGTATGTGATTAAATATTGGTAGTGGAACTACATTTAGATTGTTTGACTTAGAATCTTCACTGCTATGAAGTTCAATAACTCCTTCCCAGCTTAAGTGATGATAATTATCATGAGGATGAAATCGATTTCATTTTTGTGGGCAACCCAGCAATACAAGCAGCTTTTTATATATTCAGCAACTATATCATAATTTTTTGGTTTTGTGTGATTTGCTTCATATAATGTTTGATTTTTTTTTTCTTTTTGTCTGTTTTCTGCCAATGCAGCGATTGGATAAAAAGGGAGTAAGTTTCTGTACAAGGACCACTTACGAGGATAATGCCATTACAAATGCTGTTGAGATATATGACAACTTGAGGTACAACAACTGTTTGGATATTACTGTTGAACGTATTAGTTTCTCCATGTAATTCATTTCGAGTTCAACTTTTTTGCAGCGGTGGAATCCATTTTATGGCATCGAATAATGATTGTGGTATAAGAGAATATGACATGGAGAAGTTTCAGCTTATGAATCACTTCAGATTTCCATGGCCAGTGAATGTTAGTTCCTTTATGAACCTTAAGATGTTATATTATACATCTCTGTTATGTGAATTCTTATGTCTGTATTTCTTATTGATGCAGCATACATCAGTGAGCCCTGACAGCAAACTTCTTACTGTTGTTGGAGATGATCTTAACGCATTGCTTGTGGATTCCCAAAATGGGAAGGTAATTTATTTGTGATTTTTTTACAATGATTAGAACTATATGAATCTTTCCAGACGAGGAACTGGAAGCCAAGACAATTTTTGTTCTCGAGATATTCATTTTATTATCCTTAAGTCAAAAGGGAACTGACTCTCATGTCCTGCTCAATATTTCCTGGATAATGGTTCAATGCGGCATGTGGGAAAAAAAAGGGAACGAAAAAAGTCATTGTGTGGTATGAAGTACGGTAGGGCCGTAGGACTAGGTTTTTTCGAATTCCTTAGTTGGTATGAAATACATTTCTGGAACATGGTATGGTGGGAATAGCTTTCTTAAGCAATATAGCTAAAACTAGTAGAGATATAATTAAATCTGATTGAGTTGTTTCTAAGACTTGTGTCACAACATGTGCTTTTTTAAGGAGACTACGCCATGCCATCACTTGATGAACGCCCATAAGATGCTCATTTGGCTAAATTAGTTGGATACTCTGGCCTGTACTCAGGACTCTTTCAATAGTGTCGCATACTCTGGCCCATACTTGGGTGACCATGCCTTTTTCTTACTTGCTCGGCTATAAATCAAGTATAAATAAAGAACACACTCAGCTATAAATAAAAAAGTATAAATAAAGAACAACTCTCTCTCTCTCTCTCTAAAAGGTTATCTTATTTTGGAGAGCAAGTTCATCATGTTGGTTCCTCAAGACCCTAATTATTCTTCCTTGAACCCTTGGTGGTTCAGGTCTTCCAACGTCTTGATCTTTCTCCATAGATGCCTCAATTATCTACCTAACCTCCAAGACCCGTTGGAGGTCTCTTTCCTCTTTAATCTAGTGACTGATGCCTTAGTCTGATCCGCAACCATCAGAACTAGCTAGCATTCTAAATTTGCTTATCAAAAAGAAGGAAAAAAAGGCGTAGTGTCCAGCTAAAGCATGTGTTTGAGCCTGATTGCATGTAGTGTCCATTGTAGTTTTGGGTTTGCCCACTCCAGAAATGATAGTGGGATCCGGTTTGTGATAGGTGGTCATGCTATTGGATGAGGGAGTGTAACATCTTGCATTGATTTGGCAATGGGTCATTTGAGAGTAGGTAGGACAACTTTTTCATCGGCTAGTCTTTTCAGTTACTTGGATCTTGCTATGCAGGTTGAAAATATTTCAGATTTCAAGTTTTATTTTTTTAAAAATTAAAAATTATGTGATACTGTTTAGTTTTTTTAACATAGAATTACACAACTTATTCAGCAGAAATAAACAAAACTCAGCTCAGGGGTTGTTTGTCTAGGACTTAATGTATCTGAATGACTTATGGATTGAATTGATCAGTCATTCAGTCCGTTTGATTTGAATAAAAATGATCTTAATAGCTGAATCGGTATGCCCAACTAACTGATTGAATAAGCTACCATTTTTTATTTGAATCAACCCTAAGCCCACTAAATAGATTTTTTTACACATGTTTTGCCCCCTCTTTCACTCCAATTGATCCTGATGGGTGCATGGAGCTGAAGAAGATCCCATGAAAAGATTGTGGAAGAAAGCAGGGGGTGAAGGATTGAATCATACAAAGATTAATTCCTAAAAAAAATCACAGACATGCGTGAAACATGAAAGCATAGACCAAACCCAATTGAGGGATTACCTGATTTCTCTCAATTCCTTCGGTATTTGATTGTTTCACTTGGATTTTGATTAATGGGGGATCGAAAAATAGGGAGAGACAACTAGGCAATTAAGGGGAAAATCAATTGCTGATTTTCTCTCTTGTTCGATTCAAACGATTCTATTCTTTAGGTTTCTCTCTCTAAAAATATAGCCTAAAAAGAGCAAGAAAGAGAAAAGTGGGCGGTGGAGGAGAAAGAATAAAGTTCTTTGGAAATTTCTTTGCGGTGAAACAAAGGGAAGAATTTTATCCAACCTTATATATATATATATATATATATATATTTTCTTTGCAGTGTTGCTTTGTTTGCTACTTGAGGTGTAGTCAACATTTTTTTATAGTTGCTAATTTTTTTTTGTTTGATGTCCAAATAAGGATTTAATCTATAATTTTTTATAGTTATTTTTTAGTACGTTCATACTTGTATACTTGTTCGACAAACTTCAGAGGGATAAAGTAGTAAAAAAATTGTTGTTTAGATGTTTTATACGTATCAATTATCAAACAACTTTTTTCATTCAGTATTCAGAATTCTATTTCATTCAGATTGCATTTAAATCTGTTTCATTCAGTTTTATCAAACAACCTCTTAATTTCTCTCTTGTTTCTCTGGATAGTAACAAGTATGACTAGCGTTATGGAAGTCGACACACTTCGCCTTTTTGACTACTGTATGCTTCTCATTGGGCAATTATGAGAATTCTAAAGTGGCAACATTTTTTATGTTTTCAGACGATCGCCTCGGTTGTAGGTCATCTAGACTACTCGTTCGCTTCTGCATGGCACCCGGACGGACGTACCTTTGCCACAGGGAATCAAGACAAGACCTGCCGAGTATGGGATTTAAGGAAGCTTTCATTGCCAGTAGCAGTTCTCAAGGGAAACATGGGTGCGGTCCGATCAGTCCGCTTCTCGTCTGATGGGCAGTTCTTGGTAGTAGCTGAACCTGCAGATTTTGTCCATGTCTATAGTGCCAACGTAGACTACAAGAAACGGCAAGAGATTGATTTCTTTGGGGAGATTTCCGGCGTCTCGCTCAGCCCGGATGATGAGTCTCTTTTCATTGGCGTGTGGGACCGAACATATGCAAGCTTGCTACAGTACAATAGGAAGCATACATATAAATATCTTGATTCATATATGTGATTCGGCTTTAACCTTCCTATAAGCAAGTCTGTCAGCTTAGGGGATAAGGAATAAATCATTTTTGTCCAAAACTTTAACCAAACATGTATAGTAAACATTCCTTTTATTTAAACATCCATGGATCTTGATTTTAGGCTATGGGCAGTCTATTTAAGCAGTTTATGAAAAAAGTTGCATTTTATATTAGAGTCTTGTATTTTAGATTTCGTCTTTATGCAAATATTATATAAATGGAACTCTCTTCTATATAAAATACTATTTGTTTAATAGGTATATTTTATATGATAATAGATATACCTATTTTAAGGCCCCAAATAACTAATTAACTAATGATGGCAGGAGATTAAAAAAAATACTTATTAATAGATTTATAATAGACATACTTATTCACCTATATTTTTTAGTATTTTTTTAAAAAGAAAAAATAGCATTATATACATTAACACTTGGTGACGTGTTGCGCGTAAATTATGTCGGGTAAAATAAAATTTTTATAGAATTTAAAAGACTAAATAGAAAGATTAAAAAAAGTTAATATAAAAATGACAAAACAAAAATTACTTTAAAAGTTGAAGGGCATTTTAAGAAAAACAAAAAAGCTTCAAAAAATTGTTGTCACCCCAACACAGCAACATGTTCCAACCCACAAGAATGCTGGCTAGCCCCCAAGGATAGCTCTTTTTGGTCCATGGTTGCTGAGTTTGGAGAGCCTACCACAACCACAACAAAAAGGTAAGACAACCACACAGCCAAGAGGCTTGACTGTTAACAGCCTTCCACCAGACAAGGTCACTTGACTACTTAGAAATACGAGCCTATAGAACAGATCCTGTTCATCAAGTAAGAAATTGTCCAATAGAGTTCTCAAAGTTGGCTAAGTACTAAAGTTTTATTTCCACTGCTTTCGATATGGGACTTGGTTTCGCCCTTGCACGTATGTCAAGGAAAGAACTCCTGCTTACTTAATTTGCAACTGTTGAACTTTGAGGATATTAAGTCCTTATAGAACACTACTTAACTGAATTGCCAATCAAATTTCAAATCTTGGTTTCGACTTTTGGCTTTTTATGTATTGCAATGATGAAACAAATGAACTTTTGTATTTAATATAGTTGGCTTTTGTTTGTATTTCTGTTGGGTACATTCTGCTTACCACAGAAAGAAATGAAGTTTCAGCAAGGAAATCAAATGCAGCAGGGAGTTTCAGTCGGCAACAATTGCTCTTTTTGGTCCATGGTCACTGAGTTTGGAGCCTACCACAACCAAAAAAACGGCAGTAATGGTTCATCCACCATGGAAGTTTAAATTGTCTGATTAAATTGGCATATCATCATACAGTATATCTTAATATGTTTAATATACTAATAAAGGATCAAAAGTGCAATATTCGGTGTCTGCTATTAGTATTACATATACACAACAAAAGATGCACTGAACCGACAATTTACGAGTGGCCTTTCAAATTTTATGCCACTTTTTCCAGCACATGACATGAGAGGAGCGATTGGGGCATCTGGCTAGGAGCTAGCTAGCTGGTCAAAAAAAGATTAGTAGTACCTTCTTGGATCGCAACCGAAAATAATAATGTTTAACTAAATACACTAGAATTGGACTCCCTTTCCCCCCTCTAAAATGTCTATAAAATAATGTTCAACACCGCATATCTAGCTAGTGTGTTTATATTCTGCCAGAGAATATAATTGGAACCCCTGCACTAAAATACCTTTCCAAACGCAATGGCTACAAACCTACAAACTCCCCCCACAGCAACATGTTCCTGCTCAAATGATCCAAGGTCCTTAGAAATCAAGGATACAAAGGTACGAGCCTATAGAACAGATCCTGTTCAAGTAAGGTCGAGTCTATTAGAGCTCTCAAAGTTGACAAAGTACTAAAGTTTTGTTTCCACTTCTTTCGATATGGGACATGGTTTCGCCCTTGCGCGTATGTCAAAGGACTCCTCCTGCTTACTTAATTTGCAACACTACTTAACTGAACTTCCAATCTTGGTTTCGACTTTTGGCTTTTTAAGTATTGCAATGATAAAACAAATGGTCTTTTGTATTTAATATAGTTGGCTTTTGTTTATATTTATGTTGGGTACATTATGCTTACATGAAATGTTGTTTGACCATTAAAATATTGAAATTATAGTTGATAACATTCATGAGTCCAAGATTTTATCATATTCAACCAAACTTAATTTACAAAATTATTAATCAACTTGGATTGTATGGAGAGCTTCCTAAAGGAAATCTCCTCCAAAAATAGGCGTATGCCACTGTGAGTGACGAACACACGGTATTCTTTAGTAAAAGGCGAAAGAATAGTTCGCTTTGTGCTCACCACATGGCTGTATTAATACTTCTAGCCTTACAAGTTGATTCATATCCTTGTGTTGCTATATTAGATTTGTCACTCTCTTTGATGTGGGAGTTTACTGTCACAATACAAAAAAGACTTCACAACTCTCCCACCCATCCCTCTTTTCCCTTCTCTCTCTCTCTCTCTCCTGAATTAGGAACAAGGGTATAGGCTTGGTTGTGCACTGATATAAGGAGGCTTGAATGGGTTAATAACACAAACAAATGGCTATGGAAATGGTGTTCCAAAACAGCGCATATGAAATGTTCGATATAAGTCCACTATGAACTCTTTTGGTTAAAACCCAAGTTTTAAGCGAAATCAACACTTGGGTTAGATATGTATATCATATATGAAGATAATTAAAGAATTTGAGCATGCTAAGATTGTGTTTGATAAACCTGAGAATTAAGATCTGAATGATTATGATGTCTTAATAAACTAGATCATCTGAATGGTTATGAGGTCTGAATCTAAAAAGTAATTTGTCTCTTAATGACACTATTTTACCATTTTAAAGGTTAAAATTTTATTTAATAATTTTAAATATTTAATTTAATAAAATTGAGTGCATAATATTGTTGAATATATTTATATAAAAAAAATTCATTAAGAAGTACCTCTTAATTATTAAGATTTTATTTTCTGTCTTACCGATTAAGAGACATTCAGAGGTAACAAAAAAACAAACAAACAACATCATGCATCTTAGCGAATAAGAGGCAGTCCATTAAGAGGCAATCAGATGTAAACAAACAACACCCAAGTTAAAGCGAAATACAACTTGAAATCAAAACAAAAAGTGAAAAACTGGTATGACTGCGGACCTTTAGGCCAATTTCGGGTCTAGTATATGTTTCCAGAAAATTCTGGGCTCTTGAGATATTATAGTACACTGAATAAGGTTTCCATAGACTCTGAAACGGACTAATTACGACTTTGGAGCAAGGAGTTATGACATTGCAAAGTAGTTGCGTCAAATCTGTCCAACAAATTCGGAGCAGTCCCCTTGCACGGATTTTCTGGAATTTTGTGCAAATAATTTGAAAATGGTCAAAGAATAAAAGTTGTAGTCCCGGAAGTTAGATTCGCGTGGGCTCAAGAATCGCTCAAAAATGTTTTGAAACGAAGAAGTTATGACTGTTTTAGCGAGAGAGGGTAAAGCTGAAACAAAATTGAAAATTGTTATGAATGTACACTTTTGGCGTAATGTTTGGGGTGCCTATCGAACCCGGAATGGCTGTTTAATATTTTTCATAAATAGTCTCATATGATACGAAAAACATATTAAAATTTGAGAATGATCCGATAAGCGAGCAAAATGTAAGGAAATTGCAAAGTGGCTAGGTCGTTAAGTGCTGCAGCAGAGTATGCCAAGCAGCTGGGCAGCAATGCTTGGCAGCGCTTAGCGTTCGTCGATGCCTGCTGCAGTGCTGTTACGCGGCATGATTTGTAAGGTCTGTTTTGAGTAGTTTCCTTGATTTGTTTGCGCGGTTAGATTTTTTTAAAAAATACTATTCCATGAGGTCTATAGCATACCAAAAATTCGTTGTTATATAACTTATGGGTTGAGAATTAGAAATAGGCAAATATGCATGTCAGAACTACAATTTGGACGACGCCGAATGTAGTCATGATGAGTTGTTATGACATTCGTCGTTCCAAAGTGTGTTTGAGCTAAATTTTAGACAATATTAGATCTAATAAAGTCCCAAGAGAAGAGATTTGATTGTATGTGATATTTTATGTCATGAAATTTCCTTTCGGGTATAAATAATGCAATAAAAATATTATATAAATATTTTAGCAAAAAAATATTATATAAATATGAATTATCAAAAGTTCTGGGATTTAGCAAAAAAATAAATATATAAATATGAATTTGCTTATTTAGGCGAATGTATGCCAGAATTGATATGAAAAATGGTTTTATAACAAAACGAAAAGTATGGAACCATTAAAAAGTTGTAATAATCATAAAAGTGATGTAATGGATATTGCGGGGATCAACATGGAGTTTTTGAGCCAAGATTTATATATATTTAATATATAAATATATATAATAAAAATATGTATATTTGCAAAACGAAAAATGCAGTAAGTGTGTTAGTAGGATAGAATGTTTATAAATGAGGCAATGGTCTGAGTTAACTCATGAGTGGACAAAATGATATAAGAAATATTTATATTAAAGAAATAATATAGTAAATTGAGTTTTACTATAAAAGCTATATATTAGCTGTTTAAGTATTGAATTAGCAAGTAAGAGCATAAAATATTCCTAAAGTGGAATATAAATGATTTAAGCTTTAGATATAAAATATTTACACATTAAAAGTGTGAAAGACCTTATTTGACATTGAAAGATTAAAATGAATTGAGTTTCTGATTAAACCAATATTGGTTTTGGAGTAAGAGTAAATAATATTATTTTTTATAAACTAATAATTATTAATGATGAATATACATGCATGCTTTGTAACATATTTAATTATTTAATATGTGCGTGCATGTAAATATAATTATGTAGGAATTGTGGAGAAACTCTAAGTTAAATTTTAGCAGTAATCTCCAATCAAGGCAAGTTTTTCAGTTCTGTTATGTGTGGATTGAATGTGGTTATGTGCTAAATTACATATCACGCTCTATGAATTGTTAAAGTCAAAATATGACTAAGTTAATTGGGTATGGAACTCAATTTATATGTGATATGTGATAACACATGTTGTATGATGTAACGCGATAATTGGGAATGTATAATGCATGAATATATGCATTGCACAGAATTCTTGATGCATGTAGGATATGCATAACAAAGAAAGTATGTTGCATGTGGTGGATATAGAGTTGTGTGCTATGTGAAGCATGATAGACTATTAAATTTGTTGGGCTGTCGAGCTCAATCTTGCAAACACAAACTTTTTGCAGGTTAATGACGTTATGCAATATTATTTGTTATGTGGATGATGAAGGATGAATGATGTACGAAATGAATACATTTTCTTGAATTAGAAATTGTATAAAGCTACGATTAATGGTTTTGTTATAGGTAACTGACAGTTATGTATAATTTAAAATATTCAATAAACAATATTTATTCTGGATGTATTGTAATGAATACTTTATAAACATAAAGTGATATAATTACATTCTTGTATAAGAAAGATATTAAATATTGAGACTTAAAATCTCTTAATACATTTACTCAGATTAAGTAAATCATAAAATGATTATGATTTCAGTTTAAAGAAGAATCGTAAAGGTTGCGATTCATGAAACGAATGAATGAATGAATAGAGTGGGTAAAAAAATCCGCAATTTTAACTATTTTAACATTAACCAATGTTTTAAAGCTAAAACAAGATTGTTGCTAACGCACAAAGTCGAGATTAAGTTAGTCTTGATTTTGGATTAACTTGGTCCCGATTTTGGGAGCGTTACAGATATTATCAAATTTAGAGAGTATTTAACATTGTAAAAGTAGTATATTCTAGTATATATTTTTTAATGATCAAAAGAATCAAGTTTGTCAAGTGATTCAAGGAACTATAGGAAGAACCACCTTCCTTCACATATATATGCAAACATTAATTAACCTTTTGCTTCATGTCAAACGCTCTCTCTCTCTCTGCCTCAGTTCCTCCCCATCTTTGTGCCACCAAAAGTCTTCTTATGGTTCTCTCAATATCCCCTCTGATCTCATCTCCCCAACACAATATTCTCCATACCGTACATGACAAAGCAGGTATTAATTTTTTGGTCTAAAAAATGTGGCTTGCATCCCGTTCACAAATATTCTCCAAGGTTGAATTAATTTCAACCGCCCGCAATGGCTCCAAAAACCTACCTCCTACATCACCATGTGTCAACACCTCCTTTGCACTATACAACCTCTTTCTCCAACTTTTTTTGCTAATTAATAAAAACCTGTTAAAATTTCATAATGAATAATATTGCAATCATACAAATATTATATGGAAGATGGAAAAGTAAGAACATGCGATATACTCATGTTCACAAATTCGGTTGCTTGTTTAATGTATTTATTATATGTCTCACACACCTTACAACAATCCACACATGAAAATATTTTTGTTGTACTAGAAAACTCTAGCTACTATAACATGAGGCCCAATACATTAGTAAAACCCAAGACGCTACTAATAAATTCTCAAACCCAATTACACTTTGAGCGAGACCCTCGACTACCCTGTCGTAGTGGTCATTCGTCGAAGCCGTAGAAGTATGAGTCGATTGTTAAGAAAACTGAATGGATCATACTATATATTAGCTTATCTCAAAATTGCATAAGTGAATTTGAGCTAGTACTTGGTACTATATCTTTAAGACAATTATACCCTCCTTATAGTGCTTAGAGTTGATAGCACTTGTCTCCCAAGATACAATGACAATGTATACTATAGTAGCACTCCAAATAGTATACTCAATGAACCAAATATAATGCTCAAAACTCTCTCTAAATGAACTATAAATAATGAATACTATAAGACTAGAAATGCTTGTGAATTGAATGATTGGATTGGCTACATTTATAGGAGACAATCTATTGAAAAGGCATTGTTTAACCAAAACGACGTAGTTTTTAGCCTTAACAGAAAGGGCGTGTCCGTTCAGGCCAAAAACGCGTAATTTTAGGCTTAGCAGAACAAAAACGAGAAAAGGGCGCGTCCGTTCAAGCAAAAAACGACGTATTTGGTAGACCTGGCAAACGGCCGGGCCGGGCCGGGCCGGGCCAAAAAGGCCCGAGTTTTGGTGGGCTGGAAACATGAGGCCGCTTCTTCTCCTTTTAAATTTTTTTTTTCAAAATTATAATGATGAACAATAACATATATCGTATGGAAATTAAATTAAAGAAGATGAACAATAACATATATCGTATGAATTTAATAAATACGCATGGTCATGGCCTGATTTCACATTCAATTAATGAATACACCGTTACTCGAATTATTGTGCAAGAGGTGGGGTAAATAGATAGAAATACATAGTTGGTGTTTGATTGTATTTTGATATATTTTAATTGTCTATCTCTTAATATATTTTAAGAACTCATATTTATTTTTATATTAAAAAGTATTTTGAATAGTTTAAATTCATATATATTAATTATTAAAAGAATCTTTTAATACAAATATATGAGTTGTTAAGATGTATTAATATGTGGGTTGTTAAAATCCATTAATATGTGGGTTGTTAAGATATATTAATATGTGGTTGTTAATACAAACAATGTGTAATACTGCAAAGGAAAAGTAAAGGTACAGTAGTAAAAGTAATAAATGACTGCCTGCCTTTTGGTCCCATTCAGCCTTTTTGATTCAAAGTTTTGATCCTCCCTCCTTTTCACCAAAAATTAATATAGTTTTATTTGTAAAATATATCAAAATTATAAATGAATCTTTATTATTGTAATATTCAGTTTAGTAATCCAAATAGAATTAAAAAATTATATCATGAACTTAAGCATACAGCTCTACTATTATTAATACAAAAGAATAAATAAATAAATATATATAAGAATAAGCTTTGTTATTATTTTTGTTATCAAATTATTTATTTTGTACTAGTGTTGGGCTGCAGCTTTTGAGAGAGTTGATATGTCCAACTATAGCAACAATTATAGTAATTGCTATAATAGCACTCTTTCTAAACTACTACTCCTTAAGACCAAAAAAGATTAATTATAGTTAAAATATATTGAAGATTGTATTAAAAACAAATAGTTGTAGCCCAGTTGGTTTGAACTCTTATTTATTTACATACAAGTCTTGTGTTCAAGTCTCACAACCCACAAGTAGTAACATTTTTTTAAAAAAAATAAAATAATAAAATCATGGGCCACGGGCGGGCCGGGCCAAAATGGCCCGAGTTTTCGTGGGCTTAAAAAATGCGGCCCAAAGCCAGGGTTTTAGCGGGCCGGCCCGCGGGTTTTGGGCCCGTTTGCCAGGTCTAGTATTTGGGGTGTCTATTCATGCAAATAGCGCTTCCCAAAATAGCACTTCCTAAAACGACGCAGTATTGACACGTCTATTTTCGCGCAGTATTAACGGGTCCATTCGTCAGATATCACTTCCCAAAATGACACAATTTTTGATAATAAATAACATTTATCAAAACGATACAATTTTGTTAATGTAACTAAATAAAATTTATCAAAAACATATATATAAGGACCCCTGAGGCTGAGCCCGTTCGGCAACAACACGTGAGTTCGAACCAAGCCTTACGTATGTCATCTCATCTCCAAGAGAATTAGTTTCTCATCAACCTTCTCTCTAATGAAAAAAAACTCCTATTATATTTTTGAAATAACTAAGAAACATATAAAGTATTTTATTATATAATATTAATTATATCTTAATATATATTACTGGAAAAAAATTGTACTCTTTAGTGTTCTAAAAACCATTAGACGAAGGTAGCGAATAAGCATTTTTCTAGACAGACTAGGTGTTTTCCTATACGCTCTCATTTATTTATTTTTCTATTATAAACTTAATATATTATAAAAAACATAATGTAGATTTCATTTTTTTTTAATTTTATATAAAATAATACAAAAAAAATTAATGCTTATCAAATTCATTTAAGTTATAATGAAGTTTCAAAGTAGAGATTTGATTTTGCCTAAGCGATGGCCTAGGCGTCTAGCCAAATCGAGACGGGTAAATTACCACCTAATATCTAGATGGGAATTAATAAAAATTAGATGTAAATTTTTAGAACACTAATACTCTGTAATTAAGTTTGTAACAAATAGAAAAATAAACTTGTGATTCTAGATGTATATAATTATCAGTAAGTGTGTGAGTCTGTGGGTGGGTATATTACTCTCTCCGTCTCTTAATATAAGTCATTTTAGATAAATATTTTTGTCTCTTAATATATGTCGTTTGAGAATTTCAAATAAATAATAATTTCTTAGTTTACAATATTACCTAAAGTATTAAATATAACTTGGGTTCTCTCACTATTTTATGTCTAATAAATAATACTTTCTTTTTCTAATACAAGGACAATATAAACAATTCATATTATATTTAATATTATATAATCATTTCCTTAAATATTACTTTCATTCCATAATAAAAGTGTGATAGCCCCGAATCCGGTATACTGTTTCTATTACTATTTGCGAAAGATATAAACATAAATTGTTTATACATTAAACTTACATATTTTTCCCCAAAATCGAGTAACCTTAACTTAAACACCATTCATAAAATATCTATTACACAATAATATTTATCAAAATATATTATTACAAACTAGTCACACATTTTATCCCAAGTAGAACTTGGCTTTATTCTTTTCCTGTATCTGAATGCATTCGCCTTATCTGCAATGTTTATCATGATATAGCAAGGGTGAGCATGAAAGTTGCCCAGCAAGTTTATAAACAATAATATAACGATTTATCATGATTGAAGAGTTTGAATAATAAGATGGCTATAATTCATCAATATAATTGAGAATTAGCACGAACAAACTTTTGACTGAACAAGTTTTAAACATGAACAAATATTTCTGAACCAACTGGTAATGAAGGTGATCAGCCTTTCATACCTGACTTATACATACAAGATGTACAAAGTACAATTTTTATGGCAATCATCAATGATTAACTATAAGCTTGAATAAAATACTCTTAGTAGAGTTAAGTAAAAAGAAACTTGCCTGAACCGTTGATTACCGCAATGCAATTTATAATGCAATACCCGAAGACCTAATATTAGTAATATAGATCTCTAATATTAGAATTATATCATCACAATATAATACTGTTATATTTTTACACATAGAATAACCTAAACACATAGCACATAAGCCTATCTATACAGCATATAAGACTTAGTCTCAGGTCAAACAATTTCAGTCTGACTTGAAACCTACATAATTCTATCATCCCGACGGTTTAGTCGGACAAAAATTGAGTTTAAGTTCAATTAAACTCTTCTTGAACACTTAACAACATCACAGATAATTTTCTTAGCAGTCAAAATAATTTTCATAGACTTATAAATTTTTTTAGATAATTAATACCATTTATCACCATTTTTCAATCCTTAAAACCGTATTTAAATAAATTAAATACCACATAATTCCTTAATCATTAATATTCATTTAATATAAAATATTAATGAAAATCATTACATAATATTATAATATAATTATAATATATCAAAGTATTTTTAATACCTTAAAATCATAATTATATGATTGTCCAACACTTAAATCCATTATCCGATAATTGCTATTAATATTTAAAATATTAATATTTTCATGCCAAAATATCAAAAGTTACATTTTATAACTTAAAATATTTTTATAACACTTAAATCATTTTTATATGATTTTTAAAACATTAATTCTATTTTTCCATAATTTATTTAATATAATTATCATTAATATTGATTAATTAATGAATTTCATCACAAAATATTAAAAGTCATCAAAAACAACTTAAAATATTTTCTAATAACATAATATAACTTTTCATGATTTTTCATGAATTAAAACTATTTTTAAATAATTTGTCTAATATTATAATTAAATAAATAAATACCCTTTATATTCCAAAAATATTAAATATTTTACATCTTGAAGCTTATTTCCTTTTCAGAAATATCTTTTACCTTAACTCAAAATTTTGGAGTTGAAACAAGTATCACATAGCTTTTATACTAAAAATCAATTTATTATAATATTTCTTTAATAATTTTTTTATATTATTTTGTCCATTCATGAGTCAACACAGTCCGTTCTCTCATATATACATATTTTATACCGCTAGCACATTCGCTTTATTTTTCGTTTTATAATTATTAACATATTTGCTTTATATATTAAATATATATATTTCGTTACGTAAATCTCAACTCAAAAATCACATTTTGAGTACCGAAAACCTCAAAATATCATTTTTATGATTAATACAATTTTTAAAAGGTTTTACGTTCTTCGTTGCACTATAAAATAATTTTATAGGCAATTGTAGTTTTTATTCCACTTAAATATGTAATTTATATTTATTACATATTTTTATTGCTTTATTTATGCCCGAAAAGAAGTTTATCGGCATAAAATATTACATATAGCCAAATCTCGCCTCGTATGACTTTATTAGATTTATTATGACTTATTATTACTCCGGAACGCGATTCGGAACGGCGAACGTCAAAATCGCTCGACGCGCCGACGCTCGTCGTTCGCTCAAATTTTAATCCTGACATGCTTGTTTGCCCATTTTTAATTTTCAAATCCTAAGTCATATAACAGCGAAATTTTAGGCATGTTATAAACCTCATGTCATAGTATTTTAGAAAAATTTTACACCGCGAAAATGGATCACGAAAACTTATCAAAACAGTGCACGAAAAGGACGTCAAACCACAGCACAGCACGACGCCGCGCGGCTGGGCAGGCGTGTGTGGGCGCTGCCTGGCTGCTGCTGCCCTGTCGTGCGCTTATCAACTTAGCTAATTCGCGAATTTCTTACGCATTGCTCGTTAATCGGATTGATTCCAAATTTGGATATGTTTTTCGTATCATATGAGACTATTTTTAAAAAATATGAAACCCCCATTTTGGGTCTTTTAAGCAGTCCAAATAATTCGGCAGTTCATGAGTTCATAACGATTTTTAACATTTTTCCCAGATTTACCCTCTTTTCCTAAAACAGTCATAACTTTTTCGTTTTAAAACATTTTTAGTTGATTCTTGAGCCCACACGAAGCTAACTTCCGGGACTACAACTCTTCCCTACTGACTTGTTTCCAAATTCCGAACACATCAGATCAGAAATTCCGTTCAAGTGAACTGAACCGCACTTGTTGGACAGTTTTGACACTACTACTTTGAAATGTCATAACTCTCTCCTCCGATGTCAGATTTAGTCCGTTTCAGAGTCTATGGAAAGCTTATTCAGTGTACTACAACATATCAAAAGCCCAGAATTTTCTGGAATATTTAGCTAATCCCGAAATTTCTTTTTTGTGGCAGCAGTCCACTAATTTTCTAAGTTAAAAATTGTTTTGGTTCTTCTTTCTTTAGATCAAACTTTTAACACCTAAAATGTCTTGATCTACACATAACACACCATATAACATGTAGATCTGAAGTTTTAAAGTTCAAGAAATAAGTTCTTTATCAAATCAAACAAAATAAAACAAATAAACTAAACTAGGATTTTATACCTAGATCATGTAGCTCTTCTCCTTCTCTTTACACAATATAGGATGAAGCTAGGGAGCATTAAAAAAATTCTCTTCTTCCTCCATAGGGCTGCCGACCACTTCCTTTTCTCTCCTCTCTTTCTATTTTCTTCTTTTGCTTTTCTTTTTGCTTTATGCTAGATAACTTGTATATATATATCAATCTTCCAACATCTAGCTTGCCTTGGATGAAAAATATTTATTAAGCTAAAAGGCTAGTGGGCTATATTTAGGTGGGTGGGTAAACAACTCTTGACCAACTAAAATGGAAGACTAATACAATGAATCATGTGCTTCTTTCCCCCACTTGCATAGCCGGATCTACACTCTAACTTGGCCAATTTTTATTTGTTGATTTATTTGTTATTTAACCATCTAGAAGGTCCATAAAAATTGAGCCATAGCTTGGGCCGTTTGATTTCTTGTTTGGACTTTCTAATTAATTTGTTTGAGTAAAAAAACAACATAGTCCAACACACTAATTTTATCTTACCCTAATTATTTAGTTAGGGTTTCTAAATCACTCATTATGGAATTTAAATACATAGATAATTTAATTATGTAACCCAATTAAGCTATGTTTAAAAATAATCAATAACTTGAGATAATAAAATTAATCTCTTAGGTTAGTATACTAGTATAAAATTTAAATACTAGCACTTACACTTGTTATAACCCTTAGGTTATTTAATTCTCATTCCTAATATATAACATTAGGTTAAATAATTTTCTTTTATTTGTTTATATAATAAACAAGTATAAACAATCACATAAGTACTTCATAAAAATTTTAAATCCAAACTCTATTTTCAATCTAGGTCTTATTATTTCACCTTTATTTAATCAATTAAGATTTCGAGTGATTCATTAGGGTTTTCCCTAAATAAATTATAATTAATATCGTTTAACCTTATACTTACCAATGCATTCCCAATCTAGGGTTTTCAATATCCGAATTAGGGTTTAAAATCTCTGGAACCAAAATTAGAGTTTCAGAACCGGTTTCTAGGATTTCTTATCAGAAGTTAGGATTTTCTAACTGAACGTTGACGTTCTTAATATATACTTAGGGTTTGACGCATATATAATTAATCTGGTCAACCCTTGACCCTTAACCACATTCTGAATACTTACATAACCATAAACACAAAGCTTATTCACATAAATCCTTAATCCTGAATAATTCATCTATATCCTTCACAGAATTTTGAAATCCTCAAAATTAAATTCTAATAACATCAAACGCATACACTTATTTTCTATCTAGGTCTATTATTTGACCTTAAATCAATCATTTAAGATTTTAATAAATTGTCTAAATTCTCGGGTTGTCACAAAAAGTCTTTTTAGTTTAATGCACATGAATTAAGAAAGTCATTTAATAATATCATTTAATAATTAAATCTGTATTAAATTTTATCATTATCCTTTTATGAGAAATTGAAAACTATTAATACAAGGGAAAAAATTTCTTGGGTAAATAAGAAAAGTTAGGGGTGATATAAGAAAGTAAATAATTTATTTTTCTAGAAAGTTATAAACGATAAATAAACTGGAATACATTTTTTCTTCTAAAAAGTCAATTATTATGGAATGAAGGTAGTATATTTAGTGTTATTTATTGCGCAAAAAATAGGGAGAGAACAAAAGTTATATTTAATATTTGGGGTAATATTAAAAACTAAGCAATTAATGCTTACTTGAAATTCTCAAACAACTTATATTAAGGGACAAAAATATTTCTCTAAAATGACTAATATTAAAGGACGGAGGGAGTAAATGTTAGCAGTTCCTCCCTCTGTCCTTTAATATAAGTCATTTTAGAGAAGTGTTTTTATCTCTTAATATACGTGATTTGAGAATTTCAAGTAAGCATTAATTACTTAGTTTCTAATATTATCCTAAATATTAAATATAAATTTGGTTCTCTCACTATTTTTTGTCCAATAAATAATACTCTTTTTTCAATACAAGTACAATATAGACAATTGATGTTATATTTAATGCTATACAATTATTTCCAAAATATTTGTGCACAACTCTAAAACGACTCATATTAAAGAACAAATGAAGTATTAATTACAAAAGTATTACTACCTCCATTATATAATAATTGACTTTTTAAAAGAAAAAATTTGTTTAAATTTATTTATCGTTTACAACTTTCTAAGGTAATAAATTATTTATTTATCTATATCATCCCTAACTTCTATCACTGTCCCAAGAAATTTTCTCCCTTGTATTAGTAGTTTTCAACTTTCTATAAATGGGTAATGATGAAATTTTATACAAATTTTAATTATTAAATAATAAAATTAAATGACTTTCTTAATTCATGTGCATGATGCTAAGAGAATCTCCAACAGTCTCTTCAACCACTTTGGGATACTCAAATAGGTGAGTCACATCAGAAAAATTATTTTCAACAACCTCTCCAACCTTAGTCATCAAATTTGCAACCTCATTCTCTCTCTCTTCAGAACGGGTAAGTTGACCTTGCCTTTTTAAAATATTTATTTTGTTTTGGGAGAATCAAAATCATATGAAAAAGATTAAAATATTTATTTTACTTGATGAGTTTGTAGTACAACTCATTTTAAAATTTAATATCTTTCCTTTTTATTTATATAAGTCAAATACTGCATTAATTGAATTGAAGAGACTGATGAGACACAAAATATTAAAGTAACAAATAATGTTCTTCAAATTGTCACGTAGGTCAACAAATTTAAATTTGAAGAGGTTTTTTTTTGGGTTAAGTTCAGATGACCACCTGAGGTTTGACCGGTTTCCCACTTAACCACCTGTGGTACGTAAACCTACATTTAAACTCTCGACCTTTTGAGGTGAAGTGGAAAAGTTACATTTTCCATCCAAATTAACTGTGCGTGTATGTCAGACGCCTAAAACGCGTGAGTAGGGGCTGTATCGATCAAGAACAACGGTAAAATGTCTTAAATACCCATTAGTTTTCTTGTTTGTTGGCTTGTAAGAGAAAATCGAAGCATTTATGGTCTTCCCATTTTAGCTATTTGAGCTCCATCGCATACGAAATTGAAAGCTACTTTTTAAGCTCCAACCATTATTTGCAATTTCTGAAGGTAAGTTTTCCAATTCCCTTCCATTCCTTTTTCATTCCATCCTTGTTAAGGAAAGGTCTTTCATAGCCGAATGGCTCGATCTGAACTTGAAGGACTGTTTGTCCTTTTAGTTGCTACTATTGCTACTGTCATAGCCGAATGCTACTGTTACGTATAAAAATTAGGTTCAAGGAGATAGGTATGGCTGTGGAGTAATAAGGATGCTGTTATGGGTTGTTATTGTAAACAATGGCTATGAAATTAGTAACCTAAAACTATGCCTATCAACTGTTTGATAAAAGTTCTAAAAGAACTATTTTGACTGAAAACTATATATTAGATTATAGTAAAAAGCAAATTAACCATGGAAGTAATATATATACATTTATGGTCTGATATTTAATATTACTCTTCGTGTTGTTTATGTTAATCAGGAGTCATGTCTTCGTCAAGCAATGATGTAGGAAGGATGAATGGTGAGTTGCGCTACATACCTAAGCGATGTAAATGTGAGAAAAAAGCAAGTGTAAGAATTGTTGACTCGAACAAACCATCGAAGGGGAGATTATATTTTGTATCCGATGAGTATTAGTTTTGGGCATGGTATTTGCCTTCTACTACAAACTCAAGTGGAATAGTCAGTGGCCCCAATGAAGACAATGACAGAATGGGGACATTGGTGAGTGGAACAAAATGCAAGTGTTCGTGTGAGCTGAATAACATACCAAGTAGGATGATAGTTGTTGAAAGTAATGTGAAGATGATAATTGTTGTTGGACTTGTGTTGTATTGCATGTCAGTTATGATGTATTTTATTAGTAACAAATAAATGTATAAACTAATGGTAGTTTAGGAGACCTACCAACTATGATGTAATGTTTAATGTTCAATGTTTAATGGTAATGTGCAATGTTTAATTTCAATGTTTAATGTTCAATGTTTAATGGAATGTATAGAGACTGTTGGACAAGGTGTGAAATATTGCAAAGTTGATTCAAACAGTTAACTGACAAAAAATTATGCCCAAAAAACTACCAATTCAAACATTAAAGAGTTACATTCCAAGTCTGTTACATAATATCTAACTATAAAATGTAGTCCAAAAACTTGTCATTGAAACATTGTCCAAAAACTATCTGTTTGACAAAGTATACACAATCACACTTGTCAAAAACAGTTAACTGACAAAAATTATACATTCAAACATTAAAGCCTTAATCCCCCCAATCCCCCTTTTTTTGGTGATTTGCCTTTCTTGCTCTTTATGGCTCCCATCTTTATGTTCTTCCTCGTAGGCTGTGAGCTTGAAACAGGCTGATTACTCCACATAGTTGACAAAGTTGGTGTGGGATTAGGTTGAGAGCTTGATTTGGGTTGGTGTGGTATTTCTGAAGTAGTTGTAGTATTAGCAGTCCCTTGACTTGACTGTCCTTTAGTATGGAAATTTTGTGGCATGGGATTTGGCTGAAAAGGAATGCACAAGTTTAGTAGTCCAATACAAATAAATAATCAAAACCAGTTTACAGTTGACAACCATTAAAATGTACCTTAGCAGGATGTCTTGTAGGAATGTTTGACTGTGTTGACTGTGCAGTTGACTCCTTGTTATTTGTCTGAAAATCAAAACATGTTAAACTGTTATAAATAAGAGTTAAAAATACAGTTGGAATGTATAAAAAACATAAAGAATATACCTTGTTCATTCTTGATTTAGGATGAAAAGGCAATGTACATGCCCTGCTATTATGCCCTAGTGTTAAATACCTTGCACATGTCACAGTGCCTCCTTTTCTTGTTTGTTTATGTTGGTTTTTTGGTTCATCTGCAGCATTTCTTCTGAGTTTCCTTGGTCTGCCAAAGGGCTTCTGATAGAGTGGAGGCTGAATCTTAGCAAAATTGGAGTGAACCCATTCATGGTGACTTGGCACAGGCTTTATGATAAAGTTGTATGTTTTCAAGTATACATCCTTGCTATAGCACTGATAGCAATAAGCCTCTGGCTGCTCCCTATTTGCCCATATTGCAGACACAGCATATCTGCATGGAATCCCACTAAGCTGCCACATTTTACAACCACAAGTCCAATCATTCAAATTAACAACCCATGTTCTGTTATCAACTTCTACTTCAAATTCCCCAGGCCCAGACTTCAAAGAAGTGCATCCCCTACTAACTTTCTTAATCATTTCCAATTTTTCCTGAATTCTGGGCCCAAGTGACCCCACATACTTATTCATGCATTCTTTTTTACTTGAAACCTAACCATTAATTTCTTTCTTATTCACTCTACCATGTTTATTATACCTTTATCCCTTGCCTCCAGGATGTAATTATTCCATGACTCATTCATGTTGTTCACTACTACATCACATTTACAGTGGTGGGAAAAATGAGACCTGACCCAAAATTTTGGGCCAACAGCCATTAACCACTTAGCTGCTTCTGCATCAAATGAGAACATGTCACCACAACTAGCTGCATTCTAGAACAAATCCCTAAGCAGCTTCCCCCCAAACTTAATTTTAAAGTTGTTGTACAAATGCTTTAAACAAAATCTATGTTCATTGTTGGGTAACATTGTATTGAACACCTCTACTAGCCCCTTCTGCCTATCAAAAATGAAAACATAACATCTTGTTTCATTTTCACCTATGTCATCTAGAAGCTGAGTAAGAAACCACTGCCAACTATCTTTACATTCACATTCAACAACAGCAACTGCAATGGGAAATATGTTGTCATTAGCATCTCTTCCTATAGCACTCAGTAGCTGCCCTCCAAAAACCCCCTTTAAAAAACACCCATCTAGGCATATAATAGGTCTACACCCAACTAGAAACCCATGTTTGGAAGCAACAATCCTCATATATAGCCTCTGAAAAATAGGTAGTGAACCAGGCCTGTCAATTAGACCCTCAATACAAAATTTGAAGATTGTTCCAGGGTTAAATTGTTTGACTGTCTCTACATAATCCATCAGCCTGTTATACTGCTCTCCTACATCACCTTGCATATGTATTAAAACCTTTCTTTTGGCTCTATATAGGGATGATTTACTTAGAGTAGAGTTACATTCTTTTTGTGCCTTCTTTTTCCATGCCTGCAAATCCCACTTAGGATTATCTCTCAAGTCATGCATATATTTTTTGGCCAAGTATCTACTGTCAACAAGATGATTCTTATCCTGTCCAGCACATGTATGCCCCCCCCCAAAGATTTTATCTTCAAAGTTTGTTCACCCTGTTTGACTGATGCATGAATCCTCCATTTACAGTTTTCAGCTTTACACTTGGCAGTTATTCTTTTTCTGTCATTTTGAATATACTTTATATCAAACCCCCCTTTAACAGAAAATTCAACTAATGCTTGTCTAAAAATTTCATGATTTGCAAATTCCATTCCAATCTCAAATTCTATCTTACCCATATCAGTTGCCTCATTAAACTCCATACATCCATCCCCTTCTAAATTGTCCTCATCATCTGACAGAACAAACTTCCTCCTTAATGCATCTTTCCCTTCTCCATCATCATCATCACTCCACCAATCCTCTACAAATACATCATTCATGTTCACCTTTGGTTCATCTGTTTTTTTGGGCCTTCTTCGAATATATCATCATCCCCAGGCCCCTCTAGATCCTCATCCATCCATGGTGGATGCTCTACTTCTTCCCCATTATCATTATCAGCTTCTTTTTTGCTGTTTTCCTTTGTATGTTTTGTTTGTCTTTTAGGCTTTCCAGTTTTTTTACCTTTTCCCTTGTCTGTTTCTATGTGCTGCCCTTTATCTGTTTCTTTTTGCTTCCCTTTATCAGTAGTCCCACTTTGGTTAATGTTATTAGTTGTTTCACTTTGAAGTCCAAAGTCTTTTTCATTTTCACTTTGGTTCATGTTATCAGTTGTCAAACCACATATATACCTTGTATGGGACCCTTCATTTTCAACTTCTTCTGGCCTAACAACTTGTATGGGACCCATCATTTCTTGTCCATACATATGCACCTCCTCACTCTCAGCATTAAAAAGAAATCAACCATATCAATGACATCTTTGTCATTTTGCATCAATAATGCCCACCCTCCCAAATTTCATATCCAGGTACAAGATAATAAATATTCATATTTGAAATTGGGCATAAAGTAGAGTAGTATTCATGTATACTAACCAAAGAAAGGTAATCCAACCCAACAGTCTCTACTATTTCTTCATTACCCCCCAACATACTTATGTACTGGATCTTTAATAAACTTCCAACCATAATGAAAAACAATTCTAACAGACATTCTGCATTAAAGAAATGAAGGGAAATGTTTGAATAACATACAATACTTTATAACAAGTATCACAAAACGGGACCAATGTCAGTGGCAGACAAAGGGCAGACACAGGGGGACAAAAATATAATTAAAGAAAGGGGGACCATAGTAGTGAGCATACTTTATCCAGCACCAAATATACTAACTAATTCATCCACAAAACATGCATGCATATACAACAAACAACTCACAATTAAAAACAAAGAACATATCATATCTATCAGACAAGGAGAAATTTACCTAAATCGGCACCAAATTAAGTATCACAGACCAAGCGAAGGTGGGAATCCAGTCAATCACGAAGATCCACCACGAAAACACTAAACCCACACCCTATTTCTCTCGCCTCTCTAGCCCTAGATATCACCACGATCGATCGTTCTCTAGCCCTTGAAATCGATCTGAAATGAAATGAGAGAAAACCCCCTTCGCATCTGTCGTTTTCAATTATATATATGAATGGTAATTAAGTCTTTAGCCATATAAAGTAACAGAGTTAAGAAGGAAAGCACTTTTTCACTTCACCTCAAAAGGTCGAGAGTTTAAATGTAGGTTTACGTACCACAGGTGGTTAAGTGGGAAACCGGTCAAACCCCAGGTGGTCATCTAAACTTAACCATTTTTTTTGCTATTATTGTTGGAGATGCTCTAAAGCCACTATTATTATCGTCTATAGAATGAATGTAGTAATTAGCAATTAGAGGGTTGGTGCAGCGCACAAAAAGGGCCGTCCGTACATACGCTGTCTGATTTATATTGGTAAAAATGAAACATCTAATAGAAACAAATGCACTTGAAGATCAACTAAAATGCCCTGCACCCATTCCAAAGTAGATGTTCACTTTAAAATTAAATTTAAAAAATGTTATATTTTTAATTTAACTTCGTAATTGATGCAATTTAAACATCAATATTAACAGTTATATTTTGTTTTTGTTTTTTAAAAATTCTTTAAAATTAAATGCTATATTTTGTTTAAAAATGTTTAAAATGAAATGCGATTACTAATCAAACAACAACCCAAGAGGTAAATGTTGTTAATGAAAAAAAACCAATTACTTCCTGAAATAAATTAAAAAATAACTTATAAAATGACGTGTCAAAATTTATGAGACGACTGAAAAAACAATTACTCCATGAAATAAAGTTGAAAAGCATATAATAATTTATATTTTTAAAGTTGAAATAAAAGGAATGTTTTACTCCATGAAATAAAGTTGAAATAATATTTTTTAGATAGCTTATGAAAATTAATTTATATGTTAATTAATTTTATATTTAATGTGATTGTAATCAATGTGAATTTATAAATAATAAAATAAAACAATAATGTGTTAATCATTTTTTTATTCTCTCCTAATTCATGTACCACATACGTGTATTTAATATTTCACATAAATTTTTTACATTATGTCTTTCCATAATGGTACAATTACACTTTCTAATAAATTTTTAGAAATAATTACAATAATGGTGCATCCATAAAATAATTACACAAGTAATACCTTTTCTCATATTTATTTACAATATTAGTGCAATTAGGATTCCTTAATTTAGAGAATTAGTATGCAATTATGATTCCTTAATTTAGGGGATTAGTATTGATTTATTTATTAAATTAAGTAATTAATATCTCTACATATTGTAGTCCTTCTCTCATCAACTTGCTCATCTCATCTTCTTCCCGTTATTTTCCGGTGTTGTCTGTGTAGGCAGCTTTTGAATCGGCGCTGGTTCAGGCCTCTGCACCGCCGCCGACGATTTTTGTGGCTTGAGCTGGTAGAAAACGGGACGGGTCGCCAAAGCCATAAGGTGTTCGGGAATGGAAGAGGAGTCAGAAGATCGATTCTGGAATCTTCTTTTTTGTGCGTCGTTGGTTGGAGAATGGAGGAGAGAAGAGTCTACGTCGCGGGGAAAATATTTTGAAAGAAGTGTGGAGTGTGATGTTTGAAAAGAGAGGTTGGTATATATATACAGGATATATGTTTATTCGTAAGCAATGGTTTGTGTTTTCATAGTGCACTTGGTAACCAAATCTTCATACCATGGAGACCAAACTTTCATATCAAGGTAATCAATCAACTCCACACTTTCAGTTTTTTCATAGTGTAGTTGGTAACCAAACATTCACACCAAGATAACCAAACCTTCATACCAAGGTAACAAAACCTTCATACCAAAGTAACCAATCTACATCCACACCTGCAATTTTTTTATAGTGCAGTTGGTAGCCAAACCTTCAGACCAAGGTAACCAATTCAGTTTTATTAAGTTACTAATTTAGTTTGAATGTGATGCAGTTGGTAGCCAATCATTCATACAAAGGTATCCATTTTAGTATTTGTGAGTAACCAAATAGTCATAAAAAAAATTCAGAACAGTAAAAGTTACATCTATTTATTTTTAAACTTTTTTGTAGGGCGAATTTTCTTCTTTTTCTAATTGACGTTTTGGGCAACGGAGATTCGTGGCGGAGTAGCGGAGGAGAGGGCAACCTATGAAGAAAGAAATTTACGGCGGAGTAGCAGAGGAGAGGGCTACTGTGAGGGAGACGAATATTTGAATTTGAATAATTGTTTTGAATTTGAATTTGTTTTTGTTGTTAGATTCCAGATATTTGAATTTGAATTATTAATTATGACAGTTATTTCTCCTTAATTTTAGGTTTTCTTATTAATGTGAATTGTACTTTTTTAATAATTATTTTGTGGATGCACTAATAGTGTAATCATTTACTTATTGTTGTATATTATTATAAAGAAACCTTCCATAATTGTGGTAAACATGGTCCAGTCTTTCATCATTGTGTTAGGCTAGGAATAAATTGATTCAGCAGCTAAGATTTTATTACGAAGAACTTTTTTTTTACTCTTTTATCAAAATAAATAAATATGTTCAAGTATATTGTCAACTAAAAAGTACTCAATTCGTTCTATATTATTTGATTATTATTGACTTTTAAAGTTAATTTAATAGATTTTTAAATTAAAAATTGATATAAATTCTTTTAATTTTAATCAATACAATGATGAATTTTGTAAACTATCTAAAAAATATTACTCATTATAAGTTTTATTGTTTCATAATTTTTAATGAGTCGTCTTAAGTTTGAGTTTGAAAATGTCTCGAATTGACTTTCAAAAGTCAACAATGATCAATTAATTTGGAACTGTAATATCCCCGAATCCGGGCCCCGAATCGCCGCGGATCCGGTTCACTAATTCTATAACTGTTTGCGGAAGATATAAACATAAATTGTTTATACATTACATTACACACTATTCCCCAAGGTCGAGTAACCTTAACTTATTACACATTTCCTAAAATATCTATTACACAACAATATTGATCATATACACAATTACAAACTAACTGCACTTTATATTCCAAGCTGAACTTGGCTTTAACCGTTTCCTGTATACGACGCATTTGCTTTACCTGCAATGTTTTATCATGATATAGCAAGGGTGAGCATGAAAGTTGCCCAGCAAGTTTATTTACAACAATTTAACGATATATCATGATTGAAGAGTATGAATAAAGGGCTTGCTATAATTCATCAATTTAATTGTGAACTAGCAGGAACAAAATTTTGACTGAACAAGTATTTTACATGAACAAACATTTCTGAACCAACTGGTAATGAAGGTGATCAGCCTTTCATACCTGATTTATACATGCAAGATGTACAGAGTACAAATTTCATGGCAATCAGTAATGATTAACCATAAGCTTGAATAAACACTCTTATTAGAGTTAAGTACAAGAAAAACTTACCTGAACCGTTGATTACCGCACGCAATTAATAACGCTTTATCCGAAGACCTAATATTAATAATATAGATCTCCAATAATTAGAATAATATCATCACAGTAATATACTGTTATATTTATATACACAGAATAACCTAAACACATTACCACATAAGCCTATCAGTCTATAACACACATAAGACTAGGTATCAAGTCAAACTATTACAGTCTGAGTTGAACCCGACACAATTCTATCATCCCGACGGTCTAGTCGGACAATAATCGAGTTTAAGTTCAATTAAACTCTGACTTAACACTTAACCCTTGACACAGATAATTCTTTATCAGACAAAACATTTTTCCTAGGCTCGTAATAATCTTCGAATAATTATTACCATTTATTAACACTTTTCAATCATTAGTACAGTATTTAAATGAATTAAATACCACTTAATTCCTTAATCATTAATTTTTATTTATTAATGAAAATCATTACATAATATTATAATATAATTATAATATATCAAAGTATTTTTAATACCTTAAAATCATAATTATATGATTTTTAAACCATTAAATCCATTATCCGATAATTGCTATTAATATTAAAATATTAATATTTTCATGCCAAAATATCAAAAGTTATATTTTATAACTTAAAATATTTTTATAATACTTAAATCATTTTTATATGATTTATAAAACATTAATTCCATTTTTCCTTAATTTATTTAATAAATTTATTAAATAAACTAATTATCATTAATATGGATTAATTAATGAATTTCATCACAAAATATCAAAAGTTATGGACAATAACTTAAAATATTTTCTTTTATCATAATATTATTTTTCATGATTTTTCATGAATTAAAAACTATTTTTAAATAATTTATTTAATATTGTAATTAAATAAATAAATACCATTTATATTCTAAAAATACTAAATATTTTTGAAATATACTCAAAATAGTTAAAAACTATTTTTCAGACTTTAAAATAATTTTTCATAATTTATTTTGTATTTTTAATAATTAAAACTATTTTTTTCTAATTTTTAATCAATTTCCGGAAATTAATATAAATAAACCGTCGCTAAAGGCTTTTAGCGACACTTGTCTGTCGCCTTAGGTGTTCTTCACTCAAGAACACTGACAGGTCCTAGTTCGAGGGTACACGTTTGACCGGATTTAAATCATGGTTCTGATCGATATCTGGGCCTGTGATTGATTTCATGTTGTAGTATTTATGTAATACTACAACTAAATATCAAGTTTCATGGCAATACAACAACTTAAAATCAAGATCTGGACAGCCAAACTTTCTGACATACATGTTCTTCATTTTCTGGGTTACCCAGAAAATGAAGAACAGTCAAGGTGCCTTCTTTAATTCCATATAACTTAGTGATCGAGCAACCTTTATGCGATCTTTCAATTACAGGTTGTAGATAACATGTAGTACTACAATTTAACACCTTAATATCAACATATCTACATCAAACCAGCACGTTATAGGTTGGTCAAAATAGGGGTCCGGACTGTTCTTGAACATTTCTGGGTTTTCCAGAAATGTTCTTGAACAGCTTGGTCAACGATGGTTTGACCTCGATTTCCTGCTATTTCAGTTATGATCTAAGTGATCTAAAGGCTTTAATGTGTAGTCTACATACCAGACTACAACTAAACAACAACAAATTGACCTAACTGCTAACACACAACAAGATAAAATGCATGAACAAACTTGTCAGACGTCTGGGAATTCTGGGTTTTTTCCAGAAACCAGTTTTTCGTGAACGGTCAACTACCTTTGACCTCTTATATCTTTCGATCTGGACATGATCTGGACTTGATTCAAGTCTCAGATTCAAGAGCTAACAACAAAGAACAGATCTATAACATTAAACACAACTAAACATTAATAGACAAAGATTTAGAGGCCCTGACATATGACTGTCAGGCCATATTTTTCCCATTTTCCAGATTTCTAAAATCATCAAATCCGAGCACTTTGATGTTATGGGTTTGTATTTTAACAACTCAGAACATTAAAAGACACCTTATTACACATATTTGCACAATCAATTTCAACATTTAACATAAAAATCATAGATTTCAAAATTTGAAGGTTTTATACCTTTTCATGCTTGATTTTTATTTCTGATCCTTTGATCTGTTTAAGATAGACGCGGGGCTGCATTTTAGGACTGATCTATCATCACATTTCGTGGGTTTGAGAGAGAGTGGGAGTTGGTGAGAGCAAAAACTTGATTTTGGCTAAGTTTAGTATATTTTCTCTCTCTAAATCCTTTATATAATTGCTTGATTCATTGAATGATCTGAGGTTGCTGAGATTGCTGGCCAATTAAGTCATGAGCTAGGGCTAGGTTTAGCTAGGGTTGTTCAACCACTCAATATTTGGCCAAGATTTGCAAGCAACATTAAATAAAACATAAAAGGGCATTTTTGTACTTTCCATAATTCTCTAGATTTTGTATAAGTTGCACACCCTTAGGATTAGGGTTTGGATCATTGGAGAGTTTAGGTTTTAACCCTTAACTTTGCAATTTAATTTCTTACAATTTCCGAATTTCGGTTATAGAAATTAGAAAATTAACATTTTAAACTTATAATTAATATTTACTAATTATATAATAAATTTCTTAATCATACTTTCATTCTTGCTAATTAGGATTAGCATTCCCTAATTATAATCGCCAAATACGCAATTAACGTCAAAATTGTCATTAGGGTTTATAAACCGCTAATTAGGGTTTTTAATAGAAAAAATAAATTTCTAATTTAGAAATTAAATATCGTAATTAGATTAGGGTTTCTAATTACTCATAATATTGAAATAATTAGGATTAGGGTTTCCTAATTAGCATTGCTAATTTTTAGCAATTAAATCACCACTGAACAATTAGGGTTTCTGACGGAACAATTAGGGTTCCTAAACTTGAAAATTAGGGTTTGTAACTTAATTAACATTTTACCCTAATTAATACTTATTAAATACCTCATAAGCATTATGATTCTCCGTTATATACCCAGATTAGGGCTTAACTTTAACAGAATCTGAAACTAGGGTTTTCAGATCTGGCATTAGGATTTTAAATTTGGAATTAGGGTTTTGTAATCAATTTGTTAAGATTAACCCTAATTAATCTTTTAACTATTTACACTTATGCCATTACGTTCCCGATTTAGGGTTTCATGCACCGAATTAGGGTTTCGGATTCCCGGAACTGAAACTAGGGTTTCCAGAACCGATTTCTATGGTTTCTTGCTAAACGCTAGGATTTTCTAGCTGAACATTGTCGTTCTTAATATATTCTTAGGGTTTGTCACAGATGTAATTTATCTGATTAACCCATGACCCTTAACCACATTCTGAACACATCATTAACCATAAACACAGAACTTAATCACATAAACAATTAATCCTGAATAATTCACCTATTCCCTTTACAGAATTTTGAAATCCTCAAAATTCAATCCCAATAACATTAAACGCATACACTTATTTTCTATCTAGGTCTAATATTTGACCTTAAATCAATCACTTAAGATTTTATTAAATTCTCCAAATTTTCGGGTTGTCACAGGAACAAATAGAATATATATCATTTATCATTAATAGAGAATTATTAAAAAAATTATATTCAATATATTCTAATTTAGAGTGTGTTTGAGACTGTTCAAACAATGTGATAAATCAGTTGTGTTTGTTAATAAAAAAAATACTTGAACTAGTAAAAAGTTAAAAAGTGTTCGGTATTAAAAAAATTTGTTCGTCACTTATTTCAAGTATAAATTATTAAAAAAAAAGAAGAATATTTGGAGAAGTAAAGAGGGTTAATAGGTGAAATTATTAAAATAAATAAGTATAGATTAGTATTATATAGACCTGACAAAATATGGTTATGAATTGGTTTTGATTTACAAAATATGGTTATGGTTCTATTTAATAACTAAAACCATATTAACTATTTTTAATATGAATTGTGTAGGTTGAAACCATATAGTTATGGTTCAAATATAAGTCGACTCATATTTTAAATTTCAAACTTACCTTTATTATAATCCAATTAAATAAATATTTAATTGATATATCATGTATACATATTCACTAAACATTTTATTTTTTTTATACATAATTAGTGAATATTAAATTTTTTAAGGTGGGATATAATAATCACATAATATTATTTTTTTTGGGATGGGGGTGAGGGTGGGTAAATATTATTTTATATATAAAAAAATTTATTTATGTTTTAAAAAGAATATAATAATTTATATTTTTAAATAAAGTTGAAAAGCATATAGTAAAACATTCCTTTTATTTAAAGAGAGGCCCTCCCCCTATGTGTTAAATTTTGTATTCGGGTAACATGATGAATTTTATGGATCTTGATTTTAAGCCATGGCCCATGGGCAGTCTATTTAGGCAGTTTGTGAAAAAAGTTGCATTTTATATTAGAGAGCGTTGTATTTTAGATTTCGTCTTTATGCAAATATTATATAAATGGAACTCGATCTCATCTATATAAAATGATATTTGTTTCTATAAATTGGTTTAATAGAATGTTCATTTTGATCTGTCTTCGAATCAGAGACAATTTTGAACTGTCTCGAATCAGGATGCGGAATCACATTGTTTGTATATCTAGCAAGAAGCAAGAAGCAAGGGTAACATATGTTGTCACTAAAAATTCTAGTGTATGAATCAATTATTAGTACTTCCTTTGGCACCAAAATATAAGAACAAAATACATGTTTCTATAAATTTGTCCACGTCTATAGTGCCAACGTAGACTACATGTTATGATTCATATAAATATCTTGATTCATATATGTGATTCTTGTAGTCTACGTTGCACTATAGACATGGACAAATTTTCAGGTTCAGCTACTACCAAGAACTGACCATCAGACGAGAAGCGGACTGATCGGACCGCACCCATGTTTCCCTTGAGAACTGCTACTGGCAATGAAAGCTTCCTTAAATCCCATACTCGGCAGGTCTTGTCTTGATTCCCTGTGGCAAAGGTACGTCTGTCCGGGTGCCATGCAGAAGAGAACGAGTAGTCTAGATGACCTACAACCGAGGCGATCGTCTGAAAACAAAAAAAATGTTACCACTTTAGAATTCACATAATATCCCAATGAGAAGCATATAGTAGTCTAAAAGGCGAAGTGTGTCGATGAAAACTTCTTCCATAATGCTAGTCGTACTTGTTACTATCCAGAGAAACAAGAGAGAAATTAAGAGGTTGTTTGATAAAACTGAATGAAACAGTTTTAAATGCAATCTGAATGAAATAGAATTTTGAATACTGAATGAAAAAGTTGTTTGATAATTGATATGTATGAAACATCTAAACAACAATTTTTTTTTACTATTTTACCCCTTTGAAGTATGTCGAACAAGTTTACAAGTATGAACGTACTAAAAAATAACTATAAAAAATTATAGATTAAATCCTTATTTGGAGATCAAACAAAAAAAATTACTTTATAACAATAAAAAAATGTTGACTACACCTCAAGTAGCAAATAAAGCAACACTAATATATATATATATATATAGAACAAGGATCAAGTGCATACCCTTTATCTTACTTACCCGTGCTTACCCCCCTTTAGGCGACGGTTTCGGTCATACAACCGTCGTCTATACTTTTAGCGACGTTGTATATTGTCCGTCGCTAAAAATATAGACGACGGTTGTATGACCGAAACCGTCGCCTAAAGGGGGGTAAGCACGGGTGAGTAAAATAAGGGGTATGCACTTGATCCAGACCGTATATATATATATATATATATATATATATATATATATATAAGGTTGGATAAAATCCTTCCCTTTGTTTCACAGCGAAGAAATTTCCAAAGAACTTTATTCTTTCTCCTCCACCGCCCACTTTTCTCTTTCTTGCTCTTTTTAGGCTATATTTTTAGAGAGAGAAACCTAAAGAATTGAATCGTTTGAATCGAACCAGAGAGAGAAAATCAACAATTGATTTTCCCCTTAATTGCCTAGTTGTCTCTCCCTATTTTTCGATCCCCCATTAATCAAAATCCAAGTGAAACAATTAAATACTGAAGGAATTGAGAGAAATCAGGTAATCCCTCAATTGGGTTTGGTCTATGCTTTCATGTTTCATTCCTATCTATGATTTTTTTTGGGTCGTGCACCCATCAGGATCAAATGGAGTGAAAGGGGCAAAACATGTGTAAAAAATTCATTAAGTGGGCTTAGGGTTGATTCAAATAAAAAATGGTAGCTTATTCGATCAGTTAGTTGGGCATGCCGATTCAACCATTAGGATCATTTTTATTCAAATCAAACGAACTAAATGACTGATCGATTCAATCCATAAGTCATTCAGATGCATTAAGTTTTAGACAAACAGCCCCTGAGTTTTGTTTATTTCAGCTGAATAAGTTGTGTATTTTTATGTTATAAAAACTACACAGTATCACATAATTTTTAATTTTTTAAAAAATAAAACTTGAAATCTGAAATATTTTCAATCTGCATAGCAAGATCCAAGTAACCTACCTACTCTAAAATGACCCATTGCCAAATCAATGTAAGATTTTACACTCCCTCATCCAATAGCATGACCACCTATCACAAATCGGATCCCACTATCATATTTTTGGGGTGCGCAAACCCAAAATTACAATGGACTACATGCAATCAGGCTCAAACACATGATTTAGCTAGACACTACGCCTTTTTTCCTTCTTTTTGATAAGCAAATTTAGAATGCTAGCTAGTTCTGATGGTTGCGGATCAAACTAAGGCATCAATCACTAGATTAAAGAGGAAAGAGACCTCCAACGGGTATTGGAGGTTCGGTAGATAATTGAGGGAACTATGGAGAAAGATCAAGACGTTGGAAGACCTGAACCACCAAGGGTTCAAGTAATGATAATTAGGGTCTTGAGGAACCAACATGATGAACTTGAT
The DNA here is from genome assembly GCA_020205505.1 of Panax japonicus. NCBI lineage: Eukaryota > Viridiplantae > Streptophyta > Magnoliopsida > Apiales > Araliaceae > Panax > Panax japonicus. The sequence goes on from CM035111.1 coordinate 42,669,031, forward strand.
CTCCAAAATAAGATAACCTTTTAGAGAGAGTTGTTCTTTATTTATACTTTTTTATTTAAAGGTGAGTGTGTTCTTTATTTATACTTGATTTATAGCCGAGTGTGGTAATCTGGTGAAGTAGCTCTAGAGTCGTACCACCAGGGCACGTGAGAAAAAGGCATGGTCACCCAAGTATGGGCCAGATATGCGACACTATTGATAGAGTCCTGAGTACAGGCCAGAGTATCCAACTAACTTAGCCAAATGAGCGCCTTATGGGCGTTCATCAAGTGATGGCATGGCGTAGTCTCCTTAAAAATGCACATGTTGTGACACTACACTTGGAAACAACTCAATCAGTTTTAATTATATCTCTACTAGTTTTAGCTATATTGCTTAAGAAAGCTATTCCCACCATACCATTTTCCAGAAATGTATTTCATACCAACTAAGGAATTCGAAAAAATCTAGTCAGTTTATACCGGAGTTCATACCGCACAATAACTTTTTTCGTTCCCTTTTTTTTTTCACATACCACATTGAGCCATTATCCAAGAAATATTAAGTGGGACATGAGAGTCTGTTCCTTTTTGACTAAAGGATAATAAAATGAATATCTCGAGTACAAAAAGTTTGCTGTCAGCCTGACTTGGCAAACGGGCTGGCCGGGCCAAAATGGTTCAAGTTTTGGTGGGCTGGAAATGTGGGCCCGTGGCCTGGGTTGGGTCGGGTCGGCCCGCGGGCTTCTCCCTTTAATTTTTTTTGCAAACTCTTTGCTACACCAGAAATAGTAATAATAATAAATATTAAAAATAATAAAATAATTAATAATAAACAATAATACAAACAAACACGATAAATTAATTACCTACATTAACTACATATCTCAATCAATTAAAATTTTAATAGTATTATTAATTAAGTAAATACATTAACTACATATCTTAATTATGTAGTTAAAAAAAAGACCATCAATGTCGTGCAATGCATTAATATATACATATATAGCATAATTTATTGTACATACATTCTCCACTCATTGTAAGACCCCAAATAATTAATAAATGAAATTTAATTTCCTCTAATTATTATTTTGAAATAGTAAGGGTTGATGTGATTAATGTGGATAGTTATGGGTAAAATACGCAAATATTTCAAAATAAGCAAGTGGTTATAAAATATTCATTGTTGTCGGGGAATATTCGTTTGGTCGTGGAATATTCGTACTGTCGGGGAATATTCGTACGACGGCGCAGCCATGTGTGGGCCCAGGAAGAAAACTGACAAATATAAGTTGTTTAAAAATAACGGCGTAGTTGTTACCGTTTACACTGTTGGAATACCCGGTGGTTAAAACACAGTAATACGCGTTGTTGCACAGTAGCACACGGTATTGCACCAATTATTGACTCTTACGTAAGAAGGCACTACTCAATAATGGTTACAGTAATTATTGTTCAGTATTTTATTATATTGGTTCAATAACTGTTGCGTTGATATTTTTATATTGCTGTTGTTTCAATAATTGTCATTACACAGTATTTTTCATTATCGAAGCAATAATTCATATTATCTGAATAATATTATTAGATAACATTATTGGCAATGTCTAGAAAGTTCTGTCTAAGGAGAGGTTTGGTCACCTAATTGCGCGCCAGTAAGAAGAAATTCTTATTGGAAAGCCCCCTCTTTCCTGGGAACGGCCTGGTTGTCAGTATTGTGATTCTGTAATATTATTTGTGAATAATTAAATTATTGATTTATATGATGAGGAAAATATTGATTTTATGTGGATATAGATGGAGAAAATTTTTAATGTGACAATTGTTGAAAATTAATATTTTATCTTTTTATGATAAAATAATTCATTTAAATATATTATTACATTTTAATAATATAATAATGATGATATTTTTACGATGAATGTGAGATTTATGAGTATATGTGGAGGAGTATTTTTGTTACCAAAAATATTTAAAACATGTTAAATATGTCGGTGGACCCCATTTCTTGACTGAAATTTGATTATAGCCTGTAAAATCGCTCGTTTGTGGATTTTGGTCAATTTCTGTTTGGAATTTGGAAAAACTTCCTTCTGCAAAGTTGTAGAGAATTGAATTTCCTATAAAAATGCGCGAGATTCGAATTTTCTGATAAAAGAGCTATTTATTATGAATTATTGAAGTTCCGAAGCTCCGAAATAATTGATTTTTGGAAGTTTTAAATATTTTTTTTAACAAAAACGTTTTTTTCACTCCTTCTAGAAGATGAGCATGTGAGATATGTTAGAAATCTGATTTTTCAAGGAGGCGTATGAAATTTATAATATATTTTATTAAATTTTCTGCTTTGGTGTTCTAAGCAATTTTCTATAAATAGGTGCTTAGGTTAGAATTGAAAATCACACCAGAAACTGAAGTTTTCTCTCTCTATATTATCGAGTGTATTCTTGTGAGTATTTTGAGTATACTTTGAGTATTGCTATACGGTGAAAGTTCAAGTTATAGCCTATATCCAGTATTCCAGTTAGAAGTGCTGTCTTTCCGAGGTAAGGGATGTTATTTTCTTCTCAAATGATATTATTTCTTCAATATCATTATGCTGAAATATTGGTTGGAATTTTTTATCAAATTTGGAACTTTTTCATGTCGGGGTTACTATTCACGAGTTACTATTCACGAGTTACTATTCATGAGTTATTATTCACGAGTTACTATTCACGAGTACTATTCACGAAGCGTGGAGATGTTTTTGTGAAATTTCTATCTTTTGGTGTTCACGTATACGATACTATTCACGTATACGGCACTATTCACGAATACGACACTATTTACCGAAAAATGAAATTTCTTCTTTTCGTCCAAATATCTATTCCGGATACTAGCTTTGATTGTATCCATGTTTTGATCATTCTTGAATTTTACACCACTATGATTATTTTTGAGGTATTTTTGGACGTGGATAAAACAAAGTACGAATCCTTAATCCTTAATCCTTAATCCTTGTCATTTTGTTTCACTGGATTCGTTTCTTTAAAAATATTTTTCATCATCCTCAGTCTTAAATGATGATATTATTGAATATCTTTGGCCTGTAGTGCAAAGATGAATGATTTGTGATGAATATCTTTGGCCTGTAGTGCAAAGATGAATAATTTCTGATGAATATCTTTGGCCCGTAGTGCAAAGATGAACAGGTGTTTAGATGAACATGACCAACTGATGAATGTCCTTGGCCTGTAGTGCAAGGATGAATATATGATTCCAGATATATATTGATTGGTGTTACAGGGATAAAAATATTGATGATGGACTGTTAAATTCATAGATATTAGTAGATTTCATTCTCTACTTAACTCTTCTATGAATTAATATTTTCCGCTGCGAGTATTGATTTAAAACTTGTTGTCTATTGTATTCTATTATATTTTTTTCCCTGTTGAAGACTAACGATAATTTTGTTGTATATTATCTTAGTCATAATATTCTTTACTGGGCTAGTTGAGTTCACCCTTTTTCCTTTTTGTTCTATTTTTCTTCTCAGGAGGCGAGAATATAGCGAGTACGAGTCGGGGTATGGAATGAAGGTTTTAGGGAGAGTTGTTTAGTAGTCCTCACCATTTTTGTAAAATAATGTATCAATAATTATGATGGGGATTTATTTGTATGTGGATATTGTCTAGATGACAATATCTGTATTTAAACTCATAGTTTACATGTTGTAATAATAAAGTTGTAGTTGTTTCTGTACCATGTATTGACAACTCAGAATGAGTGATGTATACCTATTTTGGGGGTGTCACACTCATGGCTCCAACCTCTTAAAATTCTTTCTTTTATTGATTTGTTGAATGATGATACAATTTAAATCCTTTATTACTCACCTAAGTTTATGAAATTCTTTTTATATATCGCCTAGGCTATTCAATAACCTACTTTCTTTACACTTTTCACTCTCTTTTCATTTTGACTGAGAAAATAAGATTATGTCCACAATGAGGGAAGACAAACTGAAAGCAGTTTCAAGAAGCAGGATAATAAGTTAATAACTGATAGCTAGTAAAGGACTTTGAGCTAAATAAATAAAGGATATGTAGTTAATGTAAGTAAATAATAGTATTATAAATTAGTATTATTAATTAATTACCTACATTAACTACATTAACTTTGCATTAAAAACAAATAGTTGTTGTAGCTCAGTTGGTTTGAACTTTTATTTATTTACTTATAAGTCTTGTGTTCAAGCCTTACAACCCACAAATAGCAACATTTTAATTTTAAAAAAAATAAGTCGCGGGCCACTGGCCGGGCCAAAAAGGCCCGCACTTTCATGGGCTAAACAACTTCAGCCCAAAGCCCGGCCCTGTGGCGGGCGGGCGGGACGGCCCGCAGGCTTGGGCCTCTTTTGCCAGGACTAGCCGGCTCACTGATCACTGGCCATGGAAATCTGAAGTGATTCATAATCTGAAACTTCTCCATGTCATATTCTCTTATACCACAATCATCATGGAGAAACTAATACGTTCAACAGTAATATCCAAACAGTTGTTGTACCTCAAGCTGTCATATATCTCAACAGCATTTGTAATGGCATTATCCTCGTAAGTGGTCCTGGTGAAGGTCTTTAAATCACATTATGTTGTTATCTTTGCTTTGCTTACCTAATGTCTGAATTGATGCCTGATGGCAATACACATTACTGTTTCCATGGGGCTATACTAGCTTCAAATTAATCAAGAGTTATAAATTAATCAAGACATTATGACTAGCGTTATGGAAGAAGTTTTCATCGACACACTTCGCCTTTTAGACTACTATATGCTTCTCATTGGGATATTATGAGAATTCTAAAGTGGTAACATTTTTTTTGTTTTCAGACGATTGCCTCGGTTGTAGGTCATCTAGACTACTCGTTCTCTTCTGCATGGCACCCGGACGGACGTACCTTTGCCACAGGGAATCAAGACAAGACCTGCCGAGTATGGGATTTAAGGAAGCTTTCATTGCCAGTAGCAGTTCTCAAGGGAAACATGGGTGCGGTCCGATCAGTCCGCTTCTCGTCTGATGGTCAGTTCTTGGTAGTAGCTGAACCTGAAAATTTGCCCATGTCTATAGTTCCAACGTAGACTACAAGAAACGGCAAGAGATTGATTTCTTTGGGGAGATTTTCGGCGTCTCGTTCAGCCCGGATGACGAGTCTCTTTTCATCGGCGTGTGGGACCGAATTTATTCAAGCTTGCTACAGTACAATAGGAAGCATACATATAAATATCTTGATTCATATATGTGATTCAGCTTAACCTTCCTATAAGCAAGTCCGTCAACCTAGGGGATAGGGAATAAATCATTTTTGTCTGAAACTTTAACCGAACATGTATAGTAAAACATTCCTTTTATTTAAAGAGAGGCCATCCCCTTTGTGTTAAATTTTGTATTCGTGTAGCATGAGGAATTTCATGAATCTTGATTTTAGGCCATGGGCAGTCTATTTAGGCAGTTTATGAAAAAAAGTTGCATTTTATATTAGAGAGCGTTGTATTTTAGATAAAATGCTATATAAAATGCTATTTTTTTTCTTCTATAAACTAGTTTAATGGATTATTCATTTTGAACGGTCTTCGAATCAGAGATAATTTTGAACTGTCTCAAATGAGGATGCGGAATCACATTGTTTGTATATCTAGCAAGAAGCAAGAAGCAAGGGTAACATATGTTGTCACTCAAAATTCTAGTGTATGAAACAATTATTAGTACTTCCTTTGGCACCAAAATATAAGAGCATTTGGCTTTGTATTTTGCTCTTATATTTTAAACTGGGAGTGTTACCTAGAAGATTCTTGAGCATAGACTTCTAGTTAAAGTTTCATGTAAAAATATTTTTTTTATTACTATTATTTCTTAACTTTAATGTATGATTATTATTTTACAAAAAAAAAATTAAAAATAAGTACATTCCTTCATTTTAATTGAAATATAGTTTATTAGTTCGATTTTGAGTCGGGGGATGCGAATAAAGATTACATTTAGAATTATTTTATATTGGAATTATTTTATATCTAAGGTGTAATATTTAAATAATTTCATAAATTAAATTCAAAATAGATAACCTTGTGACATCAATCGTAATATCACCAACTGGGAGGACGTGGCCTGCTAGAAAGAATATGATACAGCACTCCATCCACACGGTGTGGAGAACATGCAGCCAATTGTATTCATCAAGGAAATCAAATGCAGCAGGGAGTTTCAGCCTGCCTCAAATACCCCAGGGTAGAAAATGGTGCTCTTTTTGGTCCATGGTCACTGAGTTTGGAGCCTACCACAACCAAAAAAACGGCAGTAATGGTTCATCCACCATGGAAGTTTAAATTATCTGATTAAATTGGCATATCATCATACAGTATATCTTAATATGTTTAATATACTAATAAAGGATCAAAAGTGGAATATTCGGTGTCTGCTACTAGTATTACATATACACAACAAAAGATGCACTGAACCGACAATTTATGAGTGGCCTTTCAAATTTTATGCCACTTTTTCCAGCACATGACATGAGAGGAGCGATTGGGGCATCTGGCTAGGAGCTAGCTAGCTGGTCAAAAAAAGACTAGTAGTACCTTCTTGGATCGCAACCGAAAATAATAATGTTTAACTAAATACACTAGAATTGGACTCCCTTTCCCCCCTCTAAAAAGTCAATAAAATAATGTTCAACACCGCATATCTAGCTAGTGTGTTTATATTCTGCCAGAGAATATAATTGGAACCCCTGCACTAAAATACCTTTCCAAACGCAATGGCTACAAACCTACAAACTCCCCCCACAGCAACATGTTCCGAGCCAGCCAGCCAGGTCTAACAACCCAAAAGAATGCTGGCCTAAAAAAGGTTAATCTGTCAGACAACTGCAGGACCACCCCACAGCCAATAGACTTGACTGAGAACGATCCTCTACTGCTCAAATGATCCAAGGACCACAGAACTGTTAATCACGCTCTGGTCCTGCAGTCATGGTTCATCCACCAGACATGGTCACCTGTCTCCTTAGAAATCAAGGATACAGAGGTACGAGCCTATAGAACAGATCCTGTTCAAGTAAGGTCGTATCTATTAGAGCTCTCAAAGTTGAGAAAGTACTAAAGTTTTGTTTCCACTTCTTTCGATATGGGACATGATTTCGCCCTTGCGCGTGTGTCAAGGAAAGGACTCCTCCTGCTTACTTAATTTGCAACACTACTTAACTGAACTTCCAATCAAACTTCAAATCTTGGTTTCGACTTTTGGCTTTTTAAGTATTGCAATGATAAAACAAATGGTCTTTTGTATTTAATATAGTTGGCTTTTGTTTATATTTCTGTTGGGTACATTATGCTTACATGAAATGCATGCTTAAATTACAAATAGTCTTATGTTTTACATCATTGGTTTTTAAACAAAGCCAATACAACAAAAAAATCAAATACATTCACACAAAAAAAACAAAAAAAAAACAAAAAAAAACGTAAAAGCAAATATAACAAAACCAAAACTTTAATAAAATGTTATTTGACCATTAAAATATTGAAATTATAGTTGATAACATTCATGAGTTCAAGATTTTATCATATTCAACCAAACTTAATTTACAAAATTATTAATCAACTTGGATTGTATGGAGAGCTTCCTAAAGGAAATCTACTCCAAAAATAAGCGTATGCCACTGTGAGTGACAAACACACGGTATTCTTTAGTAAAAGGCGAAAGAATAGTTCGCTTTGTGCTCATCACATGGATGCGTTAATACTTCAAGCCTTACAAGTTGATTCATATCATTGTGTTGCTATATTAGATTTGTCACTCTCTTTGATGTGGGAGTTTACTGTCACAATACAAAAAAGACTTCACAACTCTCCCACCCCCCTCTTTTCCCTTTTCTCTCCCTCTCCCTCCAACAAAATTTCTAAAACTTTAGTCAGTGATAGAAATACAACACTGAGAATGACAATAAGATCAAATGGGATGAAAAAGCCAAGAGGTTTTTATAAATGGTACCAAATGCAAAAACAACTTAGCTTAATATACAACAATTTATTTGTCCAGAGTTCGGCAGAAACTTCATTTTAGTTTTAATTAGTTTCATATATTAACAATTAAGAGATATCTAAAATATAATAATGTGGTAACTTGGGTGAATGACGGATGGAATTCAAACAACATGTTTACAACTTACAAGGGGCATACCCCCACCATAAAACTACCCAAAAGGACAAAAATACTAGATTAGGAGAATTAAGAGACACTAAGCCAAGCACCCTCAATTTCCTATGTCTGATAATTAAAAGGATGGCCAGGAAAAACATAAACCACTTCAGTACTCATTCCTCTCCATTTCCGTTCTCTCCATCGCCCTCTCTAATAATTCACTCACCAATACTACCAAGACACCAAAAAATAAAAATAAAAATAAAAAATAAAATTCACTAAATTCTCAGAAACTTAGAATAGCAAACGAAATTGGACATAATACTGTCAAGAGAAGACTTCAAAAATAACTTGGAGTAGCAATTGAGCAAGAATCGAACCAATTAAGAGGTAAGTCATATGTTATGAGTATGAACATAGAAAGTTAGTTGAATACTGTCTTATATGGTCATGTTTGTTATGCTTGGTTGGGAAATTGTGTGTGGTAAAGGGATTATATGATGGTTGGGTAAAACCGTATAATTTGATGGATCCGAAACCTAAGATAGCTTCGTATATCCTAGATAAGGATAACTTAAGCACCTCGTGGCATTAAACCAAGCTGGAACGCGTTTTAATAAGAAATTAGAAATATGAAAAGTTAGTGTGTTGGGCTACTTTTGGTTAACTTTTTCGGCTAGTAATACTTTCTGGAAAATTATAATTTTATGGGATCTTATAGTGTTCAATCCCAGCTAGCCATAGACTTCGGAACGGACTAATTCCAAAATCGTACGACTGAATTAAGACGTTCCAAAGTGGGTGCGTCGAAACTGGCCAAATCTGGAAAACAGAGTCGAAGCAGTCCCCTTGCACGAATTTTCTGGAATTCTGTGTTTTGAATTTGGAAATGGTCAAAGAATGAAAGTTGTAGCCTCGGAAGTTAGCTTCGCGTGGGCTCAAGAATCGCTCAAAAATGTTTTGAAACGAATTAGTTATGACTGTTTTAGCGAGAGAGAGTAAAGCTGGAAAAAAAATTGAAAAATGCTATGAAAGTCAAATTTTGGCACGCTGTTTAGACTACTTAACAAACCCGAAATGAGAGGTTAGTATTTCTTAAAAATACTCTTGTATGCCATGAAAAACATACTAAAAACCCCTTACGATTGGATAAGTAGATTGCAAGTTATTAAGCCGCGAAGTGGGTGTCAAAGATGAGGGGCTGCTGCCTTGTGGCAGCAGCCATGGGCTGTTCAACGTGCGATTTTCCTGCAACGCTTCTTGGGTGATTTTGTGGCTGTTTAATATGTAACAAAACACCGAGAGAGATGTATAGATATTATATAATGTTTATATATCGCGAAAACTCAATTTAAATGTAAAGAAAGCGATAGAAATATAATGTAACCGTAAGTTTTCATAACTATGCGAGCGTAATTCGGGAAATGATATGTAAAACGTATATGTAGCATAATGAAATGCGCAAACCTGTTTGAAATTATATTGAACCTAGGAATGTAAAAACGAAGGGTTTCCGGAGTTCGAAACAAAGATTTTGAACACAGAATTATGTATGAATTTAAAGCATATGCGAAGTAAGAATGTAAATTATTTGCGAAAATAAATGCGAAGCTAAGTTACTAACGAAATAAAGCATTCATATACATGATAATAGTGTGGGTTAACACATGAATTATCGCAAAAGCATAAAAATTTTGTAAATTAAAGAAATGATGATATGAACTATATTTACGCAATAAAAGCTATTCCTAAACCCCTATGGTCCGGGGTTTATAAATAGTGGCAAGAAATATTTCAAAAAGGGGATATAAATGGTTTATGTTTTGATACGTAAAGTATTTACATACTAAATCCATGAGAGAACCTTTTTGGGCATAAAAAGGTTATAACGAACAAAAATTTCTAAATAAACATGGAATGATTTTAAGACAAGAACAAAATATTATAGTTAATGTAAATAAAATTAGTTTACATTGAGTATGTGAATTTAGTATGTGAAACTAATATGGTAATGTATGTATCCTCAATTTGTGTAGGATCATCACAGAGCAGATAAGTTATAAACATTAAACAGCATCCAAGGCTAGTTTTTCAGTTCTGTTATGTTTATGGATTGAATGTGGTTATGTGCTAAATGACATATCATGCTCAATGAATTATTAATGTCAAAATATGACTAAGTTAATTGGGTATGGAAATGTATAATGCAAGAATATATGCATTGCATAGAATTATTGATGCATGTAGGATATGCATAGCAAAGAAAGTATGTTGCATGTGGTGAATATAGAGTTGTGTGCTATGTGAAGCATGATAGACTGTTATTTGTTGGGCGTCGAGCTCAATCTTGCAAACACACTTTTTGCAAGTTAATGACGTTATGTAATATTATTTGCTATGCGGATGATGAAGGATGAATGATGTACAAAATGAATACATTTTCTTGAATTAGAAATTGTATAATGTTATGATTAATGGTTTTGTTATAGGTAGTTGGCAGTTACGTATATGTTAAAATATTCAATAGAGAATATTTATTCTGGATGTATTATAATGAATACTTTATAAAAATAAAGTGATATAGTTACATTACTATATAAGAAAGATACTCCTTCCGTCCCATAGTTATAGGCTGATTTCTTTTGGCACATAGTTTAAGAAAATCAATTTAAGTGGCAATTTTTAACATAATTTTCCACATATACCCCTTAATATGAAATTAAAGAATAAGTTAATTACTCCTTACTTATACTCTCAACTTCATTGATTGACGTGTACTGACCATTAAAGTCCATAACCATATAACTTTACCCAAAAAGAATACAACAACATTAAATGTGGTGATAAAAATAATGACATTGAATGTTGTTTTTTAAAAAAAGAGTAATGATTGAATATTTATTATAAGGGCATAAAAGTAAAACAATGAACCAACTAAATTTTATAAATAGTAAGTAGCATGTATATTGAGACATCTCAAAATGGAAAATCAGCCTATAATTATGGGACGGAAGGAGTATTAAGCATTGAGACTTGAAGCTCATAATACATTTACTCAGATTAAGTAAATCATAAAATGAATATAATTTTTGTATAAAGAAGAATCGTAAAGGTTGCGATTCAGAGAACAATGAATGACAGGGGAAAAAAATTTATTCCGCATTTTAAGCTATTTTAACATTAAATAATATTTTAAAGTTATAACAAGGTAGTATTAACGCACAAGACCGGGAAGGGAAATGGTCCCCATTTTGGGGGCTTTACAAAGTTCATCGATCCATGAAATTGACATATTAGAACTTGGTATATATTTCGTATATATTCAACGCATTAATATGAATCCCTAAAAAACATGCTAGCCTATTGCGTTTTTCAGCATTAAGTTGCGGTCTAACGACTTCCTAACTCCTAACCTAGGTTGGGACGAAATCTCGGGTTCAAAACCTCTCTAATAAGGTCCTGCACATGACTAAAGGTCTAACACATTGTTCTAGAGAGGAAAAGTCTTATTTCTATTCATTTAGGGTTTCGTGTAAATAAATGTCTCTCTAAATAGTTTATATTAAGGGTGATGATCACGTTGTGTTAAATGAATCCGTGTCAAGTCGAAACTCGTATATACACATGTTTATAACACATCAATCGCGCATGTTTGTGTTATCGTGCCAAAAATTACTGCCCCTAATTTACATAACAAATAAAAGATTAAAAATTGATACTCATTTATGAATAGTGTTTGTGCTATATTATTAAAAATTGGGTTGGTTAGCGGCCGCACGACCACTCTCACAAATTATGATGTAGGCTCCACCACTTAGGTAGACCTAACTTAGGTGAGGGGTAGACCTAACTTAGGCGAGCACCCTTCCAAAGTGCAATGGAGGTTACTAACCTAGGCCATGAGTCTTCTTAATCGCCCATTGATCTCATCCAAGTATGTTTAAATGCAGCGTGTATGTCCTTAGTTATACTCTTATGATACAATCTATTTTTTCCATAATCGATATATGTCGCAAGAATTATGATCCATTCAGCTTACCTAACAAACATTGCCTAATAATCTTTCATAGGGGTTATATATATACACACATAGTTTTCACGTGTTTTCATTTTAGTATGTCTTTCATAGGGGGTATATATATAAACATTGCCTAATAAGCATTATTAGTATGTATATAAGATTACCACAGAAAAATTGGAGCATTTCTGCTTGTTTTGAACCTGCCAAATAGAATAACTATATACCCAAAAATATTAAACTATAGATTTGGTGGGGTGTGCCAGGCCATGGATGTAGTGCAAATCCAATGCGACACTAAGAGCCCCAACAAAAAGCTATTGTGATGGATTCTCCCCCTCAAAACATAAATTTAATATCGTGTGAGACAATGTCCCGCATATTAGATATTAAACTAATAAGAACAGATACTACACACATATTAGATATTAAACTAATAAGAACAGATACTACACTTGATTTTAGCCAAAAGGCCGAGAAAGGTATACTTTTTTTTATGAAGTGCTTGTGCTTTTAAAGCTCACTGCCCGTGCCTATCAAACTCAATTGCTCTAGGTGGGACTTCAACGCATAAGAGAAACAAGCAACACTTTGGGCATAAAAGATAATGGCTTATTGTACAAGTTGTAGCCTTCCCAATGTTTCTATATAGGTTTGATTATGAAGTTGATATACTTCAATTTCTGCTACTTGAAAAGCATTAACAAGAAATAGTAAATGCATAATTTATATGAACAATTTTTTTCTAAAACATTTAAATAAATGTAAATATATTCTCGTTCAAGTTGTCATACTTTTATCTATACATGTATCACATCAGATGAACCTGTCAATCTACGGAAAATTCATTGAATAGATTACATTGAAGTTCGATCACAAGCACCGGACTCACGCCTATACATGTTATGGTGTTGATAATGTATGAGTTTGAAGTTATTTTAAAAGATCAATTAATCAAAACACCATCAAAAAATTGTATTGCCCATCTCCATAGTAAATGTGCACAAATAATTTAATATGGAACACAACTTACTCTAATAGTGAAAAAACAACAACTTTTCAATACAAAAAATATAAAGTTCAAGCATGAATTTCTGTCCATCAGATCACGTAGATATATATGAAGTGTGAACTGACATTTTGGTCTGCTTAGATTATGTTTGTTGAAAATTAAATTTACCACAGAAAATCTAAAATATTAGAATTTTTCTTTGTTTTGCATATGCCTACACCATATGAAAAATGCAATATTAATAGGGGCCAACAACTTCAAATCTTTATCAGAAACCTTGAATGATGATGATGATTAAGCCAGTTAGGTAATTAGAATGACAAAATAAGGTATGTTAACCATTTAGTGAGTTATATGAAGAATCCCATTACTCACACTTAGTCTGATTTTTTCCTTCATATAAGTTGTGTTTCGCCTTATTTCCCCTCCTTCCTTGTCCACTGTAGTGACCCAAAATTTTTAGATAAATAAAATAAGAATTTAATAAAATAAAGTTCTTATTTTATTACGTGTTATATTATACTGCACTTATTAATTATGTGCGGTGTAATATGTGGGTATGTATGTGTTGTGGTGTATATATTTAAATATATTTACCACATGTTATTAAATTGTTAAAAGTAATTTTTAATGGGAAGGATATAAATTTTGGTGAATTGAAATAATTTATGGAAATAAATTATAACAGATTTATTTATTAAATAAATTATTTTTATTTAATAAATAGTTTCCATTTTTATGGAAAGAATTTATGGATATTTTATGGAATATTTGAAGAATATTATGTATATTTAATATACATAATTTGGAATGTGATATGTACCGAAGGAAATATAAATAAATATAAGTAAATGTATATGGGTATTAAATGAATAATTTGGAATGCGATACGTACCGAAGGAAATATAAATAAATGTAAGTAAATGTATATGTGATATGTGATAACACATGTTGTATGATGTAACACGATAATTGGAAAACTATAATGCAAGAATATATGCATTGCACAAAATTATTGATGCATGTAGGATATGCATAGCAAAGAAGGTATGTTGCATGTGGTGAATATAGAGTTGTGTGCTATGTGAAGCATGATAGACTGTAAAATTTGATGGGCTGTCGAGCTCAATCTTGCAAACACAAACCTTTTGCAGGTTAATGATGTTAAGTAATATTACTGGCTATACGGATGATGAAGATTGAACGATGTGCAAAATGAATACATTTCCTTGAATTAGAAATGGTATAAATCTATGATTGATAGTTTTGTTAAATGCAATTAGCAGTTATGTATAGTTTGAAATGTTGAATGGATAAAGAATGTTTATTCTGAAATGAGAATAAATAAGAATTCTGATATAAGTGAATCATTGATAGAAAAGATATTAAGTATTGAGACTTAAGTTTTTAATATGTTTACTCAGATTATACAAATCATATAATAAATATGATTTTTTGTATAAAGAAGAATCATAAAGGCTACGATTCAGGGAACGATGAATGACAAAAAAAAATTATTCCGCATTTTTAGCTATTTTAACATTAAATAATGTTTTAAAGCCAAAACATGATAATATCAACGCACAAGATCGAGGAGAGAAATAGTCTCGATTTTGGGGACGTTACATAATGGTATCAAAGCTAAGGGTTATAAATCTTAGGTAAGTGTACCCTAAACTATAACCGTAAGCAAGATAGATGAAAAAGAAAGAAGATGTCAATTGTAAACTTGAATGAGGTCTATATGATCTTAAAATGAATTTAGATAATTCATAAAGAATGAATTAAGATAATACACAAAGATTCAAAAAAGAATCTTAGAAGACAAGAAGTGATGGATCAGGGGACACTTGATTCTAATAATCATATAAACCAATATGATTGGGGAGAAGATAAGAAGATCGTAAAAATAAAACGATCATAGAATGAGAAAGAATCGTAATATAACACGATTATAAGATAAGATCACGACGTGATCTGATCAAGTCCTTAGTTATTGGTCTCATTTGGCCTTTTAGGCTAGTGAGTCCCTAGTGAAGATCTTTAAATCACATTATGTTGTTATCTTTGCTTTCCATATCTAATGTCTGAATTGATGCCTGATGGCAACAGACATTACTGTTTCTATGGGGCTATACTAGCTTCAAATTAATCAAGAGTTATAATCTTTTGATCATTTACTGAGCTTTTGTATGTTGCATGTGTTTAAATATTGGTAGTAAAACTACAGTGAGATTGTTTGACTTAGAATCTTCACTGCTATAAAGTTCAATAACTCCTTCCCAGCTTAAGTGATGATAATTATCATGAGGATGAAATCGATTTCATTTTTGTGGGAAACCCAACAATACAAGCAGCTTTTTATATATTCAGCAACTAAATCATAATTTTTTGGTTTTGTGTGATTTGGATCATATAATGTTTGATTTTTTTTTCTTTTGTCTGTTTTCTGCCGATGCAGCGATTGGATAAAAAGGGAGTAAGTTTTTGTACAAGGACCACTTACGAGGATAATGCCATTACAAATGTTGTCGAGATATATGACAGCTTGAGGTACAACAACTGTTTGGATATTACTGTTGAACGTATTAGTTTCTCCATGTAATTCATTTCGAGTTCAACTTTTTTGCAGCGGTGGAATCCATTTTATGGCATCGAATAATGATTGAGGTATAAGAGAATATGACATGGAGAAGTTTCAGATTATGAATCACTTCAGATTTCCATGGCCAGTGATCAGTGAGCCGGCTATACCTGGCAAAAGAGGTCCAGGCCCGCGACTTATTTTTTTTAAAATTAAAATGTTGCTACTTGTGGGTTGTAAGGCTTAAACACAAGACTTGTAAGTAAATAAATAAGAGTTCAAACCAACTGAGCTACAACAATTATTTATTTTTAATGCAAAGTTAATGAAGTTAATGTAGGTAATTAATTAATAATACTATTACTTACCTATATTAACTACATATCCTTTATTTATTTAGCTCAAAGTCCTTTACTAGCTATCAGTTATTAACTTATTATCCTGCTTCTTGAAACTACTTTCAGTTTGTCTTCCCTCATTGTGGACAAAGAGAGTGAAAATTGTAAAGAAAGTAGGTTATTGAATAGTCAAGGCGATATATAAAAAGAATTTCATAAACTTAGGTGAGTAATAAAGGATTTAAATTGTATCATCATTCAACAAATCAATAAAAGAAAGAATTTTAAGAGGTTGGAGCCATCCAGTGGAGAATGTATGTACAATAAATTATGCTATATATGTATATACTAGCTGGGTCCCGTGCCTCCGGCACTGTATGGACAATATGATTTATCTCAAACTTTGAACGACTAAAATAATTTATTGAGTGAGCGGAAAATTTAAAGTCATTTATATTTTATTAAATTATTATTAGATTATTAGATAGATAGATGTATTTTATTAGATAGATATATGAACGGTGAAATTTATCTCAAACTTTGGACGGCCCAGATGATTTATTGAGTGAGCGGGAAATTCAAAATCATTTGTATTTTATTAGATAGATTAATGCATTGCACGACATTGATGGTCTTTTTTTAACTACATATTTAAGATATGTAGTTAATGTGTGTACTTAATTAATAATACTATTAAAATTTTAATTGATTGAGATATGTAGTTAATGTAGGTAATTAATTTATCGTGTTTGTTTGTATTATTGTTTATTATTAATTATTTTATTATTTTTAATATTTATTATTATTACTATTTCTGGTGTAGCAAAAAGTTTGCAAAAAAAAAAATTTAAGGGAGAAGTCCGCGGGCTGGTCCGGCCCAACCCGGGCCACGGGCCCACATTTCCAGCCCACCAAAACTTGGGCCATTTTGGTCCGGCCCGCCCGTTTGCCAAGTCAGGCTAACAGCAAACTTTTTGTACTCGAGATATTCATTTTATTATCCTTTAGTCAAAAGGGAACAGACTCTCATGTCCCACTCAATATTTCTTGGATAATGGCTCAATGTGGTATGTGAAAAAAAAAGGGAACGAAAAAAGTTATTGTGTGGTATGAAGTACGGTATAAACTGACTAGATTTTTTCGAATTCCTTAGTTGGTATGAAATACATTTCTGGAACATGGTATGGTGGGAATAGCTTTCTTAAGCAATATAGCTAAAACTAGTAGATATATAATTAAAACTGATTGAGTTGTTTCCAAGTGTAGTGTCACAACATGTGCATTTTTAAGGAGACTACGCCATGCCATCACTTGATGAACGCCTATAAGGCGCTCGTTTGGCTAAGTTAGTTGGATACTCTGGCCTGTACTCAGGACTCTATCAATAGTGTCGCATATCTGGCCCATACTTGGGTGACCATGCCTTTTTCTCACGTGCCCTGGTGGTACGACTCTAGAGCTACTTCACCAGATTACCACACTCGGCTATAAATCAAGTATAAATAAAGAACACACTCAGCTATAAATAAAAAAGTATAAATAAAGAACAACTCTCTCTCTCTAAAAGGTTATCTTATTTTGGAGTTCAAGTTCATCATGTTGGTTCCTCAAGACCCTAATTATCATTACTTGAACCCTTGGTGGTTCAGGTCTTCCAACGTCTTGATCTTTCTCCACAGACGCCTCAATTATCTACCGAACCTCCAATTCCCATTGGAGGTCTCTTTCCTCTTTAATCTAGTGACTGATGCCTTAGCATTCTAAATTTGCTTATCAAAAAGAAGGAAAAAAGGCGTAGTGTCCAGCTAAATCATGTGTTTGAGCCTGATTGCATGTAGTCCATTGTAATTTTGGGTTTGCCCACCCCAAAAATGATAGTGGGATCCGATTTGTGATAGGTGGTCATGCTATTGGATTAGGGAGTGTAAAATCTTACATTGATTTGGCAATGGATCATTTGAGAGTAGGTAGGTTTCTTGGATCTCGCTATGCAAGTTGAAAATATTTCAGATTTCAAGTTTTATTTTTTAAAAAATTAAAAATTATGTGATAGTGTGTAGTTTTTATAACATAAAAATACACAACTTATTCAGCTGAAATAAACAAAACTCAGGGGCTGTTTGTCTAGAACATAATTCATCTGAATGACTTATGGATTGAATCGATCAGTCATTTAGTTCGTTTGATTTGAATAAAAATGATCTTAATGGTTGAATCGGTATGCCCAACTAACTTTTCGAATAAGCTACCATTTTTGATTTGAATCAACCCTAAGCCCACTTAATGAATTTTTTACACATGTTTTTCCCCTCTTTCACTCCAATTGATCCTGATGGGTGCACTACCTAAAAAAAATCACAGACAGGAGTGAAACATGAAAGCATAGACCAAACCCAATTGAGGGATTACCTGATTTCTCTCAATTCCTTCAGTATTTGATTATTTCACTTGGATTTTGATTAATGGGGGATCGAAAAATAGGGAGAGACAACTAGGCAATTAAGGGGAAAACCAATTGTTGATTTTCTCTCTCTAGTTCGATTCAAACGATTCTATTCTTTAGGTTTCTCTCTCTAAAAATATAGCCTAAAAAGGGCAAGAAAGAGAAAAGTGGGCGGTGGAGGAGAAAGAGTAAAGTTCTTTGGAAATTTCTTCGCGGTGAAACAAAGGGAAGGATTTTATCCAACCTTATATATATATATATATATATACATATTTTATAGTGTTGCTTTGTTTGCTACTTGAGGTGTAGTCAACATTTTTTTATAGTTAGTAATTTTTTTTTGTTGTCCAAATAAGGATTTAATCTATAATTTTTTATAGTTATTTTTTAGTACGTTAATACTTGTATACTTGTTCGACATACTTCAGAGGGGTAAAATAGTAAAAAAAATTGTTGTTTAGATGTTTCATATATATCAATTATCAAACAACTTTTTCATTCAGTATTCAAAATTCTATTTCATTCAGATTGCATTTAAAATTGTTTTATTCATTTTTATCAAACAACCTCTTAATTTCTCTCTTGTTTCTCTGGATAGTAACAAGTACGACTAGTGTTATGGAAGAAGTTTTCATCGACACACTTCGCCTTTTTGACTATTGTATACTTCTCATTGGGATATTATGAGAATTCTAAAGTTGTAACATTTTTTATATTTTCAGACGATCACCTCGGTTGTAGGTCATCTAGACTACTCGTTCGCTTCTGCATGGCACCCGAACGGACGTACCTTTGCCACGGGGAATCAAGACAAGACCTTGCCGAGTATGGGATTTAAGGAATCTTTCATTGCCAGTAGCAGTTCTCAAGGGAAACATGGGTGCGGTTCGATCAGTCCGCTTCTCGTCTGATGGGCAGTTCTTGGTAGTAGCTGAACCTGCAGATTTGTCCATGTCTATAGTGCCAACGTAGACTACAAGAAACGGCAAGAGATTGATTTCTTTGGGTCGATTTCTGGCGACTCGCTCAGCCCGGATGACGAGTCACTTTTCATCGGCGCGTGGGACCGAACTTATGCAAGCTTGCTACAGTACAATAGGAAGCATACAAAATAAAAGTTTATTAAATAAGTATAGATTAATATTATATAGACCTGACAAAATATGGTTATGAATTGGTTTTGATTTACAAAATATGGTTATGGTTCTATTTAATAACTAAAACCATATTAACTATTTTTAATATGAATTGTGTAGGTTGAAACCATATAGTTATGGTTCAAATATAAGTCGACTCATATTTTAAATTTCAAACTTACCTTTATTATAATCCAATTAAATAAATTATTAATTGATATATCATGTATACATATTCACTAAACATTTTATTTTTTTTATACATAATTAGTGAATATTAAATTTTTTAAGGTGGGATATAATAATCACATAATATTATTTTTTTTGGGATGGGGGTGAGGGTGGGTAAATATTATTTTATATATAAAAAAATTTATTTATGTTTTAAAAAGAATATAATAATTTATATTTTTAAATAAAGTTGAAAAGCATATAGTAAAACATTCCTTTTATTTAAAGAGAGGCCCTCCCCCTATGTGTTAAATTTTGTATTCGGGTAACATGATGAATTTTATGGATCTTGATTTTAAGCCATGGCCCATGGGCAGTCTATTTAGGCAGTTTGTGAAAGAAGTTGCATTTTATATTAGAGAGCGTTGTATTTTAGATTTCGTCTTTATGCAAATATTATATAAATGGAACTCGATCTCATCTATATAAAATGATATTTGTTTCTATAAATTGGTTTAATAGAATGTTCATTTTGATCTGTCTTCGAATTAGAGACAATTTTGAGCTGTCTCGAATCAGGATGCGGAATCACATTGTTTGTATATCTAGCAAGAAGCAAGGGTAACATATGTTGTCACTCAAAATTCTAGTGTATGAAACAATTATTAGTACTTTCTTTGGCACCAAAATATAAGAGTCTTTGTATGTTGAAGTTTCATGTAAAAATAAGAGGCTTTTAGCGACACTTGTCTGTCGCCTTAGGTGTTCTTCACTCAAGAACACTGACAGGTCCTAGTTCGAGGGTACACGTTTGACCGGATTTAAATCATGGTTCTGATCGATATCTGGGCCTGTGATTGATTTCATGTTGTAGTATTTATGTAATACTACAACTAAATATCAAGTTTCATGGCAATACAACAACTTAAAATCAAGATCTGGACAGCCAAACTTTCTGACATACATGTTCTTCATTTTCTGGGTTACCCAGAAAATGAAGAACAGTCAAGGTGCCTTCTTTAATTCCATATAACTTAGTGATCGAGCAACCTTTATGCGATCTTTCAATTACAGGTTGTAGATAACATGTAGTACTACAATTTAACACCTTAATATCAACATATCTACATCAAACCAGCACGTTATAGGTTGGTCAAAATAGGGGTCCGGACTGTTCTTGAACATTTCTGGGTTTTCCAGAAATGTTCTTGAACAGCTTGGTCAACGATGGTTTGACCTCGATTTCCTGCTATTTCAGTTATGATCTAAGTGATCTAAAGGCTTTAATGTGTAGTCTACATACCAGACTACAACTAAACAACAACAAATTGACCTAACTGCTAACACACAACAAGATAAAATGCATGAACAAACTTGTCAGACGTGAAAGATAAAAAAATTATAGATTAAATCCTTATTTGGACAACAAAAAAAAATTACTAACTATAAAAAAATGTTGACTACACCTCAAGTAGCAAACAAAGCAACACTATAAAATATGTATATATATATATATATAAGGTTGGATAAAATCCTTCCCTTTGTTTCACAGCGAAGAAATTTCCAAAGAACTTTATTCTTTCTCCTCCACCGCCCACTTTTCTCTTTCTTGCTCTTTTTAGGCTATATTTTTAGAGAGAGAAACCTAAAGAATTGAATCGTTTGAATCGAACCAGAGAGAGAAAATCAACAATTGATTTTCCCCTTAATTGCCTAGTTGTCTCTCCCTATTTTTCGATCCCCCATTAATCAAAATCCAAGTGAAACAATCAAATACTGAAGGAATTGAGAGAAATCAGGTAATCCCTCAATTGGGTTTGGTCTATGCTTTCATGTTTCATTCCTATCTATGATTTTTTTTGGGTCGTGCACCCATCAGGATCAAATGGAGTGAAAGGGGCAAAACATGTGTAAAAAATTCATTAAGTGGGCTTAGGGTTGATTCAAATAAAAAATGGTAGCTTATTCGATCAGTTAGTTGGGCATGCCGATTCAACCATTAGGATCATTTTTATTCAAATCAAACGAACTAAATGACTGATCGATTCAATCCATAAGTCATTCAGATGCATTAAGTTTTAGACAAACAGCCCCTGAGTTTTGTTTATTTCAGCTGAATAAGTTGTGTATTTTTATGTTATAAAAACTACACAGTATCACATAATTTTTAATTTTTTAAAAAATAAAACTTGAAATCTGAAATATTTTCAATCTGCATAGCAAGATCCAAGTAACCTACCTACTCTAAAATGACCCATTGCCAAATCAATGTAAGATTTTACACTCCCTCATCCAATAGCATGACCACCTATCACAAATCGGATCCCACTATCATTTTTGGGGTGCGCAAACCCAAAATTACAATGGACTACATGCAATCAGGCTCAAACACATGATTTAGCTAGACACTACGCCTTTTTTCCTTCTTTTTGATAAGCAAATTTAGAATGCTAGCTAGTTCTGATGGTTGCGGATCAAACTAAGGCATCAATCACTAGATTAAAGAGGAAAGAGACCTCCAACGGGTATTGGAGGTTCGGTAGATAATTGAGGGAACTATGGAGAAAGATCAAGACGTTGGAAGACCTGAACCACCAAGGGTTCAAGTAATGATAATTAGGGTCTTGAGGAACCAACATGATGAACTTGATCTCCAAAATAAGATAACCTTTTAGAGAGAGTTGTTCTTTATTTATACTTTTTTATTTAAAGGTGAGTGTGTTCTTTATTTATACTTGATTTATAGCCGAGTGTGGTAATCTGGTGAAGTAGCTCTAGAGTCGTACCACCAGGGCACGTGAGAAAAAGGCATGGTCACCCAAGTATGGGCCAGATATGCGACACTATTGATAGAGTCCTGAGTACAGGCCAGAGTATCCAACTAACTTAGCCAAATGAGCGCCTTATGGGCGTTCATCAAGTGATGGCATGGCGTAGTCTCCTTAAAAATGCACATGTTGTGACACTACACTTGGAAACAACTCAATCAGTTTTAATTATATCTCTACTAGTTTTAGCTATATTGCTTAAGAAAGCTATTCCCACCATACCATTTTCCAGAAATGTATTTCATACCAACTAAGGAATTCGAAAAAATCTAGTCAGTTTATACCGGAGTTCATACCGCACAATAACTTTTTTCGTTCCCTTTTTTTTTTCACATACCACATTGAGCCATTATCCAAGAAATATTAAGTGGGACATGAGAGTCTGTTCCTTTTTGACTAAAGGATAATAAAATGAATATCTCGAGTACAAAAAGTTTGCTGTCAGCCTGACTTGGCAAACGGGCTGGCCGGGCCAAAATGGTTCAAGTTTTGGTGGGCTGGAAATGTGGGCCCGTGGCCTGGGTTGGGTCGGGTCGGCCCGCGGGCTTCTCCCTTTAATTTTTTTTGCAAACTCTTTGCTACACCAGAAATAGTAATAATAATAAATATTAAAAATAATAAAATAATTAATAATAAACAATAATACAAACAAACACGATAAATTAATTACCTACATTAACTACATATCTCAATCAATTAAAATTTTAATAGTATTATTAATTAAGTAAATACATTAACTACATATCTTAATTATGTAGTTAAAAAAAAGACCATCAATGTCGTGCAATGCATTAATATATACATATATAGCATAATTTATTGTACATACATTCTCCACTCATTGTAAGACCCCAAATAATTAATAAATGAAATTTAATTTCCTCTAATTATTATTTTGAAATAGTAAGGGTTGATGTGATTAATGTGGATAGTTATGGGTAAAATACGCAAATATTTCAAAATAAGCAAGTGGTTATAAAATATTCATTGTTGTCGGGGAATATTCGTTTGGTCGTGGAATATTCGTACTGTCGGGGAATATTCGTACGACGGCGCAGCCATGTGTGGGCCCAGGAAGAAAACGACAAATATAAGTTGTTTAAAAATAACGGCGTAGTTGTTACCGTTTACACTGTTGGAATACCCGGTGGTTAAAACACAGTAATACGCGTTGTTGCACAGTAGCACACGGTATTGCACCAATTATTGACTCTTACGTAAGAAGGCACTACTCAATAATGGTTACAGTAATTATTGTTCAGTATTTTATTATATTGGTTCAATAACTGTTGCGTTGATATTTTTATATTGCTGTTGTTTCAATAATTGTCATTACACAGTATTTTTCATTATCGAAGCAATAATTCATATTATCTGAATAATATTATTAGATAACATTATTGGCAATGTCTAGAAAGTTCTGTCTAAGGAGAGGTTTGGTCACCTAATTGCGCGCCAGTAAGAAGAAATTCTTATTGGAAAGCCCCCTCTTTCCTGGGAACGGCCTGGTTGTCAGTATTGTGATTCTGTAATATTATTTGTGAATAATTAAATTATTGATTTATATGATGAGGAAAATATTGATTTTATGTGGATATAGATGGAGAAAATTTTTAATGTGACAATTGTTGAAAATTAATATTTTATCTTTTTATGATAAAATAATTCATTTAAATATATTATTACATTTTAATAATATAATAATGATGATATTTTTACGATGAATGTGGGATTTATGAGTATATGTGGAGGAGTATTTTTGTTACCAAAAATATTTAAAACATGTTAAATATGTCGGTGGACCCCATTTCTTGACTGAAATTTGATTATAGCCTGTAAAATCGCTCGTTTGTGGATTTTGGTCAATTTCTGTTTGGAATTTGGAAAAACTTCCTTCTGCAAAGTTGTAGAGAATTGAATTTCCTATAAAAATGCGCGAGATTCGAATTTTCTGATAAAAGAGCTATTTATTATGAATTATTGAAGTTCCGAAGCTCCGAAATAATTGATTTTTGGAAGTTTTAAATATTTTTTTTAACAAAAACGTTTTTTTCACTCCTTCTAGAAGATGAGCATGTGAGATATGTTAGAAATCTGATTTTTCAAGGAGGCGTATGAAATTTATAATATATTTTATTAAATTTTCTGCTTTGGTGTTCTAAGCAATTTTCTATAAATAGGTGCTTAGGTTAGAATTGAAAATCACACCAGAAACTGAAGTTTTCTCTCTCTATATTATCGAGTGTATTCTTGTGAGTATTTTGAGTATACTTTGAGTATTGCTATATGGTGAAAGTTCAAGTTATAGCCTATATCCAGTATTCCAGTTAGAAGTGCTGTCTTTCCGAGGTAAGGGATGTTATTTTCTTCTCAAATGATATTATTTCTTCAATATCATTATGCTGAAATATTGGTTGGAATTTTTTATCAAATTTGGAACTTTTTCATGTCGGGGTTACTATTCACGAGTTACTATTCACGAGTTACTATTCATGAGTTATTATTCACGAGTTACTATTCACGAGTACTATTCACGAAGCGTGGAGATGTTTTTGTGAAATTTCTATCTTTTGGTGTTCACGTATACGATACTATTCACGTATACGGCACTATTCACGAATACGACACTATTTACCGAAAAATGAAATTTCTTCTTTTCGTCCAAATATCTATTCCGGATACTAGCTTTGATTGTATCCATGTTTTGATCATTCTTGAATTTTACACCACTATGATTATTTTTGAGGTATTTTTGGACGTGGATAAAACAAAGTACGAATCCTTAATCCTTAATCCTTGTCATTTTGTTTCACTGGATTCGTTTCTTTAAAAATATTTTTCATCATCCTCAGTCTTAAATGATGATATTATTGAATATCTTTGGCCTGTAGTGCAAAGATGAATGATTTGTGATGAATATCTTTGGCCTGTAGTGCAAAGATGAATAATTTCTGATGAATATCTTTAGCCCGTAGTGCAAAGATGAACAGGTGTTTAGATGAACATGACCAACTGATGAATGTCCTTGGCCTGTAGTGCAAGGATGAATATATGATTCCAGATATATATTGATTGGTGTTACAGGGATAAAAATATTGATGATGGACTGTTAAATATCTTGATTCATATATGTGAATATCTTGATTCATATATGTGATTCGACTTAACCTTCCTATAAGCAAGTCTGTCAGCTTAAGGGATAGGGAATAAAATCATTTTTGTCCAAAACTTTAACCGAACATGTATAGTAAAACATTCCTTTTATTTAAAGAGAGGCCCTCCCCCTTTGTGTTAAATTTTGTATTCGGGTAACATGATGAATTTTATGGATCTTGATTTTAAGCCATGGCCCATGGGCAGTCTATTTAGGCAGTTTGTGAAAAAAGTTGCATTTTATATTAGAGAGCGTTGTATTTTAGATTTCGTCTTTATGCAAATATTATATAAATGGAACTCGATCTCGTCTATATAAAATGATATTTGTTTCTATAAATTGGTTTAATAGAATGTTCATTTTGATCTGTCTTCGAATTAGAGACAATTTTGAGCTGTCTCGAATCAGGATGCGGAATCACATTGTTTGTATATCTAGCAAGAAGCAAGGGTAACATATGTTGTCACTCAAAATTCTAGTGTATGAAACAATTATTAGTACTTTCTTTGGCACCAAAATATAAGAGTCTTTGTATGTTGAAGTTTCATGTAAAAATATTTTTTTTATTACTATTATTTCTCAACTTTAATATGTGATTATTATTTTACAAAAAAAAATTAAAAATAAGTACATTCCTTCATTTTAATTGAAATATAGTTTATTACTTCGATTTTGAATCGGGGGATGCGAATAAAAATTACATTCGGAATTATTTTATATTGGAATTATTTTATATCTAAGGTATAATATTAAAATAATTTCATAAATTAAATTCAAAATAGATAACCTTGTGACTTACTTATTCACCTATATTTTTTTAGTATTTTTAAAAAAAAAGAAAAAACAACATTATATACATTAGCACTCGGTGACACGTGTTGCGCGAAATGAAAAAAAAAACAATTACTTCCTGAAATAAATTAAAAACAGTATCGCTACGGTGACAAAATAATTTTATAAAAAATAATTAGTATTATATACTTATTAATTGTTAATGGAAAAAAAACAATTATTTCCTGAAATAATTTAAAAATAGTATTGCTACGGTGAAAATAATTTTATAAAAAATAACTTACACAATAATTAGTATTTTATACTTATTAATTGTTAATGAAATAAAAAACACTTAGTTCCTGAAATAAATTAAAAACAGTATTGATACGGTGAAAAGCATGCCCAACCTTAATTACTACCGAATAAAACAGAGTTTTTCATAAAAATCTTTGCTTTTAAATTTGTGCTTATTGAAAAGGGAAGCAATGGTTGTGATCTTATTGAGAAGAATACAATATTGGATACGGCTGTAGAGGTCTACTAGATGGTATCCCCTGCACTTATTGAGAAGAATACAATATTGGATACCTTTTGATCAGCAAAACAAGGCCAGAGCATATAATTGGAACCCCTGCACTAAGTACTACTCCCTCCATTCCATATTAACTGACGTTCTACACCATTTGAGTTATTTCAAAATATTTGACGTTTGATGAAATCAAAGGATAATTAATAATTTTTTTCCAAATTTACCCTTATCCCTCTTTTCCAATAAGAGTGTAATTAATGCACACAATAATTAGTTTTTTCAATGCATTAGATTAGTTGTAGGCTATCCTTTCATATTCCTTTCCTTCCCAAT
Source organism: Panax japonicus (assembly GCA_020205505.1). Lineage (NCBI taxonomy): Eukaryota > Viridiplantae > Streptophyta > Magnoliopsida > Apiales > Araliaceae > Panax > Panax japonicus. Next base: position 42,696,513 of record CM035111.1, read on the forward strand.
ACATATTCATAAAAAAAAGATATAGATCAACGTGAGAGAGTAGAGAGAGAATATTTATTAAATAAGGGTATTTTAGTCTTGTAGAATAACTTTTTACTCATATTAATAGGTTCCTTAATTCATGTGCAAAAACCTTAAACGACACTTATTTTGGAATGGAGGGAGTATTTTTTAACACTCACAAAAAAAAATTGTACTATTTAGTGTTCTAAAAATCATTAGACGGAGGTAGCGAATAAGCATTTTCTTAAGCACTGCAGGACCACCCCAGGCCAAGAGACTTGGCTGAGAACGATCATCTAATGCTCAAATGATCCAAGGACCACAGAACTGTTAATCACGCTCTGGTCCTGCAATCAAACGCTCTGGTCCTGCAGTCAAGGTTCATCCACCAGACACGATCACCTGTCTCTTTAGAAATCAAGGATACAGAGGTAAGAGCCTATAGAACAGATCCTGTTCAAATATGGTCGTGTCCACTAGAGCTCTCAAAGTTGGTAAAGTACTAATGTTTTCTTTCCACTTCTTTCGATATGGGACAAGGTTTCGCCCTTGCGCGTATGTCAAGGAAAGGACTCCTCCTGCTTACTTAATTTGCAACACTACTTAACTGAACTTCCAATCAAACTTCAAATCTTGGTTTCGACTTTTGGCTTTTTTATGTATTGCAATGATAAAACAAATGGCCTTTTGTATTTAATATAGTTGGCTTTTGTTTGTATTTCTGTTGGGTACATTCTGTCCAAAAAATTGGAGGGACGTTAACAGCTGGCTTTAAAAAAAAAAATGATGTGGTAATTACGTGGCAACAGATTTTAAAAAAATTAATGCTGACGTGGCAAAAAATACATAATATTCATTTTAAAGTTTTAAAAATAACAAAAATATAATAAAATAAAATAAATTTTTTTAAAAAAACATAATTTTTTTTAAAAAATATACTTTTTTAAAAAAAAAGGAACTTTTGTAAAAAACAGATTTTTTTAAAAAAAATTAAAAAATAGATTTTTTTAAAAACAATTTTTTTAAAAAAAAGATTTTACAAATTTTTTTAAAAATAGTTTTTTTTTTAAAAACTATTTTTTTTAAAAATAGATTTTTTTAAAATATTTTTTTTTAAAAAACAGATTTAAATTTTTAAAGTTCAGATTTTTTAAAAAGCGTACTTTTTTTTAAAAACACAAATTTTTAAAAAACAGATTTTTTTTTAAAAAAACATAATTTTTTTTAAAAAATACTTTTTTTAAAAAACAGATTTTTTTAAAAAAACATAATTTTTTTTTAAAATAATTTTTTTTAAAAACAGATTTTTTCAAATTTTTTTTTTAAAAACAGATTTTACAAATGTTATTATTGAACAAAAAACTGTAAAAGGAAGTACATTTTACAAATGTTATTATAACCACAGTGGTCAAAAGTTGCTTTTTGCCAAACGTTATTTGATCATTAAAATATTGAAATTACAGCTGATAACATTCATGAGTCCAAGATTTTATCATATTCAACCAAACTTAATTTACAAAATTATTTATCAACTTGGATTGTATTGAGAGCTTCCTAAAGGAAATCTCCTCCAAAAATAGGCGTATGCCACTGTAAGTGACGAACACATGATATTCTTTAGTAAAAGGCGAAAGAATAGTTTGCTTTGTGCTCACCACATGGCTGCGTTAATACTTCAAGCCTTACAAGTTGATTCATATCATTGTGTTGCTATATTAGATTTGTCACTCTCTTTGATGTGGGAGTTTATTGTCACAATACAAAAAATACTTCACAACTCTCCCACCCCCCCTCTTTTCCCTTCTCTCTCCCTCTCCCTCCAACAAAATTTCTAAGACTTTAGTCAGTGATAGAAATACAACACTGAGAATGACAATAAGATCAAATGGGATGAAAAAGCCAAGAGGTTTTTATAAATGGTACCAAATGCAAAAACAGCTTAGCTTAATATACAACAATTTATTTGTCCAGAGTTCGGCAGAAACTTCATTTTGGTTTTAATTAGTTTCATATATTAACAATTAAGAGATATCTAAAATATAATAATGTGGTAACTTGGGTGAATGACGGATGGAATTCAAATAACATGTTTACAACTTACAAGGGGCATACCCCCACCATAAAACTACCCAAAAGGACAAAAATACTAGAGTGTGTACAAAGTTGACCGACTTATACTAGAGAGCAATACAACTTACGGTTTTAGAAACCCAAAGAAAATCAACACCCTCAAAAGAGCTTTAAGTTACATTTTAGAAGAATAAGTATGTGATAAACCAAATTTTGTTGGGAAATATTAAAATAAAAATTAAATAAAGAAATTTTTTATTAGATGATATGTTGTGTGATATTGTGTATAATAAATGTATTAATATTATATATTTATTATATGTGGAGGAGCAAATTATTAAAGGGAAATATGTAGTTAAATTTAATGATACAAAATTATTGTATGCATTAAATATGACAAATAAATGGGCATCGAGCAATTTATGGAAAGAGGGAATAAAATATATATTTATTAATCAATTAAATTGTTGGAAAACAATTTATGGAATGAAGAATGTAATTAAATTTAGTTGTACAAAATAAAATGTACAAATTAGATGATGAAATTAAAATATTTAATGAACCAAATATTAGATGTAATGGTTCGTTACATAAAAAGTGTTAACTTAATTATGGATTAATTTCGTAATGATCAGTGGGATGATTTGTACATGATAATAAATATATAAACATTCAATTTTGGGTAATATTGGACAACATGTAATAGAAATGTAATAGTAATACATAAAATAAACTATATATTATATATGTGGTGGGAATGTATTATATATATAATGTAAAGTAATTATATATATATATATATATATATATATATATATATATATATATATATATATGTTATGCTGGATAGCAGAATAATACATATGTATGATATAATATAGGCATTATGCAATTAGTATTAGCCAAGGCTAAGAGCTAAAGTGGAGAATGATGAGTCATTGGTGTAAAGCATGAGGTGGAGAGAAATTAGGAGAATTAAGAGACACTAAGCCAAGCACCCTCAATTTCCTATGTCTGATAATTAAAAGGATGGCCAGGAAAAACATAAACCACTTCACCAATACTACCAAGACACCAAAAAATAAAAATAAAAAATAAAATTCACTAAATTCTCAGAAACTTGGAATAGCAAACGAAATTGGACATAATACTGTCAAGAGAAGACTTCAAAAATAACTTGGAGTAGCAATTGAGCAAGAATCAAACCAATTAAGAGGTAAGTCATATGTTATGAGTATGAATATAGAAAGTTAGTTGAATACTGTCTTACATGGTCATGTTTGTTATGCTTGGTTGGGAAATTGTGTGTGGTAAAGGGATTATTATATGATGGTTGGGTAAAACCGTATAATTTGATGGATCCAAAACCTAAGATAGCTTCGTATATCCTAGATAAGGATAACTTAAGCACCTCGTGGCATTAAACCAAACTGGAACGCGTTTTAATAAGAAATGAGAAATATGAAAAGTTAGTGTTGGGCTACTTTTGGTTAACTTTTTCGGCTAGTAATACTTTCTGGAAAATTATAATTTTATGGGATCTTATAGTGTGCAATCCCAGCTAGCCATAGACTTCGGAACGGACTAATTCCAAAATCGTATGACTGAATTAAGACGTTCCAAAGTGGGTACGTCGAAACTGGCCAAATCTGGAAAACAGAGTCGAAGCAGTCCCTTTGCACGAATTTTTTGGAATTTTGTGTTTTGAATTTGGAAATGGTCAAAGAATGAAAGTTGTAGCCTCGGAAGTAAGCTTCACGTGGGCTCAAGAATTGCTCAAAAATGTTTTGAAACGAATTAGTTATGACTGTTTTAGCGAGAGAGAGTAAAGCTGGGGAAAAAATTGAAAAATGCTATGAAAGTCAATTTTTGGCACGCTGTTTAGACTACCTAACAAACCCGAAATGAGAGGTTAGTATTTCTTAAAAATACTCTTGTATGCCATGAAAAACATACTAAAAACCCTTACGATTGGATAAGTAGATTGCAAGCTATTAAGCCGCGAAGTGGGTGTCAAAGGTGAGGGGCTGCTGCCTTGTGGCAGTAGCAGATAACAGCAGCCATGGGCTGTTCAACGTGCGATTTTCCTGCAACGCTTCTTGGGTGATTTTGTGGCTGTTTAATATGTAACAAAACACCGATAGAGATGTATAGATATTATATAATGTTTATATATCGCGAAAACTCAATTTAAATGTAAAGAAAGCGATAGAAATGTAATGTACCCGTAAGTTTTCATAACTATGCGAGCGTAATTCGGGAAATGATATGTAAAACGTATATGTAGCATAATGAAATGCGCAAACCCGTTTGAAATTATATTGAACCTAGGAATGTAAAAACGAAGGGTTTCCGGGTTTCCGGAGTTCGAAACAAAGATTTTGAACACGGAATTACGTAATGACATATGTATGAATTTAGAGCATATGCGAAGTAAGAATGTAAATTATTCGCGAAAATAAATGCGAAGCTAAGTTACTAACGAAATAAAGAATTCATATACATGATAATAGTGTGGGTTAACACATGAATTATCGCAAAAGCATAAAAGTTGTGTAAATTAAAGAAATGATGATATGAACTATATTTACGCAATAAAAGCTATTCCTAAACCCCTATGGTCCGGGGTTTATAAATAGTGGCAAGAAATATTTCAAAAAGAGGATATAAATGGTTTATATTTTGATACGTAAAGTATTTACATACTAAATCCATGAGAGAACCTTTTTGGGCATAAAAAGGTTATAACGAACAAAAATTTCTAAATAAACATGGAATGGTTTTAAGACAAGAACAAAATATTATAGTTAATGTAAATAAAATTAGTTTACATTGAGTATGTGAATTTAGTATGTGAAACTAATATGGTAATGTATGTATCCTCAATTTGTGTAGGATCATCACAGAGCAGATAAGTTATAAACATTAAACAGCATCCAAGGCAAGTTTTTCAGTTCTGTTATGTTTATGGATTGAATGTGGTTATGTGCTAAATGACATATCATGCTCAATGAATTGTTAAAGTCAAAATATGACTAAGTTAATTGGGTATGGAAATCAGATTATATGTTATATGTGATAACACATGTTGTATGATGTAACACGATAATTGAAAATGTATAATGCAAGAATATATGCATTGCATAGAATTATTGATGCATGTAGGATATGCATAACAAAGAAAGTATGTTGCATGTGGTGAATATAGAGTTGTGTGCTATGTGAAGCTTGATAGACTGTTATTTGCTGGGCTGTCGAGCTCAATCTTGCAAACACACTTTTTGCAGGTTAATAACGTTATGCAATATTATTTTCTATGCGGATGATGAAGGATGAATGATGTACAAAATTAATACATTTTCTTGAATTAGAAATTGTATGAAGTTATTATTAATGGTTTTGTTATAGGTAGTTGGCAGTTACGTATATGTTAAAATATTCAATAGAGAATATTTATTTTGGATGTATTGTAATGAATACTTTATAAAAATAAAGTGATATAGTGACATTACTATATAAGAAAGATATTAAGTATTGAGACTTGAAGCTCATAATACATTTACTCAAATTAAGTAAATCATAAAATGAATATAATTTTTGTATAAAGAAGAATCGTAAAGGTTGCGATTCAGAGAACAATGAATGACAGTGGAAAAAAAATGTATTCCGCACTTTTAGCTATTTTAATATTAAATAATATTTTAAAGCTATAACAAGGTAGTATTAACGTACAAGACCGGGAAGGGAAATGGTCCCCATTTTGGGGGCGTTACAAAGTGCATCGATCCATGAAATTAACAGATTAGAACTTGGTATATATTTCGTATATATTCAACGCATTAATACGAATCCCTGAAAAAACATGCTAGCCTATTGCGTTTTTCAGCAGCAAGTTGCGGTCTAACAACTCCCTAACTCCTAACCTAGGTTGGGACGAAATGTCGGGTTCCAAACCTCTCTAATAAGGTCCTGCACATGACTCAAGGTCTAACATACTGTTCTAGAGAGGAAAAGTCTTATTCCTATTCATTTAGGGTTTCGTGTAAATAAATGTCTCTCTAAATAGTTTATATTAAGGGTGATGATCATGTTGTGTTAAATGAATCTGTGTCGTGTCGAAACTTGTATATACACATGTTTATAACACATAAATCACGCATGTTTGTGTTATCGTGCCAAAAATTACCGCCCCTAATTTACATAACAAATAAAAGATTAAAAATTGATGCTCATTTATGAATAGTGTTTGTGCTATAGTATTAAAAATTGGGTTGGTTAGCGGCCGCACGACCACTCTCACAAATTATGATGTAGGCTCCACCACTTAGGTAGACCTAACTTAGGTGAGGGGTAGACCTAACTTAGGTGAGCACCCTTCCAAAGTGCAATGGAGGTTACTAACCTAGGCCATGAGTCTTCTTAATCGCCCATTGTCCACATCTAAGTAAGTATGTTTAAATGCAGCCTCTGTGTCCTTATTTATACTCTTATGATACAATCTATTTTTTCCATAATCGATATATGTCGCAAGAATTATGAACCATTCAGCTTACCTAACAAACATTGCCTAATAATCATTCATAGGGGGTATATATATACACATTGTTTTCACGTGTTTTCATTTTAGTATGTATTATTAGTATGTCTTTCATAGGGGGTATATATATAAACATTGCCTAATAAGAATTATTAGTATGTATATAAGATTACCACTTGTTTTCATTTTGGGTACTTGTCTTCATACAAGTCATATTCTGATAAATGGTGAGAACGAAACTAAACTTAGGGAACTAGGAATTGTAAGACCTTTACCCATTTTTAGAGGGAGGTCATTCCAAAAATTCTCAATGGCCAAGGCATTCACCAAGGCCAAGAGGGGGTTTGGAAATAGTTTTCAACCAGCAATTGACGCGCCTCGATTAGTACCTCACTAGCTGCGTCATTGCCCCAAGCGCAAAGATATCTTATTTCTTTGCCGATTGCCTATTTTAAACTTCAATTTCTGACATATGCTTTGACTAATAATCGATGTGGGACGTAAGCGCAAAAAAGGTTTTGATGTCTGTAGCTTCATCATTCCAATATCAATATTCTAAGAGCAAGGCTACTCAAGTTCATATGACTATTTTTGTATTGCATATTCATCTTATGACTAATTTCTGGAGGTATTAAAAGGTCCTCATATGTATAAATAAAACTACTTAAAATACTCTTCTATCACATAGACCTCAAAAAAGATTATGTGACGCCCCCAAAATTAGGTATACATCACCCATCTTGAGTCGTCAGATACATGGTACAGAATTCAAATACAACTTACTAATACCACTGTCGTGTATAATACGACAAAATACAACTGTGAGTTTGAATACAATAACTATCCACTAGAGATCATCCAAACTCAAAAGGAGTCCTCAATACAATTATTGTCACACTATTTAACAGAATAGTGAGGACTACTAATACTATTCTCTGGTCCATCACTCCGTTCCCCGACTCGTCCCAGCTATATTCTCATTTCCTGAAGAGAACAGTGAAAGAAAGGGTGAGCTCAACTAGCCCAGTAAGAAATATTATGACTAAGATAATGCAGAATAAATTATCATTAGCCTTCAACAGTGTTAAACTGATAAAATACAATAAATATCAAGTTTAACTGCAGCGGAACCAGCAATCCATTAAAAGAGTCAAGTAGAAAATAAAAACTACTGTCTTTTATGATTTAAAAGGTTTTTCATCATCGTTATGGCTGAGACTCAGCTTAATAAATATTCCACATCATCGAATCACCCCCGCACTACGGCCAAGGATATTCTTTAGTATCACGACCACAATTATTCATGCACTACGGCCAAGAATATTTGTGTATTCATTAGTGGTCATGATCATGCCAACAACTGTCCATCAATGCACTACGGCCAATGAGAACTTTTAATTTTTACATCATTTGTAATATTACGGTCATGATTACACCGAATAATCCCTGGTCATAATCATACCAAGTCCATCTATGCACTACAGGCCACAGATGACTTTCAACAAAATATAAACATGAGGATGATGACAATGATATAATCATTCAATAAAACAAGTTCAAGAATTATTTTATCCAGAAATTATTAACGTCCAAATTGTCAACACGATACTGTTTTGTGGTGTAAAATTCAAGAATGATCAGAAGAATATTTTCATGAAAGGATACTGGATGAAGCGCAAATATCAAGGATATTCTACTAATTTCATGGGGTATAGAAGTTAAAGTTTTAACCAACTGAGTATAATAAAGAATGAAATAACAAAAGAAATCACCATGCATGCGATAGACCGCACAGACAGGTTATTCTAACAGAATAATAAATAACGGAACCAGGTCAGGTGAAATTCACACCGACAGGATGTTCCAACAGAATAATAAATAAAGACGGAACCAGATCCGGTGTAAAACACACAGATAGGATATTCCAACAGAATAATAATAAAGACGGAACCAGATCCGGTGTAAAACACACAGATAGGATATTCCAACAGAATAATAAATAATGGAACCAGGTTCGGTGTAAAACACACAGACAGGATATTCCAACAGAATAATAGAAGAATGTCACCAAGTATAGGGTAAACCGCGTATACAGGTTATTCCGATAGAATAATAAGAAATGGAATAACATAAGGATTTCACCAAGTATAGGGTACACCGCGTATACAGGTCATGTATAGGGTATGCCACTTTTACAGGTTATTCCAACAGAATAACAACGAATGGAATAACATAAGTTCTCTTCAAGAAGAAAGAGTAACACCCCTTACCGTATTAGGAAATTGAATACTGCAATAGTGTAGTAACCAAATACTCTTCTTCTTTATCTATTACTCTCTCTATACTTTCTCTCTCTATAGCTTGAACGAATTCGTAAAAAATAATGAAGCCCTAGGCCTCTATTTATAGAAGATTTCTAGCTTAGCACTTGCCATGTGAAAAGGCAAGTGGCTTGACGACTGGTGATGTGAAAAGAAAAGTGGTTTGACGCCTGTAATGTGAAACGACAAGTGGTTCGACGCCTGTAATATGAAACGGCAAGTGGTTTGACGTCTGGTAAAGGTAATTACTATTTACGAAGGTAATTACTATTGACGAAGGTAATTACTATTTACGAAGGTAATTACTATTGACGAAGGTAATTACTATTTATGAAAATAATTACTATTTACGAAAATAATTACTATTTACGAAGGTAATTACTATTTACGAAGGTAATTACTATTTATGAAAGAGACTCTTAGATGATGACATATGCCCCCCCATAAATAATTAAACTTACCACAAACGTCTAATAATAGACTCTTTATATACATCAAGGATTGAATAAAAATTACCAGAAATCATTTTATCAACACATATTTAATCTTTCAACAATTATTAATCATTTATAACTTGTCGTCTCAATTATTGTTTAGATAATATAATATATTATACAGATGATACTGTGACAATAATTGAATCAATAATATAAGAGATATGATGCAGCAATTAATGTAGCAATAATTGAGTATAGCTGAGTGACTTCTCACGTAAGCATCAATAATTAATACCGTGTGCTACTATGCAACAACGCGTATTACTGTACTTTTACTACCGAGTAGTTCAACAGTTTTAACGGTAACACCTCCGCCGTTATTTTATAGAAAGATAATTTTGTCGTTTTCTAACTACAACAATACTTCCGTTGTGGGGTCCACCAATGATTGTGCCGTCGTACGAATATTCCCCGACAAAAAGAATATTCCCCGACCAAACGAATATTTTATAACAACTTGCGTACTTTGCAAAATTTATAAATATTACCCACAACTATATATTTTATCAAATTTATTCCATAATATTCAAAAATAATAATTATGAAAATTCATCTTTATTTATAAAAACTGGGGTCTTACAACCTCCCCTTCTTATGAAATTTCGCCCTCGAAATTAGGGTACGTACCTGGTATGTCAAAGAGGTAAGGATACCTTGACTTCATTTCAGATTCTAACTCCCAAGTCATTTCCTCAACATCGTGGTTTCTCCACAAAACTTTAACTTGAGGTATAACCTTGGAGCGTAGAATATGTTCCTTCTTATCCAAGATTTGAACAGGAATCTCTTCATACGTCAAATCTTCCGCTATTTCGTCTGGTTCCAACTCAATAATGTGGTTCGGGTCTTTCACATATTTACGTAACATGGATATGTGAAAAACGTTATGAACACGAGACATACTTGGCGGTAAAGCGAGTCTATAGGCTACCGTTCCTATTCGATCGAGGATTAAAAATGGACCGATAAATCGAGGATTGAGTTTTCCTCTCTTTCCAAATCTTGTAACTCCTTTCCATGGAGTAACACGTAACAACACATGATCTCCTATATTGAATTCCACGTCCTTTCGATGAAGATCAACATAACTCTTTTGTCGACTTTGTGAGGTTTTTATACGTTGTCGGATCGTTTGAATCTTTTCCGTAGTCATACGTACCAACTCCGGTCCCAACAACGTTGCTTCACCCACCTCATCCCAGCATACTGGAGAACGACACTTTCTTCCATACAACGCTTCGAATGGAGCCATGCCAATACTTGCTTGATAACTGTTGTTGTAGGAAAACTCCACCAATGGTAAGAACTTGTCCCAACTTCCCTTGAAATCAAGGACACAGAGTCTTAATAGATCTTCAAGAGTTTGAATAGTTCTCTCCGACTGTCCGTCCGTCTGAGGATGATATGCCGAGCTAAATCGTAAGTCTGTACCCATAGCTTTTTGCAAACTAACCCAAAATCGTGAAGTAAATCTTGGGTCTCGATCAGAAACTATGGATACCGGCATACCATGCAGTCTTACAATCTCGTTTATGTACATACGAGCAAGACGTTCAAGTGTATAAGTTTCTCGTATCGGTAAGAAATGAGCAGACTTGGTCAATCTATCAACAATGACCCAAATCGCATCTATGCCTTGAGAAACCTTAGGAAGACCGATAACGAAATCCATGGTAATGTGCTCCCACTTCCATTCTGGAATTTCAAGTGGTTGCAATGGACCTTTTGGTACTTGATGCTCCGCTTTAACTCGTTGACAAGTTAGACACCTTGAGATAAACAACGCTATCTCTCTCTTCATATTGCTCCACCAAAATGTATGACGAATATCATGATACATTTTGGTACTCCCAGGATGGATTGCAAACAATGTATTGTGCGCCTCCATCATGATTTTATACTTTAAATCAGGGTCGTTAGGAACACAAAGTCTGGAGTTGACTCGAAGTATTCCTTCTTCATCGATTCTTGCTTCCGGCATAGCACCCTCTTGCACTTTCTTCCTCATACGCATCAGCTCCAGGTCCGTAGCTTGAGCGGCTTTAACTTTATCGATTAAAGTTGGTTCTACTCGTATATTCGCCATCGTCACATGCGTCCCTGGAGTCTTTAACTCTATCTCCATCCTTTGCAAGTCACACAAAATGGGCCCTTGCGTTGACAATATCGCACTCGTACTTGCATGTGATCTTCTACTCAATGCGTCAGCTACCACGTTTGCTTTTCCAGGATGGTATTGGATGGTATGATCATAATCTTTCAACAGTTCAAGCCAACGTCGTTGTCGCATGTTGAGTTCCTTTTGAGTGAAGAAATATTTGAGGCTTTTATGATCCGTAAAGATCTCCACTTTCTCCCCATACAAGTAATGCCTCCAAATTTTAAGTGCAAAAACAACAGCTGCTAACTCTAGATCATGAGTAGGATAATTCTTCTCATATTCTTTGAGTTGTCGCGAGGCATAGGCTATGACTTTTCCATGTTGCATGAGAACGCATCCCAGCCCTTTGCCCGAAGCATCACTGTAGATGACAAATCCCTCCGAGCCAGATGGTATTGTTAGAACAGGTGCTGAAATGAGTCTCCTCTTGAGTTCTTGAAAACTCTTCTCACATTCTTCGTTCCAACCGAACTTTGTATCTTTCCGAGTCAGCTGAGTCAATGGAGTAGCGATTCGAGAAAATCCTTCCACGAATCTCCGATAATAACCAGCTAAACCGAGAAAGCTACGTACTTCGGTCACTGATTTAGGTTGCTCCCAGCTTTGAATAGCTTCAATCTTTGCTGGGTCAACAGATATTCCATGACTTGATACCACGTGCCCAAGGAATACTACTTCCTCAAGCCAGAACTCGCATTTCTTCAACTTGGCATAAAGCTTATATTCACGAAGCTTTTGGAGTGTCAGCCTCAAGTGTTGCTCATGGTCTTCACGGCTTTTGGAATAAATAAGGATGTCATCAATAAAGACGACCACAAAGTGATCCAAATATTCCTTGAATACTCGGTTCATCATATCCATGAAGGCAGCAGGAGCATTAGTCAATCCAAAGGACATGACTAGGAATTCATAATGCCCGTACCGAGTTCTGAAAGCCGTCTTTGGAATGTCATCGGTTCTAATCTTCAATTGGTGATACCCGGAACGAAGATCGATCTTTGAAAAGAATTTGGCTCCTTGCAACTGGTCAAACAAGTCATCAATACGTGGCAATGGATACCTATTTTTGATGGTGACATGATTTAACTCCCGATAATCAATACAAAGTCGCATACTCCCATCTTTCTTCTTCACGAATAGAACAGGAGCACCCCAAGGAGAAGTACTAGGACGAATAAAGCCAATGTCTAACAATTCCTGCAGTTGGGTTTTTAACTCCTGAAGTTCAATAGGAGCCATTCGATATGGGGCTTTAGAAATGGGTTTTGTACCGGGTTCAAGGTCGATACAAAATTCAATCTCACGCTCTGGGGGTAGGCCAGGAAGTTCTTCGGGGAATACGTCAGGAAATTCATTAACAATAGAAATATCGTTCAAAACTGACGTATTTTTGTTTAAATCTGTGACATGAGCTAAGAAAGCTTGACATCCGTTTTTCAATAAACGAATAGCTTTATGGCTTGAGATGACCGTGATTGATTTTAATGGTTTGATCGCTTGAATTCGTATAATAGGTTGATTAGGAATATGAAAGCTAACAACCTTATGGAAACAATCAATTTTTGCATGATGAGTAGTTAACCAATCAATCCCTAGAATCACGTCAAATGCAAGTATTTTCAATGAAATAAGATCTATAGGTAATGTGAGGATACCGATTTGAACCAAACAAGACTTATAAACAGTGGATGTAATGAAGGTTTCTCCCAACGGAGTTTCCACAGATAAGTCAAAGTCTAATTTCTCCGGAGTCAAATTTAATCGATGAGCGCAAGTAGGAGAAATAAAAGAATGGGTAGAACCGGTATCAAATAAAGTATAGACTTCGTTAGAGTTTATGATAAGCTTACCCGTGATGACCTCATTCGGGTTCCTTGATTTTTGGGAGGTCACAACAAACGCTCTCCCTTGCACTACCGGCTTTGACCTTTCTGGGACGGCCTTTGGTGCCTCCATCCTAGCTGAATTTGTCTTTGGTAAACGACAAAATCGGGCTAAGTGACCTTCTCTTCCACAATTATAACATGCTTTGGACGGCATCGCGTAATTTGGACTGATGTGTCCCTCCCCTCCGCATTTGAAGCATATGATAGGTGGTCTTTCTCCTTCCTTAACAACGGGTGCTGGTGCTGGTGCTGACGTCTTTCCATCATTGTTGAATCTCCTCTTCTTGAAATGTCCATTCTTATTGTTTTGGCCCTGATTACCACCGAAGTGGTAACCATTTCTGGCCTGCTGATTCCCTCCACGCTTGTTGTCACCGCTTCGATGACCACTCTCGCTGGTATTATAATTTTGCCGGCCGCTCTCTTTTAGTTGAGTTGACTCGTTATCGCGCTCCACTAACTGAGCCCTATTGACAACATCTGAATACAAACACAGTTTATGAGAAATAAGATGTTGACGTATCTCCGGCTTCAAACCTCTTAAAAACATTCGCGCCATTCTCTCTTCATTATCCACCAAGTGGGACGCAAACCGTGATAACTCCGCAAATTTTGCCTCGTATTGCGACACGGTCATATTATTTTGTTCCAACTTAATAAACTCCACCTCCTTCATGTGGCGAATACTTTCGGGAAAGTATTTGTCGTTGAACAGCTCCTGGAACTTCTCCCAAGATATCTTTAGTACAGCAGGTTGAGTACGTTTTACCGATTCCCACCAATAATCTGCCTCTCCGCGCAACATAAAGGCGGCAAAGGGAACCTTTTGCTCCTCGGAGCATCCCAAGACATCAAATATCTTGGTCATTTGCTTTATCCATGTTTCCGCCATAAGTGGTTTTGGCTCTCCCTTAAACTCCGGTGGTCCCAGCTCCTTGAACTGTTTAGCGGTGACCGCCCGAGAGTTTCCCGTGTTTCCATCTACGTTTTGGACAGGAGTTGCTCTTGCCTGCTGTTGCATGAATTGCATAAAACCTCTGAACATTTGATCATTCGTCATTTGGTCAGTGTTGTTGTTTGCATGAGGATTTTCGCCTTCCTGATGTATATTATCTTGATTATTGATATGTGGTGAATCAACGATCGCCTGTGCTCCATTGCCAATCTCAACATTCTCAGATGTCATTTTCAGATACTGCCACAAAACAAAAGGTTAATTGACATGTAACATATTATCCCTATATTCTGACCGACCAATAAAATAGCACATAAACTTAGGTAGGTCATACTAGCGAAGGAATTCCCCGTCTCTCCCCTCCTAGTACTATTCTCACATCTTAGCCAGGGATCATATCCCTAAGCTCTGATACCAACTGTGACGCCCCCAAAATTAGGTATACATCACCCATCTTGAGTCGTCAGATACATGGTACAGAATTCAAATACAACTTACTAATACCACTGTCGTGTATAATACGACAAAATACAACTGTGAGTTTGAATACAATAACTATCCACTAGAGAAAATACAAACTCAAAAGGAGTCCTCAATACAATTATTGTCACACTATTTAACAGAATAGTGAGGACTACTAATACTATTCTCTGGTCCATCACTCCGTTCCCCGACTCGTCCCAGCTATATTCTCATTTCCTGAAGAGAACAGTGAAAGAAAGGGTGAGCTCAACTAGCCCAGTAAGAAATATTATGACTAAGATAATGCAGAATAAATTATCATTAGCCTTCAACAGTGTTAAACTGATAAAATACAATAAATATCAAGTTTAACTGCAGCGGAACCAGCAATCCATTAAAAGAGTCAAGTAGAAAATAAAAACTACTGTCTTTTATGATTTAAAAGGTTTTTCATCATCGTTATGGCTGAGACTCAGCTTAATAAATATTCCACATCATCGAATCACCCCCGCACTACGGCCAAGGATATTCTTTAGTATCACGACCACAATTATTCATGCACTACGGCCAAGAATATTTGTGTATTCATTAGTGGTCATGATCATGCCAACAACTGTCCATCAATGCACTACGGCCAATGAGAACTTTTAATTTTTACATCATTTGTAATATTACGGTCATGATTACACCGAATAATCCCTGGTCATAATCATACCAAGTCCATCTATGCACTACAGGCCACAGATGACTTTCAACAAAATATAAACATGAGGATGATGACAATGATATAATCATTCAATAAAACAAGTTCAAGAATTATTTTATCCAGAAATTATTAACGTCCAAATTGTCAACACGATACTGTTTTGTGGTGTAAAATTCAAGAATGATCAGAAGAATATTTTCATGAAAGGATACTGGATGAAGCGCAAATATCAAGGATATTCTACTAATTTCATGGGGTATAGAAGTTAAAGTTTTAACCAACTGAGTATAATAAAGAATGAAATAACAAAAGAAATCACCATGCATGCGATAGACCGCACAGACATGTTATTCTAACAGAATAATAAATAACGGAACCAGGTCAGGTGAAATTCACACCGACAGGATGTTCCAACAGAATAATAAATAAAGACGGAACCAGATCCGGTGTAAAACACACAGATAGGATATTCCAACAGAATAATAATAAAGACGGAACCAGATCCGGTGTAAAACACACAGATAGGATATTCCAACAGAATAATAAATAATGGAACCAGGTCCGGTGTAAAACACACAGACAGGATATTCCAACAGAATAATAGAAGAATGTCACCAAGTATAGGGTAAATCGCGTATACAGGTTATTCCGATAGAATAATAAGAAATGGAATAACATAAGGATTTCACCAAGTATAGGGTACACCGCGTATACAGGTCATGTATAGGGTATGCCACTTTTACAGGTTATTCCAACAGAATAACAACGAATGGAATAACATAAGTTCTCTTCAAGAAGAAAGAGTAACACCCCTTACCGTATTAGGAAATTGAATACTGCAATAGTGTAGTAACCAAATACTCTTCTTCTTTATCTATTACTCTCTCTATACTTTCTCTCTCTATAGCTTGAACGAATTCGTGAAAAATAATGAAGCCCTAGGCCTCTATTTATAGAAGATTTCTAGCTTAGCACTTGCCATGTGAAAAGGCAAGTGGCTTGACGACTGGTGATGTGAAAAGAAAAGTGGTTTGACGCCTGTAATGTGAAACGGCAAGTGGTTCGACGCCTGTAATATGAAACGGCAAGTGGTTTGACGTCTGGTAAAGGTAATTACTATTTACGAAGGTAATTACTATTGACGAAGGTAATTACTATTTACGAAGGTAATTACTATTGACGAAGGTAATTACTATTTATGAAAATAATTACTATTTACGAAAATAATTACTATTTACGAAGGTAATTACTATTTACGAAGGTAATTACTATTTATGAAAGAGACTCTTAGATGATGACATATGGCCCCCCCATAAATAATTAAACTTACCACAAACGTCTAATAATAGACTCTTTATATACATCAAGGATTGAATAAAAATTACCAGAAATCATTTTATCAACACATATTTAATCTTTCAACAATTATTAATCATTTATAACTTGTCGTCTCAATTATTGTTTAGATAATATAATATATTATACAGATGATACTGTGACAATAATTGAATCAATAATATAAGAGATATGATGCAGCAATTAATGTAGCAATAATTGAGTATAGCTGAGTGACTTCTCACGTAAGCATCAATAATTAATACCGTGTGCTACTATGCAACAACGCGTATTACTGTACTTTTACTACCGAGTAGTTCAACAGTTTTAACGGTAACACCTCCGCCGTTATTTTATAGAAAGATAATTTTGTCGTTTTCTAACTACAACAATACTTCCGTTGTGGGGTCCACCAATGATTGTGCCGTCGTACGAATATTCCCCGACAAAAAGAATATTCCCCGACCAAACGAATATTTTATAACAACTTGCGTACTTTGCAAAATTTATAAATATTACCCACAACTATATATTTTATCAAATTTATTCCATAATATTCAAAAATAATAATTATGAAAATTCATCTTTATTTATAAAAACTGGGGTCTTACAACCTCCCCTTCTTATGAAATTTCGCCCTCGAAATTAGGGTACGTACCTGGTATGTCAAAGAGGTAAGGATACCTTGACTTCATTTCAGATTCTAACTCCCAAGTCATTTCCTCAACATCGTGGTTTCTCCACAAAACTTTAACTTGAGGTATAACCTTGGAGCGTAGAATATGTTCCTTCTTATCCAAGATTTGAACAGGAATCTCTTCATACGTCAAATCTTCCGCTATTTCGTCTGGTTCCAACTCAATAATGTGGTTCGGGTCTTTCACATATTTACGTAACATGGATATGTGAAAAACGTTATGAACACGAGACATACTTGGCGGTAAAGCGAGTCTATAGGCTACCGTTCCTATTCGATCGAGGATTAAAAATGGACCGATAAATCGAGGATTGAGTTTTCCTCTCTTTCCAAATCTTGTAACTCCTTTCCATGGAGTAACACGTAACAACACATGATCTCCTATATTGAATTCCACGTCCTTTCGATGAAGATCAACATAACTCTTTTGTCGACTTTGTGAGGTTTTTATACGTTGTCGGATCGTTTGAATCTTTTCCGTAGTCATACGTACCAACTCCGGTCCCAACAACGTTGCTTCACCCACCTCATCCCAGCATACTGGAGAACGACACTTTCTTCCATACAACGCTTCGAATGGAGCCATGCCAATACTTGCTTGATAACTGTTGTTGTAGGAAAACTCCACCAATGGTAAGAACTTGTCCCAACTTCCCTTGAAATCAAGGACACAGAGTCTTAATAGATCTTCAAGAGTTTGAATAGTTCTCTCCGACTGTCCGTCCGTCTGAGGATGATATGCCGAGCTAAATCGTAAGTCTGTACCCATAGCTTTTTGCAAACTAACCCAAAATCGTGAAGTAAATCTTGGGTCTCGATCAGAAACTATGGATACCGGCATACCATGCAGTCTTACAATCTCGTTTATGTACATACGAGCAAGACGTTCAAGTGTATAAGTTTCTCGTATCGGTAAGAAATGAGCAGACTTGGTCAATCTATCAACAATGACCCAAATCGCATCTATGCCTTGAGAAACCTTAGGAAGACCGATAACGAAATCCATGGTAATGTGCTCCCACTTCCATTCTGGAATTTCAAGTGGTTGCAATGGACCTTTTGGTACTTGATGCTCCGCTTTAACTCGTTGACAAGTTAGACACCTTGAGATAAACAACGCTATCTCTCTCTTCATATTGCTCCACCAAAATGTATGACGAATATCATGATACATTTTGGTACTCCCAGGATGGATTGCAAACAATGTATTGTGCGCCTCCATCATGATTTTATACTTTAAATCAGGGTCGTTAGGAACACAAAGTCTGGAGTTGACTCGAAGTATTCCTTCTTCATCGATTCTTGCTTCCGGCATAGCACCCTCTTGCACTTTCTTCCTCATACGCATCAGCTCCAGGTCCGTAGCTTGAGCGGCTTTAACTTTATCGATTAAAGTTGGTTCTACTCGTATATTCGCCATCGTCACATGCGTCCCTGGAGTCTTTAACTCTATCTCCATCCTTTGCAAGTCACACAAAATGGGCCCTTGCGTTGACAATATCGCACTCGTACTTGCATGTGATCTTCTACTCAATGCGTCAGCTACCACGTTTGCTTTTCCAGGATGGTATTGGATGGTATGATCATAATCTTTCAACAGTTCAAGCCAACGTCGTTGTCGCATGTTGAGTTCCTTTTGAGTGAAGAAATATTTGAGGCTTTTATGATCCGTAAAGATCTCCACTTTCTCCCCATACAAGTAATGCCTCCAAATTTTAAGTGCAAAAACAACAGCTGCTAACTCTAGATCATGAGTAGGATAATTCTTCTCATATTCTTTGAGTTGTCGCGAGGCATAGGCTATGACTTTTCCATGTTGCATGAGAACGCATCCCAGCCCTTTGCCCGAAGCATCACTGTAGATGACAAATCCCTCCGAGCCAGATGGTATTGTTAGAACAGGTGCTGAAATGAGTCTCCTCTTGAGTTCTTGAAAACTCTTCTCACATTCTTCGTTCCAACCGAACTTTGTATCTTTCCGAGTCAGCTGAGTCAATGGAGTAGCGATTCGAGAAAATCCTTCCACGAATCTCCGATAATAACCAGCTAAACCGAGAAAGCTACGTACTTCGGTCACTGATTTAGGTTGCTCCCAGCTTTGAATAGCTTCAATCTTTGCTGGGTCAACAGATATTCCATGACTTGATACCACGTGCCCAAGGAATACTACTTCCTCAAGCCAGAACTCGCATTTCTTCAACTTGGCATAAAGCTTATATTCACGAAGCTTTTGGAGTGTCAGCCTCAAGTGTTGCTCATGGTCTTCACGGCTTTTGGAATAAATAAGGATGTCATCAATAAAGACGACCACAAAGTGATCCAAATATTCCTTGAATACTCGGTTCATCATATCCATGAAGGCAGCAGGAGCATTAGTCAATCCAAAGGACATGACTAGGAATTCATAATGCCCGTACCGAGTTCTGAAAGCCGTCTTTGGAATGTCATCGGTTCTAATCTTCAATTGGTGATACCCGGAACGAAGATCGATCTTTGAAAAGAATTTGGCTCCTTGCAACTGGTCAAACAAGTCATCAATACGTGGCAATGGATACCTATTTTTGATGGTGACATGATTTAACTCCCGATAATCAATACAAAGTCGCATACTCCCATCTTTCTTCTTCACGAATAGAACAGGAGCACCCCAAGGAGAAGTACTAGGACGAATAAAGCCAATGTCTAACAATTCCTGCAGTTGGGTTTTTAACTCCTGAAGTTCAATAGGAGCCATTCGATATGGGGCTTTAGAAATGGGTTTTGTACCGGGTTCAAGGTCGATACAAAATTCAATCTCACGCTCTGGGGGTAGGCCAGGAAGTTCTTCGGGGAATACGTCAGGAAATTCATTAACAATAGAAATATCGTTCAAAACTGACGTATTTTTGTTTAAATCTGTGACATGAGCTAAGAAAGCTTGACATCCGTTTTTCAATAAACGAATAGCTTTATGGCTTGAGATGACCGTGATTGATTTTAATGGTTTGATCGCTTGAATTCGTATAATAGGTTGATTAGGAATATGAAAGCTAACAACCTTATGGAAACAATCAATTTTTGCATGATGAGTAGTTAACCAATCAATCCCTAGAATCACGTCAAATGCAAGTATTTTCAATGAAATAAGATCTATAGGTAATGTGAGGATACCGATTTGAACCAAACAAGACTTATAAACAGTGGATGTAATGAAGGTTTCTCCCAACGGAGTTTCCACAGATAAGTCAAAGTCTAATTTCTCCGGAGTCAAATTTAATCGATGAGCGCAAGTAGGAGAAATAAAAGAATGGGTAGAACCGGTATCAAATAAAGTATAGACTTCGTTAGAGTTTATGATAAGCTTACCCGTGATGACCTCATTCGGGTTCCTTGATTTTTGGGAGGTCACAACAAACGCTCTCCCTTGCACTACCGGCTTTGACCTTTCTGGGACGGCCTTTGGTGCCTCCATCCTAGCTGAATTTGTCTTTGGTAAACGACAAAATCGGGCTAAGTGACCTTCTCTTCCACAATTATAACATGCTTTGGACGGCATCGCGTAATTTGGACTGATGTGTCCCTCCCCTCCGCATTTGAAGCATATGATAGGTGGTCTTTCTCCTTCCTTAACAACGGGTGCTGGTGCTGGTGCTGACGTCTTTCCATCATTGTTGAATCTCCTCTTCTTGAAATGTCCATTCTTATTGTTTTGGCCCTGATTACCACCGAAGTGGTAACCATTTCTGGCCTGCTGATTCCCTCCACGCTTGTTGTCACCGCTTCGATGACCACTCTCGCTGGTATTATAATTTTGCCGGCCGCTCTCTTTTAGTTGAGTTGACTCGTTATCGCGCTCCACTAACTGAGCCCTATTGACAACATCTGAATACAAACACAGTTTATGAGAAATAAGATGTTGACGTATCTCCGGCTTCAAACCTCTTAAAAACATTCGCGCCATTCTCTCTTCATTATCCACCAAGTGGGACGCAAACCGTGATAACTCCGCAAATTTTGCCTCGTATTGCGACACGGTCATATTATTTTGTTCCAACTTAATAAACTCCACCTCCTTCATGTGGCGAATACTTTCGGGAAAGTATTTGTCGTTGAACAGCTCCTGGAACTTCTCCCAAGATATCTTTAGTACAGCAGGTTGAGTACGTTTTACCGATTCCCACCAATAATCTGCCTCTCCGCGCAACATAAAGGCGGCAAAGGGAACCTTTTGCTCCTCGGAGCATCCCAAGACATCAAATATCTTGGTCATTTGCTTTATCCATGTTTCCGCCATAAGTGGTTTTGGCTCTCCCTTAAACTCCGGTGGTCCCAGCTCCTTGAACTGTTTAGCGGTGACCGCCCGAGAGTTTCCCGTGTTTCCATCTACGTTTTGGACAGGAGTTGCTCTTGCCTGCTGTTGCATGAATTGCATAAAACCTCTGAACATTTGATCATTCGTCATTTGGTCAGTGTTGTTGTTTGCATGAGGATTTTCGCCTTCCTGATGTATATTATCTTGATTATTGATATGTGGTGAATCAACGATCGCCTGTGCTCCATTGCCAATCTCAACATTCTCAGATGTCATTTTCAGATACTGCCACAAAACAAAAGGTTAATTGACATGTAACATATTATCCCTATATTCTGACCGACCAATAAAATAGCACATAAACTTAGGTAGGTCATACTAGCGAAGGAATTCCCCGTCTCTCCCCTCCTAGTACTATTCTCACATCTTAGCCAGGGATCATATCCCTAAGCTCTGATACCAACTGTGACGCCCCCAAAATTAGGTATACATCACCCATCTTGAGTCGTCAGATACATGGTACAGAATTCAAATACAACTTACTAATACCACTGTCGTGTATAATACGACAAAATACAACTGTGAGTTTGAATACAATAACTATCCACTAGAGAAAATACAAACTCAAAAGGAGTCCTCAATACAATTATTGTCACACTATTTAACAGAATAGTGAGGACTACTAATACTATTCTCTGGTCCATCACTCCGTTCCCCGACTCGTCCCAGCTATATTCTCATTTCCTGAAGAGAACAGTGAAAGAAAGGGTGAGCTCAACTAGCCCAGTAAGAAATATTATGACTAAGATAATGCAGAATAAATTATCATTAGCCTTCAACAGTGTTAAACTGATAAAATACAATAAATATCAAGTTTAACTGCAGCGGAACCAGCAATCCATTAAAAGAGTCAAGTAGAAAATAAAAACTACTGTCTTTTATGATTTAAAAGGTTTTTCATCATCGTTATGGCTGAGACTCAGCTTAATAAATATTCCACATCATCGAATCACCCCCGCACTACGGCCAAGGATATTCTTTAGTATCACGACCACAATTATTCATGCACTACGGCCAAGAATATTTGTGTATTCATTAGTGGTCATGATCATGCCAACAACTGTCCATCAATGCACTACGGCCAATGAGAACTTTTAATTTTTACATCATTTGTAATATTACGGTCATGATTACACCGAATAATCCCTGGTCATAATCATACCAAGTCCATCTATGCACTACAGGCCACAGATGACTTTCAACAAAATATAAACATGAGGATGATGACAATGATATAATCATTCAATAAAACAAGTTCAAGAATTATTTTATCCAGAAATTATTAACGTCCAAATTGTCAACACGATACTGTTTTGTGGTGTAAAATTCAAGAATGATCAGAAGAATATTTTCATGAAAGGATACTGGATGAAGCGCAAATATCAAGGATATTCTACTAATTTCATGGGGTATAGAAGTTAAAGTTTTAACCAACTGAGTATAATAAAGAATGAAATAACAAAAGAAATCACCATGCATGCGATAGACCGCACAGACAGGTTATTCTAACAGAATAATAAATAACGGAAC
Source organism: Panax japonicus (assembly GCA_020205505.1). Classification (NCBI taxonomy): domain Eukaryota; kingdom Viridiplantae; phylum Streptophyta; class Magnoliopsida; order Apiales; family Araliaceae; genus Panax; species Panax japonicus. Next base: position 42,720,024 of record CM035111.1, read on the forward strand.
CAGGTCAGGTGAAATTCACACCGACAGGATGTTCCAACAGAATAATAAATAAAGACGGAACCAGATCCGGTGTAAAACACACAGATAGGATATTCCAACAGAATAATAATAAAGACGGAACCAGATCCGGTGTAAAACACACAGATAGGATATTCCAACAGAATAATAAATAATGGAACCAGGTCCGGTGTAAAACACACAGACAGGATATTCCAACAGAATAATAGAAGAATGTCACCAAGTATAGGGTAAATCGCGTATACAGGTTATTCCGATAGAATAATAAGAAATGGAATAACATAAGGATTTCACCAAGTATAGGGTACACCGCGTATACAGGTCATGTATAGGGTATGCCACTTTTACAGGTTATTCCAACAGAATAACAACGAATGGAATAACATAAGTTCTCTTCAAGAAGAAAGAGTAACACCCCTTACCGTATTAGGAAATTGAATACTGCAATAGTGTAGTAACCAAATACTCTTCTTCTTTATCTATTACTCTCTCTATACTTTCTCTCTCTATAGCTTGAACGAATTCGTGAAAAATAATGAAGCCCTAGGCCTCTATTTATAGAAGATTTCTAGCTTAGCACTTGCCATGTGAAAAGGCAAGTGGCTTGACGACTGGTGATGTGAAAAGAAAAGTGGTTTGACGCCTGTAATGTGAAACGGCAAGTGGTTCGACGCCTGTAATATGAAACGGCAAGTGGTTTGACGTCTGGTAAAGGTAATTACTATTTACGAAGGTAATTACTATTGACGAAGGTAATTACTATTTACGAAGGTAATTACTATTGACGAAGGTAATTACTATTTATGAAAATAATTACTATTTACGAAAATAATTACTATTTACGAAGGTAATTACTATTTACGAAGGTAATTACTATTTATGAAAGAGACTCTTAGATGATGACATATGGCCCCCCCATAAATAATTAAACTTACCACAAACGTCTAATAATAGACTCTTTATATACATCAAGGATTGAATAAAAATTACCAGAAATCATTTTATCAACACATATTTAATCTTTCAACAATTATTAATCATTTATAACTTGTCGTCTCAATTATTGTTTAGATAATATAATATATTATACAGATGATACTGTGACAATAATTGAATCAATAATATAAGAGATATGATGCAGCAATTACTGTAGCAATAATTGAGTATAGCTGAGTGACTTCTCACGTAAGCATTAATAATTAATACCGTGTGCTACTATGCAACAACGCGTATTACTGTACTTTTACTACCGAGTAGTTCAACAGTTTTAACGGTAACACCTCCGCCGTTATTTTATAGAAAGATAATTTTGTCGTTTTCTAACTACAACAATACTTCCGTTGTGGGGTCCACCAATGATTGTGCCGTCGTACGAATATTCCCCGACAAAAAGAATATTCCCCGACCAAACGAATATTTTATAACAACTTGCGTACTTTGCAAAATTTATAAATATTACCCACAACTATATATTTTATCAAATTTATTCCATAATATTCAAAAATAATAATTATGAAAATTCATCTTTATTTATAAAAACTGGGGTCTTACAGATTATCTCCGGATACTATCCCTTGCTAATGGTAAATATCATTACCATGTGATGCATGCATTATATAAAGCATTTAATTTTAAGTAATTTAGCAAAAGACCTAACTTATAAACACACAGAAATTTGAGCATTTCTGCTTGTTTTGAACCTGCCAAATAGAATAACTATATACCCAAAAATATTTGACTATAGATTTGGTGGGGTGTGCCAAGGCCATGGATGTACTGCAAATCCAATGCGACACTAAGAGCCCCAACAAAAAGCTATTGTGATGGACTCTCCCCCTCAAAACAAAAATTTAATATCGTGTGAGACAATGTCCCACATATTAGACATTAAACTAATAAGAACAGATACTACACTTGATCTTAGCCAAAAGGCCGAGAAAGGTATGCTTTTTCTTATGAAGTGCTTGTGCTTTTAAAGCTCACTGCCCGTGCCTGTCAAACTCAATTGCTCTAGGTGGGACTTCAACGCATAGGAGAAACAAGCAACACTTTGGGCATAAAAGATAATGGCTTATTGTACAAGTCGTAGCCTTCCCAATGTTTCTATATAGGTTTGATTATGAAGTTGATATACTTCAATTTCTGCTACTTGGAAAGCATTAACAAGAAATAGTAAATGCATAATTTATATGAACAATTTTTTCTAAAACATTTAAATAAAAGTAAATATATTCTCTTTCAAGTTGTCATACTTTTATCTATACATGTATCACATCAGATGAACCTGTCAATCTACGGAAAATTCATTGAATAGATTACATTGAAGTTCGATCACAAGCACCGCACAAATAATTTAATGTGGAACACAACTTACTCTAATAGTGAAAAAACAACATTTCAATACAAAAAATATAAAGTTCAAGCATGAATTTCTGTCCATCAGATCACGTAGATATATATGAAGTGTGAACTGACATTTTGGTCTGCTTAGATTATGTTTGTTGAAAATTAAATTTACCACAGAAAATCTAAATATTAGATTTTTTCTTTGTTTTGCATATGCCTACACCATATGAAAAATGCAATATTAATAGGGGCCAACAACTTCAAATCTTTATCAGAAACCTTAAATGATGATGATGATTAAGCCAGTTAGGTAATTAGAATGACAAAATAAGGTATGTTAACCATTTAGTGAGTTATATGAAGAATCCCATTTACTCACACTTAGCCTGATTTTTTCCTTCATATAAGTTGTGTTTCACCTTATTTCCCCTCCTTCCTTGTCCACTGTAGTGACCCAAAATTTTTAGATAAATAAAATAAGAATTTAATAAAATAAAGTTCTTATTTTATTACGTGTTATATTATACTGCACTTATTAATTATGTGCGGTGTAATATGTGGGTATGTATGTGTTGTGGTGTATATATTTAATTATATTTCCCACATGTTATTAAATTGTTAAAAGTAATTTTTAATGGGAAGGATATAAATTTTGGTGAATTCAAATAATTTATGGAAATAAATTATAACAAATTTATTTATTAAATAAATTATTTTTATTTAATAAATAGTTTCCATTTTTATGGAAAGAATTTATGGATATTTTATGGAATATTTGAAGAATATTATGCATATTTAATATACATAATTTGGAATGTGATATGTACCGAAGGAAATATAAATAAATTTAAGTAAATGTATATGGGTATTAAATGAATAATTTGGAATGCGATATGTACCGAAGGAAATATAAATAAATGTAAGTAAATGTATATGTGATATGTGATAACACATGTTGTATGATATAACACGATAATTGGAAATCTATAATGCAAGAATATATGCATTGCACAAAATTATTGATGCATGTAGGATATGCATAGCAAAGAAAGTATTGCATGTGGTGAATATAGAGTTGTGTGCTATGTGAAGCATGATAGACTGTTAAATTTGCTGGGTTGTCGAGCTCAATCTTACAAACACAAACTTTTTGCAGGTTAATGATGTTAAGCAATATTACTGACTACACGGATGATGAAGATTGAACGATGTGCAAAATGAATACATTTCCTTGAATTAGAAATGGTATAAATCTATGGTTGATAGTTTTGTTAAATGCAATTAGTAGTTATGTATAGTTTGAAATGTTGAATGGATAAAGAATGTTTATTCTGAAATGAGAATAAATATGATTCTGACATAAGTGAATCATTGATAGAAAAGATATTAAGTATTGAGACTTAAGTTTTTAATATGTTTACTCAGATTATACAAATTATATAATAAATATGATTTTTGTATAAAGAAGAATCATAAAGGTTGCGATTTAGGGAACGATGAATGACAAAAAAAAATTATTTCGCATTTTTAGCTATTTTAACATTAAATAATGTTTTAAAGATAGAACATGATAATTTTAATGCACAAGTTCGGGGAGAGAAATAGTCTCGATTTTGGGGACGTTACAGAATGGTATCAAAGCTAAGGTTTATAAATCTTAGGTAAGTGTACCCTAAACTATAACCGTAAGCAAGATAGATGAAAAGAAAGAAGATGTCAATTGTAAACTTGAATGAGGTATATATGATCTTAAAATGAATTTAGATAATTCATAAAGAATGCATTAAGATAATACGCAAAGATTCAAAAAAGAATCTTAGAAGATAAGAAGTAATGGATCACGGGACACTTGATTCTAATAATCATATAAACCAATATGATTGGGGAGAAGATAAGAAGATCGTAAAAATAAAACGATCATAGAATGAGAAAGAATCGTAATATAACACGATTATAAGATAAGATCACGACGTGATCTGATCAAGTCCTTGGTTATTGGTCTCATTTGGCCTTTAGGCTAGTGAGTCCCTGGTGAAGGTCTTTAAATCACATTATGTTGTTATCTTTGTTTTGCTTACCTAATGTCTGAATTGATGCCTGATGGCAACAGACATTACTGTTTCCATGGGGCTATACTAGCTTCAAATTAATCAAGAGTTATAATCTTTTGATCATTTACTGAGCTTTTGTATGTTGTATGTGATTAAATATTGGTAGTGGAACTACACTGAGATTGTTTGACTTAGAATCTTCACTGCTATAAAGTTCAATAACTCCTTCCCAGCTTAAGTGATGATAATTATCATGAGGATGAAATCGATTTCATTTTTGTGGGCAACCCAACAATACAAGTAGCTTTTTATATATTCAGCAACTAAATCATAATTTTTAGGTTTTGTGTGATTTGGATCATATAATGTTTGATTTTTTTTTCTTTTGTCTGTTTTCTGCCGATGCAGCGATTGGATAAAAAAGTGAGTAAGTTTTTGTACAAGGACCACTTACGAGGATAATGCCATTACAAATGCTGTTGAGATATATGACAGCTTGAGGTACAACAACTGTTTGGATATTACTGTTGAACGTATTAGTTTCTCCATGTAATTCATTCCAAGTTCAACTTTTTTGCAGCGGTGGAATCCATTTTATGGCATCGAATAATGATTGTGGTATAAGAGAATATGACATGGAGAAGTTTCAGATTATGAATCACTTCAGATTTCCAAGGCCAGTGATCAGTGTGCCGGCTAGACCTGACAAAAGAGGCCCAGGCCTGCGGGCCGCCCCGCCCGCCACGGGCCGGGCTTTGGGCTGCAGTTGTTTAGCCCAAGAAAGTACGGGACTTTTTGGTATTGTGTGGTATGAAGTACAGTATAAACTGACTAGATTTTTTCGAATCCTTAGTTGGTAGGAAATACATTTCTGGAACATGGCATGGTGGGAATAGCTTTCTTAAGCAATATAGCTAAAACTAGTAGATATATAATTAAAACTGATTGAGTTGTTTCCAAGTGTAGTGTCACAACATGTGCATTTTTAAGGAGACTACGCCATGCCATCACTTGATGAACGCCCATAAGGCGTTCATTTGGCTAAGTTAGTTGGATACTCTGGCCTGTACTCAGGACTCTATCAATAGTGTCGCATATCTGGCCCATACTTGGGTGACCATGCCTTTTTCTCACGTGCCTTGGTGGTACGACTCTAGAGCTACTTCACCAGATTACCACACTCGGCTATAAATCAAGTATAAATAAAGAACACACTCACCTTTAAATAAATAAGTATAAATAAAGAACAACTCTCTCTAAAAGGTTATCTTATTTTGGAGATCAAGTTCATCATGTTGGTTCCTCAAGACCCTAATTATCATTACTTGAACCCTTGGTGGTTCAAGTCTTCCAACATCTTGATCTTTCTCTATAGATGCCTCAATTATCTACCGAACCTCCAATACCCGTTGGAGGTCTATTTCCTCTTTTATCTAGTGATTGATGCCTTAGTTTGATCCGTAACCATCAGAACTAGCTAGCATTCTAAATTTGCTTATCAAAAAGAAGGAAAAAAGGCGTAGTGTCTAGCTAAATCATGTGTTTGAGCCTGATTGCATGTAGTCCATTGTAATTTTGGGTTTGCCCACCCCAAAAATGATAGTGGGATCCGATTTGTGATAGGTGGTCATGCTATTGGATGAGGGAGTGTAAAATCTTGCATTGATTTGGCAATGGGTCATTTTAGAGTAGGTAGGTTACTTGGATCTTGCTATGCAGATTGAAAATATTTCAGATTTCAAGTTTTATATTATGTGATAGTGTGTAGTTTTTATAACATAAAAATACATAACTTATTCAGCTGAAATAAACAAAACTCAGGGGCTGTTTGTCTAAAACTTAATGCATCTGAATGACTTATGGATTGAATCGATCAGTCATTTAGTTCGTTTGACTTAAATAAAAATGATCTTAATGGTTGAATCGGTATGCCCAACTAACTGATCGAATAAGCTACCATTTTTGATTTGAATCAACCCTAAGCCCACTTAATGAATTTTTTACACATGTTTTGCCCCTCTTTCACTCCAATTGATCCCGGTGGGTGCACGACCCAAAAAAAATCACCGACAGGAGTGAAACATGAAAGCATAGGCCAAACCCAATTGAGGGATTAACTGATTTCTCTCAATTCCTTCAGTATTTGATTGTTTCACTTGGATTTTGATTAATGGGGGATCGAAAAATAGGGAGAGACAACTAGGCAATTAAGGGGAAAATCAATTGTTGATTTTCTCTCTCTAGTTCGATTCAAACGATTCTATTCTTTAGGTTTCTCTCTCTAAAAATATAGCCTAAAAAGAGCAAGAAAGAGAAAAGTGGGCGGTGGAGGAGAAATAATAAAGTTCTTTGGAAATTTCTTCCCTGTGAAACAAAGGGGAAGATTTTATCCAACCTTATATATATATATATATATATATATATATATATTTATATTATAGTGTTGCTTTATTTTCTACTTGAGGTGTAGTCAACATTTTTTTATTGTTAGTAATTTTTTTTGTTTGATGTCCAAATAAGGATTTAATCTATAATTTTTTATAGTTATTTTTTAGTACGTTCATACTTATATACTTGTTCGACATACTTCAAAGGGGTAAAATAGTAAAAAAAAATTGTTGTTTAGATGATTCATACATATCAGTTATCAAACAACTTTTTCATTCAGTATTCAAAATTCTATTTCATTCAGATTGCATTTAAAACTGTTTCATTCAGTTTTATCAAACAACCTCTTAATTTCTCTGTTGTTTCTCTGGATAGTAACAAGTACGACTAGCGTTATGGAAGAAGTTTTCATCGACACACTTCGCCTTTTTGACTACTATATGCTTCTCATTGGGATATTATGAGAATTCTAAAGTGGTAACATTTTTTTTGTTTTCAGACGATCGCCTCGGTTGTAGGTCATCTAGACTACTCGTTCTCTTCTGCATGGCACCTGGATGGACGTACCTTTGCCACAGGGAATCAAGACAAGACCTGCCGAGTATGGGATTTAAGGAAGCTTTCATTGCCAGTAGCAGTTCTCAAGGGAAACATGGGTGTTGTCCGATCAGTCCGCTTCTCGTCTGATGGTCAGTTCTTGGTAGTAGCTGAACCTGAAAATTTGTCCATGTCTATAGTGCCAACGTAGACTACAAGAAACGGCAAGAGATTGATTTCTTTGGGGAGATTTCTGGCGTCTCGCTCAGCCCGGATGACGAGTCTCTTTTCATCGGCGTGTGGGACCGAATTTATTCAAGCTTGCTACAGTACAATAGGAAGCATACATATAAATATCTTGATTCATATATGTGATTCAGCTTAACCTTCCTATAAGCAAGTCTGTCAGCCTAGGGGATAAGGAATAAATCATTTTTGTCCGGAACTTTAACCGAACATGTATAGTAAAACATTCCTTTTATTTAAATAGAGGCCATCCCCTTTGTGTTAAATTTTGTATTCGTGTAGCAAGAGGAATTTCATGGATCTTGATTTTAGGCCATGGTCAGTCTATTTAGGTAGTTTATGAAAAAAGTTGCATTTTATATTAGAGAGCGTTGTATTTTAGATAAAATGCTATATAAAATGCTATTTTTTTCCTATAAACTAGTTTAATGGATTATTCATTTTGAACGGTCTTCGAATCAGAGATAATTTTGAACTGTCTCAAATGATGATGCAGAATCACATTGTTTGTATATCTAGCAAGAAGCAAGAATCAAGAAACAAGGGTAACATATGTTGTCACTCAAAATTCTAGTGTATGAAACAATTATTAGTACTTTCTTTGGCACCAAAATATAAGAGTCTTTGTATGTTGCTCTTATATTTTAAACTGAGAGTGTTACCTAGAAGATTCTTGAGCATAGACTTCTAGTTGAAGTTTCATGTAAATATATTTTTTTATTACTATTATTTTCAACTTTAATATGTGATTATTATTTTACAAAAAAAATTAAAAATAAGTACATTCCTTCATTTTAATTGAAATATAGTTTATTACTTCGATTTTGAGTCGGGAGATGCGAATAAAGATGACATTCAGAATTATTTTATATTGGAATTATTTTATATCTAAGGTATAATATTAAAATAATTTCATAAATTAAATTCAAAATAGATAACCTTGTGACTTACTTATTCACCTATATTTTTTAGTATTTTTTTAAAAAAGAAAAAATAGCATTATATACATTAGCACTCGGTGACACGTGTTGCGCGAAATGAAAAAAAAAACAATTACTTCCCGAAATAAGTTAAAAACAGTATTGCTACTGTGACGCCCCCAAAATTAGGTATACATCACCCATCTTGAGTCGCTAGATACATGGTACATAATTCAAATACAACTTAATAATACAAATGTCGTATACAATACGACAAAACATAAACTGTGAGTTTGAATACAAATATTGTCTACTAGAGATTATACAAACTCAAAAGGAGTGCTCATTACAATTATTATCACACTATTTCACAGAATAGTGAGGACTACTAATGCACCATCCAGGACCATCACTCTGTTCCCCGACTAGTCCCAGCTACGTTCTCATTTCCTGAAGAGAACAGTAAAAGAAAGGGTGTGCTCAACTAGCCCAGTAAGAAATATTATGACTAAGATAATGCAGAATAATTTATCGTTTGCCTTCAACAACGTTAAACTGATAAAATATAATAAAAATCAAGTTTAACTGCAACGGAATAAGCAATTCATTAAAAGAGTCAAGTAGAGAATGAAATCTACTATCTTTTATGATTTAAAAGGTTTTTCATCACTTTTATCGATGGGACTCAGCTTAATAAATAATCCACATCATCGAATCATCCCTGCACTACGGCCAATGATATTCTTTAGTTTCACGACCACAATTATCCATGCACTACGGGCCAAGAATATTTGTGTTTTCATTAATGGTCATTATCATGCCAACAACTGTCCATCAATGCACTACGGGCCAATGAGGACTTTTATCACATCATTTGTAACATTACGGTAATGATTACACCGAATAATCCCTGATCATAATCATACCAAGTCCATCTACGCACTACAGGCCATAGATGACTTTCAACAAAATATAAACATGAGGATGATGACAATGATATAAAAATTCAATAAAACAAGTTCAAGAATTAATTTATCTAGGAACTGATAACGTCCAAATTGTCAACACGATACTTCTTTGTAGAGTAAAATTCAAGAATGCTCAGAAGAATATTTCCATGAAAAGATACTGGATGAAGCGCAAATATCAAAGATATTCCAATAATTTCATGGGTATAGAAGTCAAGTTTTAACCAACTGAGTATATTAAAGAATGGAATAACAAAAGAAATCACCATGCATGCGATATACCGCACAGGCAGGTTATTTCAACAGAATAATAAAGGATGGAACCAGGTCCGGCGTAAACGCACAGACAGGATATTCCGACAGAATAATAAAGGATGGAACCAGGTCCGGCGTAAACGAACAGACAGGATATTCTGACAGAATAATAAATAATGGAACCAAGTCCGGCGTAAACGCACAGAAAGTATATTCTGACAGAATAATAAATAATGGAACCAGGTCCGACGTAAACGTACAGACAGGATATTCTGACAGAATAATAAAGAACGGAATATTAGAAGAACATCACCATGTATAGGGTAGCCCGTGTATACAGGTTATTCCAACAGAATAATAAATAATGGAATAATAGAAGTTCTCTTCACGAGTACAATAAATAACATCCCTTACCGTAAAAGAAACTGAATTTAAGAGTAGGGAAGTAGTAGAATACTTTTCTATAGGTTGCCTTATAATTCTCTCTCTAGAGTTTCAGTGAATTCGTAAGAAATAATGAAGGAATGAGCTTCTATTTATAGGAAAACAGAATGAATAGTAACTAATCCATGAACGGTCCAGATTGATTTACTTTTATACGGACGATCCAGATTGGTTTACTATTAAAACTTAAAACAACGGTCCATACTGATTTACTATTAAAACTTTGAACCAGCGATCCATATTGATTTACTATTATAACTCCACCAGCGGTCCATATTGACTTACTATTATATCTTCAACTAACGGTCTGAAAAATTAGCACATCTCCTCATGGACTAATATTGTACCCAAATACCCGAATGCACCATACTAGAGTGAATAGTAATCGGGTGATTAGTAACTCGTGAATAGTAACTCATGAATTATAACTCGTGAATAGTAACTCGTGAATTGTAACTCGTGAATAGTAACTCGTGAATAGTACTCCGACACGAAAAGTGTCCCGAATACCCAATTAAATAATATATCCTCCAGACATCAATTATACTAACACAAATAAGTCCAACACAATGGAACTATAAAATTCATCTTTAATCAACACGAACTTATTCATCATTAATATTATAATTCACAATATTTAACAACCAGGTCGTTCCCAGGAAAGAGGGGGCTTTCCGATAAGGATTTCTCCTTATTGGCGTGCAATTAGGTGACCAAACCTCTCCTTGACAGAACTTCTAGACATTGTCAATATTGCAAATAATAATATGAATAACTTTGCCGTCTCAATTATTGATTTAATAATATATCATATAATGCAGATGATACTGTAACAATAATTGAATCAATAATATGAGAAATATGATGCAGCAATTACTGTAGCAATAATTGAGTATAGCTGAGTGACTTCTCACATAAACATCAATAATCAATACCGTGTGCTACTGTGCAACTACGCGTATTACTGTACTTTTACTACAGGGTAGTTCAACAGTTTTAACGGTAACACCTCCGCCGTTATTTTTATAAAGTATTTTTGTCGATTTCTGAATCCGACAATAATTCCGTTGTGGAGTACACCAATGATTGTGTTATTGTACGAATATTCCTGGTTAAAACGAATATTCCCCGAACAATCGAATATTATAAAACAACTTACATACTTTGCAAAATTTATAAATATTACCCACAACTATAACATTATATCAAATCAATAGCATAATATTCAAAAATATAATTCGAAAAAAAATATTCTTTATTCATAAAAGTTGGGGTCTTACAGCTACGGTGACAAAATAATTTTATAAAAAATAATTAGTATTATATACTTATTAATTGTTAATGAAAAAAAAACAATCACTTCCTGAAATAAATTAAAAATAGTATTGCTACGGTGAAAATAATTTTATAAAAAATAACTTACACAATAATTAGTATTTTATACTTATTAATTGTTAATGAAATAAAAAACAATTAGTTCTTGAAATAAATTAAAAATAGTATTGATACGGTGAAAAGAATGCCCACCCTTAATTACTACCGAATAAAACAGAGTTTTTCATAAAAATCTTTTCTTTTAAATTTGTGCTTATTGAAAAGGGAAGCAATGGTTGTGATCTTATTGAGAAGAATACAATATTGGATACCTTTTGATCAGCAAAACAAGGCCAGAGCATATAATTGGAACCCCTGCACTAATACCTTTCCAAACGCAATTGGAACCCCTGCATTAAGTACTACTCCCTCCATTCTATATTAACTGACGTTCTACACCCTTTGAGTTATACCAAAATATTTGATGTTTGATGAAATCAAAGGATAATTAATAATTTTTTTTCCAAATTTACCCTTATCCCTCTTTTCCAATAAGAGTGTAATTAATGCACACAATAATTAGTTTTTTCAATGCATTAGATTAGTTGTAGGTTATCCTTTCATATTCCTTTCCTTCCCAATACATATTAATAAAAAAAGATATAGATTAATGTGAGAGAGGAGAGAGAGAATATTTATTATATAAGGGTATTTTAGTCTTGTAGAATAACTTTTTACTCATATTAATAGCTTCCTTAATTCATGTGCAAAAACCTTAAACGACACTTATTTAGGAATGGAGGGAGTATTTTTTAACACACTTACAAAAAAAAATTGTACTACCTCCGTCCCATAATAATAAGTGTTTTTTTAGCTTAAATCACACATACCAATACACAAGCTAAAATGGCAAAAATACCCTTAATATATTTTCTTTAAAGTTGAAGAGTTAATGAGTGTCATTTAATTGTAGTGATGGTAAAATGCAATAAATACCATTGAATGCATAAGGGCATATATGAAAAAATATTGCAAAAAATGTATCGGAGTTCTAACACATCACTTATTTTGGAAAAAAATATTAAGCCTAAAAAAGAACTTATTGTGGGACGGATGTAGTAATTAATTACTATCTCCGTGCCATAATAAGTATTTTTTTTTAGCTTGAATCACACATATCAATACACAAGTTAAAATGGCAAAAATACCCTTAATCACACTATCTCCAATTGTTCCAAAACTTCCCACTAAAAAACATCGTGGTAACAAATCATACCTTTCTGAGTCATGGACTGAGGCAGGTCTAACATCCCACAAGAATGCTCGCAAAAAAAGTGAGTCTGTCAGACAACTGCAGGACCACCCCAGCCAAGAGACTTGACTGAGAACGATCCTCTATTGCTGAAATGATCCCAAGGACCACAGAACTGTTAATCTTGCTCTGGTCTTGCAGTCATGGTTCATCCACCAGACATGGTCACCTGTCTCCTTAGATATCAAGGATACAGAGGTACGAGCCTATAGAACAGATCCTGTTCAAGTAAGGTCGTGTCCATTAGAGCTCTCAAAGTTGGCAAAGTACTAAAGTTTTGTTTCCACTTCTTTCGATATGGGACATGGTTTGGTTTCGCCCTTGCGCGTATGTCAAGGAAAGGACTCTTCCTGCTTACTTAATTTACAACACTACTTAATTGAACTTGCAATCAAACTTCAAATCTTGGTTTCGACTTTTGGCTTTTTAAGTATTGCAATGATAAAACAAATGGTCTTTTGTATTTAATATAGTTGGCTTTTGTTTATATTTCTATTGGGTACATTATGCTTAAATGAAATGCATGCTTAAATTACAAATGGTCTATGTTTTACATCATTGGTTTTTAAACAAAGCCACTACAACAAAAAAATCAAATACATTCACACTAAAAAAAACAAAAAAAAAACGTAAAGAAAATATAACAAAACCAAAACTTTAATAAATTATAGTTGATAACATTCATGAGTCCAAGATTTTATCATATTCAACCAAACTTAATTTACAAAATTATTAATTAACTTGGATTGTGTGGAGAGCTTCCTAAAGGAAATCTCCTCGAAAAATAGGCGTATGCCACTGTGAGTGACGAACACACGGTATTCTTTAGTAAAAGGCGAAAGAATAGTTCGCTTTGTGCTCACCACAAGGCTGCGTTAATACTTCAAGCCTTACAAGTTGATTCATATCCTTGTGTTGCTATATTAGATTTGTCACTCTCTTTGATGTGGGAGTTTACTGTCACAATACAAAAAAGACTTCACAACTCTCCCACCCCCTCTTTTCCCTTTTCTCTCCTTCTTCCTCCAACAAAATTTCTAAGACTTCTAAGACTTTAGTCAGTTATAGAAATACAACACTGAGAATGACAATAAGATCAAATGGGATGAAAAAGCCAAGAGGTTTTTATAAATGGTACCAAATGCAAAAACAACTTAGCTTAATATACAACAATTTATTTGTCTAGAGTTCGGCAGAAACTTCATTTTGGTTTTAATTAGTTTCATATATTAACAATTAAGAGATATCTAAAATATAATAATGTGGTAACTTGGGTGAATGACAGATGGAATTCAAATAACATGTTTACAACTTACAAAGGGCATACCCCCACCATAAAACTACCCAAAAGGACAAAAATACTAGAGTGTGTACAAAGTTGACTGACTTATACTAGAGAGCAATACAACTTACAGTTTTAGAAACCCAAAGAAAATCAACACCCTCAAAAGAGCTTTAAGTTACATTTTAGAAGAATAAATATGTGATAAACCAAATTTTGTTGGGAAATATTAAAATAAAAATTAAATAAATTTTTTTTTATTAGATGATATGTTGTGTGATATTGTGTATAATAAATGTATTAATATTATATATTTATTATATGTGGAGGAGCAAATTATTAAAGGGAAATATGTAGTTAAATTTAATGATACAAAATTATTGTATGCATTAAATATGACAAATAAATGGGCATCGAGCAATTTATGGAAAGAGGGAATAAATTATGTATTTATTAATCAATTAAATTGTTGGGAAACAATTTATGGAATGAAGAATGTAATTAAATTTAGTTGTACAAAATAAAATGTACAAATTAGATGATGAAATTAAAATATTTAATGAACCAAATATTAGATGTAATGTTTCGTTACATAAAAAGTGTTAACTTAATTATGGATTAATTCTGTAATGATCAGTGGGATGATTTGTACATGATTATAAATATATAAACATTCAATTTTGGGTAATATTGGACAACATGTAATAGAAATGTAATAGTAATACATAAAATAAGCTATATATTATATATATGTGGTGGGAATGTATTATATATATAATGTAAAGTAATTATATATATATATGTTATGCTGGATAGCAGAATAATACATATGTATGATATAATATAGGCATTATGCAATTAGTATTAGCCAAGGCTAAGAGCTAAAGTTATGAGTATGAACATAGAAAGTTAGTTGAATACTGTCTTATATGGTCATGTTTGTTATGCTTGGTTGGGAAATTGTGTGTGGTAAAGGGATTATATGATGGTTGGGTAAAACCGTATAATTTGATGGATCCGAAACCTAAGATTGCTTCATATATCCTAGATAAGGATAACTTAAGCACCTCGTGGCATTAAACCAAGATGGAACGCCTTTTAATAAGAAAAATGAGAAATATGAAAAGTTAGTGTGTTGGCCTACTTTTGGTTAACTTTTTCGGCTAGTAATACTTTCTGGAAAATTATATTTTTCTGCGATCTTGTAGTGTGAAATCCCATCTAGCCATAGAGTTTGGAACGGACTAATTCCGAATTTGGATGACTGAATTAAGACGTTCCAAAGTGGGTGCGTCAAAACTGGACAATTCTGGAAAACAAAGTCGAAGTAGTCCCCTTGCACGAATTTTCTGGAATTCTATGTTTTGAATTTGGAAATGGTAAAAGAATGAAAGTTGTAGCCTCGAAAGTTAGCTTCGTGTGGGCTCAAGAATCGCTCAAAAATGTTTCGAAACGAATTAGTTATGACTATTTTAGCGAGAGAGGGTAAAGCTGGAAAAAAAATTGAAAAATGCTATGAACGTCAATTTTTGGCACGCTGTTTATACTACTTAACAATCCCGAAATAAGAGGTTAGTATTTATTAAAAATAGTCTTGTATGCCATGAAAAACATACTAAAAACCCCTTACGATTGGATAAGTAGATTGCAAGTTATTAAGCCGCGAAGTGGGTGTCAAAGGTGAGGGGCTGCTGCCTTGTGGCAGTAGCAGATAGCAGCAGCCATGGGCTGTTCAACGTGCGATTTTCCTGCAACGCTTCTTGGGTGGTTTTGTGGCTGTTTAATATGTAACAAAACACTGAGAGAGATGTATAGATATTATATAATGTTTATATATCGCAAAAACTCAATTTAAATGTAAAGAAAGCGATAGAAATGTAATGTAAACGTAAGTTTTCATAACTATGCAAGCGTAATTCGGGAAATGATATGTAAAACGTATATGTAGCATAATGAAATGCGCAAACCCGTTTGAAATTATATTGAACCTAGGAATGTAAAAACGAAGGGTTTTCGGAGTTCGAAACAAAGATTTTGAACACGAAATTACGTAATGACATATGTATGAATTTAAAGCATATGCGAAGTAAGAATGTAAATTATTCGCAAAAATAAATGCGAAGCTAAGTTACTAACGAAATAAAGCATTCATATACATGATAATAGTGTGGGTTAACACATGAATTATCGCAAAAGCATAAAAATTGTGTAAATTAAAGAAATGATGATATGAACTATATTTACGCAATAAAAGCTATTCCTAAACCCCTATGGTCCCAGGTTTATAAATAGTGGCAAGAAATATTTCAAAAAGGGGATATAAATGGTTTATGTTTTGATACGTAAAGTATTTACATACTAAATCCATGAGAGAACCTTTTAGGGCATAAAAAGGTTATAACGACCAAAAATTTCTAAAGAAACATGGAATGGTTTTAAGACAAGAACAAAATATTATAGTTAATGTAAATAAAATTAGTTTACATTGAGTATGTGAATTTAGTATGTGAAACTAATGTGGACATGTATGTATCCTCAATTTGTGTAGGATCATCACATAACGGATAAATTATAAACATTAAACAGCATCCAAGGCAAGTTTTTCAGTTCTGTTATGTTTATGGATTGAATGTGGTTATGTGCTAAACGACATATCATGCTCAATGATTTATTAATGTTAAATTATGACTAAGTTAATTGGGTATGGAAATGTATAATGAAAGAAAATATGCATTGCATAGAATTATTGATGCATGTAGGATATGCATAGCAAAGAAAGTATGTTGCATGTGGTGAATATAGCGTTGTGTGCTATGTGAAGCATGATAGACTGTTATTTTCTGGGTTCTCGAGCTCAATTGTGCAAACACACTTTTTGCAGGTTAATGACGTTATGCAATATTATTTGCTATACGGATGATGAAGGATGAATGATGTACGAAATGAATACATTTTCTTGAATTAGAAATTGTATAAAGCTATGATTAATGGTTTTGTTATAGGTAGTTGGCAGTTACGTATATGTTAAAATATTCAATAGAGAATATTTATTCTGGATATATTGTAATGAATATTTTATAAAAATAAAGTGATATAGTGACATTACTATATAAGAAAGATACTCCTTCCGTCCCATAGTTATAGGCTGATTTCTTTTGGCACATAGTTTAAAAAAATCAATTTAAGTGGCAATTTTAACATAATTTTCCACATATACCCCTTAATATGAAATTAAAGAATAAGTTAATTACTCCTTACTTATACTCTCAACTTCATTGATTGACGTGTACTGACCATTAAAGTCCATAACCATATAACTTTACCCAAAGAGAATACAACAACATTAAATGTGGTGATAAAAATAATGACATTGAATGTTGTTTTTTTTTTAAAAAGAGTAATGGTTGAATATTTATTATAAGGGCATAAATGTAAAACAATGAACCAACAAAATTTTATAAATAGTAAGTAGCATATATATTGGGATATCTCAAAATGGAAAATCAGCCTATAACTATGGTACGGAGGGAGTATTAAGTATTGAGACTTGAAGCTCATAATACATTTACTCAAATTAAGTAAATCATAAAATGAATATAATTTTTGTATAAAAAAGAATCGTAAAGGTTGAGATTCAGAGAACAATGAATGACAAGGGAAAGAAAATTTATTCCGCATTTTAAGCTATTTTAACATTAAATAATATTTTAAAGCTATAACAAGGTAGTATTAACGCACAAGACCGGGAAGGGAAATGGTCCCCATTTTGGGGACGTTACAAAGTACATCGATCCATGAAATTGACAAATTAGAACTTTGTATATATTTCGTATATATTCAACGCATTAATACGAATCCCTGAAAAACATGCTAGCTTATTGTGTTTTTCAGCAGCAAGTTACGGTCTAACGACTCCCTAACTCCTAACCTAGGTTGGGACAAAATCTCGGGTTCCAAACCTCTCTAATAAGGTCCTGCACATGACTAAAGGTCTAACACATTGTTTTAGAGAGGAAAAGTCTTATTCCTATTCATTTAAGGTTTCGTGTAAATAAATGTCTCTCTAAATAGTTTATATTAAGGGTGATGATCATGTTGTGTTAAATGAATCCGTGTCGTGTTGAAACTTGTATATACACATGTTTATAACACATAAATCGCGCATGTTTGTGTTATCGTGCCAAAAATTACCGCCCCTAATTTACATAACAAATAAAAGATTAAAAATTGATACTCATTTATGAATAGTGTTTGTGCTATAGTATTAAAAATTGGGTTGGTTAGCGGCCACACGACCACTCACACAAATTATGATGTAGGTTCCACTACTTAGGTAGACCTAACTTAGGTGAGGGGTAGACCTAACTTAGGCGAGCACCCTTCCAAAGTGCAATGGAGGTTACTAACCTAGGCCATGAGTCTTCTTAATCGCCCATTGACCACATCCAAGTAAGTATGTTTAAATGCAGCCTCTATGTCCTCCTCTATGTCCTTATTTATACTCTTATGATACAATCTATTTTTTCCATAATCGATATATGTCGCAAGAATTATGATCCATTCAGCTTACCTAACAAACATTGCCTAATAATCTTTCATAGGGGGTATATATATACACATAGTTTTCACGTGTTTTCATTTTAGTATGTATTATTAGTATGTCTTTCATAGGGGGTATATATATAAACATTGCCTAATAAGCATTATTAGTATGTATATAAGATTACCACGTGTTTTCATTTTGGGTACTTGTCTTCATACAAGCCATATTCTTATAAATGGTGAGAACGAAACTAAACTTAGGGAACTAGGAATTGTAGGACCTTTACCCATTTTTAGAGGGAGGTCATTCCAAAAATTCTCAATGGCCAAGGCGTTCACCAAGGCCAAGAGGGGGTTTGGAAATAGTTTTCAACCAGCAATTGACGCGCCTCGATTAGTACTCACTCGTTGCGTCTTGCCCAAGCGCAAAACGATATCATATTTCTTTGCCGATTCGTCTATTTTAAACTTCAATGTCATTGATATATGCTGCGACTAATAATACGATGTGGGACGTAACGCACAAAAAAGGTTTTGATGTCTGTAGCTTCATCAGTCCAAATCAGATTCTAACGAGCAAGGCTATCAAGTTCATAATGGACATTGTTGTATTGCATATTATTGATGACTAATTTCTAGAGGTATTGAAAGGTCCTCATATGTATAAATAAAACTGAACCATTAAATACTCTTCTATGGAATTAGACCTCAAAAAAGATTATCCAGATTAACTATCCTTGTTAATGGTAAATATCTTACCATGTGATGCAGTGCTTATATAATGCATGAATTTTAAGTAATTTAGCAAAAGAACCTAACTTATAAACAACAGAAATTGGAGCATTTCTGCTTGTTTTGAAACCTGCCAAATGACATGAATAACCTATCTTCCCAAACAATATCTGACTATAGATTTGTGCTTGCGGTGTGCAGGCCATAGGTAGCTGCAAATACAATGCATGAAAAAGAGCACCAACACAAAAGCTAGTGTGTGATGGATCTCCCCTCAAAACATAAATTTAATTCGTGTGAGACAATGTCCACATATTAGATATTGAACCAATAATAACAAATACTACACTTGATCTTAGCCAAAAGACCAAGAAAGGTTACGCTTTTTCTTATGAAGTTCTTGTGCTTATTAACGTCACTGCTCGTGCCTGTCACAATTCTCAATTGCTCTAGGTACCGGCTTCAACGCATAGGAGAACACAAGCAACCACTTTGGCGCATTAAAAGATAATGCCTTATGTACAAGGTGTAGCAATTCCCAATGTTCTATATAGCGTTGATATGAAGTTGTATACTTCAAATTGTTTGCTACTTGCGAAAGCATTAACCAAGAAATAGTAATGCATAATTTATATGAACAATTTTTTCTAAAACATTTTTTAAAATAAAAGTTAAATATATTCTTTTCAAGTTGTCATACTTTTATCTATACATGTATCACAGCAGATGAACTTGTCAATCTACGGAAAATTCATTGAATAGATTACATTGAAGTTCGATCACAAGCACCGGACTGACGCCTATACATGTTATGGTGTTGATAATGTATAAGTTTGAAGTTATTTTAAAAGATCAATTAATCAAAACACCATCAAAAAATTGTATTGCCCATCTCCATAGTAAATGTGCACAAATAATTTAATGTGGAACACAACTTACTCTAATAGTGAAAAAACAACAACCTTTCAATACAAAAAATATAAAGTTCAAGCATGAATTTCTGTCCATCAGATCACGTAGATATATATGAAGTGTGAACTGACATTTTGGTCTGCTTAGATTATGTTTGTTGAAAATTAAATTTACCACAGAAAATCTAAAATATTAGAATTTTTCTTTGTTTTGCATATGCCTACACCATATGAAAAATGCAATATTAATAGGGGCCAACAACTTCAAATTTTTATCAGAAACCTTGAATGATGATGATGATGATGATTAAGCCAGTTAGGTAATTAGAATGACAAAATTTTTGTACAAGGACCACTTACGAGGATAATGCCATTACAAATGCTGTTGAGATATATGACAGCTTGAGGTACAACAACTGTTTGGATATTACTGTTGAACGTATTAGTTTCTCCATGTAATTCATTTTGAGTTCAACTTTTTTGCAGCGGTGGAATCCATTTTATGGCATTGAATAATGATTGTGGTATAAAAGAATATGACATGGAGAAGTTTCAGATTATGAATCACTTCAGATTTACATGGCCAGTGATCAGTGAGCCGGCTAGACCTGGCAAAAGAGGTCCAGGCCCGCGACTTATTTTTTTAAAATTAAAATGTTGCTACTTGTGGGTTGTAAGGCTTCAACACAGGACTTGTAAGTAAATAAATAAGAGTTCAAACCAACTGAGCTACAACAACTATTTGTTTTTAATGCAAAGTTAATGTAGTTAATGTAGGTAATTAATTTATAATACTATTACTTACCTACATTACCTATATATCCTTTATTTATTTAGCTCAAAGTCCTATACTAGCTATCAGTTATTAACTTATTGTCTTGCTTCTTGAAACTGCTTTCAGTTTGTCTTCCCTCATTGTGGACATAATCTTATTTTCTTAGTCAAAATGAAAAGAGAGTGAAAAGTGTAAAGAAAGTAGGTTATTGAATAGCCAAGGTGATATATAAAAAGAATTTCATAAACTTAGGTGAGTAATAAAGGATTTAAATTGTATCATCATTCAACAAATCAATAAAAGAAAGAATTTTAAGAGGTTGGAGCCATCCAGTGGAGAATGTATGTACAATAAATTATGCTATATATGTATATATTAATGCATTGCACGACATTGATGGTCTTTTTTTAACTACATAATTAAGATATGTAGTTAATGTATGTACTTAATTAATAATACTATTAAAATTTTAATTGATTGAGATATGTAGTTAATGTGGGTAATTAATTTATCGTGTTTGTTTGTATTACTGTTTATTATTTTTAATATTTATTATTATTTATCTAAAACTTAATACATCTGAATGACTTATGGATTGAATCAATCAGTCATTTAGTTCGTTTGATTTGAATAAAAATGATCTTAATGGTTGACTCGGTATGCCCAACTAACTGATCGAATAAGCTACCATTTTTGATTTGAATCAACCCTAAGCCCACTTAATGAATTTTTTACACATGTTTTGCCCCTCTTTCACTCCAATTGATCCTGATGGGTGCACGACCCAAAAGAAATCATAGACAGGAGTGAAACATGAAAGCATAGACCAAACCCAATTGAGGGATTACCTGATTTCTCTCAATTCCTTCAGTATTTGATTGTTTCACTTGGATTTTGATTAATGGGGGATCGAAAAATAGGGAGAGACAACTAGGCAATTAAGGGGATAATCAATTGTTGATTTTCTCTCTTTGGTTCGATTCAAACGATTCTATTCTTCAGGTTTCTCTCTCTAAAAATATAGCCTAAAAAGAGCAAGAAAGAGAAAAGTGGGCGGTGGAGGAGAAATAATAAAGTTCTTTGGAAATTTCTTCCCTGTGAAACAAAGGGGAAGATTTTATCCAACCTTATATATATATATATATATATTTATATTATAGTGTTGCTTTATTTTCTACTTGAGGTGTAGTCAACATTTTTTTATTGTTAGTAATTTTTTTTGTTTGATGTCCAAATAAGGATTTAATCTATAAATTTTTATAGTTATTTTTAGTACGTTCATACTTGTATACTTGTTCAACATACTTTAGAGGGGTAAAATAGTAAAAAAAATTGTTGTTTAGATGTTTCATATATATCAATTATCAAACAACTTTTTCATTCAGTATTCAAAATTCTATTTCATTCAGATTGCATTTAAAACTGTTTCATTCAGTTATATCAAACAACCTCTTAATTTCTCTGTTGTTTCTCTGGATAGTAACAAGTACGACTAGCGTTATGGAAGAAGTTTTCATCGAAACACTTCGCCTTTTTGACTACTATATGCTTCTCATTGGGATATTATCAGAATTCTAAAGTGGTAACATTTTTTTTGTTTTCAGACGATCGCCTCGGTTGTAGGTCATCTAGACTACTCGTTCTCTTCTGCATGGCACCCGGACGGACGTACCTTTGCCACAAGGAATCAAGACAAGACTTGAAGAGTATGGGATTTAAGGAAGCTTTCATTGTCAGTAGCAGTTCTCAAGTGAAACATGGGTGCGGTCCGATCTGTCCGCTTCTCATCTGATGGTCAGTTCTTGGTAGTAGCTGAACCTGAAAATTTGTCCATGTCTATAGTGCCAACGTAGACTACAAGAAATGGCAAGAGATTGATTTCTTTGGGGAGATTTTCGGGGTCTCGCTCAGCCCGGATGACGAGTCTCTTTTCATCGGCGTGTGGGACCGAATTTATTCAAGCTTGCTACAGTACAATAGGAAGCATACATATAAATATCTTGATTCATATATGTGATTCAGCTTAACCTTCCTATAAGCAAGTCTGTCAGCCTAGGGGATAGGGAATAACTCATTTTTGTCGGAACTTTAACCGAACATGTATAGTAAAACATTCCTTTTATTTTTCTACCCCTTTGTGTTAATATTTTGTATTCGTGTAGCAAGAGGAATTTCATGGATCTTGATTTTAGGCCATGGGCAGTCTATTTAGGCAGTTTTATGAACGGTCTTCGAATCAGAGATAATTTTGAACGGTCTCAAATGAGGATGCGGAATCACATTGTTTGTATATCTAGCAGAAGCAAGATAGCAAGGGTCACATATGGTTGTCACTCCAAAATTCTAGTGTATTGCAACAATTATTAGTACTTTCTTTGGCACCAACATATAAGAGTCTTTGTATGTTGCTCTTATATTTTAAACTGAGAGTGTTACCTAGAAGATTCTTGAGCATAGACTTCTAGTTGAAGTTTCATGTAAAAATATTTTTTTTATTACAATTATTTTCAACTTTAATATGTGATTATTATTTTACAAAAAAAATTAAAAATAAGTACATTCCTTCATTTAAATTGAAATATAGTTTATTACTTCGATTTTGAGTCGGGGGATGCGAATAAAGATTACATTCAGAATTTATTTTATATTGGAATTATTTATATCTAAGGGTATAATATTAAATAATTCATAATTAAATTCAAAATAGATAACCTTGTGGACTTACTTATTCACCTATATTTTTTAGTATTTTTTTAAAAAAGAAAAAATAGCATTATATACATTAGCACTCGGTGCAAACGTGTTGCGCGAACTGAAAAAAAAACAATTACTTCCTGAAATAAATTAACAAACAGTTATCCTTACTGCTGACGCCCCAAAATTAGTATACATCACCAATCTTGAGTCGCAGATACATGGGTACAGGAATTCAAATACAACTTAATAATACAACTGTCGTGTACAATACGACAAAACATAAACTGTGAGTTTGAATACAAATATTGTCTACTTGAGATTATACAAACTCAAAAGGAGTCCTCATTACAATTATTATCAGACTATTTCACAGAATAGTGAGGACTACTAATGCACCATCTAGGACCATCACTCTGTTCCCCGACTAGTCCCAGCTACGTTCTAATTTTCTGAAGAAAACAGTAAAAGAATGGGTGAGCTCAACTAGCCCAGTAAGAAATATTTGGACTAAGATAATGCAGAATAATTTATCGTTAGCATTCAACAATGTTAAACTGATAAAATATAATAAATATATAGTTTAATTGCAGCGGAACAAGCAATTCATTAAAAAGAGTCAAGTAGAGAATGAAATCTACTATCTTTTATGATTTAAAATATTTTTCATCACTTTTATCGCTGGTACTCAACTTAATAAATAATCCATATCATCGAATCACCCCTGCACTACGGCCAAGGATATTCTTTAGTATCACGACCACAATTATTCATGCACTACGGGCCAAGAATATTTGTGTATTCATTAATGGTCATGATCATGCTAACAACAGTTCATCAATGCACTACGGGCCAATGAGTACTTTTATCACATCATTTGTAACATTACGGTAATGATTACACCAAATAAATCCTTGTCATAATCAACCATCATTACGCACTACAGGCCACACGATGACTTCAACAAAATATAAAACATTGCGGGGTGATGACAATGATATAAAATTCAAAAAACAAGTTCAAGAATTAACTTTATCTAGGAACTGATAACACGGCAACTTATCAACAGATACTGCTTGTTAGAGTAAAAATTCAAGAATGCTCAGAAGATATTTCCATGAAAAAGCTATGGCTGAAGCGCCAATATCAAAGATATTCCACTATTTCAGGTATAGAAGTCAAGGTTTAACCAAACTGAGTATAATAAACCGAATGGAATACCAAAAGAAATCACCATGGATTGCGTAGACGCACAGACAGGTTATTTCCAACAGAATAATAAAGGATGGAACAGGTCCGGCGTAAACGCACAGATAGGATATTATGACAGAATAATAAAGGATGGAACCAGGTCCGGCGTAAACGAACAGACAGGATATTCCAACAGAATAATAAATAATGGAACCAGGTTTGGCGTAAACGAATAGACTGGATATTCCGACAGAATAATAAATAATGGAACCAAGTCCGGCGTAAACGCACAGACAGGATATTCCGACAGAATAATAAAGAACAAAATATTAGAAGAATGTCACCATGTATAGGGTAGCCCGCGTATACAGGTTATTCCAACAGAATAATAATTAATGGAATAACTGAAGTTCTCTTCATGAGTACAATAAATAACATCCCTTACTGTAAAAGAAACTGAATATAAGAGTAGGGAAGTAGCAGAATACTTTTCTATAGGTTCTCTTATAATTCTCTCTCTAGAGTTTCAGTGAATTCATAAGAAATAATGAAGGAATGAGCTTCTATTTATAGAAAAATGGAATAAATAGTAACTAATACATGAATGGTCTAGATTGATTTACTTTATACGGACGATCCAGATTGGTTTACTATTAAAACTTAAAACAACGGTCCATACTGATTTACTATTAAAACTTTAAACCAGCGATCCATATTGATTTACTATTATAACTCCACCAGCGGTCCATATTGACTTACTATTATATCTTCAACCAACGGTATGAAAAATTAGCACATCTCCTCATGGAATAATATTGTACCCAAATACCCGAATGTAATATACTAGAGTGAATAGTAATTGTGTGAATAGTAACTCATGAATTGTAACTCGTGAATAGTAACTCATGAATAGTAACTTGTGAATAGTACTCCGACACGAAAAGTGTCCCGAATACCCAATTGAATAATATATCCTCCAGACATCAATTATACTAACACAAATTAGTCCAACACAATGGAACTATAAAATTCATCTTTAATCAACACGAACTTATTCATCATTAATATTCTAATTCACAATATTTAACAACCAGGTCATTCCCAGGAAAGAGGGGGTTTTCTGATAAGGATTTCTCCTTATTGGCGTGCAATTAGGTAACCAAACCTCTCCTTGACAGAACTTCTAGAAATTGTCAATATTACAAATAATAATATGAATAACTTTGTCGTCTCAATTATTGATTTAATAATATATCATATAATGCAGATGATACTGTAACAATAATTGAATCAATAATATGAGAAATATGATGCAACAATTACTGTAGCAATAATTGAGTATAGCTGAGTGACTTCTCACGTAAGCATCAATAATCAATATCGTGTGCTACTGTGCAACTACGCGTATTACTGTACTTTTACTACCGGGTAGTTCAACAGTTTTAACGGTAACACCTCTACCGTTATTTTCATAAAGTATTTTTATCGTTTTCTCAATCCGACAATAATTCTGTTGTGGGGTCCACCAATGATTGTGCCGTTATACAAATATTCCCTATTAAAATGAATATTCCCCGACCAATCGAATATTATATAACAACTTGCGTACTTTACAAAATTTATAAATATTACCCACAACTATAACATTATATCAAATCAATACCATAATATTCAAAAATATAATTCGAAAAAAATTATTCTTTATTCATAAAAGTTGGGGTCTTACAACCTCCCCTTCTTATGAAATTTCGTCCTCAAAATTAGGGTACATACCTGGTATGTCGAAGAGATGAGGATACCTTGATTTCATCTCAGATTCTAACTCCCAAGTCATTTCCTCTACATCGTGGTTTCTCCACAAAACTTTGACTTGAGATATAACCTTGGAGCATAGAACATGATCCTTCTTATCCAAGATTTTAACATGTAATTCTTCATACGTTAAATCTTTCTCTATCTCATCTGGTTCTAACTCAATAATGTGGTTCGGGTCTTTCACATATTTACGTAATATGGATATGTGAAAAACGTTATGAACACGAGACATACTTGGTGGTAAGGCGAGTCTATTGGCCACAGTTTCCACTCGCTCAAGAATTAAAAATGGGCTAATGAACCGAGGATTGAGCTTTCCTCTCTTTCCAAATCTCGTAACTCTTTTCCATGGAGCAACACGTAACAACACATGATCTCCAATATCGAATTCTACGTCCTTTCGATGAAAATTAGCAAACCTCTTTTGTCGATCTTGTGAAGTTTTTATACGTTGTCGGATCGTTTGAATCTTTTTTGTAGTCATACGTACCAACTCCGGTCCCAACAACGTTGTTTCACCCACCTCATCCCAGTATACTGGAGAACGACACTTTCTTCCATACAACGCTTCAAATGGAGCCATGCAAATACTTGCTTGATAACTGTTGTTGTAGGAAAACTCCACCAATGGTAAGAACTTATCCCAACTTCCCTTGAAGTCAAGGACATAGAGTCTTAATAGATCTTCAAGAGTTTGAATAGTCCTCTCCGACTGTCGAGCTAAATCGTAAGTCTGTGCCCAAAGTTTTTTGCAAACTAACCCAAAATCATGAAGTAAATCTTGGGTCTCGATCAAAAACTATGGATACCGGCATACCATGCAGTCTTACAATCTTGTTTATATACATACGAGCAAGATGTTCAAGTGTATAAGTTTTGCCTATCAGTTAAAGAAATGAGCACGACTTGGTTAATCCTATCAACCAATGACCCAAATGCCATCTATGCCTGTGAGAAACCTTAGAAGACCTGGTAATATTATCCATGGTAATGTGATCCCACTGTCCAATTCTGGAAATTCACAGGTTTGTAAGGACCTTTGGTACACACTAAGTTCCGCCTTGACCTTTGACAAGTTAAACAACCTGGAGCTCAACTTACATCTCTTCTCATATTGCTCAACCCAAAATGTATGTCGAAGATCATTGATTACATTTTGGTACTTCCAAGATGGATTGCAAAACGGTCTTTGTGTTGTATGTCTCCATCATGATTTTATGCTTTACATAAGGGTCGTTACGGAAACACAAAGTCTGGAGTTGACTCGAAGTATTCAATCTTCCGATATTGCTTCGTCACATGTTAGCACCTTCTGTAATTTCTTTCATCATACGCATAGCTCGGGTCTGTAGCTTGAGAGCATTTAACTTTAGACAATAAAGTCGTTCTACTCGTATATTTGCCATCATCACATGGGTCCCTGGAGTTTTTAACTCTATCTCCATCCTTTGCAAGTAACACAAAATGGGCCTTTGCATTGACAATATCACACTCGTACTTGCATATGATCTTCTACTCAATGTGTCAGTTACCATGTTTGTTTTTCCAGGATGGTATTGGATGGTATAATCATAATCTTTCAATAGTTCAAGCCAACGTCATTGTCGCATGTTGAGTTCTTTTTGAGTGAAGAAATATTTGATGCTTTTATGATCCGTAAAGATCTTCACTATCTCCCCATACAAGTAATGCCTCCAAATTTTAAGTGCGAAGACAACAACTGCTAACTCTAGATCATGAGTAGGATAATTCCTCTCATATTCTTAGAGTTATCTTGAGGCATAGGTTATGACTTTCTTAGGTTGCATGAGAACACATCCCAACCCTTTGCCCGAAGCATCACTATATATGACAAATCCATCTGAGCCAGATGGTATTGTCAGAACAGGTGCTGAAATGAGTCTCCTCTTGAGTTCTTGAAAACTCTCCTCACATTCTTCGCTCCAACTGAACTTTGTATCTTTCCGAGTCAGCTGAGTTAATGGAGTAGCGATTCGAGAAAATCCTTCCACGAATCTCCGATAATAACCAGCTAAACCGAGAAAGCTACGTACTTCGGTCACTGATTTAGGTTGCTCCCAACTTTGAATAGCTTTAATCTTTGCCGGGTCAACAGATATTCCATGACTTGATACTACGTACCCAAGGAATGCTACTTCCTCAAGCCAGAACTCACATTTCTTCAACTTGGCATAAAGCTTGTATTCCCGAAGCTTTTGGAGTGTCAGCCTCAAGTGTTGCTCATGATCTTCACGACTTTTGGAATAAATAAGGATGTCATCAATAAAGACGACCACAAAGTGATCCAAATATTCCTTGAATACTCAGTTCATCATATCCATGAAGGCAGCAGGAGCATTAGTCAATCCAAAGGACATGACTAGGAATTCATAATGCCCGTACTTAGTTCTAAAAGCCGTCTTTGGAATGTCATCGGTTCTAATCTTCAATTGGTGATATCCGGAACGAAGATCAATCTTTGAAAAGAATTTAGCTCCTTGCAACTGGTCAAACAGGCCATCAATACGTGGAAATGGGTATCTATTTTTGATGGTGACATGATTCAACTCCTGATAATCAATACAAAGTCGCATACTCCAATCCTTCTTCTTCACGAATAAAACAAGAGCACCCCAAGGAGAAGTACTAGGACGAATAAAGCCAATGTCTAACAATTCCTGCAATTGGGTCTTTAACTCCTGAAGTTTAATAGGAGCCATTCGATATGGGGCTTTGGAAATGAGTTTTGTACCAGGTTCAAGGTCGATATAAAATTCAATTTCACGCTCTGGAGGTAGGCCAGGAAGTTCTTCAGGGAATACGTCAGGAAATTTATTAACAATAGAAATATCGTTCAAAACTGACGTATTTTTGTTTAAATCTGTGACAATAGCTAAGAAAGCTTGACATCGGTTTTTCAATAAACGAATAGCTTTATGGCTTGAAATGACCGTGATTGATTTTAATGGTTTGGTCGCTTGAATTTGCATAATAGGTTGATTAGGAATATGAAAACTAACAACCTTACGAAAATAATCAATTTTTGCATGATGAGTGTTTAACCAATCAAGCCCTAGAATTACGTCAAACGCAAGAATTTTTAAAGAAATAAGATCGACAGGTAATGTGCGGTTACCGATTTGAACCAAACAAGACTTATAAACAATGGATGTAATGAAGGTTTCTCTCAACGGAGTTTCCATAGATAAGTCAAAGTCTAATTTCTCCGTAGTCAAATTTAATCATTGAGCGCAAGTAGGAGAAATAAAATAATGGGTAGAACCGGTATCAAATAAAGTATAGACTTCGCTAGAGTTTAGGATAAGCTTACCTGTGATAAGCTCATTCGAGTTTTTTGCTTTCTAGGAGGTCACAACAAACCTTCTCCCTTGCACTACCGGTTTTAACTTTTTTGGGATGGCCTTTGGTGCCTCCATCCTATCTGAACTTGTCTTCGGTGAACAACAAAATTGGGATAAGTGACCTTCTCTTCCATAATTATAACATGCTTTGGACGGCATTGCGCAGTTTGGACTAATGTGTCTCTCCCATCCGCATTTGAAGCATATGATAGGTGGTCGTTCTCCTTCCTTAACAACGGGTGCTGGTGCTGACGTCCTTCCATCATTATTGAATCTCCTCTTCTTGAAATGTCCATTCTTATTGTTTTGGCCCTGATTACCACCGAAGTGGTTACCATTTCTGGCCTATTAATTCCCTTCGCGCTTGTTGTCACCGCTTCGATGACTGATCTCCTTTGGTTGCGTTGACTCGTTATCGCGCTCCACTAACTGAGCCATATTTACAACATCTGAATACAAATACAGTTTATGAGAAATAAGATGTGGATGTATCTCAGGTTTCAAATCTCGCAAAAACATTCGCGTCATTCGCTTCTCATTATCCACCAAATGGGATACAAACCGGGACAACTCTGCAAATTTAGCCTCATACTACGATACGGTCATATTATTTTGCTCCAGCTTGATAAACTCCACCTCTTTTATGTGACAAATACTTTCGGGAAAGTACTTGTCGTTGAATAGTTCTTGGAACTTCTCCCAAGACATCTTCAGTGCGGCAGGTTGAGTATGCTTTACCGATTCCCACCAGTAATCTGTCTCTCCTCGCAACATAAAGGCGGCAAAGGGAACCTTTTGCTCATCGGAGCATCCCAAGACATCAAATATCTTGGTGATCTGCTTTATCCATGCTTCTGCCTTTAGTGGTTTTGGCTCTCCAATAAACTCCGGTGGTCCCAGCTCCTTGAACTGTTTAGCGGTGACCGTCCAAGAGTTTCCAGTGTTTCCACCTACATTTTGGACAGGAGCCGCTCTCGCCTACTGTTGCATGAATTGCATAAAGCCTCTGAACATTCCATCATTCATCATTTGGTCAGTGTTGTTGTTTGCATGAGGATTGTCTCCTTCCTAATGCACATTATCCTGATTATTGATATGTGGTGAATCAACGGTCGCCTGTGCTCCATTGCTATTCTCAACATTCTCAGATGTCATTTTTAGATACTGCCACAAAACAAAAGGTTAATTGACATGTAACATATTATCCCTATATTCTGACCAACCAATTAAATACCACAAAAAAAACTTAGGTAGGTCATACTAGCGAAGGAATTCCCCGTCTCTCCCCTCCTAGTTCTATTCTCACATCTTAGCCAGGGATCATATCCCTAAGATTTGATACCAACTATGATGCCCCTAAAATTAGGTATACATCACCCATCTTGAGTCGCCAGATACATGGTACAGAATTCAAATATAACTTAATAATACAACTGTCGTGTACAATACGACAAAATATAAACTGTGAGTTTGAATACAAATATTGTCTTCTAGAGATTATACAAACTCAAAAGGAGTCCTCATTATAATTAATATCACACTATTTTACAGAATAGTGAGGACTACTAATGCACCATCTAGGACTATTACTCTGTTCCCCGACTAGTCCCAACGACGTTCTCATTTCCTGAAGAGAACAATAAAAGAAAGGGTGAGCTCAACTAGCCTAGTAAGAAATATTATGACTAAGATAATGCAGAATAATTTATCGTTAGCCTTCAACAATGTTAAACTGATAAAATATAATAAATATCAAGTTTAACTGCAGCGGAACAAGCAATTCATTAAAAGAGTCAAGTAGAGAATGAAATCTACTATCTTTTATGATTTAAAAGGTTTTTCATCACTTTTATCGCTGGGACTCAGCTTAATAAATAATCCACATCATCGAATCACCCCTGCACTACGGCCAAGGATATTCTTTAGTATCACGACCACAATTATCCATGCACTACGGGCCAAGAATATTTGTGTATTCATTAATGGTCATGATCATGCCAACAACTATCCATCAATGCATTACGGGCCAATGAGGACTTTTATCACATCATTTATAACATTACGGTAATGATTACACCGAATAATCCCTTGTCATAATCATACCAAGTCCATCTATGCACTACAGGCCACAGATGACTTTCAACAAAATATAAACATGAGGATGATGACAATGATATAAAAATTCAATAAAACAAGTTCAAGAATTAATTTATCTAGGAACTGATAACGTCCAAATTGTCAACACGATACTGCTTTGTAGAGTAAAATTCAAGAATGCTCAGAAGAATATTTCCATGAAAAGATACTGGATGAAGCGCAAATATCAAAGATATTCCACTAATTTCATGGGTATAGAAGTCAAGTTTTAACCAACTGAGTATAATAAAGAATGGAATAACAAAAGAAATTACCATGCATTCGATAGACCGCACAGGCATGTTATTCCAACAGAATAATAAAGGATGGAACCAGGTCCGGCGTAAACGCACAGACATGATATTCTGACAGAATAATAAAGGATGGAACCAGGTCCGGCGTAAACGAACAGACAAGATATTCCGACAGAATAATAAATAATGGAACCAGGTTCGGCGTAAACGCACAGACAGGATATTCCGACAGAATAATAAATAATGGAACCAAGTCCGGCGTAAACGCACAGACAGGATATTCCGACAGAATAATAAAGAAAGAAATATTAGAAGAATGTCACCATGTATAGGGTAGCCCGTGTATACAGGTTATTCCAACAGAAAAATAATTAATGGAATAACAGAAGTTCTCTTCATGAGTACAATAAATAACATCCCTTACTGTTAAAGAAACTGAATATAAGAGTAGGGAAGTAGCAGAATAATTTTCTATAGGTTCTCTTATAATTCTCTCTCTAGAGTTTCAGTGAATTTGTAAGAAATAATGAAGGAATGAACTTCTATTTATAAGAAAATGTAATGAATAGTAACTAATTCATGAACGGTCCAGATTAATTTACTTTATACGGACGATCCAGATTGGTTTACTATTAAAACTTAAAACAACGGTCCATACTGATTTACTATTAAAACTTTAAACCAGCGATCCATATTGATTTACTATTATAACTCCTACCAGCGTTCCATATGACTTACTATATATCTTAAAACCACGGTCTTAAAACTTAGCACTCTCCTCATGGAATAATATTGTAACCAATACCCGGAAATGCCCATACTAGAGGAATAGTAACCGGTGCTGATAGAACTTCACATGAAAGTAACTCGTGAATAGTAACTCCTGACTAGTAACTACGTGAATGTACTCTGACACGAAAAGGTCTCAAATACTATTGAATAAATATCATCAGCATCACAATTATACTAACACAAATAAGTCCAACCACAATGGAACTAGAAAATCCATCTTACACACTACGAAATATTTACATTAAATTATCAATTCACAATATTTAACAACCGGTCCGTTCACAGGAAATGAGGGGGCTTTCGATAAGTATTTTCCTTATTGGCGCGCACTACGTGATCAAACCTCTCCTTGACCGAAACTTTCTAGACCTTGTAATATTGCATAATAATAATAAATACTACTTTGTTCGTCCTCAATTATTGATTTAATAATATATCATATAATGCAGATGATACTGTAACAATAATTGAATCAATAATATGAGAAATATGGTGCAGCAATTACTATAGCAATAATTGAGTAAAGCCGAGTGACTTCTCATGTAAGCATCAATAATCAATACCGCGTGCTACTGTGCAAGTACGCGTATTACTGTACTTTTACTACCGGGTAGTTCAACAGTTTTAAAGGTAACACCTCCGCCATTATTTTCATAAAGTATTTTTGTCGTTTTCTTAATCCGACAATAATTCCGTTGTTGGGATCCACAAATGATTGTGTCGTTGTATGAATATTCCCTGTTAAAACGAATATTCCCTGACCAATCGAATATTATATAACAACTTGCGTACTTTGCAAAATTTATAAATATTACCCACAACTATAACATTATATCAAATCAATACCATAATATTCAAAAATATAATTCGAAAAAATTATTCTTTATTTATAAAAGTTGGGGTATTACAGCTACGGTGACAAAATAATTTTATAAAAAATAATGAGTATTATATACTTATTAATTGTTAACGAAAAAAAAACAATCACTTCCTGAAATAAATTAAAAATAGTATTGCTACGGTGAAAATAATTTTATAAAAAATAACTTACACAATAATTAGTATTTTATACTTATTAATTGTTAATGAAATAAAAAACAATTAGTTCTTGAAATAAATTAAAAATAGTATTGATACGGTGAAAAACATGCCCAACCTTATTTACTACCGGATAAAACAGAGTTTTTCATAAAAATCTTTGCTTTTAAATTTGTGCTTATTGAAAAGGGAAGCAATGGTTGTGATCTTATTGAGAAGAATACAATATTGGATACCTTTTGATCAGCAAAACATGACCAGAGCATATAATTGGAACCCCTGCACTAATACCTTTCCAAATGCAATTGGAACCCCTGCACTAAGTACTACTCCCTCCATTCCATATTAACTGACGTTCTACACCCTTTGAGTTATTCCAAAATATTTGACGTTTGATGAAACCAAAGGATAATTAATAATTTTTTTCCAAATTTACCCTTATCCCTCTTTTCCAATAAGAGTATAATTAATGCACACAATAATTAGTTTTTTCAATGCATTAGATTAGTTGTAGGCTATCCTTTCATATTCCTTTCTTTCCCAATACATATTCATAAAAAAAAAGATATAGATTAACGTGAGAGGCGGAGAGAGAGAATATTTATTAAATAAGGGTATTTTAGTCTTGTAGAATAACTTTTTACTCATATTAATAGCTTCTTAATTCATGTGCAAAAATCTTAAACGACACTTATTTAGGAATGGAGGGAGTATTTTTTAACACACTCACAAAAAAAATTGTACTACCTCCGTCCCATAATAATAACTGTTTTTTAGCTTAAATCACACATACCAATACACAAGCTAAAATGGCAAAAATACCCTTAATATATTTTCTTTGAAGTTGAAGAGTTAATGAATGTCATTTAATTATAGTGATGGTAAGATGCAATAAATACCACTGAATGCATAAGGGCATATATGAGAAAATATTGCAAAAATTGTATTGGAGTTCTAACACATCACTTATTTTGGGGAAAAATATTAAGCCTAAAAAAGCACTTATTGTGGGACGGAGGTAGTAATTAATTACTATCTCCGTGCCATAATAAGTGTTTTTTAGCTTAAATAACACAGACCAATACACAAGTTAAAATGACAAAAATACCCTTAATCACACTATCTCCAATTGTTCCAAAACTTCCCATTTTACAATCCCCAATTGTTTCTAAAAAACATCGTGGTAACAAATCATACCTTTCTGAGTCATGGACTGAGGCAGGTCCCACAAGAATGCTGGCAAAAAAAGGGAGTCTATCAGACAACTGCAGGACCACCCCAGGCAAGAGACTTAACTTAGAACGATCCTCTACTACTCAAATGATCCAAGGACCACAGAACTGTTAATCACGCTGTAGTCCTGCAGTCATGGTTCATCCACCAGACATGGTCACCTGTCTCCTTAGATATCAAGGATACAGAGGTACGAGCCTATAGAACAGATCCTGTTCAAGTAAGGTCGTGTCCATTAGAGCTCTCAAAGTTGGCAAAGTACTAAAGTTTTGTTTCCACTTCTTTCGATATGGGACATGGTTTGGTTTCGCCCTTGCGCGTATGTCAAGTAAAGGACTCCTCCTGCTTACTTAATTTGCAACACTACTTAACTGAACTTCCAATCAAACTTCAAATCTTGGTTTCGACTTTTGGCTTTTTAAGTATTGCAATGATAAAACAAATGGTCTTTTGTATTTAATATAGTTGGCTTTTGTTTATATTTCTGTTGGGTACATTATGCTTACATGAAATGCATGCTTAAATTACAAATGGCCTTTATGTTTTACATCATTGATTTTTAAACAAAGCTAATACAACAAAAAAATCAAATACATTTACACTAAAAAAAACCAAAAAAAAACTTAAAAGCAAATATAACAAAACCAAAACTTTAATAAATTATAGTTGATAACATTCATGAGTCCAAGAATTTATCATATTCAACCAAACTTAATTTACAAAATTATTAATCAACTTAGATTGTATAGAGAGCTTCCTAAAGGAAATCTCCTCCAAAAATAGGCATATGCCACTGTGAGTGACGAACACACGGTATTCTTTAGTAAAAGGCGAAAGAATAGTTCGCTTTGTGCTCACCACATGGCTGCGTTAATACTTCAAGCCTTACAAGTTGATTCATATCCTTGTGTTGCTATATTAGATTTGTCACTCTCTTTGATGTGGGAGTTTACTGTCATAATACAAAAAGACTTCACAACTCTCCCACCCCCCCTATTTTCCCTTTTCTCTCCTTCTCCCTCCAACAAAATTTGTAAGACTTCTAAGACTTTAGTCAGTGATAGAAATATAACACTGAGAATGACAATAAGATCAAATGGGATGAAAAAGCCAAGAGGTTTTTATAAATGGTACCTGTTGGGTCATGATATTTCCCCTCTTTGGGCCGAGTAAATTGGGCTTACTTATTTAATTAATCTATTTGGGCCTTCATTATTGAACCTTGAAAGTCACTGGGCCTAGTCGCCATATTACTTCTATTTAACCCTATGAAACCGGGTCAGTTCATTGGACTAACCCATTGGATGTTTTAATATCTATTACTTTGACTTGCAATGATGAAAAAGCATGACAGTTGACTGAGACACCTGCCATGCATTAATGTGGATGAGATTATAACCGGCCGGTGGCATAAACAGTGACCAAAGGTCGTGGGTAGGCTGCATGCAGTCGGCAGAGCCCATCAGATCAGGGGGCTGTGTCAGATAGTAGTGGGTGGCACGGTAATCCGGGCAAAGAGAGTCTAACCTATCAACCAGGTCTTCACAAACAGGTACGTACACATTCATATTCACATACACACAACTGAGAATTATTATCTCTCTCAATACACTAGACATTACATCCTCCATTGTTAACTTTGTGAACACGTATACTGACTCTCACGCCTGAGCTATCCCCCGACGGTCCAGCCGTCAAGCTTTTGGTGTCTTATCGTGTTTACTGTGCAGGATCAGGGCGTTTTACGTGATTCAGACGTTGGAGAAGATCTTGGCATTAACATTGGCGCTAGAAAGGAGGGGTGAGTTCTAGTGTCATTGAAATTTTCAATCACATCCATTTAATCTACTTCGGAAGATGATGAGGAGTAGAGATGGTACGCCAGAAGGGCAGGCGATGGCTGTTAGCTCATCACTGCCTCTTGTTTCGGTAAAGGATCTTCTGGGTCCTTCTAAAAGTGCTCACGAGAGCACGACCTCTAAGCATAATTCGGGTGATCTCCATCCGAAGATCCATGGTGGAGCCAGACGGAGGTTGGTCTTCAATGCAGATAAGGGGCATGATCGTGGTTGGGAGCGAGCAGAGGGCTCACCGACTAAGACTCACCGCCGAAGTGGTCAGGAGGACAGAGCTGCCAAGTTGGCGAAGATGGCAGACGAAGCAGATAAAGCCTTGGAGGTTCTGTTAAAGCAGAGGGAAGACATAGCCGAGCAGATGCTTTGGGTGGAGGAGTTAAGGGACGAAGCATCTAGCCATGTTCAGTCCGAAAGACGGAGTAAGCATAAGGAGGTGCATCGGCGAGAGGGGAAAGAGCCGGAGCATTCCATAAATGTGTCTAGGGATCACTCTCATAGTAGAAGGAGATCGAGGAGCAGAACTCCCGTGGCCTCGAAGAAGGCACTAGTGTTCATTGGTTCTCAACATCGAGATGACGACAGGCGAAGGAGCAGGTCGAGGGAGATCGTGCCAAAAATCAGAAGAAGAGAGCATCAGTGTGACTATTCTTATCATGAGGATAGAGTTCTACGCCGGAGTAGATCCAGGAGCCCAACAAAGGCAGTGGGGTCGGCAGGAGGGGGCCGATCCACTCATAAACAAAATGTCATTCAGGAGAAAGAGGTCTCCTCGCAGCCCGAAGGTGTTAATTTCCTGGTGAAGGAACTGAAAGAGCTCCGGAAGCAGTTGGCTGAGGTTCAACGGGAGAAGGACACGCCGGGAAAGAAGGCATCACCTTTTTCCTCGGATATTCTTAAGGAGAAGGCAGATATCACCAAGAAGTTACCTCACATGGAGAGTTACGATGGGTCCAGGGATCCTTACGACCATAGCCAGGCGTTCGACCGACTGATGGACTATTACGATTTCACCGATGCTGCCAAATGCCACACATTTGTCACGACGCTGAGGAAAGATGTGAGGCAATGGATGGGGACCTTACCGTTAGATTTAATTTCCTCCTGTACCGAGCTTTGTGATAAGTTCCATGCCCGCTTTGGGAGTAACCGAAGGAGAGAGAAGCAAACTGGTTCATTAGCACAGGTCCGACAGTTCACCAACGAGTCCTTGGGTCAATATGTGAAGAGGTTCAGAGAAACAGTTGATCAGGTGTCCGACCTCAACGATCTCCAGGCCATAGGTTTGTTTCAGAATGGGCTAGACCTGGTAAAGTCCAAAAAGTTGGTGAAGAAGTTGATGTTCCACCATCCGAAGAGCCTGGCAGAAGCTTTTGACAAGGCAGAAGTTTATATTGTTGTGGAGGAGGCTATGAACAGTCTAAAGCGTCCCT
This sequence comes from Panax japonicus, assembly GCA_020205505.1. Taxonomy (NCBI): domain Eukaryota; kingdom Viridiplantae; phylum Streptophyta; class Magnoliopsida; order Apiales; family Araliaceae; genus Panax; species Panax japonicus. Next base: position 42,758,866 of record CM035111.1, read on the forward strand.
CTTTCGACCAGTTAAAGGAGGCAGATGCTCCTAAGGCATATGGTGATCAGAGAAAGGGGGGAGGATATAACGATCGACCAGAGGAAAGTTCGAAGAAGTTCAATAACTCACGGCGACAGGGGAGTAGTCGTCCACCTGCATCCGCCTCGAAGGTGAATAAGGTTTACACCAAGCTGAACACGGATAGGTCGGTGATTTTGGACCAGATTAGGAACCAGCCATTCTATGAGCCGCCTCGTAACCACATCAAGCCAGGGCAGGGCAATAACCAAAAATATTGTGGCTACCATCAAGCCGCTGGTCACGATACTAATGAATGTTGCAATTTGAAAGATTTTGTAGAGAGGAAGATTCAAAATAGTTTGCTGGTTCAGTACGTGGCCGGGAGGGACCAACAAGGTCAACAGAATGTCGATCGTACTGTTCAGACGGTTCAAATGGTGCCACCCGTTCAAAATGCTCCAATACCACAGCCAAGGCACGTCGTTGATGTAATAACAGACGGGACAGTAGGAAAGTTGGCGGGGAAGAAGAGGAGAGGATATTTGGATTCGGTCATGTCCGTGGCGGGTGTTCCCCCGAAGACCGACAAACCATTTCCTGGAACTATTATTTCTTTCACCGATGCGGATTATCCCTCGGAACCTATCGAGCCGCATGAGGGAGCGTTGGTGATCACAACGCAGGTGGGTTCGGTAGATGTGAAATGCATGATGATAGACAACAGGTCTTTTTTAGACATTTTATATGCCCATGCTTATCAGAGGATTCATCTTGATGGGCGGAAGATGGAGGTCGGGCAGGAGGCTCCTTTATATGGCTTTAGCAACGATCTGGTCAGAGTTGCAGGCACCATCGAGCTCCCAATAATCTTCGGCACAGCTCCTCAACAGGTAGAAATAATATGTAAATTTTATGTTGTGCATGTAGATTCGGCTTACAACGCCATATTGGGAAGGCCTACACTGACCGCCTCTACAAGCATTAACTAATCAACTTCAAAATCAAGTTACCACGGCACATGGAGTCAGGACCATTGGCGGGGACTTAGATCTGGCCCGGCGATGCTATAGAAATACGGTTATTTCCTACGGAGGGGGCTGTCAGCAAAAGAAAGAAACAAATCCTGGCAATTGAGATTGAGCCCTTCACTAAAAGCAGGCTGTAGCGCCATGGTAATTCATGCGGAGAGACGGAAGAGACTCGATGGCTAGTCCTAGAATCCAGAAAAAGACAGTAAAAATTGTCGGGTTGCAAAAACATCTATCGGGAAAAACTCATGGAGGCTATTCGCTGGACATTGTGGATATTTAATTGGGAACCACAAGATATGCCAGGGATTAGCCGAACGGTTGCGAGCACAGACTAGAGGTGGGACCCATCGAAGAGCCCGTTTCGGGTAAAAAGGCCGAATCTTTGCACATGAGTCAGAGAATCATTGATGAGGAGATTGCTAAGCTGATAGCCGCAGACTTTATCTTTGAGATTGACTACCCGCAATGGATGGCTAATGTGGTGTTGGTGCAGAAGCAGAATGGAAAGTGGCGGGTTTGCATCGACTACACCGACTTGAATAAAGCTTGTCCGAAGGACTTTTATCCTTTGCCCCATATCGACCAGCTCATCGACGCCACTTCAAGGTATGCATTACTAAGCTTTATGGATGCTTTTTCAGGTTATCATCAAATATCCATGTGCGAGGAGGACATCCCGAAGAATGCATTTATTACACACCGTTCGGTGTATGCCTACAAGAAGATGACCTTTGGCCTTATAAATGCTGGAGCCACCTACCAGCGAATGATGAACTTCATCTTCGAAAGGCAGCTGGGGAGGAACATGGAGGTTTATGTAGATGACATGATCGTGAAGAGCATGCAGGTTCAGAAGTACTTGGACGATCTGGAGGAATACTTTCAGACTGTCCGTCGCCACAAGTTGAGGCTCAATCCAGTAAAGTGTACCTTCAGACTTGGTGCAGGGAAGTTCCTGGGGTATCTTGTCAGTCAGAGGGGCATTGAAGCTAATCCAGGAGAAAATCCAAGCCATTCTTAACAAGAAGACTCCTCAGTCATTCAAAGACATCCAACGTCTGACTGGCAGGATTTCAGCTCTGAGAAGGTTTATGTCGAAGTCTACGGAGAGATGCTTGCCGTTCTTCGACACATTGAAGGGGATGAAGAATACGAAGACGTTCCAGTGGAATTCGGAGTGTGAATACTCCTTCCAAGGTATAAAGACATATCTGTCCTCTGCTCCTTTATTGGTGAAGCCTTCCCCAGCACAAACCTTGTATTTGTACCTTGCAACAAGTACGTTGGCAGTTGGAGCAGTGCTGGTTCAGGAGGTCAGTGGGAAGCAGCATCCGATTTACTATGTCAATCACATCCTACGAGATGATGAAACCAGGTACCCGAATATTGAAAAATTTTCTTTTTCTTTGATAACTGCTAGTAGAAAGCTTCGGTAATATTTTCAAGGTCGGCACCTGTTCGTCTACACGGATCAGCCATTGAAGAAGGTGATGAGCAAGCCGGAGGTCTCGGGGAGGTTGGTAGCATGGACGATGGAATTATCCTAATTTTTTATCGAATACCATCCCCGAACCACTATCAAAGGTCAGGCCTTGGCTGATTTTATGGTGGAATATTCGTTCACCGAAGCAGATGCTGAGCTAACAGAGGCTGAGACGTCCGATCGAGCAGTTGCTGTTCTTCAGCATGGTCAGAATGCATGGACGCTGTATGCAGATGGGTCCTCTACGGCGAATGTTAGTGGGGCAGGGATTACCTTGACAAGTCCGGAGGGATTCAAGGTGCAGCAAGCTATCAGATTTGGGTTCAAAGCAACAAACAATGAGGCCGAGTATGAAGCAGTGCTAGCAGGAGTTCGACTGGCAAAGAGTCTAGAAGTTCAGAAGCTGATCATTTACAGTGACTCTCAGTTGGTCGTCAAACAACTGTTGGGAGATTATGAAGCTCATGGGACCAGGATGATCAAGTATCTGGCAGAATTAAAAGACCGACTTCAATACTTTGCTTCTTATGAGTTTCAGGGCATAGAGCGTAACGATAACTCCATTGTCGATGCACTGTCGAAGCTGGCCACTATGGATGCAGATGTTTTCAACGGATCGGTTTATTTGGAAGTTTTACAGCAGCCGAGTGTTCAGCATGAAGCGGTGATGTGTATCGAGCGATCTAACTGTTGGATGACTCCCTACGTCCAATATCTGGAAGATGGCGTCCTTCCTTCGGATCAGATGCTGGCAAAGAAGATGAAGCACAAGAGTGACAACTTCATTTTTATTGATGGGGATCTTTATCAAAGAGCATTTTCGTCGCCACTATTGAAGTGTCTGGTTCCATCTGAAGCTGAATATGCCCTTCGGGAAGTTCATGAAGGTATCTGCGGCGATCACATGGTTGCTAAGTCATTGGCATACAAGGTTCTTCGGCAAGGGTACTACTGGCCAACGATCTTCAAAGAGGCTACCGAGTATGTGAAGAAATGCAAGAAGTGTCAGCTCAACAGTCCGATCCCACATCAGCCACCAGAAGAGCTATACTCGATTCTATCTCCTATACCTTTTGTTGTCTGGGGGGTTGATATATTGGGTCTGTTGCAAAAAGCTAAGGGACATGTTAGCTTCGTAATAGTCGCTATTAATTACATGACCAAGTGGGTAGAGGCGAAACCACTTCGGTTGATAACAGAGCAGGAATGTTTGAAGTTCATAAAAGAGTCCGTAATATTTTGCTTCAGAATTCCTAAAGTGGAGATATCAGACAATGGACGCCAGTTCGTGGGATTAAGATTTGAAGGATTTTTGAAGGAGCTGGGGGTCCAGCACAAGAAGACTTCGGTGGCTCATCCGCAATCGAACGGGCAAGTCGAGGTGACCAACAGGACGCTGCTAAACGGGATCAAGCGCAGACTGGATGAAACTAAAGGAAAATGACCAGAAGAACTGCTCAGCGTGTTGTGGGCTTACCGGACTACACCGAGGACCACCACAGGGGATTCACCTTTTTGATTGGCCTATGGTACTAATGCCTTAATCCTAGTCGAAATCGGGTCTCCAAGTCTTCAGGTCAGTCAATTCAAAGAGATCTACAATGACGAAGGACTGAAGGCCAACTTGGATCTGCTAGAAGAAGTCAGAGAGGTAGCTTTGCTCAAATTGGCTGCTTATCAACGAAGAGTAGCCAAACATTACAAAAAAGGGGTCAAACTTTGCAGATTTGAGATAGGAGACTTCGTCCTCAGAGAAGCCGAAGCATCTACACCTCAGAACACAGGAAAACTAATGCCGAACTGGGAAGGACCGTATGAGGTGATCGAAGTACCAAAGCCAGGGACTTATCGTTTAAAAGCATTAGATAGATCCGAGATCAAGAACACTTTGCATACAGGCAGGCTTCGAAAATACTTCCAGTAGAGATCGAGTCAGTTTACCAAGAAGTATGTACATGATTGTTCACCATCTATAAAAGTTCACTTTTTCACAACTGATCCTCTTCTTATTTATCCTAAGTTCACAATGGAGTAAGGAGGTATGGTCGGACTCGCTGGCCATTCGATGGTAGCCTATCTATTTGTTGCCTAGCGTGGTAGACAAATCCTATGTTCCTTTATATTATTTTTACGGAGGGCGGTAAATCAATAGTTCACCGAAGTAAGGAGGACGGGGTGGACTCGCTGACCATTCGATGGTAGCCTCTTCGGCAGGAGTGTCCCTATGGTTTTGTTATACCCTGCGTGGTAGACAAATTCCATGATCCTCTTAATTTTGATTTATCGCGAGTGGTAAACAAAATGCACTGGAGTAAGGAGGTATGGTCGGACTTGCTGTCCATTCGATGACAGTCTTATTGTCAGGAGTGTCCTTATGAATTTGTGACCCCGTGTGGTAGACAAATTCTATGATCCTTATATCTTGGTTCCTATATAATTGTTTCACCCCGAGTGGTAAACAAAATTTCGATGGTGTAAAGAGGATCAGTCGAATTCATCTGACACATGACCGATCTCACACTTCGAAAACGATAAGTATACATTACTTTATTTTGTTTTTGAGTTCAGTTCATTTAATTCAGTTCATTAAATTCTATCCATTAAATTCAGTTCACTTCATTCCATTCTTAACTGTTATATACCTTAACTAAATTCACAATCTAATCTCAGTTCATTCAAGTCCATTGGTACTGAATTATTGACAAGAAATGAAAAGTATTATGCCAAAGTCAGGACATAACCAATGAAAAATTCATTAATAAATATTAGTCTGATTCGTACATAACGATAAACCTATTGTGCAGAAACATAAATTCCAACATAATTTCAGAACAATATAAGTCCTGATAAAAGTTTTTAAAACAAAATCCTTAAACAACTTCCAAAAAAGACAGAAATTTTCACAAATATCCTCAAATAAAATTTAGGAAAGACAAGAGTATTCACTTCATGCATCATCCTCGCCATCTGAAGAGTCGAGCAAAGTTGAGTCCACCTTAGCTGATATCAACTTTTCCTTGCCAAGACTTCAGCAGAGCTCATAGCTTTCAGAATATATCTTCATGATCTCTCTGTTAATCTCATCTGATGTCCGATACTCTTCACAGATCTACTTGCGAAGGTCATCGGTTAGAGGAGGCCCAAGGTCCCGAATAGCCTTGAGTTCTCGGATTTCTTCTTCAAGCTTCTGACGCCTGTTCAGATGGAGAGTTTCTGTTAGTTCTAGCTTTTGGATCGTTTTAGTCAAGATCTTAGCATCAGCCTTTAGCTCTTTGATCTTCTCCATCCTTATTTCGCTCATCTGAACCAAATCAACGTTCATCTTGACAATCTCCTCATATTGTGCTTTAGTTGACTTCAGTTCTTCATTGGATGTCTTCACATCTCCTCTGGCTTGGGCCAACTCTTTCCGAAGACCTTCATTTGTGTGAAGAACGCTCTCTGTGACGCCCCCAAATCCGTGTAACATCGATTACAGGACATGGTGCTCATGATAACATACATCATTATCTATTAAGTAAATCTAATAATAATAATAATAATAATAATAACTATTACATACTTATTCAAAATAAAGTCCCAAGTCTTTACAACCTTTAATAAACTGAAACTTAAACTTAGCGTTTATCGTTACATCACATCATATGCGGAAATATAATTATTACATAAATAACTCTCATCATTTCATCTTAGACTTTCCTTTGTCCTTGCCCGAGCCCTCAGCGTTATCAGCCTTAACTGAAAAGTTTAAGCAAGAATGAGCACAAATTACCCAGCAAGTATATAAAGTAGTTTGAGAACATATATCAGAAGTAGAAGCATTAGTATGAATATTTCTCAATAGCTGAAATAAATATCAAGAGATAAACTGGAATATCAAGATAAGAGTTCTGGAATTCTCAATAACATACTAAGGGGTGTTAGATACCCTGAACATTACTTTGTTTCATCAAAAACCATCAGACAGTTTAACAATCAAATAGATTATAAACGGTCTCTGCAAGTACTCTAGGTGATCAGCCTATCGTACCCTACATTGTGCACAAGTATAAAGTTTAAACGCATAAGCGTAAATGGGACTATATGTCCGACATCAGCTACCCCGTTATCCGGGTTGTTCATCTTAGTATTCATGCGGGACCTCACCAAAGAAATTTGGATTGGTAAACATTCAATAGCTTCAAAGGATTTGAATTGTTCAAACAATATACTATTTTTTTTTGCATCAATAACATCTAGCTGAAACGAAAGCTAGAAAGCATGCTTGAATATAGTTCATCAAGGGTATACAAACTTTAAAGTATAGCGGTCACAATAGGAACTGAATCATCAATAACATTTCGCATCACAATTGAAGTTATAGAACTTTACAATAAAGAAGCTTGCACGAATGATTAATTAATCACAAGCCCAAACTTACCCTCGCTGCAATCAACTGAATAAGAGTTGAATAAATTTATAATGAAAAATAGGGTAAGAAACTTGCCTTGATCGTTGTTTACCAATAACAGATTAAAAGCTTACAGCTATCTACACTTCACGTGCCCTACACAATTGTATAATCATGCACATCAACTATTAGCAATGCATAGTAGTTATAATATAAACTTTACTCTATAATTTTTTAGAGTTTACTCTACGATTTTCAGAGTTTACTCTACGATTTTCACTGACTCTACGATTTTTACTCTACGATTTTCACTGACTCTATGATTTTCAGAGACTCTACGATTTTCAGAGACTCTACGATTTTTACTCTACGATTTTCACTGACTCTACGATTTTCAGAGACTCTACGATTTTCAGAGACTCTACGATTTTTACTCTATGATTTTCACTGACTCAACGATTTTCAGAGACTCTACGATTTTCAGAGACTACGATTTTTACTCTACGATTTTCACTGACTCTACGATTTTTACTAACTCTACGATTTTCAGAGTTTACTCTACGATTTTACTGACTCTACGATTTTATTCCCGCTGATCTAAAGATGATATGACCACGATACTTGGACACAATAAACTTCATACATCATGGTATTTTACAAAAATATAACATTCATAAAACTAGCATGCTAAGACCACAACCCAACTGCATAGAAAAGCGTGCCAGTACTAGTTTTATACTTAGAAAAATTCTGGAACTTCTAGAATTCTGCAGATTTTATTACCAACATGCATGCTTATGATTTTCATAACTTGCTCAATTTAACTCTCTTTCTTATGAAATTTGGACAGGTTGTACCTCATGCTACATACTATTTTATAAAATTATTACATACACTAATCGAGTCATATACACCATGATTTCGAGGCTCCGAAAAACCCCAAAAATCACAGATCACTAGTTAAACCCAATTTGACAAAAATTCGGGATTTTGCTTCTAGCATACAATTAAATTATTCCTAATGTCCTGATCATCTACTCTCACATGTTTTCACATTTCACAACATCAAACTTCAACAAACTTCCACCTTTTGATTAATTTAGCACATTAGAGACATTTTATCAAAGGTAGAGCATGCATTGCTTAATTCTTTGATTTTCTATGAATTTGATGCATGATTAACCCATATCTTTTGTTGTTAATGATCTATAATCATCAAACAACAGTAACATGGAAACACAAAGCCACAACAAATCATTTACCAATTTTATATGCATTTTCTTCTCATTTTTCTTATAAAAATAAAATGGGTTCATGAATTACCTTTTGAAGAATTTCTTCTTGGTTTAATATGATGCTCCTTCTCCTTGCTTGTCAAATCCTCAGTAATCCTCCAAAATTAGTTCTAACTCTCTTAGGCTCTCAATTTCTCTCCATGTTTACTCACTTGGTGGAATTTTTCTTAAAAGAAAAGTGTGTTTGTATATATGTATAGCTTTGTTAGAGTCTTTTGATTCTCATAACCCCCAACTCTAATGATTAGTTACTCACCATATTTAATAATACAATAATATAGATAATTAATAGGAAGAATGTGGGAGTTAGAGAAAATGAATGTGGGAGTTAAAAAGAATTTTGGTTTTAAGGAATATACGTATACTCCCTCCCTTGTCCTAATTTAATAGTCTCATGGGTCCATCAGTTCAGCTGATTTCTATTTTAAAAATATATATTATTTTAATCAATTAATAAGCTATTTGACTATTTTACCCTTCGAAACCAAACCTTGTGAACCATATATCGATTCCTACTAAAGTCGACGTTCCGGACGTAATGAGACTATCCGTTTAATCGAAATCATCTCCGAAATTCGTAGTTGACTTTTTCCTTGAAAAAGTTAACTGGTTGACTTTGACAAAAAGTCAATTGTGACATCTTTTCGTGATTACAGTCTATCTTGACTAATTTCGACGTTCCGGACTCAAATACGCAGTCTGCGCCTCTAAATTCTGCTCTTAACTCCAACTCATAATTTAATACCATCCCACGTAATAAAATAGAACAATTCCTTACTTAATCAATTTAAATAGTTAAATAAAACTAAACCAACCATTTAAATACATCTCATCACATATCTTGAAATAACACATATATGTACCACACCCATACATCTAATAAATGAAATCACCCAAAAGTTTCATATAAATTCGTTCATTAATAATTCTTAAGTTATAAAAAAAAATCTCGGATATTACATTCACCCTCCCTTAAAAGGATTCCGTCCCCGGAATCATTACACATCAATCAAAAAGATTAGTGTAAGTTTTCATCATTTTCTACTCGAGTTCCCACGTAGCCTCATCGGCGTTATGGTTCCTCCATAATACTTTAACAGAAGGTATTATCTTATTTCTTAACACTTGTTCTTTTCTATCGATTATCTGCAATGGGACCTCTTCGTAGGTTAGGTCCTTTTCAAACTGAATAGGTTCATACTCTATGACATGCTTGTAATCCTGCTTATAGGGTCGTAGGACTGAAACATGGAACACATTGTGTATATGTTATAACTCCGGAGGTAAAGCTATTCCATAAGCTACCTCCCCCACTCGCCTCAACACTTCGAAGGGTCCTATGAATCTGGGACTAAGTTTTCCCTTCTTCCCAAATCTCATTCTCCCTTTCCAAGGTGACACTTTCAAAAACACATAAGTGCCGATGTTGAAGTCTCGTTGTTGCCGGTGTTGATCAGCATATTTCTTCTGTCGATCCTGAGCCGTCACTAGCCTCGCTTGAATAGTTTTGATCACATCCGCAGTCTGCTGTACCAATTCTGGCCCTAGCAGTTGACTTTCTCCTACTTCATCCCAACACAATGGCGTTCTGCATTTCCTTCCATATAAAGCTTCATAAGGTGGCATCCCGATGCTCGCATGGTAGCTATTGTTGTATGCAAATTCCACCAACGGTAGGTGGTCATCCCAACTCCCTTTGAAATCCATCACACATGCTCTCAGCATGTCCTCTAACGTTTGAATAGTTCTCTCGCTCTGCCCATCTGTTTGAGGATGATACTCGGTGCTCAACCTCAGATGCGTTCCCATGCGTTCTTGAAAACTTCTCCAGAAGTTCGCTGTGAACCGCGGATCGCGATATGACACAATTGAAACTGGTACACCGTGCCTGGAAACGATCTCTTTGATATAAAGTTTAGCCAACTGATCCAAGGTATATCTGATCTTGATTGGCAAAAAAATGCGCTGACTTGGTCAATCGGTCGACGATCACCCACACTGCATCGTAACCCTTCTGCGTAGTTGGAAGTCCTACCACAAAATCCATCGTGATATGCTCCCACTTCCATTTCGGAATTTCTAACAGTTGAAGTAACCCGCTCGGTTTCTGATGTTCTGCCTTGACCCGCTGCCACGTTAAACACTTGTTGACGCACTCTGCGACTTCTCTTTTCATATTGGGCCACCAATAATGTTGACGAAGATCCTGATACATTTTTGTGCTTCCTGGATGGATTGAGTAACTTGAACTATGAGCTTTCTGCAAGATTTCTTCCTTTAACTCAGATAACGCTGGCACCCAAATTCTCTCCTCAAATTTTAACAGACCATCACCACCCATGTTGAATTTAAGCTCCTCTCCGTCGGAAATTCTTTTCTTCATTTTCTCACATTCTTCATTACCGCCTTGTGCTTCCTTGATCTTGTCCAATAGAGTCGGACGAATCTCCACTGCGAATAATTTCCCATCTGGCTCTCTCGGCCTCTTTATCTCTAGCTCCAAACTGGCCATCTCCTTGATTAACTCCTCCTGAGCTGTTAGCATTGCCAATCTACCACTGCCTTTTCTGCTTAACGCGTCCGCTACCACGTTCACTTTCCCCGGATGATACAAAATATCGCAATCGTAATCCTTTATTAGCTCCAACCATCTCCTCTGCCTCATATTTAACTCCTTTTGCGTGAAGATATACTTCAGACTTTTATGGTCCGTGTATATTTCACACTTCACACCATATAAATAGTGCCTCCAGATCTTGAGGACAAATACTAACGCTGCCAACTCCAGGTCATGGGTAGGATATCCCTTCTCATAATCTTTCAACTGGCGCGATGCGTACGCAATGACTTTACCGTGTTGCATAAGCACACAGCCAAGCCCCTTGTGTGATGCATCACTGAAAATCACGAAGTCACCTGTATCGTCTGGTAACGACAACACCGGTGCCTCACTCAATCTCTTCTTGAGTTCTCAAAAACTCTCTTCACACTTCTTAGTCCAGACAAACTTCACCGACTTCTTCGTTAAATTAGTCAATGTTCCTGCTATCTTCGAAAAATCTTGAATGAACCGCCTGTAGTAGCCCGCTAATCCTAAGAAACTTCTTACCTCCGTTGGTGTCTTTGGTTGTTCCCAATTCTAAATCGCTTCCACCTTTGTTGGATCCACAGAGATTCCGTTCTTGTCGATCACGTGACCCAGAAATTGAACTTTTTCTAACCAGAACTCGCACTTCAAAAATTTTACGTATAATTTATCCCTTCTCAACGCCTCCAATACCAACCTTAAATGTTCAGCATGATCTTCCTGAGTCCTGGAATAGATTAGGATATCATCTATGAACACAACTACGAATTTATCTAAGTACTATTTGAATACCCGATTCATCATGTCCATAAATGCTGCTGGCGCGTTTGTTAACCCGAACGACATTACCAGAAACTCGTAGTGACCGTAACGAGTTCTGAACGCTGTCTTAGGTACATCTTCTTTTCTCACCTTCAACTGGTGATACCCCGTCCTCAAATCGATTTTGGAAAAATATTTCGCTCCCTTCAACTGATCAAACATGTCATCTATCCTAAGTAACGGGTATTTGTTCTTGATCGTCACCTTGTTTAGCTCTCGATAATCGATGCACAGTCTCATCGACTCGTCCTTCTTCTTTACAAACAACACTGGTGCTCCCCAAGGAGACACACTCGGTTGAATATACTTCCTATCTAACAATTCCTGCAACTGTACCATCAGCTCCTTCAACTCTGCCGGTGCCATTCTGTACGGGGCTTTCGAGATCGGCGTCGTTCCCGGTACTAAATCTATAACGAATTCGACCTCTCTATCCGGCGGAAGACCTGGCAATTCTTCCGGGAATACATCTGGAAATTCATTCACTACTGGTATTAGTCTCATTTCTAACCCTACTTTCTGAGTATCGACGATATGGGCCAAATAACCTACACATCCCTTTTTTAGTAACTTCCTCGCTTGCATCATCGTCAGACAACTCGAGAGTCTTGGCGACCTACTCCCATAGAACACTACCTTCGACTGCTCGGGAGTCTTAAGGTTTATACACTTTTTCTGGCAATCTATCATCGCTCCATGGTTAAATAACCAATCCATCCCTAGAATTACATCAAATTCTCCTAATTGAATTGGGATTAAGTCCACAGGTAACTTATATCCCCTGATATCTACAACGCAATTCCTATGGACATGGTTAACGGGAATGACTTCCTTATTAGCAACTTCTATGTTCATAGGATATTCTAATTTTTCCTGAGGTAAGTTTAGTCGTTGGGAGAATTCATGCGAAACGAAGGAACAAGTAGCACCCGAATCAAATAATATGTAAGTAGATATATCATTGATCGGAATGATACCTGAAACCACGTCCCTGGATGCAACCACATCCTGAACCGTCATGTTGAAAGTCCTTGCTATTGGTCGATTCTGAGTTGGTGGTCCACCAATTGTGAGAGTTCCACCGCTTGGTCCCCTCCCTCCATTTCCTCCTGCTGAGTTTTTCTTTGGGCAGCTCCTCGCCTGATGATCTAATGCTCCACAGTTGAAACATCCATTTCTCTTCGGTGCAGAGCAGTTGGGAGAGATGTGCCCCTCCTGCCCGCAATTGAAACAGACATTCTTCCCTTTTAGACATGCCCCCGAGTGATTCCTTCCACACTCATTTCACGCCTCAGTCCTCTTTTTTGCTTCCCCTGATTTGCCCCCAGGGTTTTCCGAGTTGACATTATTGTTGTTGTTGTTGTTGTTATTGTTGTTGCTGTTCCACTTCCTCTTATTTGCACCGTTGCTGCTGCTGCCTTCTCCACGGTTTCCTCCTTCAGTCTTCTTCTTTTTCTCCTTGTTGAACTTCATTAGGGCTTCACTTCCGCCCTCAGCGATTATAGCTTTCTCCAGGAGAGTCGCGAAACTATTCTTCTGCAGCACCGAAAGTCTGCTGTATAGCCATGGTTAGAGGCCTTGCTCAAACCTCCTCGTCTTTCTCTCCTCAGTGTTGACCTGATGAGGTGTGAACCTCGCCAGCTCGTTAAACTTTGCAGCGTACTGCGGTACCATCATATCTTCTTGTTTCAGCTCCAGGAATCACATCTCCATGCGACTCTGCATACTAACAGAAAAATAGTTCTCGAAAAAGATTTTCTTGAACCCTTCCCAAGGTATCACACCTTCTCCAGCTCGGGTCTGATTTGCCTCCCACCAGTAGTTGGCTTCACCTTTCAGTATATACGTGGCGAAGATAGTTTTCTGGTCATCTCCTACTCGGGCGATAGCGAATGCCTTTTCGATTTCCTTAACCCAAGTTTGGGCTTCGATGGGTTCAGTAGTTCCTTTGAACTCAGGTGGTCCCGCGCTTTTGAAGTCTTTAAAGTGTGCCACAGGGGCCACTGGAGGGTTATTGACATTCGGGGTTCGACTTTGAAGTGCCCCCACTAACATGTCTACAAACTGCTGCATAGGGTTCGGTGGATCCCCAGCATCACCGTCTGACCCCTCGGGTGCTTGGTGACGTCTTCCTCTAGCCATCTATCTGTTCAAAATGAACTTAATATTATTCTCTCATAATTTACTCTACAGTATATAAAATTCGTAAAAACTGAACCATCACATCACATACTTAAATAAAAACATATTTATTTATAAACATAATACTCAAAGTATTCATCGTTTTATGGCGTTACGCCATCTACATCACGTGGCATCAATCACTTGGTAAAAACAGAAACCAAGCTTTTTATTACATAGATAAGCATTTTATTTACTACTAGGAAAAAGTTTATCATAATAACTAAAGACCCCGCCTAATGGCGTCCTTATGCTCCTCATCCGCTATCTCTTTCACCATCTCTCGGCTTATAACCCGGCCAGACCGGCGCTCCTCACGTGGAAAGTGACGCACCCTATGCTGGAACCTTCCATGTGCCGACTTAAACACGTATTTCATCTTGTCTATCTTAACCTTCTTGTCTCTAACTTCTCCCCCTAACTCTCCGGTTAGCTTCTCTGCTCTAACACGATCTCTTCTCTCATCTCCCCAGAAAGTGGTAATAATCTGCTTGTCAAGTTAGAGACTCTGAATCCTCGACTCCAACCCATTAATGGTATGTCCCAAGTGGGTTCTGATAGCATCCCTTTCATCCTTCAGCCTAACCGACTTCTGGCCTTCAACCCGCAGCTTGTCAGCCAGATCCCCATTCCTAATTACCAGGTGGTCCACCAATGCTCCCAGCAAAGCTGCAGCTTGTTGTTCCCCCTGATACAGCTCCTCTAACTTATGGACCTTGTCGTCCAGTTCAACGATCCTGTCCATCAACTCATCCAGCATAGTGTCTTCAGGTACCTCATCGGGGTCCTCCTCGGGCTCCTCTTCCTCTTCCGGATACTCCTCCGGGTCTGACTCAGCTGCTGCCTCAGCTATAGGCTCAGGTACAGCTGTCACTAACTGCTCACTTACTACATGAATATCTCTAACTTCCACTTCTCCAGACATCCTATAATCAAAACACAAAGCAACTCAATTAAAAAATAGATATTGATTTTGTTTTTAGAAAATAGATTTGACACTACACGTATAACTCTATGTGAGTTCATCTCCCTATCATCTCCACCAACTCTCTCTAAGGTTATAGCCCAAGGTTCCCCACCTAAGGTTTATAACCTAAAGCTCTGATACCAACCTGTGACGCCCCCAAATCCGTGTAACATCGATTACAGGACATGGTGCTCACAATAACATACATCATTATCTATTAAGTAACTCTAATAATAATAATAATAATAATAATATTAACTATTACATACTTATTCAAAATAAAGTCCCAAGTCTTTACAACCTTTAATAAACTGAAACTTAAACTTAGCGTTTATCGCTACATCACATCATATGCGGAAATATAATTATTACATAAATAACTCTCATCATTTCATCTTAGACTTTCCTTTGTCCTTGCCCGAGCCCTCAGCGTTATCAGCCTTAACTGAAAAGTTTAAGCAAGAATGAGCACAAATTGCCCAACAAGTATATAAAGTAGTTTGAGAACATACATCAGAAGTAGAAGCATTAGTATGAATATTTCTCAATAGCTGAAATAAATATCAAGAGATAAACTGGAATATCAAGATAAGAGTTCTGGAATTCTCAATAACATACTAAGGCGTGTTAGATACCCTGAACATTACTTTGTTTCATCAAAAACCATCAAACGGTTTAACAATCAAATAGATTATAAACGGTCTCTACAAGTACTCTAGGTGATCAGCCTATCGTACCCTACATTGTGCACAAGTATAAAGTTTAAACGCATAAGCGTAAATGGGACTATATGCCCGACATCAGCTACCCCGTTATCCGGGTTGTTCATCTTAGTATTCATACGGGACCTCACCAAAGCAATTTGGATTGGTAAACATTCAATAGCTTCAAAGGATTTGAATTGTTCAAACAATATACTATTTTTTTTTTGCATCAATAACATCTAGCTGAAACGAAAGCTAGAAAGCATGCTTGAATATAGTTCATCAAGGGTATACAAACTTTAAAGTATAGCAGTCACAATAGGAACTGAATCATCAATAACATTTCGCATCACAATTGAACTTATAGAACTTTACAATAAAGAAGCTTGCACGAATGATTAATTAATCACAAGCCCAAACTTACCCTCGCTGCAATCAACTGAATAAGAGTTGAATAAATTTATAATGAAAAATAGGGTAAGAAACTTGCCTTGATCGTTGTTTACCAATAACAGATTAACAGCTTACAGCTATCTACACTTCACGTGCCCTACACAATTGTATAATCATGCACATCAACTATTAGCAATGCATAGTAGTTATAATATAAACTTTACTCTATAATTTTTTAGAGTTTACTCTACGATTTTCACTGACTCTACGATTTTCAGAGACTCTACGATTTTTACTCTACGATTTTCACTGACTCTACGATTTTCAGAGACTCTACGATTTTCAGAGACTCTACGATTTTTACTCTATGATTTTCACTAACTCTACGTTTTTCTGAGACTCTACGATTTTCAGAGACTCTACGATTTTTACTCTACGATTTTCACTGACTCTACGATTTTTACTAACTCTACGATTTTCAGAGTTTACTCTACGATTTTACTGACTCTACGATTTTATTCCCACTGATCTAATGATGATATGACCACGATACTTGGACACAATAAACTTCATACATCAAGGTATTTTACAAAAATATAACATTCATAAAACTAGCATGCTAAGACCACAACCCAACTGCATAGAAAAGCGTGCCAGCACTAGTTTTATACTTAGAAAAATTCTGGAACTTCTAGAATTCTGCAGATTTTATTACCAACATGCATGCTTATGATTTTCATAACTTGCTCAATTTAACTCTCTTTCTTATGAAATTTGGACAGGTTGTACCTCATGCTACATACTATTTTATAAAATTATTACATACACTAATCGAGTCATATTCACCATGATTTCGAGGCTCCGAAAAACCCCAAAAATCACAGATCACTAGTTAAACCCAATTTGACAAAAATTCGGGATTTTGCTTCTAGCATGCAATTAAATTATTCCTAATGTCCTGATCATCTACTCTCACATGTTTTCACATTTCACAACATCAAACTTCAACAAACTTCCACCTTTTTGATTAATTTAGCACCTTAGAGACATTTTATCAAAGGTAGAGCATGCATTGCTTAATTCTTTGATTTTCTATGAATTTGATGCATGATTAACCCATATCTTTTGTTGTTAATGATCTATAATCATCAAACAACAGTAACATGGAAACACAAAGCCACAACAAATCATTTATCAATTTTATATGCATTTTCTTCTCATTTTTCTTATAAAAATAAAATGGGTTCATGAATTACCTTTTGAAGAATTTCTTCTTGGTTTAATATGATGCTCCTTCTTCTTGCTTGTCAAATCCTCAGTAATCCTCAAAAATTAGTTCTAACTCTCTTAGGCTCTCAATTTCTCTCCATGTTTACTCACTTGGTGGAATTTTTCTTAAAAGAAAAGTGTGTTTGTATATATGTATAGCTTTGTTAGAGTCTTTTGATTCTCATAACCCCCAACTCTAATGATTAGTTACTCACCATATTTAATAATACAATAATATAGATAATTAATAGGAAGAATGTGGGAGTTAGAGAAAATGAATGTGGGAGTTAAAAAGAATTTTGGTTTTAAGGAATATACGTATACTCCCTCCCTTGTCCTAATTTAATAGTCTCATGGGTCCATCAGTTCAGCTGATTTCTATTATAAAAATATATATTATTTTAATCAATTAATAAGCTATTTGACTATTTTACCCTTCGAAACCAAACCTTGTGAACCATATATCGATTCCTACTAAAGTCGACGTTCCGGACGTAATGGGACTATCCGTTTAGTCGAAATCATCTCCGAAATTCGTAGTTGACTTTTTCCTTGAAAAAGTTAACTGGTTGACTTTGACAAAAAGTCAACTGTGACATCTTTTCGTGATTACAGTCTATCTTGACTAATTTCGACGTTCCGGACTCAAATACGCAGTCTGCGCCTCTAAATTCTGCTCTTAACTCCAACTCATAATTTAATACCATCCCACGTAATAAAATAGAACAATTCCTTACTTAATCAATTTAAATAGTTAAATAAAACTAAACTAACCATTTAAATACATCTCATCACATATCTTGAAATAACACATATATGTACCACACCCATACATCTAATAAATGAAATCACCCAAAAGTTTCATATAAATTCGTTCATTAATAATTCTTAAGTTATAAAAAAAAAATCTCGGATATTACACTCTCACATTGAGTCCTTTCCCGAGCCAGAGCGGACTTCAGGATGGCATTCTCCTTTCTCATTGCCTCTTTTTCGGCTTCTGCTTCGATAGACTTTGGATGCAGGCGTCCAAATACAGCATTCGCTTATGCATATTCAGCATTATTTGACCAATTTCAAATGTCTAAATATAAAGATAAATACGAAAATTGCAAAGAAAACCACTTTACCTTCACCAGATAACTCATGCCTTCCTTGAGCAGATCCATGTTTGAACTATTACCAAATCGATGGTCATCGGTGTCACGAACGAAAGCATCAAATAATTGGAAGGGGAAGTTGGCATTAAATCAAGGCCACATGGTTGGAGTGGCCATAGCATTTTGCTGAAATTCAGAGGTTGACTGTCTTAGAGGAGAGGGCATGGACTGATTGCGAACTGGCAAGGGATCCACATATATGTTTTCTGGAGAGGGAGATCGAACAGGATTAGGTTCGTGGACTGGTGAGGGAGCAGAGGATGAACCTTGATGGCTGTCTGATGGTTGTTTCGTTTTCCTAGAAAGGATGGGGATAGATTCGACCAGTTCATCATCAGGCACTTGAATTTCAACTGGGACTATTGGGGGAATGTCAGTCGAGGACGGAGAAACTCGAAGCTCATCAGCGGTTAAAGGTGTAATATTTGTCCTCAGCTTCTTAGCACGGAGGACCTTCACCCGATCGTGTAGAGGTATGTCAAGCAGGCTTCTCTTAATCGGAACAGGTTCAGAAGGTACAGAACTAGGGTTGGATGAAGGGTTTGCTTGTGGAATTGTTTCTAGAATTGTTTCCGGATCGCTTTCAGGATTTGTTTCAGGCTGGGTGGATTTAGATTTCTTGGCGGCTCTTTTCCTTCGATGAGGTCTGAGAGATTCTTTAGGAACAATGGGTTCATAAGTTTGGGGTTCGTCATTCTGAGGAGAAACAGCGGGGGGATCAGCTCGGGAAGATTCTTCAGTTGGAGGCTCTTCACTTACATCCGTAATCTTCCCTGCCAAAAAGTCTTCCAACTCTTTTACTTTCGAAGAAGTTGGTTTGATCAAAGACACTGCAAATAACCATATATCAGAACCCATGTCACTTAAATATCTCAAAAAATGGTGTTACAAAGTTGTTCGAAACTTACATTTATGGTCATATAACCAGGTTTGCTTAGTCAGAAGTGCAAAACTCCATTCATTCGGAGGAATCTTCTTTAAAAAATCTGCCATTTTTTTCACACGCTCTTCTGGGATATCTCTAAAATTAGCAGAGATCCTATCAGAGATAGTCCAATCAGGAAGAGAAGAGATTTCGGGTCCTGCAACAAAAAACCATTTTTCGTGCAAACCCTTGTTGCTTGAATGGGTATCCATCAGGGGTCTCTTCTCAAATCTGGCGATGGGTTGAGGAGACTGTTTGCTCAACATTTTGAAACCTCGTTCTCGAAATCTACCGGCTGAGAAGAAAGTGAAGAAGATGTCGACAGATGGAGGAATCCCTAGTTCGTGACAGAAGGCAATGAATGCCAGAATGTGGATATAGGAATTAGGAACCAACTGAGCAAATCCCACTCCTATAAACCCTAGGAGGGTAACGACGAAGGCATGGAGGGGTAGGCAAATTCCCTTTTCGAGAAAAGTAATTGGCATGGAGACCCAACCATCTGGTCGATGGTACATGCGTTCTTCAGGAGCAGGTGCCCTTGTTGCGTACATATCCGGAATCTGATAGCGAGTCCGGAGGATACGTATCTTAGCTTCCGTAACAGTAGAGGGGGTATTCGCATGAGGAAACTGTTCCCCATCCTTAAAGAAGTCAATAGGTGGCAGAGAAGGTATCGAGGGCGAATTCTTCCCCATGGTTGCTGTGGACTGGGGATTTGAACTCGAACCCTCTTGATCAGGGTTTGGATTGATGGAAACGGTGTTAATGGGAGTCACTAAGAGAGGAGAACTCTTATTGGTATTCAGGATCGCCATTTTTGAGAGTTCGCAGAGAGAGGGAAAGAAGTTCTGGAGAGAAGAAGAAAGCTCAAAGGTTCAAAGTTCAAATTGGCAGGTAAAACTGTCAAAATTGATAAAGTTTATCTTTTATACTGACGGTTACACGGTGTAAAAGGCCGGCACATTAAATGTTAGTAATGATTTAGAATTTGAATGGGAAGCGTCCGGTTCCGGGTCCAGATATTTATCAGACAAGGCCTTTCTGATTTGGGCCTCCGGTCTCCTCTCATTTCATCTCATGAACCATAACCGGGTGCATTTCGATTACTTCTCATTATGGACCTTTAGTAAAATATCATGGACCATTAATTTATAGTTTTCTATTAAACATTCTGTTCAACAAAAAACTAGGGGGCAATGTTGGGTCATGATATTTCCCCTCTTTAGGCCGAGTAAATTGGGCTTACTTATTTAATTAATCTATTTGGGCCTTCATTATTGAACCTTGAAAGTCACTGGGCCTAGTCACAATATTACTTCTATTTAACCCTATGAAACCGGGTCGGTTCATTGGAATAACCCATTGGATCTTTTAATATCTATTACTTTGACGTGCAATGATGAAAAAGCATGACAGTTGACTGAGACACCTGCCATGCATTAATATGGATGGGATTATAGCCGGCCAGCGGTATAAACAGTGACCAAAGGTAGTGGGTAGGCTGCATGCAGTCGGCAGAGCCCATCAGATCAGGGGGCTGTGTCAGATAGTAGTTGGTGGCACGGTAATCCGGGCAAAGAGAGTCTAACCTATCAACCAAGTCTTCACAAACAGGTACGTACACATTCATATTCACATACACACAACTGAGAATTATTATCTCTCTCAATACACTAGACATAACATCCTCCATTGTTAACCTTGTGAACACATATACTGACTCTCACGCCTGAGCTATCCCCCGACGATCCAGCCGTCAAGCTTTTGGTGTCTTATCGTGTTTACTGTGCAGGATCAGGGCGTCTTACATGATTGGGACGTTGGAGAAGATCTTGGCGTTAACAATACCAAATGCAAAAATAGCTTAGCTTAATATACAACAATTTATTTGTCCAGAGTTTGGCAGAAACTTCATTTTGGTTTTAATTAGTTTCATATATTAACAATTAAGAGATATCTAAAATATAATAATGTGGTAACTTGGGTGCATGACGGGTGGAATTGAAATAACATGTTTACAACTTACAAGGGGCATACCCCCACCATAAAACTACCCAAAAGGACAAAAATACTAGAGTGTGTACAAAGTTGACCGACTTATACTAGAGAGCAATACAACTTACAGTTTTAGAAACCCAAAGAAAATCAACACCCTCAAAAGAGCTTTAAGTTACATTTTAGAAGAATAAGTATGTGATAAACCAAATTTTGTTGGGAAATATTAAAATAAAAATTAAATAAAGAAATTTTTTATAAGATGATATGTTGTGTGATATTGTGTATAATAAATGTATTAATATTATATATTTATTATATGTGGAGGAGCAAATTATTAAAGGGAAATATGTAGTTAAATTTAATGATACAAAATTATTGTATGCATTAAATATGACAAATAAATGGGCATCGAGCAATTTATGGAAAGAGGGAATAAAATATATATTTATTAATCAATTAAATTGTTAGAAAACAATTTATGGAATGAAGAATGTAATTAAATTTAGTTGTACAAAATAAAATGTACAAATTAGATGATGAAATTAAAATATTTAATGAACCAAATATTAGATGTAATGGTTAGTTACATAAAAAGTGTTAACTTAATTATGGATTAATTCCGTAATGATCAGTGGGATGATTTGTACATGATTATAAATATATAAACATTCAATTTTGGGTAATATTGGACAACATGTAATAAAAATGTAATAGTAATACATAAAATAAACTATATATTATATATGTGGTGGGAATGTATTATATATATAATGTAAAGTAATTATATATATATATATATATATATATATATATATATATATATATATATATATATATGTTATGCTGGATAGCAGAATAATACATATGTATGATATAATATAGGCATTATGCAATTAGTATTAGCCAAGGCTAAGAGCTAAAGTTATGAGTATGAACATAGAAAGTTAGTTGAATACTGTTTTATATGGTCATATTTGTTATGCTTGGTTGAGAAATTGTGTGTGGTAAAGGGATTATATGATGGTTGGGTAAAACCGTATAATTTGATGGATCCGAAACCTAAGATTGCTTCGTATATCCTAGATAAGGATAACTTAAGCACCTCGTGGCATTAAACCAAGCTGGAACGCGTTTTGATAAGAAAAACGAGAAATATGAAAAGTTAGTGTGTTGGGCTACTTTTGGTTAACTTTTTCGGCTAGTAATACTTTCTGGAAAATTATAATTTTCTGGGATCTTGTAGTGTGAAATCCCAGCTAGCCATAGACTTCAGAACGGACTAATTCCAAATTCGGATGTCTGAATTAAGACGTTCAAAAGTGGGTACGTCGAAACTGGCCAAATCTGGAAAACAGAGTCGAAGCAGTCCCCTTGCACGAATTTTCTGGAATTCTGTGTTTTGAATTTGGAAATGGTGAAAGAATTAAAGTTGTAACCTCGGAAGTTATCTTCGCGTGGGCTCAAGAATCGCTCAAAAATGTTTTGAAACGAATTAGTTATGACTGTTTTAACGAGAGAGAGTAAAGCTGAAAAAAAATTGAAAATGCTATGAACGTCAATTTTTGGCACGCTGTTTAGACTACTTAACAAACCCGAAATGAGAGGTTAGTATTTCTTAAAAATAGTCTTGTATGACATAAAAAACATACTAAAAACCCCTTACGATTGGATAAGTAGATTGCAAGTTATTAAGCCGCGAAGTGGGTGTCAAAGGTGAGGGGCTGCTGCCTTGTGGCAATAGCAGATAGCAGCAGCCATGTGCTGTTCAACGTGCGATTTTCCCGCAAAGCTTTTTGGCTGGTTTTGTGGCTGTTTAATATGTAACAAAACACCGAGAGAGATGTATAAATATTATATAATGTTTATATATCGTAAAAACTCATTTAATGTAAAGAAAGCGATAGAAATGTAATGTAAACGTAAGTTTTCATAACTATGCGAGCGTAATTCGGGAAATGATATGTAAAACGTATATGTAGCATTATGAAATGCGCAAACCTGTTTGAAATTATATTGAACCTAGGAATGTAAAAACGAAAAGTTTCCGGAGTTCGAAACAAAGATTTTGAACACGGAATTACGTAATGACATATGTATGAATTTAAAGCATATGCGAAGTAAGAATGTAAATTATTCACGAAAATAAATGTGAAGCTAAGTTACTAACGAAATAAAGCATTCATATACATGAT
Source organism: Panax japonicus (assembly GCA_020205505.1). Classification (NCBI taxonomy): domain Eukaryota; kingdom Viridiplantae; phylum Streptophyta; class Magnoliopsida; order Apiales; family Araliaceae; genus Panax; species Panax japonicus. The sequence goes on from CM035111.1 coordinate 42,782,269, forward strand.
AATAGTGTGGGTTAACACATGAATTATCGCAAAAGCATAAAAATTGTGTAAATTAAAGAAATGATGATATGAACTATATTTACGCAATAAAAGCTATTCCTAAACCCCTATGGTCCCGGGTTTATAAATAGTGGCAAGAAATATTTCAAAAAGGGGATATAAATGGTTTATGTTTTGATACGTAAAGTATTTACATATTAAATCCATGAGAGAACCTTTTTGGGAATAAAAAGGTTATAACGAACAAAAATTTCTAAAGAAACATGGAATGGTTTTAAGACAAGAACAAAATATTATAGTTAATGTAAATAAAATTAGTTTACATTGAGTATGTGAATTTAGTATGTGAAACTAATATGGACATGTATGTATCATCAATTTGTGTAGGATCATCACGGAGCAGATAAGTTATAAACATTAAACAGCATCCAAGGCAAGTTTTTCAGTTCTGTTATGTTTATGGATTGAATGTGGTTATGTGCTAAATGACATATCATGCTCAATGAATTATTAATGTCAAAATATGACTAAGTTAATTGGGTATGGAAATGTATAATGCAAGAATATATGCATTGCATAGAATTATTGATGCATGTAGGATATGCATAGCAAAGAAAGTATGTTGCATGTGGTGAATATAGAGTTGTGTGCTATGTGAAGCATGATAGACTGTTATTTGTTGGGCGTCGAGCTCAATCTTGCAAACACACTTTTTGCAAGTTAATGACGTTTTGCAATATTATTTGCTATGCGGGTGATGAAGGATGAATGATGTACAAAATGAATACATTTTCTTGAATTAGAAATTGTATAATGTTATGATTAATGGTTTTGTTATAGGTAGTTGGCAGTTACGTATATGTTAAAATATTCAATAGAGAATATTTATTCTGGATGTATTATAATGAATACGTTATAAAAATAAAGTGATATAGTGACATTACTATATAAGAAAGATACTCCTTCCGTCCCATAGTTATAGGCTGATTTCTTTTGGCACATAGTTTAAGAAAATCAATTTAAGTGGAAATTTTTAACATAATTTTCCACATATACCCCTTAATATGGAATTAAAGAATAAGTTAATTACTCCTTACTTATACTCTCAACTTCATTGATTGACGTGTACTGGCCATTAAAGTCCATAACCATATAACTTTAACCAAAGAGAATACAATAACATTAAATGTGGTGATAAAAATAATGACATTGAATGTTGTTTTTAAAAAAAAAGAGTAATGGTTGAATATTTATTATAAGGGCATAAAAGTAAAACAATGAACCAACTAAATTCTATAAATAGTAAGTAGCATGTATATTGGGACATCTCAAAATGGAAAATTAGCCTATAACTATGGGACGGAAGGAGTATTAAGCATTGAGACTTGAAGCTCATAATACATTTACTCAGATTAAGTAAATCATAAAATGAATATAATTTTTGTATAAAGAAGAATCGTAAAGGTTGCGATTCAGAGAACAATGAATGACAGGGGAAAAAATTTATTCCGCATTTTAAGCTATTTTAACATTAAATAATATTTTAAAGTTATAACAAGGTAGTATTAACGCACAAGACCGGGAAGGGAAATGGTCCCCATTTTGGGGGCTTTACAAAGTTCATCGATCCATGAAATTGACATATTAGAACTTGGTATATATTTCGTATATATTCAACGCATTAATACGAATCCCTGAAAAACATGCTAGCCTATTGCGTTTTTCAGCATTAAGTTGTTGTCTAACGACTTCCTAACTCCTAACCTAGGTTGGGACGAAATCCCGGGTTCAAAACCTCTCTAATAAGGTCCTGCACATGACTAAAGGTCTAACACATTGTTCTAGAGAGGAAAAGTCTTATTTCAATTCATTTAGGGTTTTATGTAAATAAATAACTCTCTAAATAGTTTATATTAAGGGTGATGATCACGTTGTGTTAAATGAATCCGTGTCATGTCGAAACTCGTATATACACATGTTTATAACACATAAATCGCGCATGTTTGTGTTATCGTGCCAAAAATTACTGCCCCTAATTTACATAACAAATAAAAGATTAAAAATTGATACTCATTTATGAATAGTGTTTGTGTTATAATATTAAAAATTGGGTTGGTTAGCGGCCGCACGACCACTCTCACAAATTATGATGTAGGCTCCACCACTTAGGTAGACCTAACTTAGGTGAGGGGTAGACCTAACTTAGGCGAGCACCCTTCCAAAGTGCAATGGAGGTTACTAACCTAGGCCATGAGTCTTCTTAATCGCCCATTGATCTCATCCAAGTAAGTATGTTTAAATGCAGCGTGTATGTCCTTAGTTATACTTTTATGATACAATCTATTTTTTCCATAATCGATATATGTCGCAAGAATTATGATCCATTCAGCTTACCTAACAAACATTGCCTAATAATCTTTCATAGGGGGTATATATATACACATAGTTTTCACGTGTTTTCATTTTAGTATGTCTTTCATAGGGGGTATATATATAAACATTGCCTAATAAGCATTATTAGTATGTATATAAGATTACCACGTGTTTTCATTTTGGGTACTTGTCTTCATACAAGCCATATTCTGATAAATGGTGAGAACGAAACTAAACTTAGGGAACTAGGAATTGTAGGACCTTTAACCATTTTTAGAGGGAGGTCATTCCAAAAATTCTCAATGGCCAAGGCGTTCACCAAGGCCAAGAGGGGGTTTGGAAATAGTTTTCAACAAGTAATTGACGCGCCTCGGTTAGTACCTCACTAGCTGTGTCATTGCCCCAAGCGCAAAGCTATCTTATTTCTTTGCCGATTGCCTATTTTAAACTTCAATTTCTGACATCTGCTTCGACTAATAATCGATGTGGGACGTAAGCGCAAAAAAGGTTTTGATGTCTGTAGCTTCATCAGTCCAATATCAATATTCCTTAGCAAGGCTACTCAAGTTCATATGACTATTTTTGTATTGCATATTCATCTGATGACTAATTTCTGATGACTAATTTTTGGAGGTATTGAAAGGTCCATGTATAAATAAAACTACTTAAAATACTCTTCTATCGCATAGACCTCAAAAAAGATTATCTCCGGATACTATCCCTAGCTAATGGTAAATATCATTACCATGTGATGCATGCATTACATAAAGCATTGAATTTCAAGTAATTTAGCAAAAGACCTAACTTTTAAACACACCAAAATTGGAGCATTTCTGCTTGTTTTACACCTGCCAAATAGAATAACTATATACCCAAAAATATTAGACTATAGATTTGGTGGGGTTTTCCAGGCAATGGATGTAGTGCAAATCCAATACGACACTAAAAGCCCCAACAGCAAGCTATTGTGAAGGTATGCCCCAATGAGAAAGGTATGCTTTTTCTTATGAAGTGCTTGTGCTTTTAAAGCTCACTGCCCGTGCCTGCCAAACTCAATTGCTCTAGGTGGGACTTCAACGCATAGGAGAAACAAGCAACACTTTGGGCATAAAAGATAATGGCTTATTGTACTGGTTGTAGCCTTCCCAATGTTTCTATATAGGTTTGATTATGAACTTGATATATTTCAATTTCTGCTACTTGGAAAGCATTAACAAGAAATAGTAAATGCATAATTTATATGAACAATTTTCCCTAAAACATTAAAATGAAAGTAAATATTTTCTCTTTCAAGTTGTCATACTTTTATCTATACATGTATCACAGCAGATGAACCTGTCGATGTATGAAAAATTCATTGATTAGATTACATTGAAGTTCGATCACAAGCACTAGACTCACGCCTATACATGTTATGGTGTTGATAATGTATGAGTTTGAAGTTATTTTAAAAGATCAATTAATCAAAACACCATCAAAAAATTGTATTGCCCATCTCCATAGTAAATGTGCACAAATAATTTAATGTGGAACACAACTAACTCTAATAGTGAAAAAACAGCAACCTTTCAATACAAAAAATATAAAGTTCAAGCATGAATTTCTGTCCATCAGATCACGTAGATATATATGAAGTGTGAACTGACATTTTGGTCTGCTTACATTATGTTTGCTGAAAACTAAATTTACCAAGGAAAATCTAAAATATTGTAATTTTTCTTTGTTTTGCATATGCCTACACCATATGAAAAATGCAATATTAATAGGGGCCAACAGATTCAAATCTTTATCAGAAACCTTGAATGATGATGATTAAGCCAGTTAGGTAATTAGAATGACAAAATAAGGTATGTTAACCATTTAGTGAGTTATATGAAGAACCCCATTTACTCACACTTAGTCTGATTTTTTCCTTCATATAAGTTGTGTTTCGCCTTATTTCCCCTCCTTCCTTGTCCACTGTAGCGACCCAAAATTTTTAGATAAATAAAATAAGAATTTAATAAAATAAATTTCTTATTTTATTACGTGTTATATTATACTACACTTATTAATTATGTGCGGTGTAATATGTGGGTATGTATGTGTTGTGGTGTATATATTTAAATATATTTACCACATGTTATTAGATTGTTAAAAGTAATTTTTAATGGGAAGGATATAAATTTTGGTGAATTAAAATAATTTATGGAAATAAATTATAACAGATTTATTTATTAAATAAATTATTTTTATTTAATAAATAGTTTCCATTTTTATGGAAAGAATTTATGCATATTTTATGGAATATTTGAAGAATATTATGTATATTTAATATACATAATTTGGAATGCGATATGTACCGAAGGAAATATAAATAAATGTAAGTAAATGTATATGGGTATTAAATGAATAATTTGGAATGCGATATGTACCGAATGAAATATAAATAAATGTAAGTAAATGTATATGTGATATGTGATATGTGATAACCCATGTTGTATGATGTAACACGATAATTGAAAAACTATAATGCAAGAATATATGCATTGCACAAAATTATTGATGCATGTAGGATATGCATAGCAAAGAAAGTATGTTGCATGTGGTGAATATAAAGTTGTGTGCTATGTGAAGCATGATAGACTGTTAAATTTGATGGGTTGTCGAGCTCAATCTTGCAAACACAAACTTTTTGCAGGTTAATGATGTTAAGCAATATTACTGGCTATACGAATGATGAAGATTGAACGATGTGCAAAATGAATACATTTCCTTGAATTAGAAATGGTATAAATCTTTGATTGATAGTTTTGTTAAATGCAATTAGCAGTTATGTATAGTTTGAAATGTTGAATGGATAAAGAATGTTTATTCTGAAATGAGAATAAATAAGAATTCTGATATAAGTGAATCATTGATAGAAAAGTATTGAGACTTAAGTTTTTAATATGTTTACTCAGATTATACAAATCATATAATAAATATGATTTTTGTATAAAGAAGAATCATAAAGATTGCGATTCAGGGAACGATGAATGACAAAAAAAAAATTATTCCGCATTTTTAGCTATTTTAACATTAAATAATGTTTTAAAGCTAAAACATGATAATATTAACGCACAAGATCGGGGAGAGAAATAGTCTCGATTTTGGGGACGTTACATAATGGTATCAAAGCTAAGGGTTATAAATCTTAGGTAAGTGTACCCTAAACTATAACCGTAAGCAAGATAGATGAAAAAGAAAGAAGATGTCAATTGTAAACTTGAATGAGGTTTATATGATCTTCAAATGAATTTAGATAATTCATAAAGAATGCATTAAGATAATATGCAAAGATTCAAAAAAGAATCTTAGAAGACAAGAAGTAATGGATCAGGGGACAATTGATTCTAATAATCATATAAACCAATATGATTGGGGAGAAGATAAGAAGATCGTAAAAATAAAACGATCATAGAATGAGAAAGAATCGTAATATAACACGATTATAAGATCGACGTGATCTGATCAAGTCCTTGGTTATTGGTCTCATTTGGCCTTTTAGGCTAGTGAGTCCCTAGTGAAGGTCTTTAAATCACATTATGTTGTTATCTTTGCTTTCCATACCTAATGTCTGAATTGATGCCTGATGGCAACAGACATTACTGTTTCAATGGGGCTATACTAGCTTCAAATTAATCAAGAGTTATAATCTTTTGATCATTTACTGAGCTTTTGTATGTTGTATGTGATTAAATATTGGTAGTGGAACTACACTGAGATTGTTTGACTTAGAATCTTCACTGCTATAAAGTTCAATAACTCCTTCCCAACTTAAGTGATGATAATTATCATGAGGATGAAATCGATTTCATTTTTGTGGGCAACCCAACAATACAAGCAGCTTTTTATATATTCAGCAACTAAATCATAATTTTTAGGTTTTGTGTGATTTGGATCATATAATGTTTTTTTTTCTTTTGCCTGTTTTCTGCCAACTTGAGGTACAACAACTGTTTGGATATTACTGTTGAACGTATTAGTTTCTCCATGTAATTCATTTCGAGTTCAACTTTTTTGCAGTGGTGTAATCCATTTTATGGCATCGAATAATGGTTGTGGTATAAGAGAATATGACATGGAGAAGTTTCAGATTATGAATCACTTCAAATTTCCATGGCCAGTGATCTGTGAGCCGGGTAGACCTAGCAAAAGAGACCCAGGCCTGCGGGCCGCCCCGCCCGCCACGGGCCTGGCTTTGGGCTGCAGTTGTTTAGCCCATGAAAGTGCGGGCCTTTTTTGTCCGGCCCGTGGCCCGCGACTTATTTTTTTTTAAATTAAAATGTTGCTACTTGTGGGTTGTAAGGCTTGAACACAAGACTTGTAAGTAAATAAATAAGAGTTCAAACCAACTGAGTTACAACAACTATTTGTTTTTAATGCAAAGTTAATGTAGTTAATGTAGGTAATTAATTAATAATACTAATTTATAATATTATTACTTATCTACATTAACTACATATCCTTTATTTATTTAGCTCAAAGTCCTTTACTAGCTATCAGTTATTAACTTATTATCCTGATTCTTGAAACTGCTTTCAGTTTGTCTTCCCTCATTGTGGACATAATCTTATTTTCTTAGTCAAAATGAAAAGAGATTGAAAAGTGTAAAGAAAGTAGGTTATTGAATAGCCAAGGCGATATATAAAAAGAATTTCATAAACTTAGGTGAGTAATAAAGGATTTAAATTGTATCATCATTCAACAAATCAATAAAAGAAAGAATTTTAAGAGGTTGGAGCCATCCAGTGGAGAATGTATGTACAATAAATTATGTTATATATGTATATATTAATGCATTGCACGACATTGATGGTCTTTTTTTAACTACATAATTAAGATATGTAGTTAATGTATGTAATTAATTAATAATACTATTAAAATTTTAATTGATTGAGATACGTAGTTAATGTAGGTAATTAATTTATCGTGTTTGTTTGTATTACTGTTTATTATTAATTATTTTATTAATTTTAATATTTATTATTATTACTATTCTGGTATAGCAAAGAGTTTGCAAAAAAAAATTAAAGGGAGAAGCCCGCGGGTCAAGCCGGACCGGCCCGGCCCAACCCGGGCCACTAAAACTTGGGCCATTTTAGCCCGGCTCGCGCTCGGCCCGACCCACCCGTTTGCCAGGTCAGGCTGACAGCAAACTTTTTGTACTTGAGATATTCATTTTATTATCCTTTAGTCAAAAGGAAACTGACTCTCATGTCCCAATCAATATTTCTTGGATAATGGTTCAATGTGGTATGTGAAAAAAGAGGGAACGAAAAAAGTTATTGTGTGGTATGAAGTACGGTATGAACTGACTAGGTTTTTTCAAATTCCTTAGTTGGTATGAAATACATTTCTGGAACATGGTATGGTGGGAATAACTTTCTTAAGCAATATAGCTAAAACTAGTAGATATATAATTAAAACTGATTGAGTTGTTTCCAAGTGTAGAGTCACAAAATGTGCATTTTTAAGGAGACTACACCATGCCATCACTTGATGAACGCCCATAAGGCGCTCATTTGGCTAAATTAGTTGAATACTCTGGCATGTACTCAGGACTATCAATAGTGTCGCATACTCTGGCCCATACTTGGGTGACCATGCCTTTTTCTCACGTGCCCTGGTGGTACGACTCTAGAGCTACTTCACCAGATTACCACACTCGGCTATAAATCAAGTATAAATAAAGAACACACTCAGCTATAAATAAAAAAGTATAAATAAAGAACAACTCTCTCTCTCTCTAAAAGGTTATCTTATTTTGGAGTTCAAGTTCATCATGTTGGTTCCTCAAGACCCTAATTATCATTACTTGAACCCTTGGTGGTCCAGGTCTTCCAACGTCTTGATCTTTCTCCATAGATGCCTCAATTATCTACCGAACCTCTAATACCCGTTGGAGGTCTCTTTCCTCTTTAATCTAGTGACTGATGCCTTAGTTTGATCCGCAACCATCAGAACTAGCTAGCATTCTAAATTTGCTTATCAAAAAGAAGGAAAAAAGGCGTAGTGTCCAGCTAAATCATGTGTTTGAGCCTGATTGCATGTAGTCCATTGTAATTTTGGGATTGCCCACCCCAAAAATTATAGTGGGATCCGATTTGTGATAGGTGGTCATGCTATTGGATGAGGGAGTGTAAAATTTTACATTGATTTGGCAATGGGTCATTGGAGAGTAGGTAGGTTTCTTGGATCTTGCTATGCAAGTTGAAAATATTTTAGATTTCAAGTTTTATTTTTTAAAAAATTAAAAAATTTGTGATAGTGTGTAGTTTTTATAACATAAAAATACACAACTTATTCAGCTGAAATAAACAAAACTCAGGGGCTGTTTGTCTAGAACTTAATGCATCTGAATGACTTATGGATTGAATCGATCAGTCATTTAGTTCGTTTGATTTGAATAAAAATGATCTTAATGGTTGAATCGGTATGCCCAACTAACTGATCGAATAAGCTACAGTTTTTGATTTGAATCAACCCTAAGCTCACTTAATGAATTTTTTACACATGTTTTTCCCCTCTTTCACTCCAATTGATCCTGATGGGTGCACGACCTAAAACAAATCACAGACAGGCGTGAAACACGAAAGCATAGACCAAACCCAATTGAGGGATTACCTAATTTCTCTCAATTCCTTCAATATTTGATTATTTCACTACCAAAAATCTGGGCATCTGAGACGAAAAAAATCCGTCTCAAATGCAACAAAATCAGTCTCAAAATCGATTTTGAGACGGATTTTGAGACAGAAGTTGGCTGTGTCAGTTTGTCGCGTCGCTAATTATGTCCGTCTCAAAATCCATCTCAAAACGAGAAATTAGATACGGAAAACTGCCGTCTCAAATCTGACTCAAACCATCTGAGACGGACATAGTCCATTTCAAATCCGTCTCAAAACTAACCCATTGGGAGTTGAATTTTGAAATCGATTTTTCCGATTTCAGATTTGGCGGGCAGATTTGGCGCTTTTTTTAGTTCACGTAAGTTGAGACGGAAAAAGCTGTTTCAAATCCGTCTCAAAATAGGCGGCAACTATTTATTTTACACATATTTTGAGACGGATACCATCCGTCTCAATCCCGTTTCAACTTTGACTCCAATATCTTTTTAGCGCGCATATTTTGAGACAGGCTGCAACCGTCTCAAAATTCGTGTCAACTTTAACGCCAACATCGCAAATTATAAATATTTTCATAATTTAATTTCAAAATCTAAAAATAAATATGTTCAAAATAATAATGATAATTACTAAATTGTTATTTATAGACAAGACATCTATCGATGAGTACAATTACAAATATCAATATACTACAAGTCTCACCAAATACAACAAAAGTAACTTCTAAAAATTACTACTTTAAAGCTCAAAAATATGCATAATCACACCATCATATCTCATCCTCGATGGTAAACAAAAGTAACTTCTAAAAAATACTACCTAAAAGATCAACATGCATATATAATCACGAGTCTCCATCCTCGTTACTATCGTCTGAATCTTCATCATGCTCATCCTCGACATCAACATCTTACAAGTAGTAGTACATGGAAAACTGATTACATACATATCCATTGGGGATGCCTATCTGAAGAAGGCAGAATTCAACAGGGAACTAACAAGATCCATTGCAAATACTTTTTGAGATTCTAAAAAGTGATAAACATCAATAGTGTCAACTAATCAGATTTATAAGTAAGCATATTCATCAGAAACCATATCACTCCTATTAATAGCATTTAAGAAAGATCAATATATATGTAAATTCCGCAAGAGAAACATCATTAATATCAAACAGATAACACCACTTAATGCAAAACCTTTTCATCTGACCAAATTAGGACCCAGAGTAATTAATAATATGATTGCTTATCTAAAATAATTCATAACAAATAAATTACCTGCTAACAAGTTCAACGCCAAAAAGTCCCTTTATCGCATCAAGATTTTCACTGCACATAATTGTTATACACACTTAGAATTTTAACAAAGTAATAGTTTTTTTGATCAGTAGGCTATATTCAAAAGTATGCCTCATCATATAATAAATCACAATTAAAGTATCCTAGTTCAGCTAACAAATTTATAAGTTAGACCAAAAGAAAGAGGTAAAAGTTTTTAATTCACATCCCCGGAGCTGGAGCCAAATACCCTGAGTTGGAGATGGACCTGCTTCATCAGTGTTATTGCAGTCATAAACCAAAGACCCTGAGTACATTTGTTGGGCATTGAAAGCTGAAGTTAAAAGGCCAAGGAATATGACCCTTTAGGTTCTCCATATTAAACCGGTTGTGAATAAATCAATTAGAACAATTCTAATTTTATTTAAATAAATAAATTAAACTAATAATTTATTTAAATAAATAATATTTATTCTACAATAGGGATAAGCCTCCCTAGCGATCAACGACTTTCCAGATAATATAGATTTCAACATTAATCATAAAAGAACATTTGAGTAAATAGTTACCGTACAATTCAATCCTTCCACCATACAATGTCCCAATTAAATATAAGACATGGAATTACTGTCAAGTCTTATTTTATTCAATTATATGTATTTCGATCCTTAAATGCACAACTCCAAATAATGCAAATTAGAAACTCCTTTCTAATTTCATTCTGCCTTGGCCAAGGACTACTGGGTTGTCATTTATCGAATCACATAGGACATTTCTCTTCTTTTACTAGAAGTGGTAGATTCTTTATTGATCATACATTATCTCCATGTACAACTTATTATACCCAAGCATACCCTTTGATATACCCTAAGGGTCTTAAGGAATAAGTCAAAGTATAACTCATCATACACGAGATACTATGATGATCTCAAGTCCAAGGATCACTTGTACTACTATCACTACAGGAATTCCTATTGACAGGCAAGTAAAACTCCATTAGGTATTCCTTAGCGAGTCACGTTCAGTGAACTTATTCTCTAATAAGCACCTACATACTTGCTTTAGTGTCTTCACACAAATGATCATGAGATCAATCATCCTCATCCAATGAGCAAGCAACGTATGTACCAATCTATCCGGATTCACTAATCCCTGATTTAGTAATCCAACGATTGGGAACTATTTTAGTTTTAAGCTTTCTAAGAATTTAGATCTCATTAGAATGATCATCATCATTATTCTAAAAGCATTGCTTAAAACTATGGGTTTATCACATGTCATAAAACAGCATCATGTAGATAATTAAAAGCCTTTAATAAATTAATACTTTTTATTAATAAATGAATAAGATTGTTACAAAGTATATGCTTTATCATCAAACATGATTGACTTGTGTGCATACTACTTTCAGTTAGAACATTATTATTTGTGAAGACAAAGTATTGTAACACCACTTATATTAATGCTGCCAACTCCTCACTAATATTGTCAAACCTAGCTTCTCTTTCATCCCTACTTGCCTATAATAGCAGTTCCATCTAAATTATTATGATAATGCCTTTTATGAGCACATAAAGTATCATAATCTTTTTGACAACATCTTGAGATAAAAGATTGCCTTTCCCATTATTTTTACCTATTTTCACGGAATTGAGTCAAATTTGCTCTTAAAATATAAATAAAGGATCAAATTATAATATACCAAAAATTAAAAGTCACAATCACTAGATATCTAAATCCCCTTTTTCAGCCCCTTAAAAAAAGAGAAAGAAATGTTGAGGGTGATGGCTAATGAAAACGGAAGAATTTAACAACTAGCACTCAATGATAATCTAGTCCAAAAATAAATGTACAAAAACTAAAAACTCCTTTTTAATCTCTAAAGTACCTCTGCAAACTAAAATCTTGAATTGAGACAAGAGAAGAAACAACTTTATAGGACATGAATAAAAACTATTGAAAATGTGATATATAAGAAGTCGTCTTAACCTCGGGACAAATGGTTCGATGAATGAGGCGTGCATTATTGTGAAGAAAGTCTAAGGATTCTGAAACCTGAAGCAAACCATGCTTTACTTCCAATAAACACATTTCCTACAAAAGAGGAAGCATTTAGCTAAGTATCAATTACAGAAGATGGGCATTAAGAAATTATATAATGAAACTATTTCCAACGTTTGCAAGTTTGATCTTTCAATCTCATAGAAATAGTTAAAACTTTATACATTCCCATTCCCATTCCCATTCCCATTTACAAAATGTTAGTATATCTTACATATATGTCATGCATGTATAAGTTGGCACTGCTTTTAATAGAATCTTACTGCCTACTTAGTGGAAATAAAGACAGAGAAATTTATGAAGAGAAAATAATCATAAATTTGATGATATAATGTTGACAGATATTTCACGCATGCCAAAGCTGTGAAGCAATCATGCTGCAAGGATTTGAAATACTGGAAGATCGATTGGAATTATCAAACCTTATATGAATTGCCTAGATTCAAATTTTTAGATGCATATTTTTCTTTAGTCTCTACCTAGTTGGATATTTGAATTGTCTAATTCTCCTTAGGTTCAGCAACCACTTCATAGAAGTCCTCAATAAATAAAACAGAATAACTAGAAAATAATTTAACAATGGGAAAAGCCACACCTACATTGAAGTAGAAGTATAGAATATAACTTCAATTCAGCACAATATGGTCGGGCAATAGTAAAAAAATCAGTTGCTCTTGTCCCTCTCCTTTTCTTCTTCTGTTCTTTGTTTATTTTTTAGCATTTTCCACGTAGCACTATATAATTTTAAGTTCAAAAACAGAATACTAAAAAACTGTTAACACTAACCATTGGACAAGAGAGGCTCAACTCCTCCTTTTCCTGAAGAACTGTAAAACAAACAGAAACGAGAGATGTGATTGAATAAAGAAGTATTATGATGCAGTTCTACCAATTTTCAGCATGATATCTTTGCATTTACTCCCACTAGTAAAAGAACAATTTTGAATCCCTTTTCAGAGAAGACATAATTCACAGTTGCAGTATGTATGACTGTGATCATATGAAGATAGGTTAACCATATGTTTCTCTATATAATAAGGGTGAAGGATCTTACAGCAGGACATTTGCAGCCTCTTGACACTCTGCAACGCGATGATTGTATCCAGGATTATTTGTCAAAGCCTGCTTCAGGCCAGAAAATGCCAGTAATGTCTTGTATGCATTCTTCGTCTCCGCTTTGTCATTTTTCTGTATCTTTGGTGGCTGTATAAGCTTGTGTTCTTTGGTCTGCACATGCCAAACTAGATTCATGAAACTGAAAAGTCCTACACGGTAAAATCATTAACAGTGTAAAAATAATAGAACTTCAATAAACAAAAAAATCTGGAGTATGAACCTAGAATTATTGTCAAATTTAGGAATTTCATTCAACAGAAAATGTTTGTTTTTTTTCAGAGGCAAAGAGTAAGATGAAAATCAAATGCTAAAAAAACTAAATCAAATCCTGCCTTTTTCTCATTATCATGTTGGAACTTCCGTAAAAGAAGAGGTTTATTCTTGTCCGGCTCTCAAAATACCTCAAACTTGACAAATAAACCAATAGATTCAACAATATACTAAATAACTTGCATATAATTACACTTTTGAATGATGAAACAACCAAATCAAACCGATGTACATAATATTTCAGATCAAAACACAATTAGACCTAACCTTAACAGATTAGGGGAGGACTGAATCGATGAGTACTTCTTTTGGAAACAGCCAATCGATCACTTTCGCGTAGAAAACTGAGACCGAGTTGAAGAAAGAGAGACGAAGGTCTTAATAACAATAATACGCGTGAAGTTTGGGACTGAATGGGAAGATAACAGGTGGTAGGTGGTGGCAAAAATTGCTACGGCCTTTAAACTAGTAGTACTCATTTTGGAAAGACGGGTTTGGCTGGCCCACCGGAGAAGATGTAGATCTAGAACTATATATCTTTTCGATTTATAGCAAAAGATAGAGGGGTGGGAAGCCATCAGTGGCCATGTCGAATCAAAACCAGGGGGCGAGCAAGGGAGTGAGAGAGAAGAAAGGCTAAGGTTCTGGGCTCTACAAGACAGTGAGAGTGATAGATGGCGTAATTTGAGAAGTAAAATTGGGAGCTATGGTTGCAATTGAGAAGATGGATTTTGGGGATTTCAATCTGATAGAAAGAATCTGAGGATGGAACGATTTTGAGGATTTTGGGGATTTTGACAAAAAGAATCCGATAGAAAGAATCTTATTTAGTCTTATTTCGTTTCTTTTTTTTGTTGACATAGTTGGAGGGAATTTTTGGTTGGAAACTAAAATACTGAGACGGACTATATCCGTCTCGAATCCGTCTCTAACAATAAGTAGTGAATTGGAGACTAATATTTGGAGGGAAAATAAAAGTCAGAGACGGACATTTCGGTCTCTAATCCGTTTCAAACATAAATATATTTCTTTTTTTAATTATTAATCTGAGACGAGCATAGTTAGTCTCAAATCTGTTTCAAAAACGAGTTTATAATTTTCTAAAAAATACTTACTTTTTGAGACGGTTAAATCCGTCTCCAATCCCGCTTCTAAAATTTGAGACGATGCTTGTGGTTTCAGAATCTGTCTCGGTTTTTTACTTTCAAATCATGTCGAGACATAGCAAAATTTCAGTTTCTAAGTCAGTCTCAAATTACTAGAATTAGAGACGGAACTTAGTCTGTCTCTAAAAATTGGTTTCAGTTGCCCAGTATTCTAGTAGTGTTTCACTTGGATTTTGATTAATGGGGGATTGAAAAATAGGGAGAGACAACTAGACAATTAAGGGGAAAACCAATTGTTGATTTTCTCTCTCTAGTTCTATTCAAACGATTCTATTCCTTAGGTTTCTCTCTCTAAAAATATAGCCTAAAAAGAGCAAGAAAGAGAAAAGTGGGCGGTGGAGGAGAAAGAATAAAGTTCTTTGAAAATTTCTTCGCGGTGAAACAAAGGGAAGGATTTTATCCAACCTTATATATATATATATATATATATATATTTTATAGTGTTGCTTTGTTTGCTACTTGAGGTGTAGTCAACATTTTTTTATAGTTAGTAATTTTTTTTTTGTTGTCCAAATAAGGATTTAATCTATAATTTTTTATAGTTATTTTTTTGTACGTTAATACTTGTATACTTGTTTGACATACTTCAGAGGGGTAAAATAGTAAAAAAAATTGTTGTTTAGATGTAAAAATATTTTTTTATTACTATTATTTCTCAACTTTAATATGTGATTATTATTTTACAAAAAAAAAATTAAAAATAAGTACATTCCTTCATTTTAATTGAAATATAGTTTATTTCTTCGATTTTGAATCGGGGGATGCGAATAAAAATTACATTCGGAATTATTTTATATCTAAGGTATAATATTAAAATAATTTCATAAATTAAATTCAAAATAGATAACCTTGTGACTTACTTATTCACCTATATTTTTTAGTATTTTTAAAAAAAGAAAAAACAACATTATATACATTAGCACTCGGTGACACGTGTTGCGCGAAATGAAAAAAAAAACAATTACTTCCTGAAATAAATTAAAAACAGTATTGCTACGGTGACAAAATAATTTTATAAAAAATAATTATTAGTATATACTTATTAATTGTTAATGGAAAAAAACAATTACTTCCTGAAATAAATTAAAAATAGTATTGCTACGGTGAAAATAACTTTATAAAAAATAACTTACACAATAATTAGTATTTTATACTTATTAATTGTTAATGAAATAAAAAACACTTAGTTCCTGAAATAAATTAAAAACAGTATTGATACGGTGAAAAGCATGCCCAACCTTAATTACTACCGAATAAAACAGAGTTCTTCATAAAAATCTTTGCTTTTAAATTTGTGCTTATTGAAAAAGGAAGCAATGGTTGTGATCTTATTGAGAAGAATACAATATTGGATACGGCTGTAGAGGTCTAATAGATGGTATCCCCTGCACTTATTGAGAAGAATACAATATTGGATACCTTTTGATCAGCAAAACAAGGCCAGAGCATATAATTGGAACCCCTGCACTAAGTACTACTCCCTCCATTCCATATTAACTGACGTTCTACACCCTTTGAGTTATTCCAAAATATTTGACGTTTGATGAAATCAAAGGATAATTAATAATTTTTTTCCAAATTTACCTTTATCCCTCTTTTCCAATAAGAGTGTAATTAATGCACACAATAATTAGTTTTTTCAATGCATTAGATTAGTTGTAGGCTATCCTTTCATATTCCTTTCCTTCCCAATACATATTCATAAAAAAAAGATATAGATTAACGTGAGAGAGGAGAGAGAGAATATTTATTAAATAAGGGTATTTTAGTCTTGTAGGATAACTTTTTACTCATATTAATAGCTTCCTTAATTCATGTGCAAAAACCTTAAACGACACTTATTTTGGAATGGAGGGAGTATTTTTTAACACACTCACAAAATTTTTTTTGTACTATTTAGTGTTCTAAAAATCATTAGACGAAGGTAGCGAATAAGCATTTTCTTAAGCGGATTAAGTGTTTTCCTAAGCGCTCTCATTTATTTATTTTTATATTATACACTTGATATATTATAAAAAAAACATATAGTACATTTATTTACAATCTCCAATTGTTCCATAATTTCCCATTTTACAATCACCAATTGTTTCTAAAAAACCTAGTGGTAACAAATCATACCTTTCTGAGTCATGGACTGAGGCAGGTCTAACAACCCACAAAATGCTGGCAAAAAAAGGGAATCTGTCAGACAACTGCAGGACCACCCCAGGCCAAGAGACTTGACTGAGACCGATCCTATATTGCTCAAATGATCCGCGAGGACCACAGAACTATTAATCATGCTCTGGTTCTGCAGTCGTTGTTCATCCACCAGACATGGTAACCTGTCTCCTTAGAAATCAAGAATACAGAGGTACGTGCCTATAGAACAGATCCTGTTCAAGTAAGGTCGTGTCCATTAGAGCTCTCAAAGTTGGCAAAGTACTAAAGTTTTGTTTCCACTTCTTTCGATATGGGACATGGTTTCGCCGTTGCGCATATGTCAAGGAAAGGACTTCTCCTGCTTACTTAATTTGCAACACTACTTAACTGAACTTCCAATCAAACTTCAAATCATGGTTTCGACTTTTGGCTTTTTTATGTATTGCAATAATAAAACAAATGGCCTTTTGTATTTAATATAGTTGGCTTTTGTTTGTATTTCTGTTGGGTACATTCTACTTACATGAAATGCATGCTTAAATTACTAAGACTTCTAAGACTTTAGTAAGTGATCAAAATACAACACTGAGAATGACAATAAGATCAAATGGGATGAAAAAGCCAAGAGGTTTTTATAAATGGTACCAAATGCAAAAAACAGCTTAGCTTAATATACAACAATTTATTTGTCCAGAGTTCGGCAGAAACTTCATTTTGGTTTTAATTAGTTTCATATATTAACAATTAAGAGATATCTAAAATATAATAATGTGGTAACTTGGGTGAATGACGGATGGAATTCAAACAACATGTTTACAACTTACAAGGGGCATACCCCCACCATAAAACTACCCAAAAGGACAAAAATACTAGAGTGTGTACAAAGTTGACCGACTTATACTAGAGAGCAATACAACTTACAGTTTTAGAAACCCAAAGAAAATCAACAACCTCAAAAGAGCTTTAAGTTACATTTTAGAAGAATAAGTATGTGATAAACCAAATTTTGTTGGGAAATATTAAAATAAAAATTAAATAAAGAAATTTTTTATTAGATGATATGTTGTGTGATAGTGTATAATAAATGTATTAATATTATATATTTATTATATGTGGAGGAGCAAATTATTAAAGGGAAATATGTAGTTAAATTTAATGATACAAAATTATTGTATGCATTAAATATGACAAATAAATGAGCATCGAGCAATTTATGGAAAGAGGGAATAAAATATATATTTATTAATCAATTAAATTGTTGGAAAACAATTTATGGAATGAAGAATGTAATTAAATTTAGTTGTACAAAATAAAATGTACAAATTAGATGATGAAATTAAAATATTTAATGAACCAAATATTAGATGTAATGGTTCGTTACATAAAAAGTGTTAACTTAATTATGGATTAATTTCGTAATGATCAGTGGGATGATTTGTACATGATAATAAATATATAAACATTCAATTTTGGGTAATATTGGACAACATGTAATAGAAATGTAATAGTAATACATAAAATAAACTATATATTATATATGTGGTGGGAATGTATTATATATATAATGTAAAGTAATTATATATATATATATATATATATATATATATATATATGTATTCATATGTTATGCTGGATAGCAGAATAATACATATGTATGATATAATATAGGCATTATGCAATTAGTATTAGCCAAGGCTAAGAGCTAAAGTGGAGAATGATGAGTCATTGGTGTAAAGCATGAGGTGGAGAGAAATTAGGAGAATTAAGAGACACTAAGCCAAGCACCCTCAATTTCCTATGTCTGATAATTAAAAGGATGGCCAGGAAAAACATAAACCACTTCACCAATACTACCAAGACACCAAAAAATAAAAATAAAAAATAAAATTCACTAAATTCTCAGAAACTTGGAATAGCAAACGAAATTGGACATAATACTGTCAAGAGAAGACTTCAAAAATAACTTGGAGTAGCAATTGAGCAAGAATCAAACCAATTAAGAGGTAAGTCATATGTTATGAGTATGAACATAGAAAGTTAGTTGAATACTGTCTTATATGGTCTTGTTTGTTATGCTTGGTTGGGAAATTGTGTGTGGTAAAGGGATTATATGATGGTTGGGTAAAACCGTATAATTTGATGGATCCGAAACCTAAGATAGCTTCTTATATCCTAGATAAGGATAACTTAAGCACCTCGTGGCATTAAACCAAGCTGGAACGCGTTTTAATAAGAAATGAGTAATATGAAAAGTTAGTGTGTTGGGCTACTTTTGGTTAACTTTTTCGGCTAGTAATAATTTCTGGAAAATTATAATTTTATGGAATCTTATAGTGTGCAATCCCATCTAGCCATAGACTTCAGAACGGACTAATTCCGAATTCGTACGACTGAATTAAGACGTTCCAAAGTGGGTGCGTCGAAACTGGCCAAATCTGGAAAACAGAGTCGAAGCAGTCCCCTTGCACGAATTTTCTGGAATTCTGTGTTTTGAATTTGAAAATGGTCAAAGAATGAAAGTTGTAGCCTCGGAAGTTAGCTTCGCGTGGGCTCAAGATTCGCTCAAAAATGTTTTGAAACGAATTAGTTATGACTGTTTTAGCGAGAGAGAGTAAAGCTGAAAAAAAATTGAAAAATGCTATGAAAGTCAATTTTTGGCACGCTGTTTGGACTACTTAACAAACCCGAAATGAGAGGTTAGTATTTCTTAAAAATAGTCTTGTATGCCATGAAAAACATACTAAAAACCCCTTACGATTGGATAAGTAGATTGCAAGCTATTAAGCCGCGAAGTGGGTGTCAAAGGTGAGGGGCTGCTGCCTTGTGGCAGTAGCAGATAGCAGCAGCCATGGGCTGTTCAACGTGCGATTTTCGTGCAATGCTTCTTGGGTGATTTTGTGGCTGTTTAATATGTAACAAAACACCGAGAGAGATGTATAGATATTATATAATGTTTATATATCGCGAAAACTCAATTTAAATGTAAAGAAAGAGATAGAAATGTAAACGTAAGTTTTCATAACTATGCGAGCGTAATTCGGGAAATGATATGTAAAACGTATATGTAGCATAATGAATTGCGCAAAACCGTTTGAAATTATATTGAACCTAGGAGTGTAAAAACGAAGGGTTTCCGGAGTTCGAAACAAAGATTTTGAACACGGAATTACGTAATGACATATGTATGAATTTAAAGCATATGCGAAGTAAGAATGTAAATTATTCGCGAAAATAAATGTGAAGCTAAGTTACTAACGAAATAAATCATTCATATACATGATAATAGTGTGGGTTAACACATGAATTATCGCAAAAGCATAAAAATTGTGTAAATTAAAGAAATGATGATATGAACTATATTTACGCAATAAAAGCTATTCCTAAACCCCTATGGTCCGGGGTTTATAAATAGTGGCAAGAAATATTTCAAAAAGGGGATATAAATGGTTTATGTTTTGATACGTAAAGTATTTAAATACTAAATCCATGAGAGAACCTTTTTGGGCATAAAAAGGTTATAACGAACAAAAATTTCTAAATAAACATGGAATGGTTTTAAGACAAGAACAAAATATTATAGTTAATGTAAATAAAATTAGTTTACATTGAGTATGTGAATTTTGTATGGTAATGTATGTATCCTCAATTTGTGTAGGATCATCACAGAGCAGATAAGTTATAAACATTAAACAGTATCCAAGGCAAGTTTTTCAGTTCTGTTATGTTTATGGATTGAATGTGGTTATGTGCTAAATGACATATCATGCTCAATGAATTGTTAAAGTCAAAATATGACTAAGTTAATTGGGTATGGAAATCAGATTATATGTGATATGTGATAACACATGTTGTATGATGTAACACGATAATTGGAAATGTATAATGCAAGAATATATGCATTGCATAGAATTATTGATGCATGTAGGATATGCATAGCAAAGAAAGTATGTTGCATGTGGCGAATATAGAGTTGTGTGCTATGTGAAGCTTGATAGACTGTTATTTGCTGGGCTGTCGAGCTCAATCTTGTAAACACACTTTTTGCAGGTTAATGACGTTATGCAATATTATTTTCTATGCGGATGATGAAGGATGAATGATGTACAAAATGAATACATTTTGTTGAATTAGAAATTGTATAAAGTTATGATTAATGGTTTTGTTATAGGTAGTTGGCAGTTACGTATATGTTCAAATATTCAATAGAGAATATTTATTTTGGATGTATTGTAATGAATACTTTATAAAAATAAAGTGATATAGTGACATTACTATATAAGAAAGATATTAAGTATTGAGACTTGAAGCTCATAATACATTTACTCAGATTAAGTAAATCATAAAATGAATATAATTTTTGTATAAAGAAGAATCGTAAAGGTTGCGATTCAGAGAACAATGAATGACAGTGGAAAAAAATGTATTCCGCACTTTTAGCTATTTTAACATTAAATAATATTTTAAAGCTATAACAAGGTAGTATTAACGCACAAGACCGGGAAGGGAAATGGTCCCCATTTTCGGGTTCCAAACCTCTCTAATAAGGTCCTGCACATGACTCAAGGTCTAACACATTGTTCTAGAGAGGAAAAGTCTTATTCCTATTCATTTAGGGTTTCGTGTAAATAAATGTCTCTCTAAATAGTTTATATTAAGGGTGATGATCATGTTGTGTTAAATAAATCCGTGTCGTGTCGAAACTTGTATATACACATGTTTATAACACATAAATCGTGCATGTTTGTGTTATCGTGCCAAAAATTACCGCCCCTAATTTACATAACAAATAAAAGATTAAAAATTGATGCTCATTTTATGAATAGTGTTTGTGCTATAATATTAAAAATTGGGTTGGTTAGCGGCCGCATGACCACTCTCACAAATTATGATGTAGGCTCCACCACTTAGGTAGACCTAACTTAGGTGAGGGGTAGACCTAACTTAGGCGAGCACCCTTCCAAAGTGCAATGGAGGTTACTAACTTAGGCCATGAGTCTTCTTAATCGCCCATTGACCACATCTAAGTAAGTATGTTTAAATGCAGCCTCTGTGTCCTTATTTATACTCTTATGATACAATCTATTTTTTCCATAATCGATATATGTCGTAAGAATTATGATCCATTCAGCTTACCTAACAAACATTGCCTAATAATCTTTCATAGGGGGTATATATATACACATTATTTTCATGTGTTTTCATTTTAGTATGTATTATTAGTATGTCTTTCATAGGGGTTATATATATAAACATTGCCTAATAAGCATTATTAGTATGTATATAAGATTACAACTTGTTTTCATTTTGGGTACTTGTCTTCATACAAGCCATATTCTGATAAATGGTGAGAACGAAACTAAACTTAGGGAACTAGGAATTGTAAGACCTTTACCCATTTTTAGAGGGAGGTCATTCCAAAAATTCTCAATGGCCAAGGCATTCAACAAGGCCAAGAGGGGGTTTGGAAATAGTTTTCAACTAGCAATTGACGCGCCTCGATTAGTACCTCACTAGCTGCGTCATTGCCCCAAGCGCAAAGATATCTTATTTCTTTGCCGATTGCCTATTTTAAACTTCAATTTCTGACATATGCTTTGACTAATAATCGATGTGGGACGTAAGCGCAAAAAAGGTTTTGATGTCTGTAGCTTCATCAGTCCAATATCAATATTCTAAGAGCAAGGCTACTCAAGTTCATATGACTATTTTTGTATTGCATATTCATCTGATGACTAATTTCTGGAGGTATTGAAAGGTCCTCATATGTATAAATAAAACTACTTAAAATACTCTTCTATCACATGGACCTCAAAAAAGATTATCTCGGGATACTATCCCTTGCTAATGGTAAATATCATTACCATGTGATGCATGCATTATATAAAGCATTGAATTTTATGTAATTTAGCAAAAGACCTAACTTATAAACACATAGAAATTGGAGAATTTCTGCTTGTTTTGAACCTGCCAAATAGAATAACTATATACCGAAAAATATTTGACTATAGATTTGGTGGGGTGTGCCAAGGCCATGGATGTACTGCAAATCCAATGCGACACTAAGAGCCCCAACAAAAAGCTATTGTGATGGACTCTCCCCCTCAAAACATAAATTTAATATCGTGTGAGACAATGTCCCACATATTAGATATTAAACTAATAAGAACAGATACTACACTTGATCTTAGCCAAAAGGCCGAGAATGGTATGCTTTTTCTTATGAAGTGATTGTGCTTTTAAAGCTCACTGCCCGTGCCTGTCAAACTCAATTGCTCTAGGTGGGACTTCAATGCATAGGAGAAACAAGCAACACTTTGGGCATAAAAGATAATGGCTTATTGTACAAGTTGTAGCCTTCCCAATGTTTCTATATAGGTTTGATTATGAAGTTGATATACTTCAATTTCTGTTACTTGGAAAGCATTAACAAGAAATAGTAAATGCATAATTTATATGAACAATTTTTTTCTAAAACATTTAAATAAAAGTAAATATATTCTCTTTCAAGTTGTCATACATTTATCTATACATGTATCACAGCAGATGAACCTGTCAATCTACGGAAAATTCATTGAATAGATTACATTGAAGTTCGATCACAAGCACCGGACTCACGCCTATACATGTTATGGTGTTGATAATGTATGAGTTTGAAGTTATTTTAAAAGATCAATTAATCAAAACACCATCAAAAAATTGTATTTCCCATCTCCATAGTAAATGTGCACAAATAATTTAATGTGGAACACAACTTACTCTAATAGTGAAAAAACCTTTCAATACAAAAAATATAAAGTTCAAGCATGAATTTCTGTCCATCAGATCACGTAGATATATATGAAGTGTGAACTGACATTTTGGTCTGCTTAGATTATGTTTGTTGATAATTAAATTTACCACAAAAAATCTAAAATATTAGAATTTTTCTTTGTTTTGCTTATGCCTACACCATATGAAAAATGCAATATTAATAGGGGCCAACAACTTCAAATTTTTATCAGAAACCTTAAATGATGATGATTAAGCCAGTTAGGTAATTAGAATGACAAAATAAGGTATGTTAACCATTTAGTGAGTTATATGAAGAATCCCATTTACTCACACTTAGCCTGATTTTTTCCTTCATATAAGTTGTGTTTCGCCTTATTTCCCCTCCTTCCTTGTCCACTGTAGCGACCCAAAATTTTTAGATAAATAAAATACGAATTTAATAAAATAAAGTTCTTATTTTATTACGTGTTATATTATACTGCACTAATTATCATTACTTGAACCCTTGGTGGTTCAAGTCTTCCAACATCTTGATCTTTCTCCATAGATGCCTTAATTATCTACCGAACCTCCAATACCCGTTGGAGGTATATTTCCTCTTTTATCTAGTGATTGATGCCTTAGTTTGATCCACAACCATCAGAACTAGCTAGCATTCTAAATTTGCTTATCAAAAAGAAGGAAAAAAGACGTAGTGTCTAGCTAAATCATGTGTTTGAGCCTGATTGCATGTAGTCCATTGTAATTTTGGGTTTGCCCACCCCAAAAATGATAGTGGGATCCGATTTGTGATAGGTGGTCATGCTATTGGATGAGGGAGTATAAAATCTTACATTGATTTGGCAATGGGTCATTTTAGAGTAGGTAGGTTACTTGGATCTTGCTATGCAGATTGAAAATATTTCAGATTTCAAGTTTTATATTATGTGATAGTGTGTAGTTTTTATAACATAAAAATACACAACTTATTTAGCTGAAATAAACAAAACTCAGGGGCTGTTTGTCTAAAACTTAATGCATCTGAATGACTTATGGATTGAATCGATCAGTCATTTAGTTCGTTTGATTTTAATAAAAATGTTCTTAATGGTTGAATCAGTATGCCCAACTAACTGATCGAATAAGCTACCATTTTTTATTTGAATCAACCCTAAGCCCACTTAATGAATTTTTTACACATGTTTTGCCCCTCTTTCACTCCAATTGATCCTGATGGGTGCACGGCCCAAAAAAAAAATCACAGACAGGAGTGAAACATGAAAGCATAGACCAAACCCAATTGAGGGATTACCTGATTTCTCTCAATTCCTTCAGTATTTGATTGTTTCACTTGGATTTTGATTAATGGGGGATCGAAAAATAGGGAGAGACAACTAGGCAATTAAGGGGAAAATCAATTGTTGATTTTCTCTCTCTAGTTCGATTCAAACGATTCTATTCTTTAGGTTTCTCTCTCTAAAAATATAGCCTAAAAAGAGCAAGAAAGAGAAAAGTGGGCGGTGGAGGAGAAAGAATAAAGTTCTTTGGAAATTTCTTCGCTGTGAAACAAAGGGAAGGATTTTATCCAACCTTATATATATATATATATTTTATAGTGTTGCTTTATTTGCTACTTGAGGTGTAGTCAACATTTTTTTATTGTTAGTAATTTTTTTTGTTTGATGTCCAAATAAGGATTTAATCTATAATTTTTTGTAGTTATTTTTTAGTACGTTCATACTTATATACTTGTTCGACATACTTCAAAGGGGTAAAATAGTAAAAAAAATTGTTGTTTAGATGATTCATACATATCAGTTATCAAACAACTTTTTCATTCAGTATTCAAAATTCTATTTCATTCAGATTGCATTTAAAACTGTTTCATTCAGTTTTATCAAACAACCTCTTAATTTCTCTCTTGTGTCTCCGGATAGTAACAAGTACGACTAGCGTTATGGAAGAAGTTTTCATCGACACAATTCAACTTTTTGACTACTATATGCTTCTCATTGGGATATTATGAGAATTCTAAAGTGGTAACATTTTTTTTGTTTTCAGACGATCGCCTCGGTTGTAGGTCATCTAGACTACTCATTCTCTTCTACATGGCACCCGGACGGACGTACCTTTGCCACAGGGAATCAAGACAAGACCTGCCGAGTATGGGATTTAAGGAAGCTTTCATTGCCAGTAGCAGTTCTCAAGGGAAACATGGGTGCGGTCCAATCAGTCCGCTTCTCGTCTGATGGTCAGTTCTTGGTAGTAGCTGAACCTGAAAATTTGTCCATGTCTATTAGGCCAACATAGACTACAAGAAACGGCAAGAGATTGATTTCTTTGGGGAGATTTCTGGCGTCTCGCTCAGCCCGGATGACAAGTCTCTTTTCATCGGCGTGTGGGACCGAATTTATTCAAGCTTGCTACAGTAAAATAGGAAGCATACATATAAATATCTTGATTCATATATGTGATTCGGCTTAACCTTCCTATAAGCAAGTCTGTCAGCCTAGGGGATAGGGAATAAATCATTTTTGTCCAGAACTTTAACCGAACATGTATAGTAAAACATTCCTTTTATTTAAAGAGAGGCCATCCCCTTTGTGTTAAATTTTTTATTCGTGAAGCAAGAGGAATTTCATGGATCTTGATTTTAGGCCATGGGTAGTTTATGAAAAAAGTTGCATTTTATATTAGAGAGCGTTGTATTTTAGATAAAATGCTATATAAAATGCTATTTTTTTTCCCTATAAACTAGTTTAATGGATTATTCATTTTGAACGGTCTTCGAATCAGAGATAATTTTGAACTGTCTCAAATGAGGATGCAGAATCACATTGTTTGTATATCTAGCAAGAAGCAAGAAGCAAGAAGCAAGGGTTACATATGTTGTCACTCAAAATTCTAGTGTATGAAACAATTATTAGTACTTTCTTTGGCACCAAAATATAAGAGTCTTTGTATGTTGCTCTTATATTTTAAACTGAGAGTGTTACCTAGAAGATTCTTGAGCATAGACTTCTAGCTGAAGTTTCATGTAAAAATATTTTTTTTTATTACTATTATTTTCAACTTTAATATGTGATTATTATTTTACAAAAATAAAATTAAAAATAAGTACATTCCTTCATTTTAATTGGAATATAGTTTATTACTTCGATTTTGAGTCGGGAGATGCGAATAAAGATTACATTCAGAATTATTTTATATTGGAATTATTTTATATCTAAGGTATAATATTAAAATAATTTCATAAATTAAATTCAAAATAGATAACCTTGTGACTTACTTATTCACCTATATTTTTTAGTATTTTTTTAAAAAAGAAAAAATAGCATTATATACATTAGCACTCGGTGACACGTGTTGCGCGAAATGAAAAAAAAAATAATTACTTCCCAAAATAAGTTAAAAACAGTATTGCTACTATGACGCCTCCAAAATTAGGTATACATCGCCCATCTTGAGTCGCTAGATACATGGTACAGAATTCAAATACAACTTAATAATACAACTGTCGTGTACAATACGACAAAACATAAACTGTGAGTTTGAATACAAATATTGTCTACTAGAGATTATACAAACTCAAAAGGAGTCATCATTACAATTATTATCACACTATTTCACAGAATAGTGAGGACTACTAATGCACCATCTAGGACGATCACTCTGTTCCCCGACTAGTCCCAGCTACGTTCTCATTTCCTGAAGAGAACAGTAAAAAAAAGGGTGAGCTCAACTAACTCAGTAAGAAATATTATGACTAAGATAATGCAGAATAATTTATCGTTAGCCTTCAACAATGTTAAACTGATAAAATATAATAAATATCAAGTTTAACTGCAGCGGAACAAGCAATTCATTAAAAGAGTTAAGTAAAGAATGAAATCTACTATCTTTTATGATTTAAAAGGTTTTTCATCACTTTTATCGCTGGGACTCAGCTTAATAAATAATCCACATCATCGAATCACCCCTGCACTACGGCCAAGGATTTTCTTTAGTATCACGACCACAATTATCCATGCACTACGGGCCAAGAAAATTTGTGTATTCATTAATGGTCATGATCATGTCAACAACTGTCCATCAATGCACTACGGGCCAATGAGGACTTTTATCACATCATTTGTAACATTACGGTAATGATTACACCAAATAATCCCTGGTCATAATCATACCAAGTCCATTTACGCACTACAGGCCACAGATGACTTTCAACAAAATATAAATATGAGGATGATGACAATGATATAAAAATTCAATAAAACAAGTTCAAGAATTAATTTATCTAGGAACTTATAACGTCCAAATTGTCAACACGATACTGCTTTGTAGAGTAAAATTTAAGAATGCTCAGAAGAATATTTCTATGAAAAGATACTGGATGAAGCGCAAATATCAAAGATATTCCAATAATTTCATGGGTATAGAAGTTAAGTTTTAACCAACTGAGTATAATAAAGAATGGAATAACAAAAGAAATCACCATGCATGCGATAGACCGCACAAGCAGGTTATTCCAACAGAATAATAAAGGATGGAACCAGGTCCGGCGTAAATGCACAGACAGGATATTCCGACAGAATAATAAAGGATGGAACCAGGTCCGGCGTAAACGAACAGACATGATATTCCGACATAATAATAAATAATGGAACCAAGTCCGGCGTAAACGCACAGAAAGTATATTCTGACAGAATAATAAATAATGGAACCAGGTCCGACGTAAACGCACAGACAGGATATTCTGACAGAATAATAAAGAACGGAATATTAGAAGAATGTCACCATGTATAGGGTATCCCGTGTATACAGGTTATTCCAACAAAATAATAAATAATGGAATAACAGACGTTCTCTTCATGAGTACAATAAATAACATCTCTTACCGTAAAAGAAACTGAATTTAAGAGTAGGGAAGTAGTAGAATACTTTTCTATAGGTTGCCTTATAATTCTCTCTCTAGAGTTTCAGTGAATTCGTAAGAAATAATGAAGGAACGAGCTTCTATTTATAGGAAAACGGAATGAATAATAACTAATCCATGAACGGTCCAGATTGATTTACTTTTATACGGACGATCCAGATTGGTTTACTATTAAAACTTAAAACAACTGTCTATACTGATTTACTATTAAAACTTTAAACCAGCTATCCATATTGATTTACTATTATAACTCCACCATCGGTCCATATTGACTTACTATTATATCTTCAACCAACGGTCTGAAAAATTAGCACATCTCCTCATGGACTAATATTGTACCCAAATACCCGAATGCATCATACTAGAGTGAATAGTAATCAGGTGAATAGTAACTCGTGAATAGTAACTCATGAATTATAACTCGTGAATAGTAACTCGTGAATATTAACTCAAGAATAGTAACTCATGAATAGTAACTCGTGAATAGTACTCTGACACGAAAAGTTTCCTGAATACCCAATTGAATAATATATCCTCCAGACATCAATTATACTAACACAAATAAGTCCAACACAATGGAACTATAAAATTCATCTTTAATCAACACGAACTTATTCACCATTAATATTATAATTCACAATATTTAACAACCAGGTCATTCCCAGGAAAGAGGGGGCTTTCTGATAAGGATTTCTCTTTAATGACGCGCAATTAGGTGACCAAACTTCTCCTTGACAGAACTTCTAGACATTTTCAATATTGCAAATAATAATATGAATAACTTTGTCGTCTCAATTATTGATTTAATAATATATCATATAATGCAGATGATACTGTAACAATAATTGAATCAATAATATGAGAAATATGATGCAGCAATTACTGTAGCAATAATTGAGTATAGCTGAGTGACTTCTCACGTAAGCATCAATAATCAATACCGTGTGCTACTGTGCAACTACGCGTATTACTGTACTTTTACTACCGGGTAGTTCAACAGTTTTAACGGTAACACATCCGCTGTTATTTTTATTAAGTATTTTTATCGTTTTCTCAATCCGACAATAATTCCGTTGTGGGGTCCACCAATGATTGTGCCGTTGTATGAATATTCCTTGTTAAAACGAATATTCCCCAACCAATCGAATATTATATAACAACTTGCGTACTTTGCAAAATTTATAAATATTACCCACAACTATAACATTATATCAAATCAATACCATAATATTCAAAAATATAATTCGAAAAAAATTATTCTTTATTCATAAAAGTTGGGGTCTTACAACCTCCCCTTCTTATTAAATTTCGTCCCCAAAATTAGGGTACATACCTGTTATGTCGAAGAGATGAGGATACCTTGACTTCATCTCAGATTCTAACTCCCAAGTCATTTCCTCCATATCGTGGTTTCTCCACAAAACTTTGACTTGAGGTATAACCTTGGAGCGTAGAACATGATCCTTCTTATCCAAGATTTTAACATGTGATTCTTCATACGTTTAATCTTCCTCTATCTCATCTGGTTTTAACTCAATAATGTGGTTCGGGTATTTCACATATTTACGTAACATGGATATATAAAAAACGTTATGAACACGAGACATACTTGGTGGTAAGGCGAGTTTATAGGCCACAGTTCCCACTCGCTCAAGAATTAAAAATGGGCTAATGAACCGAGGATTGAATTTTCCTCTCTTTCCAAATCTCGTAACTCCTTTCCATGGAGCAACACGTAACAACACATGATCTCCAATATCGAATTCTACGTCCTTTCGATGAAGATAAGCATAACTCTTTTGTCGATCTTGTGAAGTTTTTATACGTTGTCGGATCGTTTGAATCTTTTCTGTAGTCATACGTACCAACTCCGGTCCCAACAATGTTGCTTCACCCACCTCATCCCAGCATACTGGAGAACGATACTTTCTTCCATACAACTCCTCAAATGGAGCCATGCCAATACTTGCTTGATAACTGTTGTTGTAGGAAAACTCCACCAATGGTAAGAACTTGTCCCAACTTCCCTTGAAGTCAAGGACACAGAGTCTTAATAGATATTCAAGAGTTTGAATAGTCCTCTCCGACTGTCCGTCCGTCTGAGGATGATATACCGAGCTAAATCGTTAGTTTGTGCCCATAGCTTTTTGTAAACTAACCCAAAATCGTGAAGTGAATCTTGGGTCTCGATCAGAAACTATGGATACCGGCATACCATGAAGTCTTACAATCTCGTTTATATACATACGAGCAAGACGTTCAAGTGTATAAGTTTCTCCTATCGGTAAGAAATGAGCAGACTTGGTCAATCTATCAACAATGACCCAAATCACATCTATGCCTTGAGAAACCTTAGGAAGACCGGTAACGAAATCCATGGTAATGTGCTCCTACTTCCATTCTGGAATTTCAAGTGGTTGTAATGGACCTTTTGGTACTTGATGCTCCGCCTTGACTCGTTGACAAGTTAAACACCTTTAGATAAACTCTACTATCTCTCTCTTCATATTGCTCCACCAAAATGTATGTCGAAGATCATGATACATTTTGGTACTTCCCGGATGGATTGCAAACGGTGTGTTGTGTGTCTCCATCATGATTTTATACTTTAAATCAGGGTCGTTAAGAACACAAAGTCTGGAGTTGACTCGAAGTATTCATTCTTCATCGATTCTTGCTTCTGGCATAGCACCTTCTTGCGCTTTCTTCCTCATACGCATCAGCTCCGGGTCTGTAGCTTGAGCAGCTTTAACTTTATCAATTAAAGTCGGTTCTACTCGTATATTTACCATCATCACATGGGTCCCTGAAGTTTTTAACTCTATCTCCATCCTTTGCAAGTCACACAAAATGGGCCTTTGCGTTGACAATATCACACTCGTACTTGTATATGATCTTCTACTCAATGCGTCAGCTACCACGTTCGCTTTTCTAGGATGGTATTGGATGGTATGATCATAATCTTTTAACAGTTCAAGCCAACGCCATTGTCGCGTGTTGAGTTCCTTTTGAGTGAAGAAATATTTGAGGCTTTTATGATCCGTAAGGATCTCCACTTTCTCCCCATACAAGTAATGCCTCCAAATTTTAAGTGCGAAGACAACAGCTGCTAACTCTAGATCATGAGTAGGATAATTCCTCTCATATTCTTTGAGTTGTCTTGAGGCATAGGCTATGACTTTCCCATGTTGCATGAGAACACATCCCAACCCTTTGCCCGAAGCATCACTGTAGATTTCAAATCCCTCCGAGTCAGATGGTATTGTCAGAACATGTGCTGAAATGAGTCTCCTCTTGAGTTCTTGAAAACTCTTCTCACATTCTTCGCTCCAACCGAACTTTGTATCTTTCTGAGTCAGCTGAGTTAATGGAGTAGCGATTCGAGAAAATCCTTCCACGAATCTCCGATAATAACCAGCTAAACCGAGAAAGCTACGTACTTCGGTCACTGATTTAGGTTGCTCCCAACTTTGAATAGCTTCAATCTTTGCCGGGTCAACAAATATTCCAGGACTTGATACTACGTGCCCAAGGAATGCTACTTCCTCAAGCCAGAACTCGTATTTCTTTAACTTGGCATAAAACTTGTATTCCCAAAGCTTTTGGAGTGTCAGCCTCAAGTGTTGCTCATGATCTTCACGACTTTTGGAATACATAAGGATGTCATCAATAAAGACGACCACAGAGTGATCCAAATATTCCTTGAATACTCAGTTCATCATATCCATGAAGGCAGCAGGAGCATTAGTCAATCCAAAGGACATGACTAGGATTTCATAATGCCCGTACCGAGTTCTGAAAGCCGTCTTTGGAATGTCATCGGTTCTAATCTTCAATTGGTGATATCCGGAACGAAGATCAATCTTTGAAAAGAATTTGGCTCCTTGCAACTGGTCAAACAGGTCATCAATACAAGGCAATGGGTACCTATTTTTGATGGTGACATGATTCAACTCCTGATAATCAATAAGAACTCGCATACTCCCATCTTTCTTCTTCACGAATAGAACAAGAGCACCCCAAGGAGAAGTAGTACTAGGACGAATAAAGCCAATGTCTAACAATTCCTGCAATTGGGTCTTTAACTCCTGAAGTTTAATAGGAGCCATTCGATATGGGGCTTTAGAAATGGGTTTTGTACCAGGTTCAAAGTCAATACAAAATTCAATTTCACGCTCTGGGGGTAGGCCAGGAAGTTCTTCAGGGAATACGTCAGGAAATTTATTAACAATAGAAATATCGTTCAAAACTGACGTATTTTTGTTTAAATCTGTGACATTAGCTAAGAAAGCGTGACATCCGTTTTTCAATAAACGAATAGCTTTATGGCTTGAAATGACCGTGATTGATTTTAATGGTTTGGTCGCTTGAATTCACATAATAGGTTGATTAGGAATATGAAAACTAACAACCTTTCGAAAATTATCAATTTTTGCATGATGAGTATTTAACCAATCAATCCCTAGAATTACGTCAAACGTAAGTATTTTTAAAGAAATAAGATCGACGGGTAATGTGCGGTTACCGATTTGAACCAAACAATACTTATAAACAGTGGATGTAATGAAGGTTTCTCTCAACGGAGTTTCCACATATAAGTTAAAGTCTAATTTCGCCGTAGTCAAATTTAATCATTGAGCGCAAGTAGGAGAAATAAAAGAATGGGTAGAACCGGTATCAAATAAAGTATAGACTTCGCTAGAGTTTATGATAAGTTTACCCGTGATGACCTCATTCGGGTTTCTTACATTCTGGGAGGTCACAACAAACGCTCTCCCTTGCACTACCGGTTTTGACTTTTCTGGGACGGCCTTTGGTGCCTCCATCCTAGCTGAACTTGTCTTCGGTGAACGACAAAATTGGGCTAAGTGACCTTCTCTTCCACAATTATAACATGTTTTGGACGACATTGTGCAGTTTGGACTAATGTGTCCCTCCCCTCCGCATTTGAAGCATATGATAGGTGGTCGTTCTCCTTCCTTAACAACGGGTGCTGGTGCTGACGTCCTTCCATCATTATTGAATCTCCTCTTCTTGAAATGTCCATTTTTATTGTTTTGGCCCTGATTACCACCGAAGTGGTTACCATTTCTGGCCTGTTGACTCCCTCTACGCTTGTTGTCACCGCTTCGATGACTGCTCTCCTTTGGTTGCGTTGACTCGCTATCGTACTCCACTAACTGAGCCCTATTTACAACATCTGAATACAAACATAGTTTATGAGAAATAAGATGTTGACGTATCTCAGGTTTCAAACCTCGCAAAAATATTTGCGTCATTCGCTCCTCATTATCCACCAAATGGGATGAAAATCGGGACAACTCTGCAAATTTAGCCTCATACTACGATACTGTCATATTATTTTGCTCCAGCTTGATAAACTCCGCCTCTTTTATGTGACAAATACTTTCGGAAAAGTACTTGTCGTTGAATAGTTCTTGGAACTTCTCCCAAGACATCTTCAGTGCGGCAGGTTGAGTACGCTTTACCGATTCCCACCAGTAATCTGCCTCTCCTCGCAACATAAAGGCGGCAAAGGGAACCTTTTGCTCATTGGAGCATCCCAAGACATCAAATATCTTGGTGATCTGCTTTATCCATGCTTCCGCCTTTAGTGGTTTTGGCTCTCCAATAAACTCCGATGGTCCCAGTTCCTTGAACTGTTTAGCGGTGACCGTCCGAGAGTTTCCAATGTTTCTACCTACATTTTGGACAGGAGCCGCTCTCGCCTGCTATTGCATAAATTGCATAAAGCCTCTGAACATTCCATCATTCATCATTTTGTCAGTGTTGTTGTTTGCATGAGGATTGTCGCCTTCCTAATGTACATTATCCTGATTATTGATATGTGGTGAATCAACGGTCGCCTGTGCTCCATTGCTATTCTCAACATTCTCAGATGTCATTTTCAGATACTGCCACAAAACAAAAGGTTAATTGACATGTAACATATTATCCCTATATTCTGACCAACCAATTAAATACCACAAAAAAAAATTAGGTAGGTCATACTAGCAAAGTAATTCCCCGTCTCTCCCCTCCTAGTTCTATTCTCACATCTTAGCCAGGGATCGTATCCCTAAGATTTGATACCAACTGTGATGCCCCCAAAATTAGGTATGCATCACCCATCTTGAGTCGCCAGATACATGGTACAGAAATCAAATACAACTTAATAATACAACTGTCGTGTACAATACGACAAAACATAAACTGTGAGTTTGAATACAAATATTGTCTACTAGAGATTATACAAACTCAAAAGGAGTCCTCATTACAATTATTATCACACTATTTCACAGAATAGTGAGGACTACTAATGCACCAACTAGGACCATCACTCTGTTCCCCGACTAGTCCCAGCTATGTTCTCATTTCCTGAAGAGAACAGTAAAAGAAAGGGTGAGCTCAACTAGCTCAGTAAGAAATATTATGACTAAGATAATGCAGAATAATTTATCGTTAGCCTTCAACAATGTTAAACTGATAAAATATAATAAATATCATGTTTAACTGCAGCGGAATAAGCAATTCATTAAAAGAGTCAAGTAGAGAATGAAATCTACTATCTTTTATGATTTAAAATGTTTTTCATCACTTTTATCGATGGGACTCAGCTTAATAAATAATCCACATCATCAAATCACCCCTGCACTACGGCCAAGGATATTCTTTAGTATCACGACCACAATTATCCATGCACTACAGGCCAAGAATATTTGTGTTTTCATTAATGGTCATTATCATGCCAACAATTGTCCATCAATGCACTACGGGCCAATGAGGACTTTTATCACATCATTTGTAATATTACGGTAATGATTACACCGAATAATCCCTGATCATAATCATACCAAGTCCATCTATGCACTACAGGCCACAGATCACTTTCAACAAAATATAAACATGAGGATGATGACAATGATATAAAAATTCAATAAAACAAGTTCAAGAATTAATTTATCTAGGAACTGATAACGTCCAAATTGTCAACACGATACTGCTTTGTAGAGTAAAATTCAAGAATGCTCATAAGAATATTTCCATGAAAAGATACTGGGTGAAGCACAAATATCAAAGATATTCCAATAATTTCACGGGTATAGAAGTCAAGTTTTAACCAACTGAGTATAATAAAGAATGGAATAACAAAAGAAATCACCATGCATGCGATAGAACGTACAGGCAGGTTATTCCAACAGAATAATAAAGGATGGAACCAGGTCCGGCGTAAACGCACAGACAGGATATTCCGACAGAATAATAGAGGATGGAACCAGGTCTGGCGTAAACGAACAGACAGGATATTCCGACAGAATAATAAATAATGGAACCAGGTCCGGCGTAAACGCACAGACATGATATTCCAACAGGATAATAAATAATGGAACCAGGTCCGGCGTAAACGCACAGACAGGATATTCCGACAGAATAATAAAGAACGGAATATTAGAAGAATGTCACCATGTATAGGGTAGCCCGCTTATACAGGTTATTCCAATAGAATAATAATTAATGGAATAACAGAAGTTCTCTTCATGAGTACAATAAATAACATCCCTTACTGTAAAAGAAACTGAATATAAGAGTAGGGAAGTAGCAGAATACTTTTCTATAGGTTCTCTTATAATTCTCTCTCTAGAGTTTCAGTGAATTCATAAGATATAATGAAGGAATAAGCTTCTATTTATAGAAAAATGAAATGAATAGTAACTAATCCATGAACGGTCCAGATTGATTTACTTTATACGGACGATCCAGATTGGTTTACTATTAAAACTTAAAACAACGGTCCATACTGATTTACTATTAAAATTTTAAACCAGCGATCCATATTGATTTACTATTATAACTCCACCAGCGGTCCATATTGACTTACTATTATATCTTCAACCAACGGTCTGAAAAATTAGCACATCTCCTCATGAAATAATATTGTACCCAAATACCCGAATGTACCATACTAGAGTGAATATTAATCAGGTGAATAGTAACTCGTGAATAGTAACTCATGAATTATATCTCGTGAATAGTAACTCATGAAAAGTAACTTGTGAATAGTACTCCGACACGAAAAGTGTCCCGAATACCCAATTGAATAATATATCCTTTAGACATCAATTATACTAACACAAATAAGTCCAACACAATGGAACTATAAAATTCATCTTTAATAAACACGAACTTATTCATCATTAATATTATAATTCACAATATTTAACAACCAGGTCGTTCCAAGGAAAGAGGGGGCTTTCCGATAAGGATTTCTCCTTATTGGCGTGCAATTAGGTGACCAAACCTCTCCTTGACAGAACTTCTAGACATTGTCAATATTGCAAATAATAATATGAATAACTTTGCCGTCTCAATTATTGATTTAATAATATATCATATAATGCAGATGATACTGTAACAATAATTGAATCAATAATATGAGAAATATGATGCAGCAATTACTGTAGCAATAATTGAGTATAGCTGAGTGACTTCTCACGTAAGCATCAATAATCAATACCGTGTGCTACTGTGCAACTACAAGTATTACTGTACTTTTACTACAGGGTAGTTCAACAGTTTTAACGGTAACACCTCCACCGTTATTTTCATAAAGTATTTTTGTCGTTTTCTCAATCCGACAATAATTCCGTTGTGGGGTACACCAATGATTGTGTCATTGTACGAATATTCCCGGTTAAAACGAATATTCCCCGACTAATCGAATATTATATAACAACTTGCATACTTTGCAAAATTTATAAATATTACCCACAATTATAACATTATATCAAATCAATAGCATAATATTCAAAAATATAATTCAAAAAAAAATATTTTTTATTCATAAAAGTTGGGGTCTTACAGCTACGGTGACAAAATAATTTTATAAAAAATAATTAGTATTATATACTTATTAATTGTTAATGAAAAAAAACAATCACTTCCTGAAATAAATTAAAAATAGTATTACTACGGTGAAAATAATTTTATAAAAAATAACTTACACAATAATTAGTATTATATACTTATTAATTGTTAATGAAATAAAAAACAATTAGTTCTTGAAATAAATTAAAAACAGTATTGATACGGTGAAAAGCATGCCCAACCTTAATTACTACCGAATAAAACAGAGTTTTTCATAAAAATCTTTGCTTTTAAATTTGTGCTTATTGAAAAGGGAAGCAATGGTTGTGATCTTATTGAGAAGAATACAATATTGGATACCTTTTGATCAGCAAAACAAGGCCAGAGCATATAATTGGAACCCTGCACTAATACCTTTCCAAACGCAATTGGAACCCCTGCACTAAGTACTACTCCCTCCATTCTATATTAACTGACGTTCTACACCCTTTGAGTTATACCAAAATATTTGATGTTTGATGAAATCAAAGGATAATTAATAATTTTTTTCCAAATTTACCCTTATCCCTCTTTTCCAATAAGAGTGTAATTAATGCACACAATAATTAGTTTTTTCAATGCATTAGATTAGTTGTAGGCTATCTTTTCATATTCCTTTCCTTCCCAATACATATTAATAAAAAAAGATATAGATTAACGTGAGAGAGGAGAGAGAGAATATTTATTATATAAGGGTATTTTAGTCTTGTAGAATAACTTTTTATTCATATTAATAGCTTCCTTAATTCATGTGCAAAAACCTTAAACGACACTTATTTAGGAATGGAGGGAGTATTTTTTAACACACTCACAAAAAAAAATTGTACTACCTCCGTCCCATAATAATAAGTGTTTTTTTAGCTTAAATCACACATACCAATACACAAGCTAAAATGGAAAAAATACCCTTAATATATTTTCTTTGAAGTTGAAGAGTTAATGAGTGTCATTTAATTGTAGTGATGGTAAGATGCAATAAATACCATTGAATGCATAAGGGCATATATGAGAAAATATTGCAAAAATTGTATTGGAGTTCTAACACATCACTTATTTTGGAAAAAAATATTAAGCCTAAAAAAGAACTTATTGTGGGACGGATGTAGTAATTAATTACTATCTCCGTGCCATAATAATTGTTTTTTTAGCTTAAACCACACATATCAATACACAAGTTAAAATGGCAAAAATACCCTTAATCACACTATCTCCAATTGTTCCAAAACTTCCCATTTTACAATCACCAATTGTTTCTAAAAAACATTGTGGTAACAAATCATACCTTTCTGAGTCATGGACTAAGGCAGGTCTAACATCCCACAAGAATGCTCGCAAAAAAAGTGAGTCTGTCAGACAACTGCAGGACCACCCCAGCCAAGAGACTTGACTGAGAACGATCCTCTACTGCTCAAATGATCCCAAGGACCACAGAACTGTTAATCTTGCTCTGGTCTTGCAGTCATGGTTCATCCACCAGACATGGTCACCTGTCTCCTTAGATATCAAGGATACAGAGGTACGAGCCTATAGAACAGATCCTGTTCAAGTAAGGTCGTGTCCATTAGAGCTCTCAAAGTTGGCAAAGTACTAAAGTTTTGTTTCCACTTCTTTCGATATGGGACATGGTTTGGTTTCGCCCTTGCGCGTATGTCAAGGAAAGGACTCCTCCTGCTTACTTAATTTGCAACACTACTTAATTGAACTTCCAATCAAACTTCAAATCTTGGTTTCGACTTTTGGCTTTTTAAGTATTGCAATGATAAAACAAATGGTCTTTTGTATTTAATATAGTGGACTCCTCCTGCTTACTTAATTTGCAACACTACTTAATTGAACTTCCAATCAAACTTCAAATCTTGGTTTCGACTTTTGGCTTTTTAAGTATTGCAATGATAAAACAAATGGTCTTTTGTATTTAATATAATTGGCTTTTGTTTATATTTCTGTTGGGTACATTATGCTTACATGAAATGCATGCTTAAATTACAAATGGTCTATGTTTTACATCATTGGTTTTTAAACAAAGCCAATACAACAAAAAAATCAAATACATTAACACTAAAAAAAACAAAAAAAAATGTAAAAGAAAATATAACAAAACCAAAACTTTAATAAATTATAGTTTATAACATTCATGAGTCCAAGATTTTATCATATTCAACCAAACTTAATTTACAAAATTATTAATCAACTTGGATTGTGTGGAGAGCTTCCTAAAGGAAATCTACTCCAAAAATAGGCGTATGCCACTGTGAGTGACGAACACACGGTATTCTTTAGTAAAAGGCGAAAGAATAGTTCACTTTGTGCTCACCACAAGGTTGCGTTAATACTTCAAGCCTTACAAGTTGATTCATATCCTTGTGTTGCTATATTAGATTTGTCACTCTCTTTGATGCGGGAGTTTACTGTCACAATACAAAAAAGACTTCACAACTCTCCCACCCCCCCTCTTTTCCCTTTTCTCTCCTTCTCCCTACAACAAAATTTCTAAAACTTCTAAGACTTTAGTCAGTGATAGAAATACAACACTGAGAATGACAATAAGATCAAATGGGATGAAAAAGCCAAGAGGTTTTTATAAATGGTACCAAATGCAAAAACAGCTTAGCTTAATATACAACAATTTATTTGTCCAGAGTTCGGCAGAAACTTCATTTTGGTTTTAATTAGTTTCATATATTAACAATTAAGAGATATCTAAAATATAATAATGTGGTAACTTGGGTGAATGACGGATGGAATTCAAATAACATGTTTACAACTTACAAGGGGAATACCCCCACCATAAAACTACCCAAAAGGACAAAAATACTAGAGTGTGTACAAAGTTGACTGACTTATACTAGAGAGCAATACAACTTACAGTTTTAGAAACCCAAAGAAAATCAACACCCCCTCAAAAGAGCTTTAAGTTACATTTTAGAAGAATAAATATGTGATAAACCAAATTTTGTTGGGAAATATTAAATAAAAATTAAATAAAGAAATTTTTTATTAGATGATATGTTGTGTGATATTGTGTATAATAAATGTATTAATATTATATATTTATTATATGTGGAGGAGCAAATTATTAAAGGAAAATATGTAGTTAAATTTAATGATACAAAATTATTGTATGCATTTAATATGACAAATAAATGGGCATCGAGCAATTTATGGAAAGAGGGAATAAATTATATATTTATTAATCAATTAAATTGTTGGAAAACAATTTAGGGAATGAAGAATGTAATTAAATTTAGTTGTACAAAATAAAATGTACAAATTAGATGATGAAATTAAAATATTTAATGAACCAAATATTAGATGTAATGGTTCGTTACATAAAAAGTGTTAACTTAATTAAGGATTAATTCTGTAATGATCAGTGGGATGATTTGTACATGATTATAAATATATAAACATTCAATTTTGGGTAATATTGGACAACATGTAAAAGAAATGTAATAGTAATACATAAAATAAACTATATATTATATATATGTGGTGGGAATGTATTATATATATAATGTAAAGTAATTATATATATATATATATATATATATATATATATATATATATGTTATGCTGGATAGCAGAATAATACATATGTATGATATAATATAGGCATTATGCAATTAGTATTAGCCAAGGCTAAGAGCTAAAGTTATGAGTATGAACATAGAAAGTTAGTTGAATACTATCTTATATGGTCATGTTTGTT
Source organism: Panax japonicus (assembly GCA_020205505.1). Lineage (NCBI taxonomy): Eukaryota > Viridiplantae > Streptophyta > Magnoliopsida > Apiales > Araliaceae > Panax > Panax japonicus. Next base: position 42,823,623 of record CM035111.1, read on the forward strand.
ATGCTTGGTTGGGAAATTGTGTGTAGTAAAGGGATTATATGATGGTTGGGTAAAACCGTATAATTTGATGGATCCGAAACCTAAGATTGCTTCATATATCCTAGATAAGGATAACTTAAGCACCTCGTGGCATTAAACCAAGATGGAACGCGTTTTAATAAGAAAAATGAGAAATATGAAAATTTAGTGTGTTGGGCTACTTTTGGTTAACTTTTTCGGCTAGTAATACTTTCTGGAAAATTATAATTTTCTGCGATCTTGTAGTGTGAAATCCCAGCTAGCCATAGACTTTGGAACAGACTAATTCCGAATTCGGACGACTGAATTAAGACGTTCCAAAGTGGGTGTGTCGAAACTGGCCAAATCTGGAAAACAAAGTCGAAGTAGTCCCCTTGCACGAATTTTCTGGAATTCTGTGTTTTGAATTTGGAAATGGTAAAAGAATGAAAGTTGTAGCCTCGGAAGTTAGCTTCGCGTGAGCTCAAGAATCGCTCAAAAATGTTTCGAAACGAATTAGTTATGACTATTTTAGCGAGAGAGAGTAAAGCTGGAAAAAAAATTGAAAAATGCTATGAACGTCAATTTTTGGCACGCTGTTTAGACTACTTAACAAACCCGAAATGAGAGGTTAGTATTTATTAAAAATAGTCTTGTATGCCATGAAAAACATACTAAAAACCCCTTACGATTGGATAAGTAGATTGCAAGCTATTAAGCCGCGAAGTGGGTGTCAAAGGTGAGGGGCTGCTGCCTTGTGGCAGTAGCAGATAGCAGCAGCCATGGGTTACGGAGGAATGTAAAAACGAAGGGTTTCCGGAGTTCGAAACAAAGATTTTGAACACGGAATTACGTAATGACATATGTATGAATTTAAAGCATATGCGAAGTAAGAATGTAAATTATTCTCGAAAATAAATGCGAAGCTAAGTTACTAACGAAATAATGCATTCATATACATGATAATAGTGTGGGTTAACACATGAATTATCGCAAAAGCATAAAAATTGTGTAAATTAAAGAAATGATGATATGAACTATATTTACGCAATAAAAGCTATTCCTAAACCCCTATGGTCCCGGGTTTATAAATAGTGGCAAGAAATATTTCAAAAAGGGGATATAAATGATTTATGTTTTGATACGTAAAGTATTTACATACTAAATCCATGAGAGAACCTTTAGGGCATAAAAGGTTATAACGAACAAAAATTTCTAAAGAAACATGGAATGGTTTTAATACAAGAACAAAATATTATAGTTAATGTAAATAAAATTAGTTTACATTATGTGAATTTAGTATGTGAAACTAATGTGGACATGTATGTATCCTCAATTTGTGTAGGATCATCACATAGCGGATAAGTTAAAAACATTAAACAGCATCCAAGGCAAGTTTTTTCAGTTCTATTATGTTTATGGATTGAATGTGGTTATGTGGTAAATGACATATCATGCTCAATAAATTATTAATGTCAAATTATGACTAAGTATATTGGGTATGGAAATGTATAATGCAAGAATATATACATTGCATAGAATTATTGATGCATGTAGGATATGCATAGCAAAGAAAGTATGTTGCATGTGGTGAATATAGAGTTGTGTGCTATGTGAAGCATGATAGACTGTTATTTGCTGGGTTATCGAGCTCAATTGTGCAAACACACTTTTTGCAGGTTAATGACGTTATGCAATATTATTTGCTATGTGGATGATGAAGGATGAATGATGTACGAAATGAATACATTTTCTTGAATTAGAAATTGTATAAAGTTATGATTAATGGTTTTGTTATAGGTAGTTGGCAGTTACGTATATGTTAAAATATTCAATAGAGAATATTTATTCTGGATGTATTGTAATGAATATTTTATAAAAATAAAGTGATATAGTGACATTACTATATAAGAAAGATACTCCTTCCGTCCCATAGTTATAGGCTGATTTCTTTTGGCACATAGTTTAAAAAAATCAATTTAAGTGGCAATTTTTAACATAATTTTCCACATATACCCCTTAATATGGAATTAAAGAATAAGTTAATTACTCCTTACTTATACTCTCAACTTCATTGATTGATGTGTACTGACCATTAAAGTCCATAACCATATAACTTTAACCAAAGAGAATACAACAACATTAAATGTGGTGATAAAAATAATGACATTGAATGTTGTTTTTTTTTTAAAAAAGAGTAATGGTTGAATATTTATTATAAGGGCATAAATGTAAAATAATGAACCAACTAAATTTTATAAATAGTAAGTAGCATATCTATTGGGTCATCTCAAAATGGAAAATCAGCCTATAACTATGGTACGGAGAGAGTATTAAGTATTGAGACTTGAAGCTCATAATACATTTACTCAGATTAAGTAAATCATAAAATGAATATAATTTTTGTATATAGAAGAATAGTAAAGGTTGAGATTCAGAGAACAATGAATGACAGGGGAAAAAAAATTTATTCCGCATTTTAAGCTATTTTATCATTAAATAATATTTTAAAGCTATAACAAGGTAGTATTAACGCACAAGACCGGGAAGGGAAATGGTCCCCATTTTGGGGGCGTTACAAAGTACATCGATCCATGAAATTGACAGATTAGAACTTTTTATATATTTCGTATATATTCAACGCATTAATACGAATCTCTGAAAAACATGCTAGCCTATTGCGTTTTTCAGTAGCAAGTTACGGTCTAACGACTCCCTAACTCCTAACCTAGGTTGGGACAAAATCTCGGGTTCCAAACCTCTCTAATAAGGTCTTGCACATGACTAAAGGTCTAACACATTGTTCTAGAGAGGAAAAGTCTTATTTCTATTCATTTAGGGTTTCGTGTAAATAAATGTCTCTCTAAATAGTTTATATTAAGGGTGATGATCATGTTGTGCTAAATGAATCCGTGTCGTGTCGAAACTTGTATATACACATGTTTATAACACATAAATCGCGCATGTTTGTGTTATCGTGCCAAAAATTACCGCCCCTAATTTACATAACAAATAAAAGATTAAAAATTGATACTCATTTATGAATAGTGTTTGTGCTCTAGTATTAAAAATTGGGTTGGTTAGCGGCCGCACGACCACTCACACAAATTATGATGTAGGCTCCACCACTTAGGTAGACCTAACTTAGGTGAGGGGTAGACCTAACTTAGGCGAGCACCCTTCCAAAGTGTAATGGAGGTTACTAACCTAGGCCATGAGTCTTCTTAATCGCCCATTGACCACATCCAAGTAAGTATGTTTAAATGCAGCCTCTATGTCCTCCTCTATGTCTTTATTTATACTCTTATGATACAATCTATTTTTTCCATAATCGATATATGTCGTAAGAATTATAATCCATTCAGCTTACCTAACAAACATTGCCTAATAATATTTCATAGGGGGTATATATATACACATAGTTTTCTTTTTAGTATGTATTATTAGTATGTCTTTCATAGGGGGTATATATATAAACATTGCCTAATAAGCATTATTAGTATGTATATAAGATTACAACATGTTTTCATTTTGGGTACTTGTCTTCATACAAGCCATATTCTGATAAATGGTGAGAACGAAAATAAACTTAGGGAACTAGAAATTGTAGGACCTTTACCCATTTTTAGAGGGAGGTCATTCCAAAAATTCTCAATGGCCAAGGCGTTCACCAAGGCCAAGAGGGGGTTTGGAAATAGTTTTCAACCAGCAATTGACGCGCCTCAATTAGTACCTCACTAGCTGCGTCATTGCCCCAAGCGCAAAGATATCCTATTTCTTTGCTGATTGCCTATTTTAAACTTCAATTTCTGATATATGCTTCGACTAATAATCGATGTGGGACGTAAGCGCAAAAAAGATTTTGATGTCTGTAGCTTCATCAGTCCAATATCAGTATTCTAAGAGCAAGGCTACTCAAGTTCATATGACTATTTTTGTATTGCATATTCATCTGATGACTAATTTCTGGAGGTATTGAAAGGTCCTCATATGTATAAATAAAACTACTTAAAATACTCTTCTATCGCATAGACCTCAAAAAAGTATCTCCGGATACTATCCCTTGTTAATGGTAAATATCATTACCATGTGATGCATGCATTATATAAAGCATTGAATTTTAAGTAATTTAGCAAAAGACCTAACTTATAAACACACAGAAATTGGAGCATTTCTGCTTGTTTTGAACCTGCCAAATAGAATAGCTATATACCCAAAAATATTAGACTATAGATTTGGTGGGGTGTGCCAGGCCATAGATGTAGTGCAAATCCAATGCGACACTAAGAGTCCCAACAAAAAGCTATTGTGATGGACTCTCCCCCTCAAAACATAAATTTAATATCGTGTGAGACAATGTCCCACATATTAGATATTGAACTAATAAGAACAGATACTACACTTGATCTTAGCCAAAAGATCGAGAAAGGTACGCTTTTTCTTATGAAGTGCTTGTGCTTTTAAAGCTCACTGCTCGTGCCTGTCAAACTCAATTGCTCTAGGTAGGACTTCAACGCATAGGAGAAACAAGCAACACTTTGGGCATAAAAGATAATGGTTTATTGTACAAGTTGTAGCCTTCCCAATGTTTCTATATAGGTTTGATTATGAAGTTGATATACTTCAATTTCTGCTACTTGGAAAGCATTAACAAGAAATAGTAAATGCATAATTTATATGAACAATTTTTTTCTAAAACATTTAAATAAAAGTAATTATATTCTCTTTCAAGTTGTCATACTTTTATCTATACATGTATCACAGCAGATGAACCTGTCAATCTACGGAAAATTCATTGAATAGATTACATTGAAGTTCGATCACAAGCACCGAACTCACGCCTATACATGTTATGGTGTTGATAATGTATGAGTTTGAAGTTATTTTAAAAGATCAATTAATCAAAACACCATCAAAAAATTGTATTGCCCATCTCCATAGTAAATGTGCACAAATAATTTAATGTGGAACACAACTTACTCTAATAGTGAAAAAACAACAACCTTTCAATACAAAAAATATAAAGTTCAAGCATGAATTTCTGTCCATCAGATCACATAGATATATATGAAGTGTGAACTGACATTTTGGTCTGCTTAGATTATGTTTGTTGAAAATTAAATTTACCACAGAAAATCTAAAATATTAGAATTTTTCTTTGTTTTGCATATGCCTACACCATATGAAAAATTCAATATTAATAGGGGCCAACAACTTCAAATCTTTATCAGAAACCTTGAATGATGATGATGATTAAGCCAGTTAGGTAATTAGAATGACAAAATAAGGTATGTTAACCATTTAGTGAGTTATATGAAGAACCCCATTTACTCACACTTAGCCTGATTTTTTCCTTCATATAAGTTGTGTTTCGCCTTATTTCCCCTCCTTCCTTGTCCACTTTAGCGACCCAAAATTTTTAGATAAATAAAATAAGAGTTTAATAAAATAAAGTTCTTATTTTATTACGTGTTATATTATAATGCACTTATTAATTATGTGCGGTGTAATATGTGGGTATGTATGTGTTGTGGTGTATATATTTAAATATATTTACCACATGTTATTAAATTGTTAAAAGTAATTTTTAATGGGAAGGATATAAATTTTGGTGAATTAAAATAATTTATGGAAATAAATTATAACAGATTTATTTATTAAATAAATTATTTTTATTAATAAATAGTTTCCATTTTTATGGAAAGAATTTATGGATATTTTATGGAATATTTGAAGAATATTATGTATATTTAATATACATAATTTGGAATGCGATATGTACCGAAGGAAATATAAATAAATGTAAGTAAATGTATATGGGTATTAAATGAATAGTTTGGAATGCGATATGTACCGAAGGAAATATAAATAAATGTAAGTAAATGTATATGTGATATGTGATAACACATGTTGTATGATGTAACACGATAATTGGAAAACTATAATGCAAGAATATATGCATTGCACAAAATTATTGATGCATGTAGGATATGCATAGCAAAGAAAGTATGTTGCATGTGGTGAATATAGAGTTGTGTGCTATGTGAAGCATGATAGACTGTTAAATTTGCTGGGCTGTCGAGCTTAATCTTGAAAACACAAACTTTTTGCAGGTTAATGATGTTAAGCAATATTACTGACTATACGGATGATGAAGATTGAACGATTTGCAAAATGAATACATTTCCTTGAATTAGAAATGGTATAAATCTATGGTTGATAGTTTTGTTAAATGCAATTAGCAGTTATGTATAGTTTGAAATGTTGAATGGTAAAGAATGTTTATTCTGAAATGAGAATAAATATGATTCTGACATAAGTGAATCATTGATAGAAAAGATATTAAGTATTGAGACTTAAGTTTTTAATATGTTTACTCAGATTATACAAACCGTATAATAAATATGATTTTTGTATAAAGAAGAATCATAAAGGTTGCGATTCAGGGAACGATGAATGACAAAAAAAATTATTCCGCATTTTTAGCTATTTTAACATTAAATAATGTTTTAAAGATAGAACATGATAATTTTAATGCACAAGATCGGGGAGAGAAATAGTCTCGATTTTGGGGACGTTACAGAATGGTATCAAAGCTAAGGGTTATAAATCTTAGGTAAGTGTACCCTAAACTATAACCGTAAGCAAGATAGATGAAAAAGAAAGAAGATGTTAATTGTAAACTTGAATGAGGTTTATATGATCTTAAAATGAATTTAGATAATTCATAAAGAATGCATTAAAATAATACGCAAAGATTCAAAAAAGAATCAAGACAAGAAGTGATGGATCAGGGGACACTTGATTCTAATAATCATATAAACCAATATGATTGGGGGAGAAGATAAGAAGATCGTAAAAATAAAACGATCATAGAATGAGAAAGAATCGTAATATAACATAATTATAAGATAAGATCACGACGTGATCTGATCAAGTCCTTGGTTATTGGTCTCATTTGGCCTTTTAGGCTAGTGAGTCCCTAGTGAAGGTCTTTAAAACACATTATGTTGTTATCTTTGCTTTCCATACCTAATGTCTGAATTGATGCCTGATGGCAACAGACATTACTGTTTCCATGGGGCTATACTAGCTTCAAATTAATCAAGAGTTATAATCTTTTGATCATTTACTGAGCTTTTGTATGTTGCATGTGTTTAAATATTGGTAGTGGAACTACACTGAGATTGTTTGACTTAGAATCTTCACTGCTATAAAGTTCAATAACTCCTTCCCAGCTTAAGTGATGATAATTATCATGAGGATGAAATCGATTTCATATTTGTGGGCAACCCAACAATACAAGTAGCTTTTTATATATTCAGCAACTAAATCATAATTTTTTGGTTTTATGTGATTTGGATCATATAATGTTTGATTTTTTTTTCTTTTGTCTGTTTTCTGCCGATGCAGCGATTGGATAAAAAGGGAGTAAGTATTTGTACAAGGACCATTTACGAGGATAATGCCATTACAAATGCTGTTGAGATATATGACAGCTTGAGGTACAACAACTGTTTGGATATTACTGTTGAACGTATTAGTTTCTCCATGTAATTCATTTTGAGTTCAACTTTTTTGCAGCGGTGGAATCCATTTTATGGCATCGAATAATGATTGTGGTATAAGAGAATATGACATGGAGAAGTTTCAGATTATGAATCACTTCAGATTTCCATGGCCAGTGATCAGTGAGCCGGCTAGACCTGGCAAAAGTGGTCCAGGCCCGCGACTTATTTTTTTTAAAATTAAAATGTTGCTACTTGTGGGTTGTAAGGCTACAACACAAGACTTGTAAGTAAATAAATAAGAGTTCAAACTAACTGAGCTACAACAACTATTTGTTTTTAATGCAAAGTTAATGTAGTTAATGTAGGTAATTAATTAATAATACTATTACTTACCTACATTACCTACATATCCTTTATTTATTTAGCTCAAAGTCCTTTACTAGCTATCAATTATTAACTTATTGTCCTGCTTCTTGAAACTGCTTTCAGTTTGTCTTCCCACATTGTGGACATAATCTTATTTTCTTAGTCAAAATGAAAAGAGAGTGAAAAGTGTAAAGAAAGTAGGTTATTGAATATCCAAGGCGATATATAAAAAGAATTTCATAAACTTAGGTGAGTAATAAAGGATTTAAATTGTATCATCATTCAACAAATCAATAAAAGAAAGAATTTTAAGAGGTTGGAGCCATCCAGTGGAGAATGTATGTACAATAAATTATGCTATATATGTATATATTAATGCATTGCACGACATTGATGGTCTTTTTTTAACTACATAATTAAGATATGTAGTTAATGTATGTACTTAATTAATAATACTATTAAAATTTTAATTGATTGAGATATGTAGTTAATGTGTGTAATTAATTTATCGTGTTTATTTGTATTACTGTTTATTATTTTTAATATTTATTATTATTTGTCCAAAACTTAATGCATCTGAATAACTTATGGATTGAATCGATCCGTCATTTAGTTCGTTTGATTTGAATAAAAATGATCTTAATGGTTGAATCGGTATGCCCAACTAACTGATCGAATAAGCTACCATTTTTGATTTGAATCAACCCTAAGCCCACTTAATGAATTTTTTACACATGTTTTGCCCCTCTTTCACTCCAATTGATCCTGATGGGTGCACGACCCAAAAAAAATCACAGACAGGAGTGAAACATGAAAGCATAGACCAAACCCAATTGAGGGATTACCTGATTTCTCTCAATTCCTTCAGTATTTGATTGTTTCACTTAAATTTTGATTAATGGGGGATCGAAAAATAGGGAGAGACAACTAGGCAATTAAGGGGAAAATCAATTGTTGATTTTCTCTCTTTGGTTCGATTCAAACGATTCTATTCTTTAGGTTTCTCTCTCTAAAAATATAGCCTAAAAAGAGCAAGAAAGAGAAAAGTGGGCGGTGGAGGAGAAAGAATAAATTTCTTTGGAAATTTCTTCCCTGTGAAACGAAGCGGAAGATTTTATCCAACCTTATATATATATATATATATATATTATAGTGTTGCTTTATTTTCTACTTGAGGTGTAGTCAACATTTTTTTATTGTTAGTAATTTTTTTTGTTTGATGTCCAAATAAGGATTTAATCTATAATTTTTTATAGTTATTTTTTAGTACGTTCATACTTGTATACTTGTTCGACATACTTCAGAGGGGTAAAATAGTAAAAAAAATTGTTGTTTAGATGTTTCATACATATCAATTATCAAACAACTTTTTCATTCAGTATTCAAAATTCTATTTCATTCAGATTGCATTTAAAACTGTTTCATTCAGTTATATCAAACAACTTCTTAATTTCTCTTTTGTTTCTCTGGATAGTAACAAGTACGACTAGCGTTATGGAAGAAGTTTTCATCGACACACTTCGCCTTTTTGACTACTATATGCTTCTCATTGGGATATTATCAAAATTCTAAAGTGGTAATATTTTTTTTGTTTTCAGACAATCGCCTCGGTTGTAGGTCATCTAGACTATTCGTTCTCTTCTGCATGGCACCCGGACGGACGTACCTTTGCCACAAGGAATCAAGACAAGACTTGCAGAGTATGGGATTTAAGGAAGATTTCATTGCCAGTAGCAGTTCTCAAGTGAAACATGGGTGCGGTCCGATCAGTCCGCTTCTCGTCTGATGGTCAGTTCTTGGTAGTAGCTGAACCTGAAAATTTGTCCATGTCTATAGTGACAACGTAGACTACAAGAAACGGCAAGAGATTGATTTCTTTGGGGAGATTTTCGGGGTCTCACTCAGCCCGGATGACGAGTTTCTTTTCACCGGCGTGTGGGACCGAATTTATTCAAGCTAGCTACAGTACAATAGGAAGCATACATATAAAAATCTTGATTCATATATGTGATTCAGCTTAACCTTCCTATAAGCAAGTCTGTCAGCCTAGGGGATAGGGAATAAATCATTTTGTCCGAAACTTTAACCGAACATGTATAGTAAAACATTCCTTTTATTTTTCTCCCCTTTGTGTTAAATTTTGTATTCGTGTAGCAAGAGGAATTCCATGGATCTTGATTTTAGGCCATGGGCAGTCTATTTAGGCAGTTTATGAACGGTCTTAAATGAGGATGCGGAATCACATTGTTTGTATATCTAGTACTTTCTTTGGCACCAAAATATAAGAGTGTTGCTCTTATATTTTAAACTGAGAGTGTTACCTAGAAGATCTTGAGCATAGACTTCTAGTTGAAGTTTCATGTAAAAATATTTTTTTATTACTATTATTTTCAACTTTAATATGTGATTATTATTTTACAACAAAAATTAAAAATAAGTACATTCCTTCATTTTAATTGAAATATAGTTTATTACTTCGATTTTGAGTCGGGGGATGCAAATAAAGATTACATTCAGAATTATTTTATATTGGAATTATTTTATATCTAAGGTATAATATTAAAATAATTTCATAAATTAAATTCAAAATAGATAACCTTGTGACTTACTTATTCACCTATATTTTTTTAGTATTTTTTAAAAAAAGAACAAATAGCATTATATACATTAGCACTCGGTGACACGTGTTGCGCGAAATGAAAAAAAAACACTTACTTCCCGAAATAAGTTAAAAACAATATTGCTACTGTGACGCCCCCAAAATTAGGTATACATCACCCATCTTGAGTCGCTAGATACATGGTACAGAATTCAAATACAACTTAATAATACAACTGTCGTGTACAATATGACAAAACATAAACTGTGAGTTTGAATACAAATATTGTCTACTAGAGATTATACAAACTCAAAAGGAGTCCTCATTACAAACTCAAAAGGAGTCCTCAGAATAGTGAGGACTACTAATGCACCATCTTGGACCATCACTCTAGTTCTCCGACTAGTCCCAGCTACGTTCTCATTTCCTAAAGAGAACAGTAAAAGAATGAGTGAGCTTAACTAGCCCAGTAAGAAATATTATGACTAAGATAATGCAGAATAATTTATCGTTAGCCTTCAACAATGTTAAACTGATAAAATATAATAAATATCAAGTTTAACTGCATTGGAACAAGCAATTCATTAAAAGAGTCAAGTAGAGAATGAAATCTACTATCTTTTATGATTTAAAAGGTTTTTCATCACTTTTATCGCTGGGACTCAACTTAATAAATAATCCACATCATCAAATCACCCCTGCACTACGGCCAAGGATTTTCTTTAGTATCACGACCACAATTATCCATGCAACGGGCCCAGAAAATTTATGTATTCATTAATGGTCATGATCATGCCAACAACTGTCCATCAATGCACTACGGGCCAATGAGGACTTTTATCACATCATTTGTAACATAACGGTAATGATTACATCGAATAATCCCTGATCATAATCATACCAAGTCCATCTATGCACTACAGACTATAGATGACTTTCAACAAAATATAAATATGAGGATGATTACAATGATATAAAAATTCAATAAAACAAGTTCAAGAATTAATTTATCTAGGAACTTATAACGTCCAAATTGTCAACACGATACTGCTTTGTAGAGTAAATTCAAGAATGCTCAAAAGAATATTTCCATGAAAAGATATTGGATGAAGCACAAATATCAAAGATATTCCAATAATTTCATGGGTATAGAAGTCAAGTTTTAACCAACTGAGTATAATAAAGAATGGAATAACAAAAGAAATCACCATGCATGCGATAGACCGCACAGGCAGGTTATTCCAACAGAATAATAAAGGATGGAACCAGGTCCGGCGTAAACGCACAGACAGGATATTCCGATAGAATAATAAAGGATGGAACCAGGTCCGGCGTAAACGAACAGACAGGATATTCCGACAGAATAATAAATAATGGAACCAAGTCCGGCGTAAACGCACAGAAAGTATATTTTGATAGAATAAAAAATAATGGAACCAGGTACGACGTAAACGCACAGATAAGATATTCTGACAGAATAATAAAGAACGAAATATTAGAAGAATGTCACCATGTATAGGGTAGCCCGTGTATACAGGTTATTCCAACAGAATAATAAATAATGGAATAACAGAAGTTCTCTTCATGAGTACAATAAATAACATCCCTTACCGTAAAAGAAACTGAATTTAAGAGTAGGGAAGTTGTAGAATACTTTTCTATAGGTTGCCTTATAATTCTCTCTCTAGAGTTTCAGTGATTTCATAAAAAATAATGAAGGAATGAGCTTCTATTTATAGGAAAACGGAATGAATAGTAACTAATTCATGAACGGTCCAGATTGATTTACTTTTATACGGACGATCCAGATTTGTTTACTATTAAAACTTAAAACAACGGTCCATACTGATTTACTATTAAAACTTTAAACCAGCGATCCATATTGATTTACTATTATAACTCCACCAGCGGTCCATATTGACTTACTATTATATCTTCAACCAACGGTCTGAAAAATTAGCACATCTCCTCATGGACTAATATTGTACCCAAATACCCGAATGCACCATACAACAGTGAATAGAAATCAGGTGAATAGTAACTCGTGAATAGTACTCCGACACGAAAAGTGTCTCGAATACCCAATTGAATAATATATCCTCCAGACATCAATTATACTAACACAAATAAGTCCAACACAATGGAACTATAAAATTCATCTTTAATCTACACGAACTTATTCATCATTAATATTACAATTCACAATATTTAACAACCAGGTCATTCCCAGGAAAGAGGGGGCTTTTTGATAAGGATTTCTCTTTATTGGCGCGCAATTAGGTGACCAAACCTCTCCTTGACAGAACTTCTAGACATTGTCAATATTGCAAATAATAATATGAATAACTTTGTCGTCTCAATTATTGATTTAATAATATATCATATAATGCAGATGATACTGTAACAATAATTTAATCAATAATATGAGAAATATGATGCAGCAATTACTGTAGCACTAATTGAGTATAGCTGAGTGACTTCTCACGTAAGCATCAATAATCAATACCGTGTGCTACTGTGCAACTATACGTATTACTGTACTTTTACTACCGGGTAGTTCAACTGTTTTAACGGTAACATCTCCGCCGTTATTTTTATAAAGTATTTTTGTCGTTTTCTCAATCCGACAATAATTCCGTTGTGGGGTCCACCAATGATTGTGCCGTTGTATGAATATTCCCTATTAAAACGAATATTCCCCAACCAATCGAATATTATATAACAACTTGCGTACTTTGCAAAATTTATAAATATTACCCACAACTATAACATTATATCAAATCAATAGCATAATATTCAAAAATATAATTCGAAAAAAATTATTCTTTATTCATAAAAGTTGGGGTCTTACAACCTCCCCTTCTTATGAAATTTTGTCCCCAAAATTAGGGTACATACATGTTATGTCGAAGAGATGAGGATACCTTGACTTCATCTCAGATTCTAACTCACAAGTCATTTCCTCCATATCGTGGTTTCTCCACAAAACTTTGACTTGAGGTTTAACCTTGGAGCGTAGAACATGATCCTTCTTATCCAAGATTTTAACATGTGATTCTTCATACGTTTAATCTTCCTCTATCTCATCTGGTTCTAACTCAATAATGTGGTTCGGGTATTTCACATATTTACGTAACATGGATATGTAAAAAACGTTATGAACACGAGACATACTTGGTGGTAAGGCGAGTCTATAGGCCACAGTTCCCACTCGCTCAAGAATTAAAAATGGGCTAATGAACCGAGGATTAAATTTTCCTCTCTTTCCAAATCTCGTAACTCTTTTCCATGGAGCAACACGTAACAACACATGATCTCCAATATCGAATTCTACGTCCTTTCGATGAAGATCAGCATAACTCTTTTGTCGATCTTGTGAAGTTTTTATACGTTGTCGGATCGTTTGAATCTTTTCTGTAGTCATACAGTACCAACTTCGGTCCCAACAATGTTGCTTCACCCACCTCATCCCAGCATACTGGAGAACGACACTTTCTTCCATACAACGCCTAAAATGGAGCCATGCCAATACTTGCTTGATAACGGTTGTTGTTGGAAAACTCCACCAATGCTAAGAACTTGTCCCAACTTCCCTTGAAGTCAAGGACACAGAGTCTTAAAAGATATTCAAGAGTTTGAATAGTCCTCTCCGACTGTCCGTCCGTCTGAGGATGATATACCGAGCTAAATCTTAAGTCTGTGCCCATAGCTTTTTGCAAACTAACCCAAAATTATGAAGTGAATCTTGGGTCTCGATCAGAAACTATGGATACCGGCATACCATGAAGTCTTACAATCTCGTTTATATACATACGAGCAAGACGTTCAAGTGTATAAGTTTCTCGTATCGGTAAGAAATGAGCAGACTTGGTCAATCTATCAACAATGACCCAAATCGCATCTATGCCTTGAGAAACCTTAGGAAGAACGGTAACGAAATCCATGGTAATGTGCTCCTACTTCCATTCTGGAATTTCAAGTGGTTGTAATGGACCTTTTGGTACTTGATGCTCCGCCTTGACTCGTTGACAAGTTAAACACCTTTAGATAAACTCTACTATCTCTCTCTTCATATTGCTGCACCGAAATGTATGTCGAAGATCATGATACATTTTGGTACTTCCAGGATGGATTCCAAACGGTGTGTTGTGTGTCTCCATCATGATTTTATACTTTAAATCAGGGTCGTTAGGAACATAAAGTCTGGAGTTGACTCGAAGTATTCATTCTTCATCGATTCTTGCTTCCGGCATAGCACCTTCTTGCACTTTCTTCCTCATACGCATCAGCTCTGGGTCTGTAGCTTGAGCAGCTTTAACTTTATCAATTAAAGTCGGTTCTACTCGTATATTTACCCTCATCACATGGGTCCCTGAATTTTTTAACCCTATCTCCATCCTTTGCAAGTCACACAAAATGGGCCTTTGCATTGACAATATCACACTCGTACTTGTATATAATCTTCTACTCAATGCGTCAGCTACCACGTTTGTTTATCTAGGATGGTATTGGATGGTATGATCATAATCTTTTAACAGTTCAAGCCAACGTCATTGTCGCATGTTGAGTTCCTTTTGAGTGAAGAAATATTTGAGGCTTTTATGATCCATAAAGATCTCCACTTTCTCCCCATACAAGTAATGCCTCCAAATTTTAAGTGCGAAGACAACAACTGCTAACTCTAGATCATGAGTAGGATAATTCCTCTCATATTCTTTGAGTTGTCTTGAGGCATAGGCTATGACTTTCCCATGTTGCATGAGAACACATCCCAACCCTTTGTCCGAAGCATCACTGTAGATTTCAAATCCCTCCGAGCCAGATGGTATTGTCAGAACATGTGCCGAAATGAGTCTCCTCTTGAGTTCTTGAAAACTCTTTTCACATTCTTCGCTCCAACGGAACTTTGTATCTTTCTAAGTCAGCTGAGTTAATGGAGTAGCGATTCGAGAAAATCCTTCCACGAATCTCCGATAATAACCAGCTAAATTGAGAAAGCTACGTACTTCGGTCACTGATTTAGGTTGCTCCCAACTTTGAATAGCTTCAATCTTTGCCAGGTCAACAAATATTCCATGACTTGATACTATGTGCCCAAGGAATGCTACTTCCTCAAGCCAGAACTCGTATTTCTTTAACTTGGCATAAAGCATGTATTCCCGAAGCTTTTGGAGTGTCAGCCTCAAGTGTTGCTCATGATCTTCATGACTTTTGGAATAAATAAGGATGTCATCAATAAAGACGACCACAAAGTGATCCAAATATTCCTTGAATACTCAGTTCATCATATCCATCAAGGCAGCAGGAGCATTAGTCAATCCAAAGGACATGTCTAGGAATTCATAATGCCCGTACCGAGTTTTGAAAGCCGTCTTTGGAATGTCATCGGTTCTAATCTTCAATTGGTGATATCCGGAACGAAGATCAATCTTTGAAAAGAATTTGTCTCCTCGCAACTGGTCAAACAGGTCATCAATACAAGGCAATGGGTACCTATTTTTGATGGTGACATGATTCAACTCCTGATAATCAATAAGAACTCGCATACTCCCATCTTTCTTCTTCACGGATAGAACAAGAGCACCCCAAGGAGAAGTAGTACTAGGACGAATAAAGCCAATGTCTAACAATTCCTGCAATTGGGTCTTTAACTCCTGAAGTTTAATAGGAGCCATTTGATATGGGGCTTTGGAAATGGGTTTTGTACCAGGTTCAAAGTCGATACAAAATTCAATTTCACGCTCTGGGGGTAGGCCAGGAAGTTCTTCAGGGAATACGTCAGGAAATTTATTAACAAAAGAAATATCGTTCAAAATTGACGTATTTTTGTTTAAATCTGTGACATTAGCTAAGAAAGCGTGACATCCGTTTTTTAATAAACGAATAACTTTATGGCTTGAAATGACCGTGATTGATTTTAATGGTTTGGTCGCTTGAATTCGCATAATAGGTTGATTAGGAATATAAAAACTAACAACCTTTCGAAAATAATTAATTTTTACATGATGAGTATTTAACCAATCAATCCCTAGAATTATGTCAAACGTAAGTATTTTTAAAGAAATAAGATCGACGGGTAATGTGCGGTTACCGATTTGAACCAAACAAGACTTATAAACATTGGATGTAATGAAGGTTTCTCTCAACGGAGTTTCCACAGATAAGTCAAAGTCTAATTTCTCCGTAGTCAAATTTAATCATTGAGTGCAAGTAGGAGAAATAAAAAATTGGGTAGAACCGGTATCAAATAAAGTATAGACTTCGCTAGAGTTTATGATAAGTTTACCCGTGATGACCTCATTCGGGTTTCTTACTTTCTAGGAGGTCACAACAAACGCTCTCCTTTGCACTACCGGTTTTGACTTTTCTGGGATGGCCTTTGGTGCGTCCATCCTAGCTGAACTTGTCTTCGGTGAATGACAAAATCGGGCTAAGTGACCTTCTCTTCCATAATTATAACATGCTTTGGACGGCATTGCGTAGTTTGGACTAATGTGTCCCACCCCTCTGCATTTGAAGCATATGATAGGTGGTCGTTCTCCTTCCTTAACAACGGGTGCTGGTGCTGATTTCCTTCCATCTTTATTGAATCTCCTCTTTTTGAAATGTCCATTTTTATTGTTTTGGCCCTGATTACCACCGAAGTGGTTACCATTTCTGGCCTGTTGACTCCCTCCACGCTTGTTGTCACCGCTTCGATGACTGCTCTCCTTTGGTTGCGTTGACTCGCTATCGTACTCCACTAACTGAGACCTATTTACAACATCTGAATACAAACATAGTTTATGAGAAATAAGATGTTGACGTATCTCAGGTTTCAAACCTCACAAAAACATTTGCGTCATTCACTCCTTATTATCCACCAAATGGGATGCAAATCGGGACAACTCTGCAAATTTAGCCTCATACTTCGATACAATCATATTATTTTGCTCCAGCTTGATAAACTCCACCTCTTTTATGTGACAAATACTTTCGAAAAAGTACTTGTCGTTGAATAGTTCTTGGAACTTCTCCCAAGACATCTTCAGTGCGGCAGGTTGAGTACGCTTTACCGATTCCCACCAGTAATCTGCCTCTCCTCGCAACATAAAGGCGGCAAAGGGAACCTTTTGCTCATCGGAGCATCCCAAGACATCAAATATCTTGGTGATCTGCTTTATCCATGCTTCCGCCTTTAGTGGTTTTGGCTCTCCAATAAACTTCGGTGGTCCCAGCTCCTTGAACTGTTTAGCGGTAACCGTCCGAGAGTTTCCAGTGTTTCCACCTACATTTTGGATAGGAGCCGCTCTCGCCTGCTATTGCATGAATTGGATAAAGCCTCTGAACATTCCATCATTCATCATTTTGTCAGTGTTGTTGTTTGCATGAGGATTGTCGCCTTCCTAATGTACATTATCCTGATTATTGATATGTGGCGAATCAACGGTCGCCTATGCTCCATTGCTATTCTCAACATTCTCAGATGTCATTTTCAGATACTGCCACAAAACAAAAGGTTAATTGACATGTAACATATTATCCCTATATTCTGACCAACCAATTAAATACCACAAAAAAAAATTAGGTAGGTCATACTAGAGAAGGAATTCCCCGTCTCTCCCCTCCTAGTTCTATTCTCACATCTTAGCCAGGGATCATATTCCTAAGATTTGATACCAACTGTGACGCCCCCAAAATTAGGTATACATCACCCATCTTGAGTCGCCAGATACATGGTACAGAATTCAAATACAACATAATAATACAACTGTCGTGTACAATACGACAAAACATAAACTGTGAGTTTGAATACAAATATTGTCTACTAGAGATTATACAAACTCAAAAGGAGTCCTCATTAAAATTATTATCACACTATTTCACAGAATAGTGAGGACTACTAATGCACCATCTAGGACCATCACTCTGTTCCCCGACTAGTCCCAGCTACGTTCTCATTTCCTGAAGAGAATAGTAAAAGAAAGGGTGAGCTCAACTAGCTCAGTAAGAAATATTATGACTAAGATAATGCAGAATAATTTATCGTTAGCCTTCAACAATGTTAAACTGATAAAATATAATAAATATCAAGTTTAACTGCAGTGGAATAAGCAATTCATTAAAAAAGTCAAGTAGAGAATGAAATCTACTATCTTTTATGATTTAAAAGGTTTTTCATCACTTTTATCGATGGGACTCATCTTAATAAATAATCCACATCATCAAATCACCCCTGCACTACGGCCAAGGATATTCTTTAGTATCACGACCACAATTATCCATGCACTACGGGCCAAGAATATTTTTGTTTTCATTAATGGTCATGATCATGCCAACAACTGTCCATCAATGCACTACGGGCCAATGAGGACTTTTATCACATCATTTGTAACATTACAGTAATGATTACACCGAATAATCCCTGATCATAATCATACCAAGTCCATCTACGCATTACAGGCCACAGATGACTTTCAACAAAATATAAACATGAGGATGATGACAATGATATAAAAATTCAATAAAACAAGTTCAAGAATTAATTTATCTAGGAACTGATAACGTCCAAATTGTCAACACGATACTGCTTTGTAGAGTAAAATTCAAGAATGCTCAGAAGAATATTTCCATGAAAAGATATTGGATGAAGCACAAATATCAAAAATATTCCAATAATTTCATGGGTATAGAAGTCAAGTTTTAACCAACTGAGTATAATAAAGAATGGAATAACAAAAGAAATCACCATGCATGCGATAGACCGCACAGGCAGGTTATTCCAACAGAATAATAAAGGATGGAACCAGGTCCGGCGTAAACGCACAGACAGGATATTCCGACAGAATAATAGAGGATGGAATCAGGTCCGGTGTAAAAGAACAGACAGGATATTCCGACAGAATAATAAATAATGGAACCAGGTCCGGCGTAAACGTACAGACATGATATTCCGACAGGATAATAAATAATGGAACCAGGTCTGGCGTAAACGCACAGACAGGATATTCCGACAGAATAATAAAGAACGGAATATTAGAAGAATGTCACCATGTATAGGTTAGCCCGCATATACAGGTTATTCCAACAGAATAATAATTAATGAATAACAGAAGTTCTCTTCATGAGTACAATAAATAACATCCCTTAATGTAAAAGAAACTGAATATAAGAGTAGGGAAGTAGCAGAATACTTTTCTATAGGTTTTCTTATAATTCTCTCTCTAGAGTTTCAGTGAATTCATAAGAAATAATGAAGGAATGAGCTTCTATTTATAGAAAAATGGAATGAATAGTAACTAATCCATGAACGGCCCAGATTGATTTACTTTATACGGACGATCCAGATTGGTTTACTATTAAAACTTAAAACAACGGTCCATATTGATTTACTATTAGAACTTTAAACCAGCGATTCATATTGATTTACTATTATAACTCCACCAGCGGTCCATATTGACATACTATTATATCTTCAACCAACGGTCTGAAAAATTAGCACATCTCCTCATGGAATAATATTGTACCCAAATACCCGAATGTACCATACTAGAGTGAATAGTAATTGTGTGAATAGTAACTCGTGAATAGTAACTCATGAATTGTAACTCGTGAATAGTAACTCAAGAATAGTAACTTGTGAATAGTACTCCGACACGAAAAGTGTCCCGAATACCCAATTGAATAATATATCCTCCAGACATTAATTATACTAACACAAATAAGTCCAACACAATGGAACTATAAAATTCATCTTTAATAAACACGAACTTATTCATCATTAATATTATAATTCATAATATTTAACAACCAGGTCATTCCCAGGAAAGAGGGGGCTTTCCGATAAGGATTTCTCCTTATTGGCATGCAATTAGGTGACCAAACCTCTCCTTGACAGAACTTCTAGACATTGTCAATATTGCAAATAATAATATGAATAACTTTGCCGTCTCAATTATTGATTTAATAATATATCATATAATGCAGATGATACTGTAACAATAATTGAATCAATAATATGAGAAATATGATGCAGCAATTACTGTAGCAATAATTGAGTATAGCTGAGTGACTTCTCACGTAAGCATCAATAATCAATACCGTGTGCTACTGTGCAACTACAAGTATTACTGTACTTTTACTACAGGGTAGTTCAACAGTTTTAACGGTAACACCTCCACCGTTATTTTCATAAAGTATTTTTGTCGTTTTCTCAATCCGACAATAATTCCGTTGTGGGGTACACCAATGATTGTGTCATTGTACGAATATTCCCGGTTAAAACGAATATTCTCCGACCAATCGAATATTATATAACAACTTACGTACTTTGCAAAATTTATAAATATTACCCTCAACTATAACATTATATCAAATCAATAGCATAATATTCAAAAATATAATTCGAAAAAAAATATTCTTTATTCATAAAAGTTGGGGTCTTACAGCTACGGTGACAAAATAATTTTATAAAAAATAATTAGTATTATATACTTATTAATTGTTAATGAAAAAAACAATCACTTCCTGAAATAAATTAAAAATAGTATTGCTACGGTGAAAATAATTTTATAAAAAATAACTTACACAATAATTAGTATTTTATACTTATTAATTGTTAATGAAATAAAAAACAATTAGTTCTTGAAATAAATTAAAAACAGTATTGATACGGTGAAAAGCATGCCCAACCTTAATTACTACCGAATAAAACAGAGTTTTTCATAAAAATCTTTGCTTTTAAATTTGTGCTTATTGAAAAGGGAAGCAATGGTTGTGATCTTATTGAGAAGAATACAATATTGGATACCTTTTGATCAGCAAAACAAGGCCAGAGCATATAATTGGAACCCCTGCACTAATACCTTTCCAAACGCAATTGGAACCCCTGCACTAAGTACTACTCCCTCCATTCTATATTAACTGACGTTCTACACCCTTTGAGTTATACCAAAATATTTGACGTTTGATGAAATCAAAGGATAATTAATAAATTTTTTTCCAAATTTACCCTTATCCCTCTTTTCAAATAAGAGTGTAACACATGTTGTATGATGTAACACATGTTGGAAAACTATAATGCAAGAATATATGCATTGCACAAAATTATTGATGCATGTAGGATATGCATAGCAAAGAAAGTATGTTGCATGTGGTGAATATAGAGTTGTGTGCTATGTGAAGCATGATAGACTGTTAAATTTGCTGGGCTGTCGAGCTCAATCTTGCAAACACAAACTTTTTGCAGGTTAATGATGTTAAGCAATATTATTGACTATACGGATGATGAAGATTGAACGATGTGCAAAATGAATACATTTCCTTGAATTAGAAATGGTATAAATCTATGGTTGATAGTTTTGTTAAATGCAATTAGCAGTTATGTATAGTTTGAAATGTTGAATGGATAAAGAATGTTTATTCTGAAATGAGAATAAATATGATTCTGACATAAGTGAATCATTGATAGAAAAGATATTAAGTATTGAGACTTAAGTTTTTAATATGTTTACTCGGATTATACAAACCGTATAATAAATATGATTTTTGTATAAAGAAGAATCATAAAGGTTGCGATTCAGGGAACGATGAATGACAAAAAAAATTATTCCGCATTTTTAGCTATTTTAACATTAAATAATGTTTTAAAGCTAGAACATGATAATAACAACGCACAAGATCGAGGAGAGAAATAGTCTCGATTTTGGGGACGTTACATAATGGTATCAAAGCTAAGGGTTATAAATCTTAGGTAAGTGTACCCTAAACTATAACCATAAGCAAGATAGATGAAAAAGAAAGAAGATGTCAATTGTAAACTTGAATGAGGTTTATATGATCTTAAAATGAATTTAGATAATTCATAAAGAATGCATTAAGATAATACGCAAAGATTCAAAAAAGAATCTTAGAAGACAAGAAGTGATGGATCAGGGGACACTTGATTCTAATAATCATATAAACCAATATGATTGGGGTAGAAGATAAGAAGATCGTTAAAATAAAACGATCATAAAATGAGAAAGAATCGTAATATAACACGATTATAAGATAAGATCACGACGTGATCTGATCAAGTCCTTGATTATTGGTCTCATTTGGCCTTTTAGGCTAGTGAGTCCCTAGTGAAGGTCTTTAAAACACATTATGTTGTTATCTTTGCTTTCCATACCTAATGTCTGAATTGATGCCTGATGGCAACAGACATTACTGTTTCCATGGGGCTATACTAGCTTCAAATTAATCAAGAGTTATAATCTTTTGATCATTTACTGAGCTTTTGTATGTTGCATGTGTTTAAATATTGGTAGTGGAACTACAATGAGATTGTTTGACTTAGAATCTTCACTGCTATAAAGTTCAATAACTCCTTCCCAGCTTAAGTGATGATAATTATCATGAGGATGAAATCGATTTCATTTTTGTAGGCAACCCAACAATATAAGCAGCTTTTTATATATTCAGCAACTAAATCATAATTTTTTGGTTTTATGTGATTTGGATCATATAATGTTTGATTTTTTTTTCTTTTGTCTGTTTTCTGCCGATGCAGCGATTGGATAAAAAGGGAGTAAGTTTTTGTACAAGGACCACTTACGAGGATAATGCCATTACAAATGCTGTTGAGATATATGACAGCTTGAGGTACAACAACTGTTTGGATATTACTGTTGAACGTATTAGTTTCTCCATGTAATTCATTTTGAGTTCAACTTTTTTGCAGCAGTGGAATCCATTTTATGGCATCGAATAATGATTGTGGTATAAGAGAATATGACATGGAGAAGTTTCAGATTTTGAATCACTTCAGATTTCCATGGCCAGTGATCAGTGAGCCGGCTAGACCTGGCAAAAGAGGTCCAGGCCCGCGACTTATTTTTTTTAAAATTAAAATGTTGCTACTTGTGGGTTGTAAGGCTTCAACACAAGACTTGTAAGTAAATAAATAAGAGTTCAAACCAACTGAGCTACAACAACTATTTGTTTTTAATGCAAAGTTAATGTAGTTAATGTAGGTAATTAATTTATAATACTATTACTTACCTACATTACCTACATATCCTTTATTTATTTAGCTCAAAGTCCTTTACTAGCTATCAGTTATTAACTTATTGTCCTGCTTCTTGAAACTGCTTTCAGTTTGTCTTCCCTCATTGTGGACATAATCTTATTTTCTTAGTCAAAATGAAAAGAGAGTGAAAAGTGTAAAGAAAGTAGGTTATTGAATAGCCAAGGCGATATATAAAAAGAATTTCATAAACTTAGGTGAGTAATAAAGGATTTAAATTGTATCATCATTCAACAAATCAATAAAAGAAAGAATTTTAAGAGGTTGGAGCCATCCAGTGGAGAATGTATGTACAATAAATTATGCTATATATGTATATATTAATGCATTGCACGACATTGATGGTCTTTTTTTAACTACATAATTAAGATATGTAGTTAATGTATGTACTTAATTAATAATACTATTAAAATTTTAATTGATTGAGATATGTAGTTAATGTGGGTAATTAATTTATCGTGTTTGTTTGTATTACTGTTTATTATTTTTAATATTTATTATTATTTGTCTAAAATTTAATGCATCTGAATGACTTATGGATTGAATCGATCGGTCATTTAGTTCGTTTGATTTGAATAAAAATGATCTTATTGGTTGAATCGGTATGCCCAACTAACTGATCGAATAAGCTACCATTTTTGATTTGAATCAACCCTAAGCCCACTTAATGAATTTTTTACACATGTTTTGCCCCTCTTTCACTCCAATTGATCCTGATGGGTGCACAACCCAAAAAAAATCACAGACAGGAGTGAAACATGAAAGCATAGACCAAACCCAATTGATGGATTACCTGATTTCTCTCAATTCCTTCAGTATTTGATTGTTTCACTTAGATTTTGATTAATGGGGGATCGAAAAATTGGGAGAGACAACTAGGCAATTAAGGGGAAAATCAATTGTTGATTTTCTCTCTTTGGTTCGATTCAAACGATTCTATTCTTTAGGTTTCTCTCTCTAAAAATATAGCCTAAAGAGAGCAAGAAAGAGAAAAGTGGGCGGTGAAGGAGAAAGAATAAAGTTCTTTTGAAATTTCTTTCCTGTGAAACAAAGGGTAAGATTTTATCCAACCTTATATATATATATATATATATATATATATTATAGTGTTGCTTTATTTTCTACTTGAGGTGTAGTCAACATTTTTTTATTGTTAGTAATTTTTTTTGTTTGATGTCCAAATAAGGATTTAATCTATAATTTTTTATAGTTATTTTTTAGTACGTTCATACTTGTATACTTGTTCGACATACTTCAGAGGGGTAAAATAGTAAAAAAAAATTGTTGTTTAGATGTTTCATACATATCAATTATCAAACAACTTTTTCATTCAGTATTCAAAATTCTATTTCATTCAGATTGCATTTAAAACTGTTTCATTCAGTTATATCAAACGACCTCTTAATTTCTCTCTTGTTTCTCTGGATAGTAACAAGTACGACTAGCGTTATGGAAGAAGTTTTCATCGACACACTTCGCCTTTTTGACTACTATATGCTTCTCATTGGGATATTATCAGAATTCTAAAGTGGTAATATTTTTTTTTGTTTTCAGACGATCGCCTCGGTTGTAGGTCATCTAGACTACTCGTTCTCTTCTGCATGGCACTCGGACAGACGTACCTTTGCCACAAGGAATCAAGACAAGACTTGCAGAGTATGGGATTTAAGGAAGCTTTCATTGCCAGTAGCAATTCTCAAGTGAAACATGGGTGCGGTCCGATCAGTCCGCTTCTCGTCTGATGGTCAGTTCTTGGTAGTAGCTGAACCTGAAAATTTGTCCATGTCTATAGTGCCAACGTAGACTACAAGAAATGGCAAGAGATTGATTTCTTTGGGGAGATTTTCGGGGTCTCGCTCAGCCCGGATGACGAGTCTCTTTTCACCGGCGTGTGGGACCGAATTTATTCAAGCTAGCTACAGTACAATAGGAAGCATACATATAAAAATCTTGATTCATATATGTGATTTAGCTTTACCTTCCTATAAGCAAGTCTTTCAGCCTAGGGGATAGGGAATAAATCATTTTTGTCCGGAACTTTAACCGAACATGTATAGTAAAACATTCCTTTTATTTTTCTCCCCTTTGTGTTAAATTTTGTATTCGTGTAGCAAGAGGAATTTCATGGATCTTGATTTTAGGCCATGGGCAGTCTATTTAGGCAGTTTATGAACGGTCTTCGAATCAGAGATAATTTTGAACAGTCTCAAATGAGGATGCGGAATCACATTGTTTGTATATCTAGCAAGAAGCAAGAAGCAAGAAGCAAGGGTAACATATGTTATCACTCAAAATTCTAGTGTATGAAACAATTATTAGTACTTTCTTTGGCACCAAAATATAAGAGTCTTTGTATGTTGCTCTTATATTTTAAACTGAGAGTGTTACCTAGAAGATTCTTGAGCATAGACTTCTAGTTGAAGTTTCATGTAAAAATATTTTTTTATTACTATTATTTTCAACTTTAATATGTGATTATTATTTTACAACAAAAATTAAAAATAAGTACATTCCTTCATTTTAATTGAAATATAGTTTATTACTTCGATTTTGAGTCGGGGGATGCGAATAAAGATTACATTCAGAATTATTTTATATTGGAATTATTTTATATCTAAGGTATAATATTAAAATAATTTCATAAATTATATTCAAAATAGATAACCTTGTGACTTACTTATTCACCTATATTTTTTAGTATTTTTAAAAAAAAGAACAAATAGCATTATATACATTAGCACTCGGTGACACGTGTTGCGCGAAATGAAAAAAAAACAATTACTTCCCAAAATAAGTTAAAAACAATATTGTTATTGTGACGCCCCCAAAATTAGGTATACATCACCCATCTTGAGTCCCTAGATACATGATACAGAATTTAAATACAACTTAATAATACAACTGTTGTGTACAATATGACAAAACATAAACTGTGAGTTTGAATACAAATATTGTCTACTAGAGATTATACAAACTCAAAAGGAGTCCTCATTACAATTATTATCACACTATTTCACAGAATAGTGAGGACTACTAATGCACCATCTAGGACCATCACTCTGCTCTCCGACTAGTCCCAGCTACGTTCTCATTTCCTGAAGAGAACAGTAAAAGAATGGGTGAGCTCAACTAGCCCAATAAGAAATATTATGACTAAGATAATGCAGAATAATTTATCGTTAGCCTTCAACAATGTTAAACTGATAAAATATAATAAATATCAAGTTTAACTGCAGCGGGACAAGCAATTCATTAAAAGAGTCAAGTAGAGAATGAAATCTACTATCTTTTATGATTTAAAAGGTTTTCATCACTTTTATCGCTGAGACTCAGCTTAATAAATAATCCACATAATCGAATCACCCCTGCACTACGACCAAGGATTTTCTTTAGTATTACGACCACAATTATCCATGCACTACGGGCCAAGAAAATTTATGTATTCATTAATGGTCATGATCATGCCAACAACTGTCCATCAATGCACTACGGGCCAATGAGGACTTTTATCACATCATTTGTAACATTACGGTAATGATTACACCGAATAATCCCTGGTCATAATCATACAAAGTCCATCTACGCACTACAGGCCATAGATGACTTTCAACAAAATATAAATTTAAGGATGATGACAATGATATAAAAATTCAATAAAACAAGTTCAAGAATTAATTTATCTAGGAACTTATAACGTCCAAATTGTCAACACGATACTGCTTTGTAGAGTAAAATTCAAGAATGCTCAGAAGAATATTTCCATGAAAAGATATTGGATGAAGCACAAATATCAAAGATATTCCAATAATTTCTTGGGTATAGAAGTCAAGTTTTAACCAACTGAGTATAATAAAGAATGGAATAACAAAAGAAATCACCATGCATACGATAGACCGCACAGGCAGGTTATTCCAACAGAATAATAAAGGATGGAACCAGGTCCAGCGTAAACGCACAGATAGGATATTCCGACAGAATAATAAGGGATGGAACCAAGTCCGGCGTAAACGAACAGACAGGATATTCCGACAGAATAATAAATAATGGAACCAAGTCCGGCGTAAACGCACAGAAAGTATATTCTGATAGAATAAAAAATAATGGAACCAGGTCCGACGTAAACGCACAGATAAGATATTCTGACAGAATAATAAAGAACGGAATATTAGAAGAATGTCACCATGTATAGGGTAGCCCGTGTATACAGGTTATTCCAACAGAATAATAAATAATGGAATAACAGAAGTTCTCTTCATGAGTACAATAAATAACATCCATTACCGTAAAAGAAACTGAATTTAAGAGTAGGGAAGTAGTAGAATACTTTTCTATAGTTTGCCTTATAATTCTCTCTCTAGAGTTTCAGTGAATTCGTAAGAAATAATGAAGGAATGAGCTTCTATTTATAGGAAAACAGAATGAATAGTAACTAATCCATGAACGGTCCAGATTGATTTACTTTTATATGGACGATCCAGATTGGTTTACTATTAAAACTTAAAACAACGGTCCATACTGATTTACTATTAAAACTTTAAACCAGCGATCCATATTGATTTACTATTATAACTCCACCAGCGGTCCATATTGACTTACTATTATATCTTCAACCAACGGTCTGAAAAATTAGCACATCTCCTCATGGAATAATATTGTACCCAAATACCCGAATGCACCATACTACAGTGAATAGAAATCAGGTGAATAGTAACTCGTGAATAGTAACTCGTGAATAGTAACTCGTGAATAGTACTCAGACACGAAAAGTGTCCCGAATACCCAATTGAATAATATATCCTCTAGACATCAATTATACTAACACAAATAAGTCCAACACAATGGAACTATAAAATTCATCTTTAATCAACACGAACTTATTCATCATTAATATTATAATTCACAATATTTAACAACCAGGTCATTCCCAAGAAAGAGGGGGCTTTCTGATAAGGATTTCTCTTTATTGGCGCGCAATTAGGTGACCAAACCTCTCATTGACAGAACTTCTAGACATTGTCAATATTGCAAATAATAATATGAATAACTTTGTCGTCTCAATTATTGATTTAATAATATATCATATAATGCAGATGATACTGTAACAATAATTGAATCAATAATATGAGAAATATGATGCAGCAATTACTGTAGCACTAATTGAGTATAGCTGAGTGACTTCTCACGTAAGCATCAATAATCAATACCGTGTGCTACTGTGCAACTACGCGTATTACTGTACTTTTACTACCAGATAGTTCAATAGTTTTAACGGTAACACCTCCGCCGTTATTTTTATAAAGTATTTTTGTAGTTTTCTTAATTCGACAATAATTCCGTTGTGGGGTCCACCAATGATTGTGCCGTTGTATGAATATTCCCTGTTAAAACGAATATTCCCCAACCAATCGAATATTATATAACAACTTACGTACTTTGCAAAATTTATAAATATTACCCACAACTATAACATTATATCAAATCAATACCACAATATTCAAAAATATAATTCGAAAAAAATTATTCTTTATTCATAAAAGTTGGGGTCTTACAACCTCCCCTTCTTATGAAATTTCGTCCCCAAAATTAGGGTACATACCTGTTATGTCGAAGAGATGAGGATACCTTGACTTCATCTCAGATTCTAACTCCCAAGTCATTTCCTCCATATCGTGGTTTCTCCATAAAACTTTGACTTGAGGTATAACCTTGGAGCGTAGAACATGATCCTTCTTATCCAAGATTTTAACATGTGATTCTTCATACGTTTAATCTTCCTCTATCTCATCTGGTTTTAACTCAATAATGTGGTTCGGGGATTTCACATATTTACGTAACATGGATATATAAAAAACGTTATGAACACGAGACATACTTGGTGGTAAGGCGAGTCTATAGGCCACAGTTCCCACTCGCTCAAGAATTAAAAATGGGCTAATGAACCGAGGATTGAATTTTCCTCTCTTTCCAAATCTCGTAACTCCTTTCCATGGAGCAACACGTAACAACACATGATCTCCAATATCGAATTCTACGTCCTTTCGATGAAGATCAGCATAATTCTTTTGTCGATCTTGTGAAGTTTTTATACGTTGTCGGATCGTTTGAATCTTTTCTATAGTTATACGTACCAACTCCGGTCCCAACAATGTTGCTTCACCCACCTCATCCTAGCATACTGGAGAACGACACTTTCTTCCATACAACGCCTCAAATGGAGCCATGCCAATACTTGCTTGATAACTGTTGTTGTAGGAAAACTCCACCAATGGTAAGAACTTGTCCCAACTTCCCTTGAAGTCAAGGACACAGAGTCTTAATAGATATTCAAGAGTTTGAATAGTCCTCTCCGACTGTCCGTCCGTCTGAGGATGATATACCGAGCTAAATCGTTAGTCTGTGCCCATAGCTTTTTGCAAACTAACCCAAAATCGTGAAGTGAATCTTGGGTCTCGATCAGAAACTATGGATACAGGCATACCATGAAGTCTTACAATCTCGTTTATATACATACGAGCAAGACGTTCAAGTGTATAAGTTTCTCCTATCGGTAAGAAATGAGCAGACTTGGTCAATCTATCAACAATGACCCAAATCGCATCTATGCCTTGAGAAACCTTAGGAAGACCGGTAACGAAATCCATGGTAATGTGCTCCTACTTCCATTCTGGAATTTCAAGTGGTTGTAATGGACCTTTTGGTACTTGATGCTCCGCCTTGACTCGTTGACAAGTTAAACACCTTTAGATAAACTCTACTATCTCTCTCTTCATATTGCTCCACCAAAATGTATGTCGAAGATCATGATACATTTTGGTACTTCCAGGATGGATTGAAAACGGTGTGTTATGTGTCTCCATCATGATTTTATACTTTAAATCAGAGTTGTTAGGAACACAAAGTCTGGAGTTGACTCGAAGTATTCATTCTTCATCGATTCTTGCTTCCGGCATAGCACCTTCTTGCACTTTCTTCTTCATACGCATCAGCTTCGGGTCTGTAGCTTGAGCAGCTTTAACTTTATCAATTAAAGTCGGTTCTACTTGTATATTTACCATCATCACATGGGTCCCTGAATTTTTTAACTCTATCTTCATCCTTTGCAAGTCACACAAAATGGGCCTTTGCGTTGACAATATCACACTCGTACTTGTATATGATCTTCTACTCAATGCGTCAGCTATCACGTTCGCTTTTCTAGGATGGTATTGGATGGTATGATCATAATCTTTTAACAGTTCAAGCCAACGTCATTGTCGCATGTTGAGTTCCTTTTGAGTGAAGAAATATTTGAGGCTTTTATGATCCGTAAAGATCTCCACTTTCTCCCCATACAAGTAATGCCTCCAAATTTTAAGTGCGAAGACAACAACTGCTAACTCTAGATCATGAGTAGGATAATTCCTCTCATATTCTTTGAGTTGTCTTGAGGCATAGGCTATGACTTTCCCATGTTGCATGAGAACACATACCAACCCTTTGCCCGAAGCATCACTGTAGATTTCAAATCCCTCCGAGCCAGATGGTATTGTCAGAACATGTGCTGAAATGAGTCTCCTTTTGAGTTCTTGAAAACTCTTCTCACATTCTTCGCTCCAACCGAACTTTGTATCTTTCCTAGTCAGCTGAGTTAATGGAGTAGCGATTCGAGAAAATCCTTCCACGAATCTCCGATAATAACCAGCTAAACCGAAAAAGCTACGTACTTCGGTCACTGATTTAGGTTGCTCCCAACTTTGAATAGCTTCAATCTTTACCGGGTCAACAAATATTCCAGGACTTGATACTACGTGCCCAAGGAATGCTACTTCCTCAAGCCAGAACTCGTATTTCTTTAACTTGGCATAAAGCTTGTATTCCAGAAGCTTTTGGAGTGTCAGCCTCAAGTGTTGCTCATGATCTTCACGACTTTTGGAATAAATAAGGATGTCATCAATAAAGACGACCACAAAGTGATCCAAATATTCCTTGAATACTCAGTTCATCATATCCATGAAGGCAGCAGGAGCATTAGTCAATCCAAAGGACATGACTAGGAATTCATAATGCCCGTACCGAGTTCTGAAAGCCGTCTTTGGAATGTCATCGGTTCTAATCTTCAATTGGTGATATCCGGAACGAAGATCAATCTTTGAAAAGAATTTGGCTCCTTGCAACTGGTCAAACAGGTCATCAATACAAGGCAATGGGTACCTATTTTTGATGGTGACATGATTCAACTCCTGATAATTAATAAGAACTCGCATACTCCCATCTTTCTTCTTCACGGATAGAACAAGAGCACCCCAAGGAGAAGTAGTACTAGGACGAATAAAGCCAATGTCTAACAATTCCTGCAATTGGGTCTTTAACTCCTGAAGTTTAATAGGAGCCATTCGATATGGGGCTTTGGAAATGGGTTTTGTACCAGGTTCAAAGTCGATACAAAATTCAATTTCACGCTCTGGGGGTAGGCCAGGAAGTTCTTCAGGGAATACATCAGGAAATTTATTAACAATAGAAATATCGTTCAAAACTGACGTATTTTTGTTTAAATATGTGACATTAGCTAAGAAAGCGTGACATCCGTTTTTCAATAAACAAATAGCTTTATGGCTTGAAATGACCGTGATTGATTTTAATGGTTTGGTCGCTTGAATTCGCATAATAGGTTGATTAGGAATATGAAAACTAATAACCTTTCGAAAATAATTAATTTTTGCATGATGAGTATTTAACCAATCAATCCCTAGAATTACGTCAAACGTAAGTATTTTTAAAGAAATAAGATCGACGGGTAATGTGTGGTTACCGATTTGAACCAAACAAGACTTATAAACAGTGGATGTAATGAAGGTTTCTCTCAACGGAGTTTCCACAGATAAGTCAAAGTCTAATTTCTCCGTAGTCAAATTTAATCATTGAGCGCAAGTAGGAGAAATAAAAGAATGGGTAGAACCGGTATCAAATAAAGTATAGACTTCACTAGAGTTTATGATAAGTTTACCCGTGATGACCTCATTCGGGTTTCTTACTTTCTGGGAGGTCACAACAAATGCTCTCCCTTGCACTACCGGTTTTGACTTTTTGGGACGGCCTTTGGTGCCTCCATCCTAGCTGAACTTGTCTTTGGTGAACGACTAAAATCGGGCTAAGTGACCTTCTCTTCCACAATTATAACATGCTTTGGACGGCATTGCGCGGTTTGGACTAATGTGTCCCTCCCTTCCGCATTTGAAGCATATGATAGGTGGTCGTTTTCCTTCCTTAACAACGGGTGCTGGTGCTGACGTCCTTCCATCATTATTGAATCTCCTCTTCTTGAAATGTCCATTTTTATTGTTTTGGCCCTGATTACCACCGAAGTGGTTACCATTTCTGGCCTGTTGACTCCCTCCACGCTTGTTGTCACCGCTTCGATGACTGCTCTCCTTTGGTTGCGTTGACTCGCTATCGTACTCCACTAACTGAGACCTATTTACAACATCTGAATACAAACATAGTTTATGAGAAATAAGATGTTGACGTATCTCAGGTTTCAAACCTCGCAAAAACATTTGTGTCATTCGTTCCTCATTATCCACCAAATGGGATGCAAATCGGGACAACTCTGCAAATTTAGCCTCATACTTCGATACAGTCATATTATTTTGCTCCAGCTTGATAAACTCCACCTCTTTTATGTGACAAATACTTTTAGAAAAGTACTTGTCGTTGAATAGTTCTTGGAACTTCTCCCAAGACATCTTCAGTGCGGCAGGTTGAGTACGCTTTACCGATTCCCACTAGTAATCTGCCTCTCCTCGCAACATAAAGGCGGCAAAGGGAACCTTTTGCTCATCGGAGCATCCCAAGACATCAAATATCTTGGTGATCTGCTTTATCCATGCTTCCGCCTTTAGTGGTTTTGGCTCTCCAATAAACTTCGGTGGTCCTAGCTCCTTGAACTGTTTAGCGGTGACGGTCCAAGAGTTTCCAGTGTTTCCACCTACATTTTGGACAGGAGCCGCTCTCGCCTGCTATTGCATGAATTGCATAAAGCCTCTGAACATTCCATCATTCATCATTTTGTCAGTGTTGTTGTTTGCATGAGGATTGTCGCCTTCCTAATGTACATTATCCTGATTATTGATATGTGGTGAATCAACGGTCGCCTGTGCTTCATTGCTATTCTCAACATTCTCAGATGTCATTTTCAGATACTGCCACAAAACAAAAGGTTAATTGACATGTAACATATTATCCCTATATTCTGACCAACCAATTAAATACCACAAAAAAAAATTAGGTAGGTCATACTAGCGAAGGAATTCCCCGTCTCTCCCCTCCTAGTTCTATTCTCACATCTTAGCCAGGGATCATATCCCTAAGATTTGATACCAACTGTGACGCCCCCAAAATTAGGTATACATCACCCATCTTGAGTCGCCAGATACATGGTACAGAATTCAAATACAACATAATAATACAACTGTCGTGTACAATACGACAAAACATAAACTGTGAGTTTGAATACAAATATTGTCTACTAGAGATTATACAAACTCAAAAGGAGTCCTCATTACAATTATTATCACACTATTTCACAGAATAGTGAGGACTACTAATGCACCATCTAGGACCATCACTCTGTTCCCCGACTAGTCCCAGCTACGTTCTCATTTCCTGAAGAGAACAGTAAAAGAAAGGGTGAGCTCAACTAGCTCAGTAAGAAATATTATGACTAAGATAATGCAGAATAATTTATCGTTAGCCTTCAACAATGTTAAACTGATAAAATATAATAAATATCAAGTTTAACTGCAGTGGAATAAGCAATTCATTAAAAGAGTCAAGTAGAGAATGAAATCTACTATCTTTTATGATTTAAAAGGTTTTTCATCACTTTTATCGATGGGACTCATCTTAATAAATAATCCACATCATCAAATCACCCCTGCACTACGGCCAAGGATATTCTTTAGTATCACGACCACAATTATCCATGCACTACGGGCCAAGAATATTTGTGTTTTCATTAATGGTCATGATCATGCCAACAACTGTCCATCAATGCACTACGGGCCAATGAGGACTTTTATCACATCATTTGTAACATTACGGTAATGATTACACCGAATAATCCCTGATCATAATCATACCAAGTCCATCTACGCATTACATGCCACAGATGACTTTCAACAAAATATAAACATGAGGATGATGACAATGATATAAAAATTCAATAAAACAAGTTCAAGAATTAATTTATCTAGGAACTGATAACGTCCAAATTGTCAACACGATACTGCTTTGTAGAGTAAAATTCAAGAATGCTCAGAAGAATATTTCCATGAAAAGATACTGGATGAAGCGCAAATATCAAAGATATTCCAAAAAATTCATGGGTATAGAAGTCAAGTTTTAACCAACTGAGTATAATAAAGAATGAAATAACAAAAGAAATCACCATGCACGCGATAGACCGCACAGGCAGGTTATTCCAACAGAATAATAAAGGATGGAACCAGGTCCGGCGTAAACGCACAGACAGGATATTCCGACAGAATAATAGAGGTTGGAATCAGGTCCGGTGTAAATGAACAGATAGGATATTCCGACAGAATAATAAATACTGGAACCAGGTCCGGCGTAAACGCACAGACATGATATTCCGACAGGATAATAAATAATGGAACCAGGTCCGGCGTAAACGCACAGACAGGATATTCCGACAGAATAATAAAGAACGGAATATTAGAAGAATGTCACCATGTATAGGGTAGCCCGCATATACAGGTTATTCCAACAGATAACAATTAATGGAATAACAGAAGTTCTCTTTATGAGTACAATAAATAACATGCCTTACTGTAAAAGAAACTGAATATAAGAGTAGGGAAGTAGCAGAATACTTTTCTATAGGTTTTCTTATAATTCTCTCTCTAGAGTTTCAGTGAATTCATAAGAAATAATGAAGGAATGAGCTTCTATTTATAGAAAAATGGAATGAATAGTAACTAATCCATGAACGGCCCAAATTGATTTACTTTATACGGACGATCCAGATTGGTTTACTATTAAAACTTAAAACAACGGTCCATACTGATTTACTATTAAAACTTTAAACCAGCGATCCATATTGATTTACTATTATAACTCCACCAGCGGTCCATATTGACTTACTATTATATCTTCAACCAACGGTCTGAAAAATTAGCACATCTCCTCATGGAATAATATTGTACCCAAATACCCGAATGTACTATACTAGAGTGAATAGTAATTGTGTGAATAGTAACTCGTGAATAGTAACTCATGAATTGTAACTCATGAATAGTAACTCATGAATAGTAACTTGTGAATAGTACTCCGACACGAAAAGTGTCCCGAATACCCAATTGAATAATATATCCTCCAGACATTAATTATACTAACACAAATAAGTCCAACACAATGGAACTATAAAATTCATCTTTAATAAACACGAACTTATTCATCATTAATATTATAATTCATAATATTTAACAACCAGGTCATTCCCAGGAAAGAGGGGGCTTTCCGATAAGGATTTCTCCTTATTGGCGTGCAATTAGGTGACCAAACCTCTCCTTGACAGAACTTCTAGACATTGTCAATATTGCAAATAATAATATGAATAACTTTGCCGTCTCAATTATTGATTTAATAATATATCATATAATGCAGATGATACTGTAACAATAATTGAATCAATAATATGAGAAATATGATGCAGCAATTACTGTAGCAATAATTGAGTATAGCTGAGTGACTTCTCACGTAAGCATCAATAATCAATACCGTGTGCTACTGTGCAACTACAAGTATTACTGTACTTTTACTACAGGGTAGTTCAACAGTTTTAACGGTAACACCTCCACCGTTATTTTCATAAAGTATTTTTGTCGTTTTCTCAATTCGACAATAATTCCGTTGTGGGGTACACCAATGATTGTGTCATTGTACGAATATTCCCGGTTAAAATGAATATTCTCCGACCAATCGAATATTATATAACAACTTACGTACTTTGCAAAATTTATAAATATTACCCACAACTATAACATTATATCAAATCAATAGCATAATATTCAAAAATATAATTCAAAAAAAAATATTCTTTATTCATAAAAGTTGGGATCTTACAGCTACGGTGACAAAATAATTTTATAAAAAATAATTAGTATTATATACTTATTAATTGTTAATGAAAGAAAACAATCACTTCCTGAAATAAATTAAAAATAGTATTGCTACGGTGAAAATAATTTTATAAAAAATAACTTACACAATAATTAGTATTTTATACTTATTAATTATTAATGAAATAAAAAACAATTAGTTCTTGAAATAAATTAAAAACAGTATTGATACGGTGAAAAGCATGCCCAACCTTAATTACTACCGAATAAAACAGAGTTTTTCATAAAAATCTTTGCTTTTAAATTTGTGCTTATTGAAAAGGGAAGCAATGGTTGTGATCTTATTGAGAAGAATACAATATTGGATACCTTTTGATCAGCAAAACAAGGCCAGAGCATATAATTGGAACCCCTGCACTAATACCTTTCCAAACGCAATTGGAACCCCTGCACTAAGTACTACTCCCTCCATTCTATATTAACTGACGTTCTACACCCTTTGAGTTATTCCAAAATATTTGACGTTTGATGAAATCAAAGGATAATTAATATTTTTTTTTCCAAATTTACCCTTATCCCTCTTTTCCAATAAGAGTGTAATTAATGCACACAATAATTAGTTTTTTCAATGCATTAGATTAGTTGTAGGCTATCCTTTCATATTCCTTTCCTTCCCAATACATATTAATAAAAAAAAGATATAGATTAACGTGAGAGAGGAGAGAGAGAATATTTATTATATAAGGGTATTTTAGTCTTGTAGATTAACTTTTTACTCATATTAATAGCTTCCTTAATTCATGTGCAAAAACCTTAAACGACACTTATTTAGGAATGGAGGGAGTATTTTTTAACACACTCACAAAAAAAATTGTACTACCTCCGTCCCATAATAATAAGTGTTTTTAGCTTAAATCACACATACCAATACACAAGTTAAAATGGCAAAAATACCCTTAATATATTTTCTTTGAAGTTGAAGAGTTAATGAGTGTTATTTAATTGTAGTGATGGTAAGATGCAATAAATACCATTGAATGCATAAGGGCATATATGAGAAAATATTGCAAAAACTGTATTGGAGTTCTAACACATCACTTATTTTGGAAAAAAATATTAAGCCTAAAAAAGAACTTATTGTGGGACGGATGTAGTAATTAATTACTATCTCCGTGCCATAATAAGTATTTTTTAAGCTTAAATCACACATATCAATACACAAGTTAAAATGGCAAAAATACCCTTAATCACACTATCTCCAATTGTTCCAAAACTTCCCATTTTACAATCACCAATTGTTTCTAAAAAACATCGTGGTAACAAATCATACCTTTCTGAGTCATGGACTGAGGCAGGTCCCACAAGAATGCTGGCAAAAAATAAGAGTCTGTCAGACAACTGCAGGACCACCCCAGGCAAGAGACTTAACTGAGAACGATCCTCTACTACTCAAATGATCCAAGGACCACAGAACTGTTAATCACGCTCTAGTCCTGCAGTCATGATTCATCCACCAGACATGGTCACCTGTCTCCTTAGATATCAAGGATACAGAGGTACGAGCCTATAGAACAGATCCTGTTCAAGTAAGGTCGTGTCCATTAGAGCTCTCAAAGTTGGCAAAGTACTAAAGTTTTGTTTCCACTTCTTTCGATATGGGACATGGTTTGGTTTCGCCCTTGCGCGTATGTCAAGGAAAGGACTCCTCCTGCTTACTTAATTTGCAACACTACTTAATTGAACTTCCAATCAAACTTCAAATCTTGGTTTCGACTTTTGGCATTTTAAGTATTGCAATGATAAAACAAATGGTCTTTTGTATTTAATATAGTTGGCTTTTGTTTATATTTCTGTTGGGTACATTATGTTTACATGAAATGCATGATTAAATTACAAATGGTCTATGTTTTACATCATTGGTTTTTAAACAAAGCCAATACAACAAAAAAATCAAATACATTCACACTAAAAAAACAAAAAAAACGTAAAAGAAAATATAACAAAACCAAAAATTTAATAAATTATAGTTGATAACATTCATGAGTCCAAGATTTTATCATATTCAACCAAACTTAATTTACAAAATTATTAATCAACTTGTATTGTGTGGAGAGCTTCCTAAAGGAAATCTCCTCCAAAAATAGGCGTATGCCACTGTGAGTGACGAACACACGGTATTCTTTAGTAAAAGGCGAAAGAATAGTTCGCTTTGTGCTCACCACAAGGCTGCGTTAATACTTCAAGCCTTACATGTTGATTCATATCCTTGTGTTGCTATATTAGATTTGTCACTCTCTTTGATGTGGGAGTTTACTGTCACAATACAAAAAAGACTTCACAACTCTCCCACCCCCCTCTTTTCCCTTATCTCTCCTTCTCCCTCTAACAAAATTTCTAAGACTTCTAAGACTTTAGTCAGTGATAGAAATACAACACTGAGAATGACAATAAGATCAAATGGGATGAAAAAGCCAAGAGGTTTTTATAAATGGTACCAAATGCAAAAACAGCTTAGCTTAATATACAACAATTTATTTGTCCAGAGTTCGGCAGAAAATTCATTTTGGTTTTAATTAGTTTCATATATTAACAATTAAGAGATATCTAAAATATAATAATGTGGTAACTTGGGTGAATGACAGATGGAATTCAAATAACATGTTTACAACTTACAAGGGGCATACCCCCACCATAAAACTACCCAAAAGGACAAAAATACTAGAGTGTGTACAAAGTTGACTGACTTATACTAGAGAGCAATACAACTTACAGTTTTAGAAACCCAAAGAAAATCAACACCCTCAAAAGAGCTTTAAGTTACATTTTAGAAGAATAAATATGTGATAAACCAAATTTTGTTGGGAAATATTAAAATAAAAATTAAATAAAGAAATTTTTTATTAGATGATATGTTGTGTGATATTGTGTATAATAAATGTATTAATATTATATATTTATTATATGTGGAGGAGCAAATTATTAAAGGGAAATATGTAGTTAAATTTAGTGATACAAAATTATTGTATGCATTAAATATGACAAATAAATGGGCATCGAGCAATTTATGGAAAGAGGGAATAAATTATATATTTATTAATCAATTAAATTGTTGGAAAACAATTTATGGAATGAAGAATGTAATTAAATTTAGCTTGTACAAAATAAAATGTACAAATTAGATGATGAAATTAAAATATTTAATGAACCAAATATTAGATGTAATGGTTCGTTACATCAAAAGTGTTAACTTAATTAAGGATTAATTCTGTAATGATCAGTGGGATGATTTATACATGATTATAAATATATAAAAATTCAATTTTGGGTAATATTGGACAACATGTAAAAGAAATGTAATAGTAATACATAAAATAAACTATATTATATATATATATATATATATGTGGTGGGAATGTATTATATATATAATGTAAAGTAATTATATATATATATATATGTTATGCTGGATAGCAGAATAATACATATGTATGATATAATATAGGCATTATGCAATTAGTATTAGCCAAGGCTAAGAGCTAAAGTTATGAGTATGAACATAGAAAGTTAGTTGAATACTGTCTTATATGTTCATGTTTGTTATGCTTGGTTGGGAAATTGTGTGTAGTAAAGGGATTATATGATGGTTGGGTAAAACCGTATAATTTGATGGATCCGAAACCTAAGATTGCTTCATATATCCTAGATATGGATAACTTAAGCACCTCGTGGCATTAAACCAAGATGGAACGCGTTTTAATAAGAAAAATGAGAAATATGAAAAGTTAGTGTGTTGGGCTACTTTTGGTTAACTTTTTCGGCTAGTAATACTTTCTGGAAAATTATAATTTTCTGCGATCTTGTAGTGTGAAATCCCAGATAGCCATAGACTTTGGAACGGACTAATTCCGAATTCGGACGACTGAATTAAGACGTTCCAAAGTGGGTGCGTCGAAACTGGCCAAATCTGGAAAACAAAGTCGAAGTAGTCCCCTTGCACGAATTTTCTGGAATTCTGTGTTCTGAATTTGGAAATGGTAAAAGAATGAAAGTTGTAGCCTCGGAAGTTAGCTTCGCGTGGGCTCAAGAATCGCCCAAAAATGTTTCGAAATGAATTAGTTATGACTGTTTTAGGAGTAAAGCTGGGAAAAAAATTAAAAAATGCTATGAACGTCAATTTTTGGCACGCTGTTTAGACTACTTAACAAACCCGAAATGAGAGGTTAGTATTTATTAAAAATAGTCTTGTATGCCATGAAAAACATACTAAAAACCCCTTATGATTGGATAAGTAGATTGCATGCTATTAAGCCGCGAAGTGGGTGTCAAAGGTGAGGGGCTGCTGCCTTGTGGCAGTAGCAGATAGTAGCAGCCATGGGCTGTTCAACGTGCGATTTTCCTGCAACGCTTCTTGGGTGATTTTGTGGCTGTTTAATATGTATCAAAACACCGAGAGAGATGTATAGATATTATATAATGTTTATATATCGCGAAAACTCAATTTAAATGTAAAGAAAGCGATAGAAATGTAATGTAAACGTAAGTTTTCATAACTATGCGAGCGTAATTCGGGAAATGATATGTAAAACGTATATGTAGCATAATGAAATGCGCAAACCCGTTTGAAATTAAATTGAACCTAGGAATGTAAAAACGAAGGGTTTCCGGAGTTCGAAACAAAGATTTTGAACACGGAATTATGTAATGACATATGTATGAATTTAAAGCATATGCGAAGTAAGAATGTAAATTATTCGCGAAAATAAATGCGAAGCTAAGTTACTAACGAAATAAAGCATTCATATACATGATAATAATGTGGGTTAACACATGAATTATCGCAAAAGCATAAAAATTGTGTAAATTAAAGAAATGATGATATGAACTATATTTACGCAATAAAAGCTATTCCTAAACCCCTATGGTCCCGGGTTTATAAATAGTGGCAAGAAATATTTCAAAAAGGGGATATAAATGGTTTATGTTTTGATACGTAAAGTATTTACATACTAAATCCATGAGAGAACCTTTTTGGGAATAAAAAGGTTATAACGAACAAAAATTTCTAAAGAAACATGGAATGGTTTTAAGACAAGAACAAAATATTATAGTTAATGTAAATAAAATTAGTTTACATTGAGTATGTGAATTAAGTATGTGAAACTAATATGAACATGTATGTATCCTCAATTTGTGTAGGATCATCACGGAGCAGATAAGTTATAAACATTAAACAGCATCCAAGGCAAGTTTTTCAGTTCTGTTATGTTTATGGATTGAATGTGGTTATGTGGTAAATGACTTATCATGTTCAATGAATTATTAATGTCAAATTATGACTAAGTATATTGGGTATGGAAATGTATAATGCAAGAATATATGCATTGCATAGAATTATTGATGCATGTAGGATATGCATAGCAAAGAAAGTATGTTGCATGTGGTGAATATAGAGTTGTGTGATATGTGAAGCATGATAGACTGTTATTTGCTGGGTTGTCGAGCTCAATTGCGCAAACACACTTTTTGCAGGTTAATGACGTTATGCAATATTATTTGCTATGCGGATGATGAAGGATGAATGATGTACGAAATGAATACATTTTCTTGAATTAGAAATTGTATAAAGTTATGATTAATGGTTTTGTTATAGGTAGTTGGCAGTTACGTATATGTTAAAATATTCAATAGAGAATATTTATTCTGGATGTATTGTAATGAATATTTTATAAAAATAAAGTGATATAATGACATTACTATATAAGAAAGATACTCCTTCTGTCCCATAGTTATAGGCTGATTTCTTTTGACACATAGTTTAAAAAAATCAATTTAAGTGGCAATTTTTAACATAATTTTCCACATATACCCCTTAATATGGAATTAAAGAATAAGTTAATTACTCCTTACTTATACTCTCAACTTCATTGATTGACGTGTACTGACCATTAAAGTCCATAACCATATAACTTTAACCAAAGAGAATAAAACAACATTAAATGTGGTGATAAAAATAATGACATTGAATGTTGTTTTTTTTTTAAAAAAGAGTAATGGTTGAATATTTATTATAAGGGCATAAATGTAAAACAATGAACCAACTAAATTTTATAAATAGTAAGTAGCATATATATTGGGACATCTCAAAATGGAAAATCAGTCTATAACTATGGTACGGAGGGAGTATTAAGTATTGAGACTTTAAGCTCATAATACATTTACTCAGATTAAGTAAATCATAAAATGAATATAATTTTTGTATAAAGAAGAATCGTAAAGGTTGAGATTCAGAGAACAATGAATGACAGGGGAAAAAAATTTATTCCGCATTTTAAGCTATTTTAACATTAAATAATATTTTAAAGCTATAACAAGGTAGTATTAACGCACAAGGCCGGGAAGGGAAATGGTCCCCATTTTGGGGGCGTTACAAAGTACATCGATCCATGAAATTGACAGATTAGAACTTTGTATATATTTCGTATATATTCAACGCATTAATACGAATCCCTGAAAAACAAGCTAGCCTATTGCATTTTTCAGCAGCAAGTTACGGTCTAACGACTCCCTAACTCCTAACCTAGGTTGGGACAAAATCTCGGGTGCCAAAACTCTCTAATAAGGTCCTGCACATGACTAAAGGTCTAACACATTGTTCTAGAGAGGAAAAGTCTTATTCCTATTCATTTAGTGTTTCGTGTAAATAAATGTCTCTCTAAATAGTTTATATTAAGGGTGATGATCATGTTGTGTTAAATGAATCCGTGTCGTGTCGAAACTTGTATATACACATGTTTATAACACATAAATCGCGCATGTTTGTGTTATCGTGCCAAAAATTACCGCCCCTAATTTACATAACAAATAAAAGATTAAAAATTGATACTCATTTATGAATAGTGTTTGTGCTATAGTATTAAAAATTGGGTTGGTTAGCGGCCGCACGACCACTCACACAAATTATGATGTAGGCTCCACCACTTAGGTAGACCTAACTTAGGTGAGGGGTAGACCTAACTTAGGCGAGCACCCTTCCAAAGTGCAATGGAGGTTACTAACCTAGGCCATGAGTCTTCTTAATCGCCTATTGACCACATCCAAGTAAGTATGTTTAA
Organism: Panax japonicus; assembly: GCA_020205505.1. NCBI lineage: Eukaryota > Viridiplantae > Streptophyta > Magnoliopsida > Apiales > Araliaceae > Panax > Panax japonicus. Next base: position 42,867,374 of record CM035111.1, read on the forward strand.
ATGCAGCCTCTATGTCTTCCTCTATGTCCTTATTTATACTCTTATAATACAATCTATTTTTTCCATAATCGATATATGTCGCAAGAATTATGATCCATTCAGTTTACCTAACAAACATTGCCTAATAATCTTTCATAGGGGGTATATATATACACATAGTTTTCACGTGTTTTCTTTTTAGTATGTATTATTAGTATGTCTTTCATAGGGGGTATATATATAAACATTGCCTAATAAGCATTATTAGTATGTATATAAGATTACCACGTGTTTTCATTTTGGGTACTTGTCTTCATACAAGCCATATTCTGATAAATGGTGAGAACGAAACTAAACTTAGGGAACTAGGAATTGTAGGACCTTTACCCATTTTTAGGGGGAGGTCATTCCAAAAATTCTCAATGGCCAAGGCGTTCACCAAGGCCAAGAGGGGGTTTGGAAATAGTTTTCAACCAGCAATTGACGTGCCTCGATTAGTACCTCACTAGCTGCGTCATTGCCCCAAGCGCAAAGATATCCTATTTCTTTGCCGATTGCCTATTTTAAACTTCAATTTCTGATATATGCTTCGACTAATAATCGATGTGGGACGTAAGCGCAAAAAAGGTTTTGATGTCTGTAGCTTCATCAGTCCAATATCAGTATTCTAAGAGCAAGGCTACTCAAGTTCATATGACTATTTTTGTATTGCATATTCATCTGATGACTAATTTTTGGAGGTATTGAAAGGTCCTCATGTATAAATAAAACTACTTAAAATACTCTTTTATCACATAGACCTCAAAAAAGATTATCTCCGGATACTATCCCTTGTTAATGGTAAATATCATTAACATGTGATGCATGCATTATATAAAGCATTGAATTTTAAGTAATTTAGCAAAAGACCTAACTTATAAACACACAGAAATTGGAGCATTTCTGCTTGTTTTGAACCTGCCAAATAGAATAACTATATACCCAAAAATATTAGACTATAGATTTGGTGGGGTGTGCCAGGCCATAGATGTAGTGCAAATCCAATGCGACACTAAGAGCCCCAACAAAAAGCTATTGTGATGGACTCTCCCCCTCAAAACATAAATTTAATATCGTGTGAGACAATGTCCCACATATTAGATATTGAACTAATAAGAACAGATACTACACTTGATCTTAGCCAAAAGACCGAGAAAGGTACGCTTTTTCTTATGAAGTGCTTGTGCTTTTAAAGCTCACTGCTCGTGCCTGTCAAACTCAATTGCTCTAGGTAGAACTTCAACGCATAGGAGAAACAAGCAACACTTTGGGCATAAAAGATAATGGCTTATTGTACAAGTTGTAGCCTTCCCAATGTTTCTATATAGGTTTGATTATGAAGTTGATATACTTTAATTTCTGCTACTTGGAAAGCATTAACAAGAAATAGTAAATGCATAATTTATATGAACAATTTGTTTCTAAAACATTTAAATAAAAGTAAATATATTCTCTTTCAAGTTGTCATACTTTTATCTATACATGTATCACAGCAGATGAACCTGTCAATCTACGGAAAATTCATTGAATAGATTACATTAAAGTTCGATCACAAGCACCGGACTCACGCCTATACATGTTATGGTGTTGATAATGTATGAGTTTGAAGTTAATTTAAAAGATCAATTAATCAAAACACCATCAAAAAATTGTATTGCCCATCTCCATAGTAAATGTGCACAAATAATTTAATGTGGAACACAACTTACTCTAATAGTGAAAAAACAACAACCTTTCAATACAAAAAATATAAATTTCAAGCATGAATTTCTGTCCATCAGATCACGTAGATATATATGAAGTGTGAACTGACATTTTGGTCTGCTTAGATTATGTTTGTTGAAAATTAAATTTACCACAGAAAATCTAAAATATTAGAATTTTTCTTTGTTTTGCATATGCCTACACCATATGAAAAATGCAATATTAATAGGGGCCAACAACTTCAAATCTTTATCAGAAACCTTGAATGATCATGATGATTAAGCCAGTTAGGTAATTAGAATGACAAAATAAGGTATGTTAACCATTTAGTGAGTTATATGAAGAACCCCATTTACTCACACTTAGCCTGATTTTTTCCTTCATATAAGTTGTGTTTCGCCTTATTTCCCCTCCTTCCTTGTCCACTGTAGCGACCCAAAATTTTTAGATAAATAAAATAAGAATTTAATAAAATAAAGTTCTTATTTTATTACATGTTATATTATACTGCACTTATTAATTATGTGCGGTGTAATATGTGGGTATGTATGTGTTGTGGTGTATATATTTAAATATATTTACCACATGTTATTAAATTGTTAAAAGTAATTTTTAATGTGAAGGATATAAATTTTGGTGAATTAAAATAATTTATGGAAATAAATTATAACAGATTTATTTATTAAATAAATTATTTTTATTAATAAATAGTTTCCATTTTTATAGAAAGAATTTATGGATATTTTATGGAATATTTGAAGAATATTATGTATATTTAATATACATAATTTGGAATGCGATATGTACCGAAGGAAATATAAATAAATGTAAGTAAATGTATATGGGTATTAAATGAATAATTTGGAATGCGATATGTACCGAAGGAAATATAAATAAATGTAAGTAAATGTATATGTGTTATGTGATAACACTTGTTGTATGATGTAACACGATAATTGGAAAACTATAATGCAAGAATATATGCATTGCACAAAATTATTGATGCATGTAGGATATGCATAGCAAAGAAAGTATGTTGCATGTGGTGAATATAGAGTTGTGTGCTATGTGAAGCATGATAGACTGTTAAATTTGCTGGGCTGTCGAGCTCAATCTTGTAAACACAAACTTTTTGCAGGTTAATGATGTTAAGCAATATTACTGACTATACGGATGATGAAGATTGAACGATGTTCAAAATGAATACATTTCCTTGAATTAGAAATGGTATAAATCTATGGTTGATAGTTTTGTTAAATGCAATTAGCAGTTATGTATAGTTTGAAATGTTGAATGGATAAAGAATGTTTATTCTGAAATGAGAATAAATATGATTCTGACATAAGTGAATCATTGATAGAAAAGATATTAAGTATTGAGACTTAAGTTTTTAATATGTTTACTCAGATTATACAAATCATATAATAAATATGATTTTTGTATAAAAAAGAATCATAAAGGTTGTGATTCAGGGAACGATGAATGACAAAAAAAATTATTCCGCATTTTTAGCTATTTTAACATTAAATAATGTTTTAAAGTTAGAACATGATAATATCAACGCACAAGATCGAGGAGAGAAATAGTCTCGATTTTGGGGACGTTACATAATGGTATCAAAGCTAAGGGTTATAAATCTTAGGTAAGTATACCCTAAACTATAACCGTAAGCAAGATAGATGAAAAAAAAAAGATGTCAATTGTAAACTTGAATGAGGTTTATATGATCTTAAAATGAATTTAGATAATTCATAAAGAATGCATTAAGATAATACGCAAAGATTCAAAAAAGAATCTTAGAAGACAAGAAGTGATGGATCAAGGGACACTTGATTCTAATAATCATATAAACCAATATGATTGGGGGAGAAGATAAGAAGATCGTAAAAATAAAACGATCATAGAATGAGAAAGAATCGTAATATAACACGATTATAAGATAAGATCACGACGTGATCTGATCAAGTCCTTGGTTATTGGTCTCATTTGGCCTTTTAGGCTAGTGAGTCCCTATTGAAGGTCTTTAAATCACATTATGTTGTTATCTTTGCTTTCCATACCTAATGTTTGAATTGATGCCTGATGGCAACAGACATTACTGTTTCCATGGGGCTATACTAGCTTCAAATTAATCAAGAGTTATAATCTTTTGATCATTTACTGAGCTTTTGTATGTTGCACGTGTTTAAATATTGGTAGTGGAACTACACTGAGATTGTTTAACTTAGAATCTTCATTGCTATAAAGTTCAATAACTCCTTCCCAGCTTAAGTGATGATAATTATCATGAGGATGAAATCGATTTCATTTTTGTGGGCAACCCAACAATACAAGCAGCTTTTTATATATTCAGCAACTAAATCATAATTTTTTGGTTTTGTGTGATTTGGATCATATAATGTTTGATTTTTTTTTCTTTTGTCTGTTTTCTGCCGATGCAGCGATTGGATAAAAAGGGAGTAAGTTTTTGTACAAGGACCACTTATGAGGATAATGCCATTACAAATGCTGTTGAGATATATGACAGCTTGAGGTACAACAACTGTTTGGATATTACTGTTAAACGTATTAGTTTCTCCATGTAATTCATTTTGAGTTCAACTTTTTTGCAGCGGTGGAATCCATTTTATGGCATCGAATAATGATTGTGGTATAAGAGAATATGACATGGAGAAGTTTCAGATTATGAATCACTTCAGATTTCCATGGCCAGTGATCAGTGAGCCAGCTAGACCTGGCAAAAGAGGTCCAGGCCCGCGACTTATTTTTTTTAAAATTAAAATGTTGCTACTTGTGGGTTGTAAGGCTTCAACACAAGACTTGTAAGTAAATAAATAAGAGTTCAAACCAACTGAGCTACAACAACTATTTGTTTTTAATGCAAAGTTAATGTAGTTAATGTAGGTAATTAATTAATAATACTATTACTTACCTACATTACCTACATATCCTTTATTTATTTAGCTCAAAGTCCTTTGCTAGCTATCAATTATTAACTTATTGTCCTGTTTCTTGAAATTGCTTTCAGTTTGTCTTCCCTCATTGTGGACATAATCTTATTTTCTTAGTCAAAATGAAAAGAGAGTGAAAAGTGTAAACAAAGTAGGCTATTGAATAGCCAAGGCGATATATAAAAAGAATTTCATAAACTTAGGTGAGTAATAAAGGATTTAAATTGTATCATCATTCAACAAATCAATAAAAGAAAGAACTTTAAGAGGTTGGAGCCATCCAGTGGAGAATGTATGCACAATAAATTATGCTATATATGTATATATTAATGCATTGCACGACATTGATGGTCTTTTTTTAACTACATAATTAAGATATGTAGTTAATGTATGTACTTAATTAATAATACTATTAAAATTTTAATTGATTGAGATATGTAGTTAATGTGGGTAATTAATTTATCGTGTTTGTTTGTATTACTGTTTATTATTTTTAATATTTATTATTATTTGTCTAAAACTTAATGCATCTGAATGACTTATGGATTGAATCGATTAGTCATTTAGTTCGTTTGATTTGAATAAAAATGATCTTAATGGTTGAATCGGTATGCCCAGCTAACTGATCGAATAAGCTACCATTTTTGATTTGAATCAACCCTAAGCCCACTTAATGAATTTTTTACACATGTTTTGCCCCTCTTTCACTCCAATTGATCCTGATGGGTGCACGACCCAAAAAAAATCACAGACAGGAGTGAAACATGAAAGCATAGACCAAACCCAATAGAGGGATTACTTGATTTCTCTCAATTCCTTCAGTATTTGATTGTTTCACTTGGATTTTGATTAATGGGGGATCGAAAAATAGGGAGAGACAACTAGGCAATTAAGGGGAAAATCAATTGTTGATTTTCTCTCTTTGGTTCGATTCAAACGATTCTATTCTTTAGGTTTCTCTCTCTAAAAATATAGCCAAAAAAGAGCAAGAAAGAGAAAAGTGGGCGGTGGAGGAGAAAGAATAAAGTTCTTTGGAAATTTCTTCTTGTGAAACAAAGGGGAAGATTTTATCCAACCTTATATATATATATATATATTATAGTGTTGCTTTATTTTCTACTTGAGGTGTAGTCAACATTTTATTATTGTTAGTAATTTTTTTTGTTTGATGTCCAAATAAGGATTTAATCTATAATTTTTTATAGTTATTTTTTAGTACGTTCATACTTGTATACTTGTTCGACATACTTTAGAGGGGTAAAATAGTAAAAAAAATTGTTGTTTAGATGTTTCATACATATCAATTATTAAACAACTTTTTCATTCAGTATTCAAAATTCTATTTCATTCAGATTGCATTTAAAACTGTTTCATTCAGTTATATCAAACAACCTCTTAATTTCTCTCTTGTTTCTCTGGATAGTAACAAGTACGACTAGCGTTATGGAAGAAGTTTTCATCGACACACTTTGCCTTTTTGACTACTATATGCTTCTCATTGGGATATTATCAGAATTCTAAAGTGGTAATATTTTTTTTGTTTTCAGACGATCGCCTCGGTTGTAGGTCATCTAGACTACTCATTCTCTTCTGAATGGCACCCGGACGGACGTACCTTTGCCACAAGGAATCAAGACAAGACTTGCAGAGTATGGGATTTAAGGAAGCTTTCATTGCCAGTAGCATTTCTCAAGTGAAACATGGGTGCGGTCCGATCAGTCCGCTTCTCGTCTGATGGTCAGTTCTTGGTAGTAGTTGAACCTGAAAATTTGTCCATGTCTATAGTGCCAACGTAGACTACAAGAAACGGCAAGAGATTGATTTCTTTGGGGAGATTTTCGGGGTCTCGCTCAGCCCGGATGACGAGTCTCTTTTCACCGGCGTGTGGGACCGAATTTATTCAAGCTTGCTACAGTACAATAGGAAGCATACATATAAATATCTTGATTCATATATGTGATTCAGCTTAACCTTCCTATAAGTAAGTCTGTCAGCCTAGGAGATAGGGAATAAATCATTTTTGTCCGGAACTTTAACCGAACATGTATAGTAAAACATTCCTTTTATTTTTCTCCCCTTTGTGTTAAATTTTGTATTCGTGTAGCAAGAGGAATTTCATGGATCTTGATTTTAGGCCATGGGCAGTCTATTTAGGCAGTTTATGAATGGTCTTCGAATCAGAGATAATTTTGAACGGTCTCAAATGAGGATGCGGAATCACATTGTTTGTATATCTAGCAAGAAGCAAGAAGCAAGGGTAACATATGTTGTCACTCAAAATTCTAGTGTATGAAACAATTATTAGTACTTTCTTTGGCACCAAAATATAAGAGTCTTTGTATGTTGCTCTTATATTTTAAACTGAGAGTGTTACCTAGAAGAGCATAGGCTTCTAGTTGAAGTTTCATGTAAAAATATTTTTTTATTACTATTATTTTCAACTTTAATATGTGATTATTATTTTACAAAAAAATTAAAAATAAGTACATTCCTTCATTTTAATTGAAATATAGTTTATTACTTCGATTTTGAGTTGGGGGATGTGAATAAAGATTACATTCAGAATTATTTTATATTGGAATTATTTTATATCTAAGGTATAATATTAAAATAATTTCATAAATTAAATTCAAAATAGATAACCTTGTGACTTACTTATTCACCTATATTTTTTAGTATTTTTTTAAAAAAGAAAAAATAGCATTATATACATTAGCACTCGGTGACACGTGTTGCGCGAAATGAAAAAAAAACAATTACTTCCTGAAATAAATTAAAAACAGTATTGCTACTGTGACGCCCCCAAAATTAGGTATACATCACCCATCTTGAGTCGCCAGATACATGCTACAGAATTCAAATATAACTTAATAATACAACTGTCGTGTACAATACGACAAAACATAAACTGTGAGTTTGAATACAAATATTGTCTACTAGAGATTATACAAACTCAAAAGGAGTCCTCATTACAATTATTATCAGACTATTTCACAGAATAATGAGGACAACTAATGCACCATCTAGGACCACCACTCTGTTCCCCGACTAGTCCCAGCTACGTTCTCATTTTCTGAAGAGAACAGTAAAAGAATGGGTGAGCTCAACTAGCCCAGTAAGAAATATTATGACTAAGATAATGCAGAATAATTAATCGTTAGCATTCAACAATGTTAAACTGATAAAATATAATAAATATCAAGTTTAACTGCAGCAGAATAAGCAATTCCTTAAAAAGAGTCAAGTAGAGAATGAAATCTACTATCTTTTATGATTTAAAAGATTTTTCATCACTTTTATCGCTGGTACTCAGCTTAATAAATAATCCACATCATCGAATCACCCCTGCACTACGGTCAAGGATATTCTTTAGTATCACGACCACAATTATCCATGCACCACGGGCCAAGAATATTTGTGTATTCATTAATGGTCATGATCATGCCAACAACTGTCCATCAATGCACTACGGGCTAATGAGGACTTTTATCACATTATTTGTAACATTACGGTAATGATTACACCGAATAATCCATTGTCATAATCATACCAAGTCCATCTATACACTACAGGCCACAGATGACTTTCAATAAAATATAAACATGAAGATGATGACAATGATATAAAAATTCAATAAAACAAGTTCAAGAATTAATTTATCTAGGAACTGATAACGTCCAAATTGTCAACACGATACTGCTTTGTAGAGTAAAATTCAAGAATGCTCAGAAGAATATTTTCATGAAAAGATACTGGATGAAGCGCAAATATCAAAGATATTTCACTAATTTCATGGGTATAGAAGTCAAATTTTAACCAACTGAGTATAATAAAGAATGGAATAACAAAAGAAATCACCATGCATGCGATAGACCGCACAGGCAGGTTATTTATTAGAATAATAAAGGATGGAACCAGGTCCGGCGTAAACGCACAGACATGATATTCTGACAGAATAATAAAGGATGGAACCAGGTCCGGTGGAAACGAATAGATAAGATATTTTGACAGAATAATAAATAATGGAACCAGGTCCAGCGTAAACGCACAAACATGATATTTCGACAGAATAATAAATAGTGGAACCAGGTCCGGCGTAAACGCACAGACAGGATATTCCGACAGAGTAATAAAGAACGGAATATTAGAAGAATGTCACCATGTATAGGGTAGCCCGCGTATACAGGTTATTCCAACAGAATAATAAATAATGGAATAACAGAAGTTCTCTTCATGAGTACAATAAATAACATCCCTTACCGTAAAAGAAACTGAATATAAGAGTAGGGAAGTAGTAGAATACTTTTTTATAGGTTTACTTATAATTCTCTCTCTAGAGTTTCAGTGAATTCGTAAGAAATAATAAAGGAATGAGCTTCTATTTATAGGAAAATGGAATGAATAGTAACTAATCCATGAACGGTCCAGATTGATTTAGTTTTATACGGACGATCCAGATTGGTTTACTATTAAAACTTAAAACAACGGTCCATACTGATTTACTATTAAAACTTTAAACCAGCGATCCATATTGATTTACTATTATAACTCCACCAGCGGTCCATATTGACTTACTATTATATCTTCAACCAACAGTCTGAAAAATTAGCACATCTCCTCATGGAATAATATTGTACCCAAATACTCGAATGCACCATACTATAGTGAATAGTAATTAGGTGAATAGTAACTCGTGAATAGTACTCCGACACGAAAAGTGTCCCGAAAACCCAATTGAATAATATATCCTCCAGACATCAATTATACTAACACAAATAAGTCCAACACAATGGAACTATAAAATTCATCTTTAATCAATACGAACTTATTTATCATTAATATTATAATTCACAATATTTAACAACCAGGTCGTTCCCAGGAAAGAGGGGGCTTTCCGATAAGGATTTTTCCTTATTGGCGCGCAATTACGTGAACAAACCTCTCCTCGACAGAACTTCTAGACATTGTCAATATTGCAAATAATAATATGAATAACTTTGACGTCTCAATTATTGATTTAATAATATATCATATAATGCAGATGATACTGTAACAATAATTGAATCAATAATATGATAAATATGATGCATCAATTACTGTAGCAATAATTGAGTAAAGCTGAGTGACTTCACATGTAAGCATCAATAATCAATACCGTGTGCTACTGTGCAACTACGCGTATTACTGTACTTGTACTACCGGGTAGTTCAACAGTTTTAACAGTAACACCTCCGCCGTTATTTTCATAAAGTATTTTTGTCGTTTTCTCAATCCGACAATAATTCCGTTGTTGGGATCCACTAATGATTGTGTCGTTGTATGAATATTCCCTGTTAAAACGAATATTCCCTGACCAATCGAATATTATATAACAACTTGCGTACTTTGCAAAATTTATAAATATTACCCACAACTATAACATTATATCAAATCAATATCATAATATTCAAAAATATAATTCGAAAAAAATTATTCTTTATTCATAAAAGTTGGGGTCTTACAGCTACGGTGATAAAATAATTTTATAAAAAATAATTAGTATTATATACTTATTAATTGTTAATGAAAAAAAAACAATCACTTCCTGAAATAAATTAAAAATAGTATTGCTACGGTGAAAATAACTTTATAAAAAATAACTTACACAATAATTAGTATTTTATACATATTAATTGTTAATGAAATAAAAAACAATTAGTTCTTGAAATAAATTAAAAATAGTATTGATACGGTGAAAAGCCTGCCCAACCTTATTTACTACCGGATAAAACAGAGTTTTTCATAAAAAATTTTGTTTTTAAATTTGTGCTTATTGAAAAGGGAAGCAATGGTTGTGATCTTATTGAGAAGAATACAATATTGGATACCTTTTGATCAACAAAACAAGGTCAGAGCATATAATTGGAACCCCTGCACTAATACCTTTCCAAACGCAATTGGAACCCCTGCACTAAGTACTACTCCCTCCATTCCATATTAACTGACGTTCTACACCCTTTGAGTTATTCCAAAATATTTGACGTTTGATGAAATCAAAGGATAATTAATAAATTTTTTTCCAAATTTACCCTTATCACTCTTTTCCAATAAGAGTGTAATTAATGCACACAATAATTAATTTTTTCAATGCATTAGATTAGTTGTAGGCTATCATTTCATATTCCTTTCTTTCCCAATACATATTCATAAAAAAAAGATATAGATTAACGTGAGAGAGGAGAGAGAGGCGGAGAGAGAGAATATTTATTAAATAAGGGTATTTTAGTCTTGTAGAATAACTTTTTACTCATATTTAGGAATGGAGGGAGTATTTTTTAACACACTCACAAAAAAAAAAAATTGTACTACCTCCGTCCCATAATAATAAGTGTTTTTTTAGCTTAAATCACACATACCAATACACAAGCTAAAATGGCAAAAATACCTTTAATATATTTTATTTGAAGTTGAAGAGTTAATGAGTGTCATTTAATTGTAGTGATGGTATGATGCAATAAATACCATTGAATGCATAAGGGCATATATGAGAAAATATTGCAAAAATTGTATTAGAGTTCTAACACATCACTTATTTTAGGGAAAAATATTAAGCCTAATAAAACACTTATTGTGGGACGGAGGTAGTAATTAATTACTATCTCCGTGCCATAATAAGTGTTTTTTAGCTTAAATCACACAGATCAATACACAAGCTAAAATGACAAAAATACCCTTAATCACACTATCTCTAATTGTTCCAAAACTTCCCATTTTACAATCACCAATTGTTTCTAAAAAACATCGTGGTAATAAATCATACCTTTCTGAGTCATGGACTGAGGCAGGTCCCACAAGAATGCTGGCAAAAAATAGGAGTCTGTCCGACAACTGCAGGACCACCCCAGGCAAGAGACTTAGCTGAGAACGATCCTCTACTACTCAAATGATCCAAGGACCACAGAACTGTTAATCACGCTCTAGTCCTGCAGTCATGGTTCATCCACCAGACATGGTCACCTGTCTCCTTAGATATCAAGGATACAGAGGTACGAGCCTATAGAACAGATCCTGTTCAAGTAAGGTCGTGTCCATTAGAGCTCTCAAAGTTGGCAAAGTACTAAAGTTTTGTTTCCACTTCTTTCGATATGGGACATGGTTTGGTTTCGCCCTTGCGCGTATGTCAAGGAAAGGACTCCTCCTGCTTACTTAATTTGCAACACTACTTAACTGAACTTCCAATCAAACTTCAAATCTTGGTTTCGACTTTTAGCTTTTTAAGTATTGCAATGATAAAACAAATGGTCTTTTGTATTTAATATAGTTGGCTTTTGTTTATATTTCTGTTGGGTACATTATGCTTACATGAAATGCATGCTTAAATTACAAATGGTCTTTATGTTCTACATCATTGATTTTTAAACAAAGCCAATACAACAAAAAAATCAAATACATTCACACTTAAAAAAACAAAAAAAAACGTAAAAGCAAATATAACAAAACCAAAACTTTAATAAAATGTTATTTGACCATTAAAATATTGAAATTATAGTTGATAACATTCATGAGTCCAAGATTTTATCATATTCAACCAAACTTAATTTACAAAATTATTAATCAACTTAGATTGTATAGAGAGCTTCCTAAAGGAAATCTCCTCCAAAAATAGGCATATGCCACTGTGAGTGACGAACACGCGGTATTCTTTAGTAAAAGGCGAAAGAATAGTTCGCTTTGTGCTCACCACATGGCTGCGTTAATACTTCAAGCCTTACAAGTTGATTCATATCCTTGTGTTGCTATATTAGATTTGTCACTCTCTTTGATATTGGAGTTTACTGTCATAATACAAAAAAGACTTCACAACTCTCCCACCCCCCTATTTTCCCTATTCTCTCCTTCTCCCTCCAACAAAATTTCTAAGACTTCTAATGTGATAACCCAGGATTTCGAATAATCCAAAATTTACGAATAATTTTTTTTAATTAATATTAATTATCAATTTTGTGACAAGTTTCTATGATACGTGTATCGACAAGGTCATTTTATGTATTGACTAATAAAATTAGAGTAGAGTTGTGCTTAACGGGGAATAGAAACACTAACCCTAATTATTGGAACGGGATTCGATAGAAAATATAATTAAAATAATTATATTATTATGTATGTGTTTGAACGGTATAGAATTTTTGATCAATGATTGATCGGATAAAGTTTTATATTAATAAAACCCTAATAAGAGATTAGAAACCCTAATCTCAGGATTTAGAAACCCTAATGTGTTGTTAGAAACCCTAATTGTACGCCGAAAAACCCTAATTTCAAAACTGGGAGTTATAAACCCTAAATTAGAAAACCCTAATCCTAATTGACGAGCCTATGGGTTCATTAAACCTAAATATGATTAGAAAACTCTAATTATATTTTTGTATGTTAAATTTCTATTTTTGAAACCCTAATTTTATTTTAGAAAATTTATTTTTCTAATTAAACCCTAAATTTGAAAATTTTGGGAACTAGAAATTTTTAAAACCTAAAAGGGTTCAAACCCTAAACCTTATTGTCCAAACCCTAAACCCTAAGAGTTTCATTAAATCCAAGTTCTGGAAAAAATTGGAAATGACCATAATGCCCTTTATGGATATTTTATGTAATAACTTGAAAATCTATCCAAATCAAGAGTTGTTCACCAACTCTCTTGACCTTGTGACTCCATATCTCAGCAAATCTATCAATCCCAGCCGAAAGTCACCAGATCTAGCAACTTTGCAAGCAATATATAAGGATTCAAGAGAGAGAAAATACATAGAAATTGCCATTTTTGCATTTTGATCTCACCAACTCTCTCTCTCTCTAAAAGCTCCGAAAATCATAAGTAGATCAGTCCTAGAAACAGTCCATAGATCATCCATAAACAGATTGGAGAGCCAAGATCAAAATCAAAGTTCAAAAGATGTATAAACCCTAATTTTGAAATCCTTCAATTCCTTGTTAAATATTGCAATTGATTGTTTAAAATTGTGTAATAGGGTGTCAATTGATGATCTGGGTTGATAAATCATGAACCCATAACATCAAAGTGCACGAATTTAAAGTTTTTCAAAATCTGGAAATCTGGAAAATTGTGTTTTTCAGTCAAATGTCAGATCTTATAACGCCGTGTGTGTTAAGTTTTTTTGATGTTTAAAGCTTGTAACATGTAGCCTGATATGTGGTCTTTAAGATGCAAAAAGAATGAAATCCAGATCATTTGTAGATAAAAGGTTATAGACGGTTAAAACCCGTTGACCGAAATTTGTCAAGAACACGAACCCAGAAATTTTGAGCCCAACTTCCGTGTTCAGGTTTGACCGGATAGATCTAGCTTCTGTTTTGATGTTTTAGTGTTATTATGATCGGTAGTTGTAGCACTACATGTTGTCTACACACTGGAATTGATAGATCGTATACTAGTTGCACGATCATCAAGTTATAGAGGTCCAAAGTAGGCACCTCGATCTGTTCTTCGTGAAGAACAGCTTTGTCAGAGACTTTGGAGACTTAGATCTCTATGATCTGTTGTTGTTTAGTGATGAAACATGTTATATAGTTGTAGTATTACATTTATACTACAATATGAAAGCAATTACGAGACCAGAAAGTAAGAAGAACACAGATTAAAGTTCGGTCAAAGTAGGCATCTCGCTACTGGTAATTTTCTGGGCTTGAGGCGCAAGAACACCAACAGCGACGTTTTCTGTCGCTAAAGACCTATAGCGACGGTTTTAATTATTTTATTTTCTGAATATTCCGAAAATTAATAAAAAAATAGAAATAAATTCTAAAAATTACCAAAAATAGTTTTAAAAATTATTTTAAATTATGAAAAATAATTTTTGACCAATTGGAATATTTTTCTTTAATATTTATAATTATTTATAATATTAAAGGCATTTAATTTATTTAATTAGTTTGTTAAATAAATTAGAGAAAAATGATTTAATATTATGAAAAATCATTTTAAATGAGAATAATGTATTTAAAAATATTTTGAGTTATAAAAAGTAACTTTTAATATTTTTGGAGATTTTTTATTAATAATTTAATATTAATGATATTATATTTATTTGATTATTAAATTAAATAAATAAGATAAAAATGATTTAAATGATTTAAAAATTATTTTAATTAAGAATAAAGTGTTAAAAAAATATTTTAAGTTATAAAATATAATTTTCAATATTTTTGGAGAATTTTCATTAATAAAGTAATATTAATGATATTTGATTTATTTAATTATTATATTAAATAAATGAATTAAAAAATGGTTTTATTGATTTAAAAATCATTTAAAAATGAGAAAAATGATTTAAAAATATTTTAAGTTATATTTAATGACTTTTAATATTTAGATAATAATATTTATTTATTAATGGTGATGATTTAAAAATGATTTTAATTATTTTAAAAATCATTTAAGTAGAATATTGATGATTTAAAAATATTTTAAGTTATTGATGATAACTTTAATATTTTGACAAGTATGTTATTAATATTTTGATATTATTAAATATTAATAATGATAAGATTATTTGATAATTAAATCATTTAAAAAAGATTTAAGTGTTTGAAAAATTGTTATAAATTATAATAAGTGTTTATAAATTATTAAAAGTTTCTGGAAAATATTATAAACGATATTTGACTTATCTAAAATAATATTGAAGCTTAGAGACCAAGTTTAATTGACAATCAATGTGTTAATTATCGGATAGGGTGACCAGAACACCGAGAATGGACCGAAATCCAACCGGACCGAAATAGTTAGATGTGATAAGTGTTTATATAGGTTATAAACACTAATGTGGCTATGTGGTAATGTGCCTAGGAGAAGTTTGACTGTAAAATACAGCGTTATGTGTTATAAATGTTTGTACTAATTATGAGACCGACATTGTTGAATATAGGTCTTACGAACGCAGTTAATTATATTGTGTAGCTGTAATCAACGTGGAAGGCAAGTTTTCTAACTCAACCTTGAGTTATATTTCCTTCAATTATTATAGTGGTTAATTATTGCTAATTACACCACATCCAGGGAAGTTATTGTTGATTATTCGCAGTAGTGCATGCTTAATAATTCAAATTGAATTACTGATTCAGAAATATATATTTGTAGAAATACTGTTATTGAATATTCAAAACTGTAGAAGTTAGAATTGACAGTACAGATAATTCATGTTCATTGTCAAATTGTGTTGAGAAATGTCTTAGCTAATTATTCTGGCTAGACAAACATTTGTTAGAACTTGATAAATTCAAGAAAATAATTCAATTGTTATTGGTAGAATCGATGCCAATTATTTCGGCAAGATTGATAAGTAAGTAGAATTTGAAATCACAGTATTTCGTTGTAAAATCAAAATATTAATTCTAAAACTGAGAAGAACAACCTTTTATATAAAGGGAACATTTTGGGTCGTGAATTCGACCTTTGCGCGCGTTTTGAGTATTATGCATAATATAGGGTACAAGTAGTTGGCCGGCTCTAAGTACTTGCAGAGGGGTATGATTTAATCTTTATGGTTATCTGATACTCCTGGTATATATCAAAGTAAATCTTTGATAGACGCCCGAGAAAATAAGTTCAAAGATCTTGTGTGATCGCTCAGTATAAATCTGGAAATTATTCCACTTTGTTATTGTGTAGAATTGATTCTTGTAGAATTTTGAAAGCGTTGTACTCTTTCATTATCAAATTATGGTGTTGCATAGAAAAGGAGAAGCTTTGTTATTGAATAACAAATTGTTCAGCTATTTCAAAGTTCCCCGAACTTTGGTTTCATTCTATCAAAATAGATAGTCTATTATTGTTGATTCATATACATTTATTGTATGTCTTAACTTGCGGAGTAAATTAGTTGCTCACCCTTGCTAAATAAAATTTTTCAGCTAGGGGCGAAGTTACAGGAGGTGCTGCAAAGGACAAAGGCAAAGGCGTAGTAATAAATTAGTTATATTAAACAGTATTATTTATATTGTTGTATTGTAAACCCTTTTTGTATATCTAAAGGGTATGTTTGTAAAGTTAAGGTTAGAGAACTTGGGTGATGTATTATGAAACTTTGATAAAAACTTATGTAAGATACTATCTATATATATTATGGGTAGTTAAATGTAATTTATATTGTGGATCGTGAACACCAAACTCGGGGGTCAGGTAACCCGGGTTTGGGGGTGTCACATCTAAGACTTTAGTCAGTGATAGAAATACAACACTGAGAATGACAATAAGATCAAATGGGATGAAAAAGCCAAGAGGTTTTTATAAATGGTACCTGTTGGGTCATGATATTTCCCCTCTTTGGGCCGAGTAAATTGGGCTTACTTATTTAATTAATCTATTTGGGCCTTCATTATTGAACCTTGAAAGTCACTGGGCCTAATCACCATATTACTTCTATTTAACCCTATGAAATCGGGTCGGTTCATTGGACTAACCCATTGGATCTTTTAATATATATTACTTTGACTTGCAATGATGAAAAAGCATGACAGTTGACTGAGACACCTGCCATGCATTAATGTGGATGAGATTATAACCGGCCGGTGGCATAAACAGTGACCAAAGGTAGCGGGTAGGCTACATGCAGTCGGTAGAACCCATCAGATCAGGGGACTGTGTCAGATTGTAGTGGGTGGCACGGTAATCCGGGCAAAGAGAGTCTAACCTATCAACTAAGTCTTCACAAACAGGTACGTACACATTCATATTCACATACACACAACTGAGAATTATTATCTCTCTCAATACACTAGACATTACATCCTCCATTGTTAACTTTGTGAACACGTATACAGACTCTCACGTCTGAGCTATCCCCCGACGGTCCAGCCGTCAAGCTTTTGGTGTCTTATCGTGTTTACTGTGCAGGATCAGGGCGTTTTACGTGATTCAGACATTGGAGAAGATCTTAGCGTTAACATTGGTGCTAGAAAGGAGGGGTGAGTTCTAGTGTCATTGAAATTTTCAATCACATTCATTTAATCTACTTCGGAAGATGATGAGGAGTTGAGATTGTACGCCAGAAGGGCAGGCGATGACTGTTAGCTCGTTACTGCCTCTTGTTTCGGTAAAGGATCGTCTGCGTCCTTCTAAAAGTGCTCACGAGAGCACGGCCTCTAAGCATAATTCGGGTGATCTCCATCCGAAGATCCATGGTGGAGCTAGACAGAGGTTGTTCTTCGATGCAGATAAGGGGCATGATCGTGGTTGGGAGCGAGCAGAGGGCTCACCGACTAAGACTCACCGTTGAAGTGGTCAGGAGGACAGAGCTACCAAGTTGGCAAAGATGGAAGACGAAGCAGATAAAGCCTTGGAGGTTCTCTTAAAGCAGAGGGAAGACATAGCCGAGCAGATGCTTTGGGTGGAGGAGTTAAGGGACGAAGCATCTAGCCATGTTCAGTCCGAAAGACGAATTAAGCATAAGGAGGTGCATCGGCGAGAGGGGAAAGAGCCGGAGCATTCCATAAATGTGTCTAGGGATCGCTCTCATGGTAGAAGGAGATTAAGGAGCAGAACTCCCGTGGCCTCGAAGAAGGCACTGGTGTTCATTGGTTCTCAACATCGAGATGACGACAGGCGAAGGAGCAAGTCGAGGGAGATCATGTTAGAAATTAGAAGAAGAGAGCATCAATATGACTATTCTCATCATGAGGATAGAGTTCTACGCCGGAGTAGATCCAGGAGCCCAACAAAGGCAATGGGGTCGACAGGAGGGGGCCGATCCACTTATAGACAGAATGTCATTCAGGAGAAAGAGGTCTCCTCGCAGCCCGAAGGTATTGATTTCCTGGTGAAGGAATTGAAAGAGCTCCAGAAGCAGTTGGCTGAGGTTCAACGGGAGAAGGACACGCCGGGAAAGAAGGCATCACCTTTTTCCTCGGATATTCTTAAGGAGAAGGAAGATATCACCAAGAAGTTACCTCGCATGGAGAGTTACGATGGGTCCGGGGATCCTTACGACCATAGCCAGGCGTTTGACCGACTGATGGACTATTACGATTTCACCGATGCTGCCAAGTGCCACACATTTGTCACGACGGTGAGGAAAGATGCGAGGCAATGGATGGGGACCTTACCGTCAGATTCAATTTCCTCCTGTACCGAGCTTTGTGATAAGTTCCATGCCCGCTTTGGGAGCAACCGAAGGAGAGGGAAGCCCACTAGTTCATTAGCACAGGTCCGGCAGTTCACCAACGAGTCCTTGGGTCAATATGTGAAGAGGTTCAGAGAAGCAGTTGGTCAGGTGTCCGACCTCAATGATCTCCAGGCCATAGGTTTGTTTTAGAATGGACTAGACCTGGTAAAGTCCAAAAAGTTGGTGAAGAAGTTGATGTTCCACCATCCGAAGATCCTGGCAGAAGCTTTTGACAAGACAGAAGGTTATATTGTTGTGGAGGAGGCTATGAATAGTCTGAAGCGTCCCTCTTTGGACCAGTTAAAGGAGGCAGATGCTCCTAAGGCATATGGCGATCAGAGAAAGGGGGAGGATATAACGATCGACCAGAGGACAGTTCGAAGAAGTTCAATAACTCATGGCGACAGGGGAGTAGTCATCCACCTGCATCCGCCTAGAAGGTGAATAAGGTTTACACCAAGCTGAACACAGATAGGTCGGTGATTTTGGACCAGATTAGGAACCAGCCATTCTATGAGCCGCCTCGTGACCACATCAAGCCAGGACAAGGCAATAACCGAAAATATTGTGGCTACCATCAAGCCGCTGGTCACGATACTAATGAATATTATAATTTAAAAGATTTCGTAGAGAGGAAGATTCAAAACGGTTTGCTGTTTCAGTACGTGGCCGGGAGGGACCAACAAGGTCAACAGAATGTCGATCGTACTGTTCAGACAGTTCAAATGGTGCCACCCGTTCAAAATGCTCCAATACCACCGCCAAGGCACGTCGTTGATGTAATAACAGACGGGACAACAGGAAAGTTGGCGGGGAAGAAGAGGAGAGGATATTTGGATTCGGTCATGTACGTGGCGGGTGTTCCCCCGAAGACCGACAGACCATTTCCCAAAACTATTATTTCTTTCACCGATGCGGATTATCCCTCGGAACCTATCGAGCCGCATGAGGGAGCGTTGGTGATCACAGCGCAGGTGGGTTCGGTAGATGTGAAATGCATGATGATAGACAACGGGTCTTCTTTAGACATTTTATATGCCCATGCTTATCAGAGGATTCATCTTAATGGGCGGAAGATGGAGGTCGGGCAGGAGGCTCCTTTATATGGCTTTAGCAACGATCTGGTCAGAGTTGCAAGCACCATCGAGCTCCCAGTAATCTTCGGTACAGCTCCTCAACAGGTAGAAATAATATGTAAATTTTATGTTGTGCATGTAGATTCGGCTTACAATGCCATATTGGGAAGGCCTACACTGACCGCTCTCCAAGCGGTAACTTCCATCCCTCACTTCAAAATCAAGTTCCCCATGACACATGGAGTCAGAGAAGTGGCAGGGGACTTAGATCTGGCCGACGATGTTATAGAAATGCGATTATTTCCTCCGGAGTGGGGGTCAGCAAATAGAAACAAATCATGGCAATTGAGATTGAGCCCTTCGCTGAAAGCAGCTCGGAGCCATTGGTAATTCCTGCAGGAGAGACGGAAGAGATCGAGTTAGTCCTTGGAAAGCCAGAAAAGACAGTAAAAATTGGTTCGGGTCTGCCAGAACCTCTTCGGACAAACCTCATGGAGCTCCTTCGCTGCTATGTGGATATTTTTCCTTGGGAACCACAAGATATGCCAGGGATTAGCCGGAAGGTTGCTGAGCACAGACTAGAGGTGGACCCATCGAAGAAGCCAGTTCGGTAATAAAGGCAAATTTTTGCACCTGAGCGTCAGAGAATCATTAATGAGAAGATTGCTAAGCTGATAGCCGCAGACTTTATCTTTGAGATTGACTACCCGCAATGGATGGCTAATGTGGTGTTGGTGCAGAAGCAGAATGGAAAGTGGCGGGTTTGCATCGACTACACCGACTTAAATAAAGCTTGTCCGAAGGACTTTTATCCTTTGCCCCATATCGACCAGCTCATCGACGCCACTTCGAGGTATGCATTACTAAGCTTTATGGATGCTTTTTCAGGTTATCATCAAATATCCATGTGCGAGGAGGACATCCCGAAGACTGCATTTATTACACACCGTTCGGTGTATGCCTACAAGAAGATGACCTTTGGCCTTATAAATGCTGGAGCCACCTACCAGAGAATGATGAACTTCATCTTCAAAAGGCAGCTGGGGAGGAATATGGAGGTTTATGTAGATGACATGATCGTGAAGAGCATGCAGGTTCAAAAGCACTTGGACGATCTGGAGAAATGCTTTCAGACTGTCCGTCGCCATAAGTTGAGGCTCAATCCAGCAAAGTGTACCTTCAGACTCGGTGCAGGGAAGTTCCTGGGGTATCTGGTCAGTCAGAAGGGCATTGAAGCTAATCCGGAGAAGATCCAAGCCATTCTTAACAAGAAGACTACTCAGTCATTCAAAGACGTCCAACGTTTGACTGGCAGGATTGCAGCTCTGAGAAGGTTTATGTCGAAGTCTACGGAGAGATGCTTGCCGTTCTTCGACACATTGAATGGGCCGAAGAATGCGAAGACGTTCCAGTGGACTTCAGAGTGTGAATACGCCTTCCAAGGTATAAATACATATCTGTATTCTGCTCCTTTATTGGTGAAGCCTGCCCCAGCAGAGACCTTGTATTTGTACCTTGCAACAAGTTCGTTGGCAGTTGGAGCAGTGCTGGTTCGGGAGGTCAGTGGGAAGCAGCATCCGGTTTACTATGTCAATCACATCCTACGAGATGCTGAAACTAGGTACCCGAATATTGAAAAATTTTCTTTTTTTTTGATAACTGCTAGTAGAAAGCTTCGGTAATATTTTCAAGGTTGGCACCTGTTCGTCTACACGGATCAGCCATTGAAGAAGGTGATGAGCAAGCCGGAGGTCTCGGGGAGGTTGGCAGCATGGAAGATGGAATTATCCCAATTTTTTATCGAATACCATCCCCGAACCACTATCAATGGTCAGGCCTTGGCCGATTTTATGGTGGAATATTCGTTCACCGAAGCAGATGTTGTGCTAACAGAGGCTGAGACGTCCGATCGAGCAGTTGCTGTTCTTCAGCATGGTCAGAATGCATGGATGCTGTATGCAAATGGGTCCTCTACGGCGAATGTTAGTGGGGCAGGGATTATCTTGACAAGTCCAGAAGGATTCAAGGTGCAGCAAGCTATCAGATTTGGGTTCAAAGCAACAAACAATGAGGCCGAGTATGAAGCAGTGCTAGCAGGAGTTTGACTGGAAAAGAGTCTAGAAGTTCAGAAGCTGATCATTTACAGTGACTCTCAGTTGGTCGTCAAACAACTGTCGGGAGATTATGAAGCTCGTGGGACCAGGATGATCAAGTATCTGGCAGAATTAAAAGACCGACTTCAATACTTCGCTTCTTATGAGTTTCAGGGCATAGAGCGTAACGATAACTCCATTGCCGATGCACTGTCGAAGCTGGTCACTACGGATGCAGATGTTTTCAACGGATCGGTTTATTTGGAAGTTTTACAGCAGCTGAGTGTTCAGCATGAAGCGGTGATGTGTATCTAGCGATCTAACTGTTAGATGACTCCCTACGTCTAATATCTGGAAGATGGCGTTCTTCCTTCAGATCAGATGCTGGCAAAGAAGATCAAGCACAAGAGTGCAAATTTCGTTATTATTGATGGGGATCTTTATCGAAGAGAATTTTCGTCGCCACTATTGAAGTGTCTGGTTCCATCTGAAGCTGAATATGCCCTTCGGGAAGTTCATGAAGGTATCTGCGGCGATCACATGGTTGCTAAGTCATTGGCATACAAGGTTCTTCGGCAAGGGTACTACTGGCCAACGATCTTCAAAGAGGCTACAGAGTATGTGAAGAAATGCAAGAAGTGTCAGCTCAACAGTCCGATCCCACATCAGCCACCAGAAGAGCTATACTCGATTCTATCTCCTATACCTTTTGCTGTCTAGAGGGTTGATATATTGGGTCTGTTGCAAAAAGCTAAGGGACAGGTTAGCTTCGTAATAGTCGCTATTAATTACATGACCAAGTTGGTAGAGGTGATACCACTTTGGTTGATAACAGAGCAGGAATGTTTGAAGTTCATGAAAGAGTCCGTAATATTTTGCTTCAGAATTCCTAAAGTGGTGATATCAGACAATGGACGCCAGTTCGTGGGATTAAAATTTGAAGGATTTTTGAAGGAGCTGGGGGTCCAGCACAAGAAGACTTCGGTGGCTCATCCACAATCGAACGGGCAAGTCGAGGTGACCAACAGGCCGCTGCTAAACGGGATCAAGCGCAGACTGGATGAAGCTAAAGGAAAATGGCCAGAAGAACTGCTCAGCGTGTTGTGGGCTTACTGGACTACACTGAGGACCACCACAGGGGATTCACCTTTTCGATTGGCCTATGGTACTAATGCCTTAATCCTAGTCGAAATTGGGTCTCCAAGTCTTCAGCTCAGTCAATTCAAAGAGATCTACAATGACGAAGGACTGAAGGCCAACTTGGATCTGCTAGAAGAAGTCAGAGAGGTAGCTTTGCTCAAATTGGTTGCTTATCAACGAAGAGTAGCCAAACATTACAATAAAGGGGTCAAACTTTGCAGATTTGAGGTAGGAGACTTCGTCCTCAGAGAAGCCGAAGCATTTACACCTCAGAACACAGGAAAGCTAATGCCGAACTGGGAAGGACCGTATGAGGTGATCGAAGTACCAAAGCCAGGGACTTATCATTTAAAAGCATTAGATGGATCTGAGATCAAGAACACTTTGCATGCAGGCAGGCTTCGAAAATACTTCTAGTAGAGATCGAGTCAGTTTACCAAGAAGTCTGTACATGATTGTTCACCATCTATAAAAGTTCACTTTTTCACAACTGATCCTCTTCTTATTTATCCTAAGTTCACAATGGAGTAAGGAGGTATGGTCGGACTCGCTGGCCATTTGATGGTAGCCTATCTATTTGTTGCCTAGCGTGGTAGACAAATCATATGTTCCTTTATATTGTTTTTACCGAGGGCGGTAAATCAATAGTTCACCGACGTAAATAGGACGGGGTGGACTCGCTGACCATTCGATGGTAGCCACTTCGGCAGGAGTGTCCCTATGGTTTTGTTATACCCTGCGTGGTAGACAAATTCCATGATCCTCTTAATTTTGATTTACCACGAGTGGTAAACAAAATGCACTGGAGTAAGGAGGTATGGTCGGACTTGCTGGTCATTCGATGGTAGTCTTATTGTCAGGAGTGTCCTTATGAATTTGTGACCCCGTGTGGTAGACAAATTCTATGATTCTTATATCTTGGTTCCTATATAATTGTTTCACCCCGAGTGGTAAACAAAATTTCGATGGTGCAAAGAGGATCAGTCGAATTCATCTGACACATGACCGATCTCACACTTCGGAAACGATAAGTATACATTACTTTATTTTGTTTTTGAGTTCAGTTCATTCAATTCAGTTCATTAAATTCTATCCATTAAATTCAGTTCACTTCATTCCATTCTTAACTGTTATACGCCTTAACTAAATTCACAATCTAAGCTCAGTTCATTCAAGTCCATTGGTACTGAATTATTGACAAGAAATGAAAAGTATTATGCCAAAGTCAGGACATAACCAATGGAAAATTCATTAATACATATTAGTCTGATTCGTACATAACGATAAACCTATTGTGCAGAAACGTAAATTCCAACATAATTTCAGAACAATAGAAGTCCTGATAAAAGTTTTTAAAACAAAATCCTTAAACAACTTCCAAAAAAGACAGAAATTTTCATAAATATCTTCAAATAAAATTTAGGAAAGACAAGAGTATTCACTTCATGCATCATCCTCGCCATCTGAAGAGTCGAGCAAAGTTGAGTCCACCTTAGCTGATATCAACTTTTCCTTGCCAAGACTTCGGCAGAGCTCATAGCTTTCAGAATATATCTTCATGATCTCTCCGTTAATCTCATTCGATGTCCGATATTCTTCACAGATCTACTTGCGAAGGTCATCGGTTAGAGGAGGCCAAGGTCCCGAAGAGCCTTGAGTTCTCGGATTTCTTCTTCAAGCTTCTAACGCCTGTTCAGATGGAGAGACGGTACTTAGTCCGTCTCTAAAAATTGGTTTCAGTTGCCCAGTATTCTAGTAGTGTTTCACTTGGATTTTGATTAATGGGGATCGAAAAATAGGGAGAGACAACTAGGCAATTAAGGGGAAAACCAATTGTTGATTTTCTTTCTCTGGTTCTATTCAAACGATTCTATTCCTTAGGTTTCTCCCTCTAAAAATATAGCCTAAAAAGAGCAAGAAAGAGAAAAGTGGGCGGTGGAGGAGAAAGAATTAAGTTCTTTGGAAATTTCTTCGCGGTGAAACAAAGGGAAGGATTTTATCCACCCTTATATATATATATATATATATATATATATATATATATATATATATATATATATATATATATATATATATATATATATTATAGTGTTGCTTTGTTTGCTACTTGAGGTGTAGTCAACATTTTTTTATAGTTAGTAATTTTTTTGTTGTCCAAATAAGGATTTAATCTATAATTTTTTATAGTTATTTTTTAGTACGTTAATACTTGTATACTTGTTTGACATACTTCAAAGGGGTAAAATAGTAAAAAAAAAATTGTTGTTTAGATGTAAAAATATTTTTTTATAACTATTATTTCTCAACTTTAATATGTGGTTATTATTTTACAAAAAAAAAAATTAAAAATAAGCACATTCCTTCATTTTAATTGAAATATAGTTTATTACTTCGATTTTGAATCGGGGGATGCGAATAAAAATTACATTCGAAATTATTTTATATCTAAGGTATAATATTAAAATAATTTCATAAATTAAATTCAAAATAGATAACCTTGTGACTTACTTATTCAACTATATTTTTTAGTATTTTTTAAAAAAAAGAAAAAACAACATTATATACATTAGCACTCGGTGACACGTGTTGCGCGAAATGAAAAAAAAAACAATTACTTCCTGAAATAAATTAAAAACAGTATTGCTACGGTGACAAAATAATTTTATAAAAAATAATTATTATTATATACTTATTAATTGTTAATGGAAAAAAAAAACAATTACTTCCTGAAATAAATTAAAAATAGTATTGCTACGGTGAAAATAATTTTATAAAAAATAACTTACACAATAATTAGTATTTTATACTTATTAATTGTTAATGAAATAAAAAACACTTAGTTCCTGAAATAAATTAAAAACAGTATTGATACGGTGAAAAGCATGCCCAACCTTAATTACTACCGAATAAAACAGAGTTCTTAATAAAAATCTTTGCTTTTAAATTTGTGCTTATTGAAAAGGAAAGCAATGGTTGTGATCTTATTGAGAAGAATACAATATTGGATACGGCTGTAGAGGTCTACTAGATGGTATCCCCTGCATTTATTGAGAAGAATACAATATTGGATACCTTTTGATCAGCAAAACAAGGCCAGAGCATATAATTGGAACCCCTGCACTAAGTACTACTCCCTCCATTCCATATTAACTGACGTTCTACACCCTTTGAGTTATTCCAAAATATTTGACGTTTGATGAAATCAAAGGATAATTAATAATTTTTTCCAAATTTACCCTTATCCCTCTTTTCCAATAAGAGTGTAATTAATGCACACAATAATTAGTTTTTTCAGTGCATTAGATTAGTTGTAGGCTATCCTTTCATATTCCTTTCCTTCCCAATACATATTCATAAAAAAAAGATATAGATTAACGTGAGAGAGGAGAGAGAGAATATTTATTAAATAAGGGTATTTTAGTCTTGTAGAATAACTTTTTACTCATATTAATAGCTTCCTTAATTCATGTGAAAAAACCTTAAACGACACTTATTTTGGAATGGAGGGAGTATTTTTTAACACTCACAAAAAAAAATTGTACTATTTAGTGTTCTAAAAATCATTAGACGAAGGTAGCGAATAAGCATTTTCTTAAGCGGATTAAGTGTTTTCCTAAGCGCTCTCATTTATTTATTTTTATATTATACACTTGATATATTATAAAAAAAACATATAGTACATTTATTTACAATCTCCAATTGTTCCAAAACTTCCCATTTTACAATCACCAATTGTTTCTAAAAAACCTAGTGGTAACAAATCATACCTTTCTGAGTCATGGACTGAGGCAGGTCTAACAACCCACAAGATTCTGAGTCATGGACTGAGGCAGGTCTAACAACCCACAAGAATGCTGGCAAAAAAAGGGAATCTGTCAGACAACTGCAGGACCACCCCAGGCCAAGAGACTTGACTGAGATCGATCCTCTACTGCTCAAATGATCCAAGGACCACAGAACTATTAATCACGCTCTGGTCCTGCACTCATGGTTCATCCACCAGACATGGTAACCTGTCTCCTTAGAAATCAAGGATACAGAGGTACGAGCCTATAGAACAGATCCTGTTCAAGTAAGGTCGTGTCCATTAGAGCTCTCAAAGTTGGCAAAGTACTAAAGTTTTGTTTCCACTTCTTTCGATATGGGACATGGTTTCGCCCTTACGCGTATGCCAAGGAAAGGACTCCTCCTGCTTACTTAATTTGCAACACTACTTAACTGAACTTCCAATCAAACTTCAAATCTTGGTTTCGACTTTTGGCTTTTTTATGTATTGCAATAATAAAACAAATGGCCTTTTGTATTTAATATAGTTGGCTTTTGTTTGTATTTCTGTTGGGTACATTCTACTTACATGAAATGCATGCTTAAATTACTAAGACTTCTAAGACTTTAGTCAGTGATCGAAATACAACACTGAGAATGACAATAAGATCAAATGGGATAAAAAAGCCAAGAGGTTTTTATAAATGGTACAAAATGCAAAAACAGCTTAGCTTAATATACAACAATTTATTTGTCCAGAGTTCGGCAGAAACTTCATTTTGGTTTTAATTAGTTTCATATATTAACAATTAAGAGATATCTAAAATATAATAATGTGGTAACTTGGGTGAATGACGGTTGGAATTCAAATAACATGTTTACAACTTACAAGGGGCATACCCCCACCATAAAACTACCCAAAAGGACAAAAATACTAGAGTGTGTACAAAGTTGACTGACTTATTCTAGAGAGCAATACAACTTACAGTTTTAGAAACCCAAAGAAAATCAACACCCTCAAAAGAGCTTTAAGTTACATTTTAGAAGAATAAATATGTGATAAACCAAAATTTGTTGGGAAATATTAAAATAAAAATTAAATAAAGAAATTTTTTATTAGATGATATGTTGTGTGATATTGTGTATAATAAATGTATTAATATTATATATTTATTATATGTGGAGGAGCAAATTATTAAAGGGAAATATGTAGTTAAATTTAATGATTCAAAATTATTGTATGCATTAAATATGACAAATAAATGGGCATCGAGCAATTTATGGAAAGAGGGGATAAAATATATATTTATTAATCAATTAAATTGTTGGAAAACAATTTATGGAATGAAGAATGTAATTAAATGTAGTTGTACAAAATAAAATGTACAAGTTAGATGATGAAATTAAAATATTTAATGAACCAAATATTAGATGTAATGGTTCGTTACATAAAAAGTGTTAACTTAATTATGAATTAATTTCGTAATGATTAGTGGGATGATTTGTACATGATTATAAATATATAAACATTCAATTTTGGGTAATATTGGACAACATGTAATAGAAATGTAATAGTAATACATAAAATAAACTATATATTATATATGTGGTGGGAATGTATTATATATATAATGTAAAGTAATTATATATATATATATATATGTATTCATATGTTATGCTGGATAGCAGAATAATACATATGTATGATATAATATAGGCATTATGCAATTAGTATTAGCCAAGGCTAAGAGCTAAAGTGGAGAATGATTAGTCATTGGTGTAAAGCATGAGGTGGAGAGAAATTAGGAGAATTAAGAGACACTAAGCCAAGCACCCTCAATTTCCTATGTCTGATAATTAAAAGGATGGCCAGGAAAAACATAAACCACTTCAGTACTCATTCCTCTCCATTTCCGTTCTCTCCATCGCCCTCTCTAATAATTCACTCACCAATACTACCAAGACACCAAAAAATAAAAATAAAAATAAAAAATAAAATTCACTAAATTCTCAGAAACTTAGAATAGCAAACAAAATTGGACATAATACTGTCAAGAGAAGACTTCAAAAATAACTTGGAGTAGCAATTGAGCAAGAATCAAACCAATTAAGAGGTAAGTCATATGTTATGAGTATGAACATAGAAAGTTAGTTGAATACTGTCTTATATGGTCATGTTTGTTATGCTTGGTTGGGAAATTGTGTGTGGTAAAGGGATTATATGATGGTTGGGTAAAACCGTATAATTTGATGGATCCGAAACCTAAGATAGCTTCGTATAAGGATAACTTAAGCACCTCGTGGCATTAAACCAAGCTGGAACGCGTTTTAATAAGAAATGAGAAATATGAAAAGTTAGTGTGTTGGGCTACTTTTGGTTAACTTTTTCGGCTAGTAATACTTTCTGGAAAATTATAATTTTATGGGATCTTATAGTGTGCAATCCCAGCTAGCCATAGACTTTAGAACGGACTAATTTTGAATCCGTACGACTGAATTAAGACGTTCCAAAGTGGGTGCGTCGAAACTGGCCAAATCTGGAAAACAGAGTCGAAGCAGTCCCCTTCCCCTTGCACGAATTTTCTGGAATTCTGTGTTTTGAATTTGGAAATGGTCAAAGAATGAAAGTTGTAGCCTCGGAAGTTAGCTTCGCGTGGGCTCAAGATTCACTCAAAAATGTTTTGAAACGAATTAGTTATGACTATTTTAGCAAGAGAGAGTAAAGCTGAAAAAAAATTGAAAAATGCTATGAAAGTCAATTTTTGGCACTCTGTTTAGACTACTTAACAAACCCGAAATGAGAGGTTAGTATTTCTTAAAAATAGTCTTGTATGCCATGAAAAACATACTAAAACCCCCTTACGATTGGATAAGTAGATTGCAAGCTATTAAGCCGCGAAGTGGATGTCAAAGGTGAGGGGCTGCTGCCTTGTGGCAGTAGCAGATAGCAGCAGCCATGGGCTGTTCAACGTGCGATTTTCGTGCAATGCTTCTTGGGTGATTTTGTGGCTGTTTAATATGTAACAAAACACCGAGAGAGATGTATAGATATTATATAATGTTTATATATCGCGAAAACTCAATTTAAATGTAAAGAAAGCGATAGAAATGTAATGTAAACGTAAGTTTTCATAACTATGCGAGCGTAATTTGGGAAATGATATGTAAAACGTATATGTAGAATAATGAAATGCGCAAAACCGTTTGAAATTATATTGAACCTAGGAATGTAAAAACGAAGGGTTTCCGGAGTTCGAAACAAAGATTTTGAACACGGAATTACGTAATGACATATGTATGAATTTAAAGCATATGTGAAGTAAGAATGTAAATTATTCGCGAAAATAAATGCGAAGCTAAGTTACTAACGAAATAAAGCATTCATATACATTATAATAGTGTGGGTTAACACATGAATTATCGCAAAAGCATAAAAATTGTGTAAATTAAATAAATGATGATATGAACTATATTTACGCAATAAAAGCTATTCCTAAACCCCTATGGTCCGGGGTTTATAAATAGCGGCAAGAAATATTTCAAAAAGGGGATATAAATGGTTTATGTTTTGATACGTAAAGTATTTACATACTAAATCCATGAGAGAACCTTTTTGGGCATAAAAAGGTTATAACGAACAAAAATTTCTAAAAAAACATGGAATGGTTTTAAGACAAGAACAAAATATTATAGTTAATGTAAATAAAATGAGTTAAATTGAGTATGTGAATTTAGTATGTGAAACTAATATGGACATATATGTATCCTCAATTTGTGTAGGATCATCACAGAGCAGATAAGTTATAAACATTAAACAATATCCAAGGCAAGTTTTTCAGTTCTATTATGTTTATGGATTGAATGTGGTTATATGAAAAATGACATATCATGCTCAATGAATTGTTAAAGTCAAAATATAACTAAGTTAATTGGGTATGGAAATCAGATTATATGTGATATGTGATAACACATGTTGTATGATGTAACACGATAATTGGAAATGTATAATGCAAGAATATATGCATTGCATAGAATTATTGATGCATGTAGGATATGCATAGCAAAGAAAGTATGTTGCATGTGGTGAATATAGAGTTGTGTGCTATGTGAAGCTTGATAGACTGTTATTTGCTGGGCTGTCGAGCTCAATCTTGCAAACACACTTTTTGCAGGTTAATGACGTTATGCAATATTATTTGCTATGCGGATGATGAAGGATGAATGATGTACGAAATGAATACATTTTCTTAAATTAGAAATTGTATAAAGTTATGATTAATGTTTTTGTTATAGGTAGTTGGCAGTTACGTATATGTTAAAATATTCAATAGAGAATATTTATTTTGGATGTATTGTAATGAATACTTTATAAAAATAAAGTGATATAACATTACTATATAAGAAAGATATTAAGTATTGAGACTTGAAGCTCATAATACATTTACTCAGATTAAGTAAATCATAAAATGAATATAATTTTTGTATAAAGAAGAATCATAAAGGTTGCGATTCAGAGAACAATGAATGACAGTGGAAAAAAAATGTATTCCGCACTTTTAGCTATTTTAACATTAAATAATATTTTAAAGCTATAACAAGGTAGTATTAACGCACAAGATCGGGAAGGGAAATGGTCCCCATTTTGGGGGCGTTACAAAGTACATCGATCCATGAAATTGACAGATTAGAACTTGGTATATATTTCGTATATATTCAACGCATTAATACGAATCCCTGAAAAAACATGCTAGCCTATTGCGTTTTTCAGCAGCAAGTTGCGGTCTAATGACTCCCTAACTCCTAACCTAGGTTGGGACGAAATCTCGGGTTCCAAACGTCTCTAATTATAAGGTCATGCACATGACTAAAGGTCTAACACATTGTTCTAGAGAAGAAAAGTCTTATTCCTATTCATTTAGGGTTTCGTGTAAATAAATGTCTCTCTAAATAGTTTATATTAAGGGTGATGATCAAGTTGTGTTAAATGAATCCGTGTCGTGTCGAAACTTGTATATACACATGTTTATAACACATAAATCGCACATGTTTGTGTTATCGTGCCAAAAATTACCGCCCCTAATTTACATAACAAATAAAAGATTAAAAATTGATACTCATTTATGAATAGTGTTTGTGCTATAATATTAAAAATTGGGTTGGTTAGCGGCCGCACGACAACTCTCATAAATTATGATGTAGGCTCCACCACTTAGGTAGACCTAACTTAGGCGAGCACCCTTCCAAAGTGCAATGGAGGTTACTAACCTAGGCCATGAGTCTTCTTAATCGCCCATTGAACACATCCAAGTAAGTATGTTTAAATGCAGCCTCAAAAAATTATACATATGAGCACATATCGTGTGAGACAATGTCCCACATATTAGATATTACACTGATAAGAACAGATACTACACTTGATCTTAGCCAAAAGGCCAAGAAAGGTATGCTTTTTCTTATGAAGTGCTTGTGCTTTTAAAGCTCACTGCTCGTGCCTATCAAACTCAATTGCTCTAGGTGGGACTTCAACGCATAGGAGAGAAACAAGCAGCACTTTGGGCATAAAAGATAATGGCTTATTGTACAAGTTTTAGCCTTCCCAATGTTTCTGTATAGGTTTGATTATGAAGTTGATATACTTCAATTTCTGCTACTTGGAAATCATTAACAAGAAATAGTAAATGCAGAATTTATATGAACAATTTTTTTCTAAAACATTTAAATAAAAGTAAATATATTCTCTTTCAAGTTGTCATACTTTTATCTATACATGTATCACAGCAGATGAACCTGTCAATCTACGGAAAATTCATTGAATAGATTACATTGAAGTTCGATCACAAGCACCGGACTCACGCCTATACATGTTATGGTGTTGATAATGTATGAGTTTGAAGTTATTTTAAAAGATCAATTAATCAAAACACCATCAAAAAATTGTATTGCCCATCTCCATAGTAAATGTGCACAAATAATTTAATGTGGAACACAACTTACTCTAATAGTGAAAAAACAACAACCTTTCAAAACAAAAAATATAAAGTTCAAGCATGAATTTCTGTCCATCAGATCACGTAGATATATATGAAGTGTGAACTGACATTTTGGTCTGCTTAGATTATGTTTGTTGAAAATTAAATTTACCACAGAAAATCTAAAATATTAGAATTTTTCTTTGTTTTGAATATGCCTACACCATATGAAAAATGCAATATTAATAGGGGCCAACAACTTCAAATCTTTATCAGAAACCTTGAATGATGATGATGATTAAGCCAGTTAGGTAATTAGAAAGACAAAATAAGGTATGTTAACCATTTAGTGAGTTATATGAAGAATCCCATTTACTCACACTTAGTCTGATTTTTTCCTTCATATATGTTGTGTTTCGCCTTATTTCCCCTCCTTCTTTGTCCACTGTAGCAATCCAAAATTTTTAAATTAATAAAATAAGAATTTAATAAAATAAAGTTCTTATTTTATTACGTGTTATATTATACTGCACTTAATAATTATGTGCGGTGTAATATGTGGGTATGTATGTGTTGTGGTGTATATATTTAAATATATTTACCACATGTTATTAAATTGTTAAAAGTAATTTTTAATGGGAAGGATATAAATTTTGGTGAATTAAAATAATTTATGGAAATAAATTATAACAGATTTATTTATTAAATAAATTATTTTTATTTAATAAATAGTTTCCATTTTTATGGAAAGAATTTATGGATATTTTATGGAATATTTGAAGAATATTATGTATATTTAATATACATAATTTGGAATGCGATATGTACCGAAGGAAATATAAATAAATGTAAGTAAATGTATATGGGTATTAAATGAATAATTTGGAATGCGATATGTACCGAAGGAAATATAAATAAATGTAAGTAAATGTATATGTGATATGTGATAACACATGTTGTATGATGTAACACGATAATTGGAAAACTATAATGCAAGAATATATGCATTGCACAAAATTATTGATGCATGTAGGATGTGCATAGCAAAGAAAGTATGTTGCATGTGGTGAATATAGAGTTGTGTGCTATATGAAGCATGATAGACTATTAAATTTGCTGGGCTGTCGAGCTCAATCTTGCAAACAAAAACGTTTTGCAGGTTAATTATGTTAAGCAATATTACTGACTATACGGATGATGAAGATTGAACGATGTGCAAAATGAATACATTTCCTTGAATTATAAATGGTATAAATCTATGGTTGATAGTTTTGTTAAATGCAATTAGCAGTTATGTATAGTTTGAAATGTTGAATGGATAAAGAATGTTTATTCTGAAATGAGAATAAATATGATTTTGACATAAGTGAATCATTGATAGAAAAGATATTAAGTATTGAGACTTAAGTTTTTAATATGTTTACTCAGATTATATAAATCATATAATAAATATGATTTTTGTATAAAGAAGAATCATAAAGGTTGCGATTCAGGGAACGATGAATGACAAAAAAAATTATTCCACATTTTTAGCTATTTTAACATTAAATAATATTTTAAAGCCAGAACATGATAATATCAACGCACAAGATCGAGGAGAGAAATAGTCTCGATTTTGGGGACGTTACATAATGGTATCAAAGCTAAGGGTTATAAATCTTAGGTAAGTGTACCCTAAACTATAACCGTAAGCAAGATAGATGAAAAAGAAAGAAGATGTCAATTGTAAACTTGAATGAGGTCTATATGATCTTAAAATGAATTTAGATAATTCATAAAGAATGCATTAAGATAATACGCAAAGATTCGAAAAAGAATCTTAGAAGACAAGAAGTGATGAATCAGGGGACACTTGATTCTAATAATCATATAAACCAATATGATTGGGGAGAAGATAAGAAGATCGTAAAAATAAAACGATCATAGAATGAGAAAGAATCGTAATATAACACGATTATAAGATAAGATCACGACGTGATCTGATCAAGTCCTTGGTTATTGGTCTCATTTGGCCTTTTAGGCTAGTGAGTCCCTGGTTTAGGTCTTTAAATCACATTATGTTGTTATCTTTGCTTTGCATACCTAATGTCTGAATTGATGCCTGATGGCAACAGACATTACTGTTTCCATGGGGCTATACTAGCTTCAAATTAATCAAGAGTTATAATCTTTTGATCATTTACTGAGCTTTTGTATGTTGTATGTGATTAAATATTGGTAGTGGAACTACACTGAGATTGTTTGACTTAGAATCTTCATTGCTATAAAGTTCAATAACTCCTTCCCAGCTTAAGTGATGATAATTATCATGAGGATGAAATCGATTTCATTTTTGTGGGCAACCAAACAATACAAGCAGCTTTTTATATATTCAGCAACTAAATCATAATTTTTTTAGTTTTGTGTGATTTGGATCATATAATGTTTGATTTTTTTTTCTTTTGTCTGTTTTCTGCCGATGCAGCGATTGGATAAAAAGGGAGTAAGTTTTTGTACAAGGACCACTTACGAGGATAATGCCATTACAAATGTTGTTGAGATATATGACAGCTTGAGGTACAACAACTGTTTGGATATTACTGTTGAACGTATTAGTTTCTCCATGTAATTCATTTCGAGTTCAACTTTTTTGCAGCGGTGGAATCCATTTTATGGCATCGAATAATGATTGTGGTATAAGAGAATATGACATGGAGAAGTTTCAGATTTTGAATCACTTCATATTTCCATGGCCAGTGATCAGTGAGCCGGCTAGACCTGGCAAAAGAGGTCTAGGCCCCCCGCGACTCATTTTTTTTTAAAATTAAAATGTTGCTATTTGTGGGTTGTAAGACTTGAACACAAGACTTGTAAGTAAATAAATAAGAGTTCAAATCAACTGAGCTACAACAACTATTTATTTTTAATGCAAAGTTAATGTAGGTAATTAATTAATAATAATATTACTTACCTACATTAACTACATATCCTTTATTTATTTAGCTCAAAGTCCTTTACTAGCTATCAGTTATCAACTTATTATCCTGCTTCTTGAAACTGCTTTCAGTTTGTCTTCCCTCATTGTGGACATAATCTTATTTTCTTAGTCAAAATGAAAAGAGAGTGAAAAGTGTAAAGAAAGTAGGTTATTGAATAGCCAAGGCGGTATATAAAAAGAATTTCATAAACTTAGGTGAGTAATAAAGGATTTAAATTGTATCATCATTCAACAAATCAATAAAAGAAAGAATTTTAAGAGGTTGGAGCCATCCAGTGGAGAATGTATGTACAATAAATTATGCTATATATGTATATATTAATGCATTGCACGACATTGATGGTCTTTTTTTAACTACATAATTAAGATATGTAGTTAATGTGTGTACTTAATTAATAATACTATTAAAATTTTAATTGATTGAGATATATAGTTAATGTAGGTAATTAATTTATCGTGTTTGTTTGTATTATTGTTTATTATTAATTATTTTATTATTTTTAATATTTATTATTATTACTATTTCTGGTGTAGCAAAGAGTTTACAAAAAAAAAATTAAAGGTAGAAGCCCGCGGGCCGGGCCGGCCCAACCCGGGTCACGGGCCCACATTTCTAGCCCACCAAAACATGGGCCATTTTGGCCCGGCCCGCCCGTTTGCCAAGTCAGGCTGACAGCAAACAATTACTTTGTGTTAAATTTTGTATTCGTGTAGCATGAGGAATTTCATAGATCTTGATTTCAGGCCACGGTCAGTCTATTTAGGCAGTTTATGAAAAAAGTTGTATTTTATATTAGAGAGCGTTGTATTTTAGATAAAATGCTATTTTTTTCTTCTATAAACTAGTTTAAAGGATTGTTCATTTTGAACAGTCTTCGAATCAGAGACAATTTTGAACTGTCTCAAATGAGGATGCGGAATCACATTGTTTGTATATCTAGTGTATGAAACAATTATTAGTACTTTCTTTGGCACCAAAATATAAGAGTCTTTGTATGTTGCTCTTATATTTTAAAATTGAGAGTGTTACCTAGAAGATTCTTGAGCATAGACTTCTAGTTGAAGTTTCATGTAAAAATATTTTTTTATTACTATTATTTCTCAGCTTTAATATGTCATTATTAATTATTTTACAAAAAAAAAAATTAAAAATAAGTACATTCCTTCATTTTAATTGAAATATAGTTTATTACTTCGATTTTGAATCGGGGGATGCGAATAAAAATTACATTCGGAATTATTTTATATCTTAGGTATAATATTAAAATAATTTCATAAATTAAATTCAAAATAGATAACCTTGTGACTTACTTATTCACCTATATTTTTTAGTATTTTTAAAAAAAAAAAAAAAAACAACATTATATACATTAGCACTCGGTGACACGTGTTGCGCGAAATGAAAAAAAACAATTACTTCCTGAAATAAATTAAAAGCAGTATTGCTACGGTGACAAAATAATTTTATAAAAAATAATTAGTATTATATACTTATTAATTGTTAATGGAAAAAAAACAATTACTTCCTGAAATAAATTAAAAATAGTATTGCTACGGTGAAAATAATTTTATAAAAAATAACTTACACAATAATTAGTATTTTATACTTATTAATTGTTAATGAAATAAAAAACACTTAGTTCCTGAAATAAATTAAAAACAGTATTCATACGGTGAAAAGCATGCCCAACCTTAATTACTACCGAATAAAACAGAGTTTTTCATAAAAATCTTTGCTTTTAAATTTGTGCTTATTGAAAAGGTAAGCAATGGTTGTGATCTTATTGAGAAGAATACAATATTGGATACGGCTGTAGCGGTCTACTAGATGGTAACCCATGCACTTATTGAGAAGAATACAATATTGGATACCTTTTGATCAGCAAAACAGGGCCATAGCATATAATTGGAACCCTTGCACTAAGTACTACTCCCTCCATTCCATATTAACTGACGTTCTACACCCTTTGAGTTATTCCAAAATATTTGACGTTTGATGAAATCAAAGGATAATTAATAAATTTTTTTCCAAATATACCCTTATCCCTCTTTTCCAATAAGAGTGTAATTAATGAACACAATAATTAGTTTTTTCAATGCATTAGATTAGTTGTAGGCTATCCTTTCATATTCCTTTCCTTCCCAACACATATTCATAAAAAAAAGATATAGATTAACGTGAGAGAGGAGAGAGAGAATATTTATTAAATAAGGGTATTTTAGTCTTGTAGAATAACTTTTTACTCATATTAATAGCTTCCTTAATTCATGTGCAAAAATCTTAAACGACACTTATTTTGGAATGGAGAGAGTATTTTTTAACACACTCACAAAAAAAATTGTACTATTTAGTGTTCTAAAAATCATTAGACGAAGGTAGCGAATAAGGATTTTCTTAAGCGGATTAAGTGTTTTCCTAAGCGCTCTCATTTATTTATTTTTATATTATACACTTGATATATTATAAAAAACATATAGTACATTTATTTACAATCTCCAATTGTTCCAAAACTTCCCATTTTACAATCACCAATTGTTTCTAAAAAACCTAGTGGTAACAAATCATACCTTTCTGAGTCATGGACTGAGGCAGGTCTAACAACCCACAAGAATGCTGGTAAAAAAAGGGAATCTGTCAGACAACTGCAGGACCACCCCAGGCCAAGAGAATTGACTGAGAACGATCCTCTATTGCTCAAATGATCCAAGGACCACCGAACTGTTAATCACGCTCTGGTCCTGCACAGTCATGGTTCATCCACCAGACATGGTCACCTGTCTCCTTAGAAATCAAGGATACAAAGGTACAAGCCTATAGAACAGATCCTGTTCAAGTAAGGTCGTGTCCATTAGAGCTCTCAAAGTTGGCAAAGTACTAAAGTTTTGTTTCCACTTCTTTCATTATGGGACATGGTTTCGCCCTTGCGCGTATGTCAAGGAAAGGACTCCTCCTGCTTACTTAATTTGCAACACTACTTAACTGAACTTCCAATCAAACTTCAAATCTTGGTTTCGACTTTTGGCTTTTTTATGTATTGCAATGATAAAACAAATGGCCTCTTGTATTTAATATTGTTGGCTTTTGTTTGTATTTCTGTTGGGTACATTCTGCTTACATGAAATGCATGCTTAAATTACAAATGGCCTTATGTTTTACATCATTGGTTTTTAAACAAAGCCAATACAACAAACAAATAAAAT
The DNA here is from genome assembly GCA_020205505.1 of Panax japonicus. Taxonomy (NCBI): domain Eukaryota; kingdom Viridiplantae; phylum Streptophyta; class Magnoliopsida; order Apiales; family Araliaceae; genus Panax; species Panax japonicus. The sequence continues at coordinate 42,906,424 of CM035111.1, forward strand.
ACATTCACACTAAAAAAAACAAAAAAAAAACGTAAAAGCAAATATAACAAAACCAAAACTTTAATAAAATGTTATTTGACCATTAAAATATTGAAATTATAGTTGATAACATTCATGAGTCCAAGATTTTATCATATTCAACCAAACTTAATTTACAAAATTATTAATCAACTTGGATTGTATGGAGAGCTTCCTAAAGGAAATCTCCTCCAAAAATAGGCGTATGCCACTGTGAGTGACGAACACACGGTATTCTTTAGTAAAAGGCGAAAGAATAGTTCTCTTTGTGCTCACCACATGGCTGCGTTAATACTTCAAGCCTTACAAGTTGATTCATATCCTTGTGTTGCTATATTACAAGTTGATTCATATCCTTGTGTTGCCAAAAGGTTTTTATAAATGGTACCAAATGCAAAAACATCTTAGCTTAATATACAACAATTTATTTGTCCAGAGTTCGGCAGAAACTTCATTTTGGTTTTAATTAGTTTCATATATTAACAATTAAGAGATATCTAAAATATAATAATGTGGTAACTTGGGTGAATGACGGATGGAATTCAAATAACATGTTTACAACTTACAAGGGGCATACCCCCACCATAAAACTACCCAAAAGGACAAAAATACTAGAGTGTGTACAAAGTTGACAGACTTATACTAGAGAGCAATACAACTTACATTTTTAGAAACCCAAAGAAAATCAACACCCTCAAAAGAGCTTTAAGTTACATTTTAGAAGAATAAGTATGTGATAAACCAAATTTTGTTGGGAAATATTAAAATAAAAATCAAATAAAGAAATTTTTTATTAGATGATATGTTGTGTGATATTGTGTATAATAAATGTATTAATATTATATATTTATTATATGTGGAGGAGCAAATTATTTGTGACGCCCCCAAAATTAGGTATACATCACCCATCTTGAGTCGCCAGATACATGGTACAGAATTCAAATACAACTTACTAATACCAGTGTCGTGTACAATACGACAAAACATAACTGTGAGTTTGAATACAATTATTGTCTACTAGAGAGCATACAAACTCAAAAGGTGTCCTCAATACAATTATTGTCACACTATTTAACAGAATAGTGAGGACTACTAATGCTATCCTCTGGACCATTACTTCGTTCCCCGACTCGTCCCAGCTATATTCTCATTTCCTGAAGAGAACAGTGAAAGAAAGGGTGAGCTCAACTAGCCCAGTAAGAAATATTATGACTAAGATAATGCAGAACAAATTATCATTAGCCTTCAACAGTGTTAAACTGATAAAATATAATAATCATCAAGTTTAACTGCAGCGGAACCAGCAATCCATTAGAAGAGTCAAGTAGAAAATAAAATCTACTATCTTTTATGATTTAAAAGGTTTTTCATCACTGTTATAGCTGAGACTCAGCGTAATAAATATTCCACATCATCGAATCACCCCTGCACTACGGCCAAGGATATTCTTTAGTATCACGACCACAATTATTCATGCACTACGGCCAAGAATATTTGTGTATTCATTAATGGTCATGATCATGCCAACAACTGTCCATCAATGCACTACGGCAAATGAGACTTTTACCACATCATTTGTAACATTACGGTCATGATTATACCGAATAATCCCTGGTCATAATCATACCAAGTCCATCCATGCTCTACAGGCCACAGATGACTTTCAAAAATATAAATAAGAGGATGATGACAATTTTATAAGAATTCAATAAAACAAGTTCAAGAATTATTTTATCCAGAAATTATTAACGTCCAAATTGTCAACACGATACTGTTTTGTGGTGTAAAATTCAAGAATGATCAGAAGAATATTTTCATGAAAGGATACTGGATGAAGCGCAAATATCAAGGATATTCCACTAATTTCATGGAGTATAGAAGTCAAAGTTTTATCCAACTGAGTATAATAAAGAATGGAATAACAAAAGAAATCACCATGCATGCGATAGACCGCACTGACAGGTTATTCCAGCAGAATAATAATAACGGAACCAGGTCAGGTGAAATTCACACCGACAGGATGTTCCAACAGAATAATAAATGCGGAATAGTAAATGATGGAACCAGGTCCGGCGTATAGCACAGACAGGATATTCCGACAGAATAATAAAGACGGAATAATAAAAATGGAACCAGGTCCGGCGTATAGCACAGACAGGATATTCCGACAGAATAATAAAGACGGAATAATAAAAATGGAACCAGGTCCGGCGTATAGCACATACAGGATATTCCGACAGAATAATAGAAGAATGTCACCAAGTATAGGGTAGACCGCGTATACAGGTTATTCCAACAGAATAATAAGAAATGGAATAACAATAGTTCTCTTCATGAATAAGAAAGAATATCACCCCTTACGGGTACAACAAATAATATTCCCTACCTTAGAAGAACTGGATATAAGTGAAGTAGCAGAAAACTCTTCTTCTTTCTCTCTTATTCTCTATACTTTCTCTCTCTATAGCTTGAACGAATTCGTAAGAAATAATGAAGGAACGAGCTTTCTATTTATAGAAAAACTGAGGGTGGCTCTTGGTCTTAACGAAGGGTCAAAATGACTCTTGGTAATATTGAAGAGACAACTACTATTTACGAAGGGGTAATTAACCCTTGGAACACCGAAGAGGCAGTTAACTCTTGGTAATATTGAAGGGACAACTACTATTGACGAAGGTAACTATTATTTACGAAGGTAATTACTATTTACAAAGGTAATTACTATTTACAAAGGTAATTACTATTTACAAAGGTAATTACTATTTACGAAGGTAATTACTATTTACGAAAATAATTACTATTTACGAAGGTAATTACTATTTACGAAAATAATTACTATTTACGAAAATAATTACTATTTATGAAAGAGACTCTTAGATGACGACATATGGCCCCCCATAAATAATTAAACTTATCATCAACGTCTCATAATAGACTCTTTATATACATCAAAGATTGAATAAAAATGACCATAAATCATTTTATTTTTAATCAACACATAATTAATCTTTCAACAATTATTATAACTTTTCGTCTCAATTATTGTTTAAATAATATATTATACAAATGATACTGTGACAATAATTGAATCAATAATAGATATGATGCAGCAATTACTGTAGCAATAATTGAGTATAGCTGAGTGACTTCTTACGTAAGCATCAATAATCAATACCGTGTGCTACTATGCAACAACGCGTATTACTGTACTTTTACTACCGAGTAGTTCAACAGTTTTAACGGTAACACCTCCGCCGTTATTTTCATAAAGTATTTTTGTCGTTTTCTCAATCCGACAATAATTTCGTTGTGGGGTCCACCAATGATTGTGCCGTCGTACGAATATTCCCCGACAAAAAGAATATTCCCCGACCAAATGAATATTTTATAACAACTTGCGTACTTTGTAACATTTATAAATATTACCCACAACTATAACATTATATCAAATCCACACCATAATTTTCAAAAATATAATTCAAGAAAATTAAATATTTATTCATAAAATCTGGGGTCTCACAATCTCCCCTCCTTATGAAATTTCGCCCTCGAAATTTACGTACGTACCTGGTATGCCGAACATGTGAGGATACCTTGACTTCACTTCAAATTCTAACTCTTGAGGTATAACCTTTGAGTGTTTAATACGATTCTTCTTATCCAAGATTGTAACACGTATCTCTTCAAACGTTAAATCATCCGCTATCTCGTCCGGTTCTAAATTAATAATGTGGTTCGGGTCGTCCACATATTTACGTAATATCGATAAAAAAAAACGTTATGAACACGCAATATATTTGGCGGTAAAACGAGTCTATAAGCCACAGTTCCTACTCAATCGAGGATTTCAAATGGGCCAACTAAATCGAGCGTTTAGACTTCCTCTATTCGTCAATTCTTGCTTCTAGAATAACGCCCTCTTGAACCTTCTTCATTCTTCACATTCTTCAGCTCCGAGTGTGTAGCTTGAGCGGCTTTAACTTTATCGATTAAAGTCGATTCTACTTGTATATTCGTTATCTTCACGTGAGTTCATATATTCGCACTTGTGATCGCATACGATCTTCTATACAACGCGTCAGGTACCACGTTCGCTTTTCCACGATGGTATTAAATGATATGATCGTAATCTTCAACAGCTCGAGCCAACGTCTTTGGCACGTTATACGTTCTTTTTAGGTGAAGAAAATATTTGAGGGTTTAAGAAATGGGTTTTGTACTGGGGTCAATAGAAAATTCGATTTCACGCTCCAGGGTAGGCTAAGAAGTCTTCAAGAATACGTCAGAAAATTTATTAACACTAGAAATATCATTCAAAATTGTGACCCTCATCCAAGACTTGGATAACACTTCACATTGATACCTATCAACTTGTCATCGTTATTCACAACGTCTCTTACGGAAAGTCTGTCTTCGGTGCATTCCACATAAGGAAGTCAACAATGAAAGGACTGGGCTCTTTATTTATGGCTTGAAATGACAATGATTGACTTTAGTGGTTTGATTGCTTGAATTCGCATAACAGGTTTGTTAGGAATATGAAAGCTAACAACCTTACGAAAAGCATGATGAGTAGTTAACCAATCGATTCCTAAAATCGCATCAAAGACAGGTATTTTCAAAGACAAAAGATCGACAGGTAACGTGAAAGTGTCGATTTGAATCAAACAAGATTTATAAATAGTGGAGGTAACGAAGGTTTCTCTCAATGGAGTTTTAATAGATGAATCAAAGTTTAACTTCTCCGAAGTTAAGTACAAACATTGAACACAACTAGGTGAAATAAAAGAGTGAGTAGAACCGGTATCTAACACGGTATAGATTTCGCAAGAGTTTATGACTAACATACCCGTGATAATTTTATTCAGGTTCCTCGTCACAGAAAAAAAAACACTCTCTCTCTTAAACTATCGGCTTTGGCTTACCTGGGACATCCTTTGGTGCCTCCATCCTAGCTGAACTTGTCTTCGGTGAACGACAAAATCGGGCTAGGTGACCTTCTCTTCCACAATTATAGCATGCTTTGGACGGCATCGCGCAATTTGGACTGATGTGTCCCTCCCCTCCGCATTTGAAGCATATGATAGGTGGTCTTTCTCCTTCCTTAACGACAGGTGCTGGTGCTGACGTCTTTCCATCATTGTTGAATCTTCTCTTCTTGAAATGTCCATTCTTATTGTTTTGGCCCTGATTACCACCGAAGTGGTTACCATTTTTGGCCTGTTGATTTCCTTCACGCTTGTTGTCACCGCTTCGATGACCACTCTCGCTGGTATTATAATTTTGCCGGCTGCTCTCTTTTAGTTGAGTTGACTCGTTATCGCGCTCCACTAACTGAGCCCTATTTACAACATCTGAATATAAACACAATTTATGAGAAATAAGATGTTGACGTATCTCCGGCTTCAAACCTCTTAAAAACATTCGCGCCATTCTCTCTTCATTATCCACCAAGTGGGACGCAAACCGGGATAACTCCGCAAATTTTGCCTCGTATTGCGACACGGTCATATTGTTTTGTTCCAACTTGATAAATTCCACCTCCTTCATGTGGCGAATTCTTTCGGGAAAGTATTTGTCGTTGAACAGCTCCTGGAACTTCTCCCAAGATATCTTCAGTACAGCAGGTTGAGTACGTTTTACCGATTCCCACCAGTAATCTGCCTCTCCGCGCAACATAAAGGCGGCAAAGGGAACCTTTTGCTCCTTGGAACATCCCAAGACATCAAATATCTTGGTGATCTGCTTTATCCATGTTTCAGCTATAAGTGGTTTTGGCTCTCCCTTAAACTCTGGTGCTCCCAGCTCCTTGAACTGTTTAGCGGTAACCAACTGTGGATTGCCATTGCTTCCTCCTGCGTTATGAACAGGAGCCGCCTTCGCCTGATGTTGCATGAATTCTAAAAAGCTCCTAAACGTACCGTCGTTCGTCAATTGATCAGTGTTGGTGTTTACAAGAGGATTATCGCCATCCTGTTGCACATTGTCCTGACTATTGATCTGTGGAGAATCAACGGTTTCCTGTGCTCCATTGATAATCTCAACATTCTCAGATGTCATTTTAAGATACTGCCACAAAATAAAAGGTTACTTGACATATAACATATTATCTCTATATTCTGACCGACCAATAAAATAGCACATAAACTTAGGTAGGTCATACTAGCGAAGGAATTCCCCGTCTCTCCCCTCCTAGTACTATTCTCACATCTTAGCCAGGGATCATATCCCTAAGCTCTGATACCAACTGTGACGCCCCCAAAATTAGGTATACATCACCCATCTTGAGTCGCCAGATACATGGTACAGAATTCAAATACAACTTACTAATACCAGTGTCGTGTACAATACGACAAAACATAACTGTGAGTTTGAATACAATTATTGTCTACTAGAGAGCATACAAACTCAAAAGGTGTCCTCAATACAATTATTGTCACACTATTTAACAGAATAGTGAGGACTACTAATGCTATCCTCTGGACCATTACTTCGTTCCCCGACTCGTCCCAGCTATATTCTCATTTCCTGAAGAGAACAGTGAAAGAAAGGGTGAGCTCAACTAGCCCAGTAAGAAATATTATGACTAAGATAATGCAGAACAAATTATCATTAGCCTTCAACAGTGTTAAACTGATAAAATATAATAATCATCAAGTTTAACTGCAGCGGAACCAGCAATCCATTAGAAGAGTCAAGTAGAAAATAAAATCTACTATCTTTTATGATTTAAAAGGTTTTTCATCACTGTTATAGCTGAGACTCAGCGTAATAAATATTCCACATCATCGAATCACCCCTGCACTACGGCCAAGGATATTCTTTAGTATCACGACCACAATTATTCATGCACTACGGCCAAGAATATTTGTGTATTCATTAATGGTCATGATCATGCCAACAACTGTCCATCAATGCACTACGGCAAATGAGACTTTTACCACATCATTTGTAACATTACGGTCATGATTATACCGAATAATCCCTGGTCATAATCATACCAAGTCCATCCATGCTCTACAGGCCACAGATGACTTTCAAAAATATAAATAAGAGGATGATGACAATTTTATAAGAATTCAATAAAACAAGTTCAAGAATTATTTTATCCAGAAATTATTAACGTCCAAATTGTCAACACGATACTGTTTTGTGGTGTAAAATTCAAGAATGATCAGAAGAATATTTTCATGAAAGGATACTGGATGAAGCGCAAATATCAAGGATATTCCACTAATTTCATGGAGTATAGAAGTCAAAGTTTTATCCAACTGAGTATAATAAAGAATGGAATAACAAAAGAAATCACCATGCATGCGATAGACCGCACTGACAGGTTATTCCAGCAGAATAATAATAACGGAACCAGGTCAGGTGAAATTCACACCGACAGGATGTTCCAACAGAATAATAAATGCGGAATAGTAAATGATGGAACCAGGTCCGGCGTATAGCACAGACAGGATATTCCGACAGAATAATAAAGACGGAATAATAAAAATGGAACCAGGTCCGGCGTATAGCACAGACAGGATATTCCGACAGAATAATAAAGACGGAATAATAAAAATGGAACCAGGTCCGGCGTATAGCACATACAGGATATTCCGACAGAATAATAGAAGAATGTCACCAAGTATAGGGTAGACCGCGTATACAGGTTATTCCAACAGAATAATAAGAAATGGAATAACAATAGTTCTCTTCATGAATAAGAAAGAATATCACCCCTTACGGGTACAACAAATAATATTCCCTACCTTAGAAGAACTGGATATAAGTGAAGTAGCAGAAAACTCTTCTTCTTTCTCTCTTATTCTCTATACTTTCTCTCTCTATAGCTTGAACGAATTCGTAAGAAATAATGAAGGAACGAGCTTTCTATTTATAGAAAAACTGAGGGTGGCTCTTGGTCTTAACGAAGGGTCAAAATGACTCTTGGTAATATTGAAGAGACAACTACTATTTACGAAGGGGTAATTAACCCTTGGAACACCGAAGAGGCAGTTAACTCTTGG